>OY734946.1:14271514-15471514 GCA_963457585.1 Spergularia bocconei | reverse complement strand
CATGTCCACCTCTTCATTGAGCTCGCCTTCCTCAGCAGATGCACCAGCTTCAGCGTCGTTATGTGCATCGAGCTCCCAGCGATAGGAGTCCTCGAACTCCTTTCGATCGAGCTCGAGGTCGTCTTTGCCCTGGACCATCTTTACCAGCGCCCTCCAGCTAAGCTCCAGGCCCAGCTCAATCCCTTCCTGCTTCGCAGCTGCCTTGTCCAAATTGCTAAGATAGTTATAGCCCTTGGAAGACAGGAAGGTCGAGACCGCCGAGCAGGCCCGCCTCGCCCAAAGGGAAGCATGGCTGGATGCGTTGACCAGCTTAAGGCTTAGCTGGTCCGCATCGGCCTTCGCCCTCTCCACCTCGCCAGCGAGCTCGGTAGCCTTCGCATCTGCCGCAGACATCGCAGCCACAGCTTCTTCGTTTTGTTTATGGCAGTCGGCAATGTTCTTCTTGGCCTCGGCCAGCGACTGTTCAAGCTCGTCCTTAGCAGCCTCGATCTCCTTCAGCTTGGCCTCGGCAGCGAGGCACTTCTCCTTCCAAGACCCCCCATCGGCCTGCTGGGCAAGGTGCAGCTCACCTTGGCACATGAGGACAGTCGCCTAAGGAGAAAAGAAGTTAGAGAAGGAAACAGATAAAAGGAGAAAGGAAAAAGCCGAACGAGACTAAAGGATACCTGCATCATCTGCGAGACCGCTCGTCGAGCCCAATCAGGGCTAAACGGGATGCCCCGAGCGGCGTCATGTACCGCTGCTGCGACCCCCGACATGTCAGGCAAAAGAGGCGCTGTCATCGCCTCGAGCTGAGCCACTACATCAGCAAGCAACCCAGAATTAGATAGATACTCTACGGATTCTTTTAATAGTTGTTCAAATTCGTCCGAAGGCTTACATGTCCGAGCAGCCGAATCACCGACGTCCTGCCTCTTCGGAGCTGATGGCTCGCCTTCATCGAGAGGCCTCTTCTCTCGGCGCCGACCCTGAAAGAAACTCATCGGTTAGATTTGTCACGAAAATATACAAGTAGAGGGCGTCAAAAGCGAGGAGATTACCTCGATTTCCTCGCCTTCGGAAGACGAGAGAGTAACGGCCTGAAAGCCAGTCGAGGTAGGCTCTTGAAGGACGATGCCAGAAGCCCTCTGCCTTTGCCTCGGAACGGTCCTGGCACTGGTCCCGACCGGTACATGCACACGAACAGGAGTCGCTTGTACAACCGGCTCCGAAGAAGTACGAGACGGTGTCCCCTGTGGAGTCCGAGGGGGAACCGACCCAGAAGGAGGAGGACGAGGCGACTGAGCCGCTCGCTCATCAGCTGAGCGTCCACCAGTCGATCGGACTCGCTCGTCGCGAGGAGGAGGTTGAGCAACTTGCTCTTGAGCCGCTTCTCGTTGGCTGCGACCGCTCTGCCTTCGGGCCCTCTGAGCCATCAGTCGGTTGAGATTCGGCATGTCCTTAAGCCAACGTTGAAACTTCCTCGACACCGAGTCGCTGAGACGTTCTGCGAGAAACGAAAGTGGTTAGTAATTCGAAGAAAAATGCGAGAAGCAAAACGAACGCAACACGAGACCTACTCTCTTCCTCCTCGTTATCGGTGAAGATTAGGCCCGAATATGCGAGCCAAAAATACTTATTCAGCATATCTATATGTGGGACCCAGGTGAGGTCCTCGAGCTCCGGATTCACCTTCTCGTAGAAGTATTCGGCGTAACCCTCCTCCGCCTCGCTGAGCCGAGGGAGGGTGTTGTTTATGTCCCTAGAGCCCGATGATCGAAGGGCCACTCCGATTTTATTGCTGAGGGGCGAACCGTCAGCAGTTGTAATCCAATAGAACCTCCTCTTCCACTCCGGTCCCTTCTGAGGCTTCGGGGGATGAGTTACTATGCAATAAGTGTTGGTTGCTTGGCGAACGGCGAAGTTCTTGAACCCCCATTGATCATTGGAGAGGTTGTGAAGGGATCGGAAAAGGTTGAGCGAGAGGGGAATGCGAGCACACCGGCAGGTCATCACGAAACCCGAAAGGGTAATGTGTGCGTTGACAGTGAGCTCGGAGGGGCAGATGTTATAATGGTTGTACAAATCTTCCAAAAATCGATTAAGGGGCACTCGAAAACCGTAAGCGAAGGCTTGCGCGTACATCGCGAGGCAATTCCTCGGAGGATCCGAACAGACTGACCCCTCGTCCGGCACAAGCAGTACGAGCGGGTCCCCAATATGATGGGCCTCGGCGAAAGCCCGAACGACCTCGGGCGTCTGAGTCGCACGCCAGACCGGGTCGATGGTGGATCTAGTGAAGGTGTTGTCGGCGACTCGAACAGCCTGTCGCGGAGGCATGACTTCGGGTGGTTCCTGCGAGGGATAAGCGACCGAGTTAGGCATGTATGCACCTCGAGCCCTCCTCGGGTCGTTCATACCCCCCGGGTGAACCCTGAGAGTCTGTTTAATACGCGCCATCTGAGAAAAAGAGAGAAGGTAGTTATGGGCCCGCCTTGTGCGAGCCGTTACCCCTCACCTTCCCCGATGACGGATCTGCAACACCCAACACTCGACGGGTCGACAAAAGTCGATAAAATCGAAGGATCGATGCGAGAGAAGCGAGTCGGCGCGAAGGGTGGACCGCTTCTCATCGCCGACCTCGAAACCGAGTGGGTTTGTCGGGTGTTATCTGGGTTCCCAATCCCAGAACGCTCGGCTGGCATCCTTTTTGCTGCCGGAGCGGGACCGACAACCCGGGATCGTCACCGGACAAGTAGAACGACAACGGCAATATAAAAACACAAACGGAGAAGGTGCAAAAACAAAGGGAAAAGAGGAACTTACCGGGAAAAGTAGTAGGAGAAGGAAAAGCGAGGAAGCCGAAGAGGAGCCGAGAGAAATCGAACGAAAAAGACGCCGGAAAGGAAAGATCTTCGACTCGGAATGGGCTCGAAACGGCTTCGGAGCGGGCTCGGTTGCAGCTCGGATCTTTGGTAATTCACGAGGAAAATTTTGGAAATGAAAGTGATTATGATTGAAAGTGAAAATGATTTGAGTGAAACTCCTCTATTTATAGGGGGGTAAAGTCAGGGGCAAAATGGTAAAAGCACATAATTTGGCACAACTTCCAAACGGCCGTCAGTCATCATTACGGCACAAGAGACGAAAAGTTTTCGCGTGTTCCCGAGGTTGCTTTTGCGGGAATCTAGGGACGGTTGGCATAGGAAACTGTTCAAATTTCCACCAACTCCCGAGAATAATAATTGCAATATTAAAGTTGAAATTTTCGAATTTCAAAACTTAATTTGCGAATAAAATTTTCGGGAAATATAATTGCCAAAACCGAGCCAGGGGCTCGGGATTACACGAAGGACCCCTCCCTCGGAAAGGGTGAAATTTTCGAGCTCTCCCAGGCGAGGGATTGAGGACTCGAAAAGGGTGAAATTTTCGAGCTCTCCCAGGCGAGGGATTGAGGACTCGAAAAGGGTGAAATTTTCGAACAAGTTATTCGTTCGAGCCATCACTCCCTCGGAAAGGGTGAAATTTTCGAGCTCTCCCAGGCGAGGGATTGAGGACTCGAAAAGGGTGAAATTTTCGAACAAGTTCTTTGTTCGAGCCATCACTCCCTCGGAAAGGGTGAAATTTTCGAGCTCTCCCAGGCGAGGGATTGAGGACTCGAAAAGGGTGAAATTTTCGAACAAGTTATTTGTTCGAGCCATCACTCCCTCGGAAAGGGTGAAATTTTCGAGCTCTCCCAGGCGAGGGAACGACGACTCGAAAAGGGTGAAATTTTCGAACAACTTATTTGTTCGAGCCATCACTCCCTCGGAAAGGGTGAAATTTTCGAGCTCTCCCAGGCGAGGGAACGACGACTCGAAAAGGGTGAAATTTTCGAACAACTTATTTGTTCGAGCCATCACTCCCTCGGAAAGGGTAAAATTTTCGAGCTCTCCCAGGCGAGGGATTGAGGACTCGAAAAGGGTGAAATTTTCGAGCTCTCCCAGGCGAGGGATTGAGGACTCGAAAAGGGTGAAATTTTCGAACAAGTTATTCGTTCGAGCCATCACTCCCTCGGAAAGGGTGAAATTTTCGAGCTCTCCCAGGCGAGGGATTGAGGACTCGAAAAGGGTGAAATTTTCGAACAAGTTCTTTGTTCGAGCCATCACTCCCTCGGAAAGGGTGAAATTTTCGAGCTCTCCCAGGCGAGGGATTGAGGACTCGAAAAGGGTGAAATTTTCGAACAAGTTATTTGTTCGAGCCATCACTCCCTCGGAAAGGGTGAAATTTTCGAGCTCTCCCAGGCGAGGGAACGACGACTCGAAAAGGGTGAAATTTTCGAACAAGTTCTCAGTTCGAGCCATCACTCCCTCGGAAACGAGCGCAGTATCAGAGAAGAAGACGACGCCTCGGAAGGGGCACGACTGCATGACATGGCTTTACCAAGGTCCACTAAGTACACCTTGATAAAGGGCGGCCAGGGGTCGTACCCTGGTCGC
Organism: Spergularia bocconei; assembly: GCA_963457585.1. Taxonomy (NCBI): domain Eukaryota; kingdom Viridiplantae; phylum Streptophyta; class Magnoliopsida; order Caryophyllales; family Caryophyllaceae; genus Spergularia; species Spergularia bocconei. Next base: position 15,467,057 of record OY734946.1, on the reverse strand, counting down.
CCCCGATGAGTCCGCCTTTGCTGACAGCGAGGGACGCGACCAAGATCCGAGGGGCTTTGTTGGTACCACTTTGTGGATTGGGCCATAGCCCTTAGCAAAGTAAACCTTAGTAAAGCCCATATCATGCAAAAAGCCTCTTTCAAGGATAGCCCTTGGATGGAAGGGGAATAAAGGGTCAAGATGGAGTGGGGAAACCTAGGATTATTCCTAGGTCCCCTCTCTATCACTATAAATACCCCCTTTATGACCCATCAAAATCAGGTTCTTACACACATTCCCAAAATTCTGACATTCTATTCTCTGATTATTCTCGTAATTCGTGCAATAAAGGCTCTTTTGTCTTATTTGCCACCCTCTTCGAGAGACCCCTCACTGACTTGATCGTCGGAGGGGCGACGCCTGGTGAAAACCGGGCTCCCTTCTTTGCAGGTACTCCCGAGGCAAGCCGAGCAACTGTCTTTCGAAGAACTCACCTCCAACACAAACTCCCCCACTTAAAGAACGCGACATCCCCGTCGCGCCTCGACCATTCCATACCAACATCAACACAGGTCCAAGATCTCCCCCGCTAGACGGCTGACCTGGGCCTTGCCCCAACACTCAGCACGCGGTCGCAGGGTTGCTCTGATACATCTTCCATCGCAACACAACCTAATAAGATGGGTAGTCACCTCTTACGCCTATATATCCTTTCCGGGATCTAAAAGGTGAAGGCCTTGTTGGTAGTAAGATGGTAGGAATCTATTATAAACCGATCATATGTGTAATACCCCCAAATTTCGGCTAATTTTAAACTTTATTTATAATACAAAATGTGCAAAAATTTGGAAATATTACAAGCGAATATACAAAGCCGGAGATACATCTGTACAAAAATCTCTTATAAAATAAGATTACAAATGCGGAAGCGAATAAAATCTACTCTTTGACTCTTCAGATGTACTCCTAACTCAAACCTGCAAGCAAAACTTAAGACAAGGACCTACCCCCATGATAAGGTAGCCCGAAGGAAACACGTCAGCATTTCGCTGAGCAACACTACTCTACCAAATAATAGAAACTGAATAATATTACTAGTCATGGTTTTATATATCTGGATATTACGGGGGCACACAACAAAGCACATAAAAAGTTAATTAATCATCCTAGGACAAAAACCAACCATTCTAAGACAAAATCCATCCATTACAGAACAAAATTTAATTATCCTAACACAAAAACCAACCATTCCGAGACAAAAATTAATCCATTCCAGAACAAAAAATAATCATCCTAGGACAAAAACCAATCATTTTGGAGACAAAATTAATCTATTTCAAACAAACCATTTCAAAACAAAAAATAATCATTCTAGGACAAAAACCAACCATTTTGAGACAAAATCCATCCATTAATAATTTTAGAACAAAAACTGATCATTATATATCACAAGTACATCATAATAAAACAAAAACTAATCATCCTACGACAAAAACCAACAAATTTGAGACAAAATTAATCTATTATAGAACAAAAACTAACCATTCCAGAACAAAAAATAATCATCCTAAAACAAAAACGAACCATTCTAAGACAAAATTCATTCATTCCAGAACAAAATTTAGTCATCCTAAGACAAAAACCAACCATTCTAAGACAAAAATTAATCCATTCCAGAACAAAAATTAATCATCCTAGGACAAAAACTAACCATTTTGAGACAAAATTAATCTATTTTTGAACAAAAACTAACCATTCCAGAACAAAATATAATCGTCCGAAAACCATTCTGAGACAAAATCCATCCATTCCAGAACAAAATTTTATCATCCTAAGACAAAACCCAACCATTCTGAGACAAAAATTAATCCATTCCAGAAAAAAAAAATAATCATCCTAGAACAAAAACCAATCATTTTTAGACAAAATTAATCTATTTTAGAAGAAAAACTAATCATTCCAGAACAAAAAATTATCATCCTAGAACAAAATCCATCCATTCCAGAACAAAAACTAACCATTTTAGGACAAAAACTAACCATTCCCAAACAAAAACAAACAATTGGAGACTAATTTATGTTCTATAATGATTAATATACGTTGTATAATGATCTGTTTTTGTTTCGTAATGATTGATTTTTCATGATCAGTTTTTGTTCAATAATGATGAATTTATGTTCTATAATGATCAATTGTTGTTCCAGAATGACATATTTATGTTCCATAATGTTCGGTTTTTTTTCTAGAATGAACGATTTTTGTTTTAAAATGAATATTTTAGAAAAATGGTTAAAATTAAATTAAAAAAACAAAAAAATACCCCTTCCCCTTCCTTTTTCTCTCTCCTCCCCCAACCCCCCTACCCCACCCGACCACCCTATCCCTGCCGCGATCCATCGCCGACCACCACCAACAGCGGCCTCAACCCAGCCATCTTCACCGCCTCTCCCACGTGACCCTCCCCCCACCACTCCACGACACCGTCGCCCCTTCCTTCTCTCCTATTATCCCCTCCCTTCTTTTCGATCTCCCATGAAATTACTTATTTGCGGGGATGATGGTGGGGCGTGTGGTCGGCGGCGTAGGGCGAGGGACGGGGGAGGGTTTATGGGTGGTGGCGGTCGAGAATAGGGGCTGGGAAGGGAGTGAAGGAGGAGAGAGAAAATGAGAAAAAGAGTAAGTGGAGGGTGATGGGGCGATGGCGCGGGCTCATGGGGTCTGCCGTGGGGTCGCCGGAGCGGCGCCCACTGAATGGTGGTGGTGGCGTCGCGTGGGGTGGTGGTCTATGAAGGTGGCCGGCGGTGGTTAGGTGGTTCGTGGTGGTGGTGGTGGGTATTGGAAGTGAGGGAAAATAAAGGGGGAAGGGGAGAGAATATGAGTTGGGTTTTAATTGAAGTATTGGGTCAAGTTAGACTTTGGCCCAACTCAAATTGTAACCCCAGGTAAATGAGCCCCAGATGGTACCCCCGGGGTACTGTAGTAGTTGCGAAACACATAGGGTATTATATGATCATATAATCTAGGGAGTGGTAGAAATAGTGTTACCTTAAACCATGGATTCAATTTTAAAACCACTCACACAAAGGTTGTAGATCAATCAGGCCAAAACTGAAAGTATATAGTAAATTAAATAATAAAACTGCAAATAATTAAGAAATCGAATTGACTAAACGAAAAGTGTGAAAGGACCAATTTACCGAAGTGCGAACGAGATGAATTGGCAAAGAAGATCAATTATACGTGATAAAGGTGGAATAAAAGAGGATGAAAGGTGGAGAAATTGAACTTAGATGCATGCGTGCGGCGTGGGAAAGTGAAGGGATTTCTAATTAGAAATAAAAAGGGTTTAGTTAATAAGGAACATTAGCAACATCGACTCAAAAACCTTTTGCCTTTTTTTTCTTTTTCCTTTTGTTTTTAACAAATGTCAAAACCTAGAAATAAATATAAAATGTATTTTCAATCCCAAAATAATTATTAACGATATTGGTAAAAGAACTGAAAAATTCCATGTATTACAATATGAGCCTTAGTTTCCCAATATAGGACAAACCAACTCCATAAACCATTTTCCAAATTCCGTAGTGTTACATTGAGTTGTTGCTTTGATTTAATTTTTTATTTTTGTTACATTATTATTACTATTACTTGATTTATTTTAATTTTTTGTTAATATTTTTTTGTACCATTTTCCTCTCATTTCTCTCTAATTCCTCACCTACCCAACAAGGTGTTTTGAATAAGTCCTCCATCCCCTCCCCTCCCCTCTCCTCCCCTCCCTTTACCTCTCAAAATGTTATCCAAACAGACTAGAAGTGTCTCTTTGGCCAAATTTTTCTAAATTGTTTTGTAGTTTTCATAACCAATTTCTTTGAAAAATGTTTTTTGGAAAAATAGTGGGTGTTCGGTTCAACATACTACAAAAGCACTTTATTTGTTATTGTAATCGAATTTTTTTTATTTTTGTCAAATTAAAAATATCTCACAAATATATGATTTTTAGAGAAACAGATTCAGAAACACCGATTTGGTGCTTCTGTTTTTTACGGTCAGTATTTAAGAAAGAGCTTTTTAAAATAGTTTATAACTTCTCAAAAACTTTATGTTTGGCCAAATTTATAGTTTTAGAGACTAAAAACACTTTGAAAAGTTAGGCCAAACACATACTAAATTTTTTTATTAAATGAAAACTTGTTACAAACTAAGAAAAAAAAATAGATGACATCATTTTGTTGTGATATTGATGATGTTCATATTATCTCTTTTTGGTGCAATTAATTTAGAATTTTTTTTTTTTTTTTTTTACAATTACTCCCTCTATAAAAGATTATAAGTCGTTCTCAATTTTCAAATAAGTGATTTGACTTCCTAATATATATCAATCTATACGAGTAAAATTTATAAAAACATGTTCTTGTTATAGGATTTTTGGCTACGAATCTAACACTATAAGTTTCATAATTTTTGGCTAATTTTTTTCGTAAAATCTATGGTCAAACCGTCGTCTCGAAAAGTGAGAACGACTTATATAATTTTATATAATTTTGTAACGCCAAATTTTGTACAAAGACAAAATAAGGAAACAAATGAGTTTTATTAATATTAAAAAGTTAAGTGTACAATCTCTATGTATTCTCTGAATTCTACAACACAATAGGGGTTGCGCCGTACAATACACTACACTAGTAGCGTACGTGATGCAGGAGGGTAAGCGCGTTGTCCGCGGGCGTTGTCTTTGTTCTTGAGAGGGTTGCAGGGGACTTGAAACTCTCATTGAACGTTTGAATTTGATTGTTTGTTTGGGGGTTTGAACTTGCGTTCGATTACATTTGAAGGCGGCATGGTTGTGCTTGTTGATTGCGTGTGTGGATAGGGGTTTGTAGAGAATTTCTCTAGGGTTTTCTTCTCTACGATTTTACAAACCTCCAAATGAATGAGTTTCACTGTATTTATATAGAGTGAAAACCCTAATTTCTGGTGGCTTTTTACTCACGGGCCCATTTCGTGGGCTTGGTATGTGATTTGGCCTAATTGTCTGATTTATCCGGACGGGGTTCCCTTTACTCAATTTGGAAACTGGATCAACCTAAATTTCCTTTAATGAGCAAAAATTATAAAAAATTGATCTAAATTTTGATATTAACTCAAAAAAATTAATTTATTTAGTTTTGGTACATTAACAAATTTTTAGTGGCCCCCTCGTTACCTTGTCGCGTATACTGTACAAGTGTTTGACGAGGCGATGTTCCGACGTATTTGATTTTGACTTGGATCGATGAACACTTAATTTGTCATAAGAGTGTTCACACATTTTTCATTGTCACCCTGTCTTTTGCTAACTTGGTGGATGACAATTTTGCCCCCAATACAGCTGTTGGCGTCGTCTCGGTCATTTTCACAACCTTATTGGATGACATTGGGACATTTTACGTTACCCTGATAATGTTGTGACCTTGCGGATAACATAAAGGTTAGTGTTTCCTTTGCTACTCGTTTTGTTTTGTGTTTCCTATTGTGAATTTATTTTTGTCTTCGGATGTCTGTAAATGATTTATCAAAATAAACCTAAAATGGTTGATCATCAAATAATATGATTTGCCACCTAAAGCAACGGTGTTGTGGCATTGACCGATCATCGTCATATACCTCTGATGAAGAACCTGCTGGGCCGGAGTAGCTACCGGCCTTCTAATAGGCTTCCTTCTAGAGGTGATGTCATTCTACTGGCCCTGTAATGAGGGGTGTGCGCACTCGAGTCATTAGGAACTATAAGTTATACTCTAACTCGAATCAATTTGAAATTGTGCTGGCTGTGGGGTAGGGCCCTAGCCTTTTGTATACATTCATACATACATATGTGTAAACATATACGTATATTTTGATGATAGAAAGATTTTCGTAGCCTTGTGCTTAATGTTCTGAACTCCTGTGGAGTTGACTATTGGCATTATTTGTTAGCTACGTCTCTTACGGCACGTATCTTATCTGAGTCATTAACTATTGTTTTATTGTTTTCTTACTCAGCTTGTGGTGACGTTCTATTTTTGGTTAGTTCCCTACCTTATTTGTTGGGCCTTTGTCATTTTCGATAGCATAGTTGACAGGTCTTGAGGTCAGTTCGTTGCTTGTGGGTGTCGCGCATAATGGGACTTTACTTCGTAAACATTCTTTTGATTTTATTTTTTATTTAGTTGTAATTTGGATTTAGGTATTGGAAACTGTAGTTCAATTAGAAAGTCTTCCGCTGTCAATTTACTATATACTCCCTCCGTCCCCCTTTAAACACCCCATAGTCTTTTTCACTTGCATTACGGTAATTTTGTTTGTTTATTATTGTTGGAGATAATGGGTTGTTTGTTTATTATTGTTGGAGATAATTGGTGGTTTGTTTAGTATTGTTTGAGATAATGGGTGGTTTGTTTAATATGTTGGAGATCATGGGTAGTTTGTTTATTATTTTTGGAGATAGTGGATGGTAGATGTGTGGTGAAAACTTACCCCATTAAATAAGTTTTGAAATGAGGTGTTTAAATAGGGACACCCCAAAAAGGAAAGCGGGGTGTTTAAAGGAGGACGCAGGGAGTAGATTATTCTATTAACAAAATTTAAACTTAACAGTTGACTTGGTAGTCAATTGTGATATAACAGTTTAATATTCTTCCTACTTTTGATTTAGCGAAAATTTAGTTATAACAACGATGGCGACATCGACGAGAAGCCAGGGACAGTGATGGCGACGGCGTGCGCGGGATTCGGCCAACGGAGAGAGAGAAAAGTCTTCTCTTTTTTTTTTCTTTACTGCGTTGAATGTGAAAGTGAAGAGAAGGGAGGTGTTTTTTGTTTTGTTTTTTTTTTTTTTTTTTAGCAGTGGACTGATGGGAGTGTTAGTAAGGGTATTTTAGTAAAATGCTAAGGAAAATGTCCGATTAGGAAGTCTAGTTACCTCTAAAGATAGTAGTCTAGTGAATCCCAAAATAGGAACTAGTATACTCAAATGATATTAAAATGTAACACTCTAATTAATCAAGTCCTTAAAATGGTGGGGTGCTGCATCCCTCCCCCCTCTCCGTGACATCAATTTCTATTACTCTTCCTCATTTTCTCAGTGTCTTTCTCTCTAGTCAACCATTTTCCAATTCACTCTTACTCCTCGTCTCTCCTCACACATAAAACTACCATGCCTCACCAAACTTAATTCCCCAACACTCGCCATCGTGCGGCACAAGGGTTATGTTGGCGAGGAGAGGGAGTGAGAAGGATGTGAATGCTTTTAGAGGGAGGAAAGCTAGAAAATGTAAAACGAGAAGAGAAAAGTTGTCGTAGGGCTAGTGGGAGATGTAGGCCTATGCTGGTAGACCGAAGTGGTGAGGTTGGGTGTGGAGTGATATTTGGTGGTGGTAGGTTGCGGTTGGGACATAGGGCTTAAGGACTGGCCATGGACGTTTAGGAGAAGGGGCAAGGCAGAGAATTGAACTTTTTTTTTTTAATACATTTATTTATTGAAAAGTTCTTAAATAAACCTTTATTCGTTTGCCAACTGTATTAATAGAAGTCAAAGAAGAAAGAAACAATGTTGTGTTCGTATTTTGTTTTGAACAAGGGTAACAGATAAAGATAGTCGAAACTTGAGGGGTTACGTGAATTGGTACTCTTACGACTTTTCGTACATGAATTTTATGTTCTTTTTTGTTTTTAGTTTTATTTTACAATATATAGTTATTTAGAGTGTTGAATCAAACGTTTATTTCTTTGTTGCATGAATTAAACCTTTTGTAATTTTAGAAAGTTTTGCAAGTGTATGGGACAAATCAGAGTTGTAGTGACAGAATTGTAAAATAGGTTGACTCAGCTTCATGAAGATATAAACACAATATGTGAAAGTACACATCATCACCATCATATGTGGAGATGGATGATCCTTATTTGCACAACCCTCAAGACTTAATACACACCGATCATCATTGGTATCACCATCAGTCCATCAATAACCAATACGAAGCACAAAATATACTATATTTGGGTTGAAACATCGTCTCCATCAATTGGTCCCTGCATTTATACCAACAATGTTTTTGTTTGGAATATTAGGCTTAAAATATAGGTAATTTAACAAAAATATTGTATTTTAATTCATTAACACGGGTCTAATAGGCATAAATATGAATTTAACTCAACTCACCATAAAACATATACTCCCTCCGTCCCAGTTCAAACGCCCCATATTCCATTTTGGGACGTCCCACTTCAAACACCCCATCTATTTTGGGACATATTTCTCTTTCCTACTTTTATTAAATTATTACATCTTCTCTCACATTATCTCTCCTACTTTTATTAATCCTCACATTCTCTCTCCTCCTTTTACCCCACTCAACTTATTATATCAATTTTTCTTATTCCACTACAAAAACTCCTTGGGGCGTTTGATCTGGGACGGAGGGAGTAAATAGTAAATAAGGGACAATGTTCCTAGAACTGAAAATCATAAAAAAGAAAAAAAAAAAGAGAATGTTGAAACCTGGTTCGGTGGTACATATGGAAAAATAACAGTCGGATTCAGAATGTTGAGAGAAGAGGCAGCCATTCCAACAAATCACAAATGTAATAATAATGATAGAGACTCGAAAAAATACTTTGTTAAAATGTTTTGTTTTAGTGATTGGTGAACTCAACTTTTTTATGTATAGGTCTATTTATAGAGGTTAAGGCTAGCTAGGACTATATTTTTAAGATTTGATGTTTTAATTTCATTTGATTTCAATACATTTGATTTTAATTTATCTAAGCAAATAAATCTAGATGCAATGTATTATTAATAACAATAATAAATAACTAGATTAATTTATTATTATTTTCATAATCAGATTTGATTTGATTTGGTGTATAATTGAATGAATCTAGACAAATAAAAATAACGAAATATATTTTCCACTACAAATATACTAAGGATTTAGGACTTAGTGATTATAAAAGGCAAGATTTAGAATTTTTTTTCCCTCAATTTATTTGTGTAAAGATGACTTTGTAAATAATATCTTTTATTCGTGACAAAGCGATGCAATGTCAAGATTATCATGGGAATTTAAGAATTAAATCAAATCTAACCAAATCAAATCAAATAATATACATCAAATCAAATCAAAATCAAATCAAATCAAATCAAATCAAATAATATGAATTATTTAAATAATAATTAATGTAGTTATTTATTATTATTATTATTATTATTAATACATTGCATCTAGATTTATTTATCTTAGATGAATTAAAATCAAATGTATTGAAATCAAAAGAAATCAAAAGAAATCAAATCTTAAAATTGTAGTCCTAGACTTAGCGTCTATAAATAAATCTATACATAAAAAAGTTGAGCTCACCAATTATTAAAACAAAACATTCAAACAAAGTTTGTTCTTCGAGTCTCTATCATTATTATTAGATTTGTGATTAGTTGGAATGGCTGCCTCTATTTCTCTCAACATTGGGAATCCGACTTTTTGGTTTCCATATTCACCGCCTAACCAGGTTTCAACACTTTTCTTTGTTTTTTTTTTTTTTTTTTTTTTTTTTTTTTGATTTCAGTTGTAGGAACATTGTCCTTTTTATTTAATATTGATAAGTTTTTTGGTGAATAGAGTTAAGTTTGATTTTTATGCCTATTAGACCCGTGTTAATATATTAAAATACAATATTTTTGTTAAATTAGCTATATTTTAAGCCTAATATTCCAAACAAAAAAATTGTTGGTATAAATGCAGGGACCAATTGATGGTGACGATGTTTCAACCCCGATATAGTATACTTTGTGCTTCGTATTGGTTATTGATGGACTGATGGTTATACCAATGATGATCGGTGTCTATTTTAATTTTATGTAATCAGAAATAGTCTTGAAATTTGTGCAAATAAGGATCATCCATCTCCACATATGATGGTGGTAATGTACTGTGTAATTTCACATATTGTGTTTATATCTTCATGAAGGCGAGTTAGCCTATTTTACAATTATATTACTACAACTCTGATTTGTCCCATACACTTGCAAAACTTTCTACAATTACATAAGTTTAATTCATGTAACAAAAAGTAAATGTTTGATTGAGCACTCTAAATAACTATATATTGGATAATAAAACTAAAAACAAAGAAGAACATAAAATTCATGTACGAAAAGTCGTAAGTGTACCAATTCACGTAAGCCCTCAAGTTTCGACTGTCTTTATGTGTTACCCCTGTTCAAAACGGAATACGAACAGAACATTGTTTCTTTCTTCTTAATTTCTATAATTACTAATGGCAAACGCACGGCTTGTTAAGATTTTTTTTTTTTTTGGAAAAATTCACGTGGTACCCTCGTGTTTCGCCGATTTGCACGTGGTACCCAATGTTTTGCAAATTTGTACATAATACCCTCGAGATTTGACTGTTTGCACAGTGTACCCAAAACTTAACCCTCCCATTAACGCCGTCAACTTCTTTTTTTAAAAGAGGGTTAATTCGCGTGGTATCCTCGTGTTTTACCGATTTGCACGTGGTACCCGAAGTTGTGCAAATTTGTTCCAAATATCGTCAAGATTTGACTGATTTACATGGTACTCTTATCTTTAATCTTCCCCACCACCGTCATCAACATCTTCATCCTTTTCCACTACCACCATCATTTCCACCCATACTAAACACCATACCTACCATTTTCCCGTTCTCCATTGAAACCAACTTTTAAACGACGTTAACGGAATTTAAAATGTAAGGGTATCATGTAAAAGCAGTCAAATCTTCAAGAGATTTGGTACAAATTTGTAACACTAGGTACCACGCGCAAATCGGCAAAATACGAGGGTGCCACGTGAATTAACGCTCTTTTTTAAAAAACAAAAGTTAACGGTGTTAATGAGAGGGTTAAGTTTTGGCTACCGTGTGCAAACAATCAAATCTCAAGGGTATTTTGTACAAATTTGCCAAACATTGGGTACCACGTGGAAATCGGTAAAACACGAGGGTAACACGTGAATTAAACCCCCCCCCCTTTTGTTGTTGAAAGGTAAGAATTCAATAAATGAAATGAATGAGTTACTGGTGCTCAGGGGTATACTCCAGAAATAACAACAAAACTAGCAAATAACGCAAAGCTAAAAGCCCTACATAACATCTAAGACTAGATTACAGTAAATTCCTATCTTCTAGCCATAATCTGTCCTCACCGCCCAAGTTCTTGACAATATTCCTCAATCTAATTCTAATTTCAGCAAAGACCTTCTGAACTATGCATTGAGACCTCCATATGAACATCTCATGCCTACTCTTATTTCTCGAAAACTATATGTAATAGATCAGATTGCAAATGAGAGCTCCATTAACCTATTTTTGGATATGTGATCCAAATCTTTTTTTGGCACACCATATTACTGAATCCAACTTCGGGATTGTGCTGCCAAGTCTTCCATTCATCAAATCAAGACACTTAGAGCTATACATGCATGTGAAAAATAGATGTTCATGTGTCTCTTTATCATCATGACACAACAAACATTTGTCTTCAACACACACTCCAATCCTGGACATTTTGTCTCTAACTTGTAACTTACCTTTGACAGCCATCCAAGCAACAAAACTTGTTCTTGGAATGCAGCGTCTGCTCCAAATAGTTGGGTCCCATGCTACCTTGCTGTTGTCACTCTTAAGCCATCTATAGCCTTTTGCAACTATATTTCATCTTGCTCCCAATCACTAGTATACAACTGAAATAAACTTTTGATTTTGCATATTCTTTTCCAATACCAGCTTATACAATGCACCCATTTAATCCATAGGGTATCTGGCTTAGTGTAGATCCAGGAGACATACTTGCAAATGCTTGCCTTGTTCCATTCAAAGATATATTTTATCCCCAACCCTCCCTCTCTCTTCAATTTGCAGCAATTATCCCATGAGACTAGTGGGACTCTAAGCATTCCATCCCACAAAAAAATTTCGACAAACACCAGCAATTTTCCTTAGCACAGTCTTGGATAGAACAAAAACCCTAGCCCAATAGGCATGGAGATTAGAGAGAACAGCTTAAACTAATGTGAGTTGCCTGCATATTTTAACTTCCTTTCTCCAATATCCCTAATCCTCTTCACCACTTTTTCAGTTAAAATATTGTAGTCCATGACAGACAACCTTCTAGCAGTTATTCTGATTTCTAAGTAGTTAAAAGGAAGCCTCCCTTCCCTGTAGCTTGCAAAATCAAGAATTTTCTGCTTAACCTGACTATTCACCCCTGCAAAGTACATGTCTGACTTTGACTGATTTATATAGAGACCAGAAGCTTTAGAAAAGGTGGAAAAGGCCCTAAGCATAAGCACAACAGATTTACTCTCTCCCTTGCAGAACAACAACAAATCATCAACAAAGCACAAATGGGTGAGTTTCATCTTATGGGAATGAGGGTGAGACCTGAACTCCCTTTTGTCTCCAATCACTGACAATATTCTGGAGAGGTACTCCATACATATTGTGAATAGGAGGGGAGATGAGGGATCACCTTGTCTCAAACCTCTCTTCCCCTTAAAGAAACCAAAGTTTGATCCATTAAGAGCCATGGTAAATGAACGTGTAGTCAGGCATTCTATTACTAGATTGATGATGATCTGAGGAAATTTTAGAGCATTCATCATCTCCTTCACGAATGTCCATTCAACAGTATCATACGCCTTCCTCAGATCAATTTTCATGAGACATCTATGGGAAATGGCTTTTCTATTGTATTTTCTCACCAAATCCTGACAAACCATGATATTCTCAACAATGTCTCTCCCCCTTACAAAGGCTCCTTGGTTCTCACTTAGGATATCTGGTAGACTCTCCCCTAATCCGTTGCATATGAGCTTGGAAATACACTTATACAAGGTATTACAACAAGCAATTGGTCTGAATTCTATATCAGATGTGGGATGGGTAACTTTAGGTATTAGGGTTAGAATGGTATTATTAAGTTGTTTCAGTAGTTTACCATTCTCAAAGAAATCAATTATGGCAATGCATACCTCTTCCCTTACTATTGGCCATGCATCTTTGTAAAATTGACTTGTAAAACAATCAAGGGCTGGACTCTTATTCCCAGGGATTTCAAACATAGTTTTCTTGATTTCCTCCCTAGTGACAGGTCTCAGCATTCTCCTTCCCATTTCTTCACTTACTAATTTCCCTTTCTGACAGTAGGGATATGAATCCTTTTACACTCTGTGTCCCGTCCTAAGAGTTGTGTATTGAATTCTATAAAGGCAGCTTGAATATCCTTTTCATCAGTTTTCTCATTCCCCTTCATGTGAATTCCTCGACCTTCTTGTTTTAATTATACAGTGAAAATAAGTTGTGTTATCATCACCTTCTCTTAACCAATCAGCTTTTGACTTCTGTCTAAGATAGCTTTGCTTTGTATAAATATTTATAGTGCTATGCAATTTGTAACTCCTTAGCTTTGATGACAGCATTATGCAGATCATTTTGCATTTGAGTCTGCATCTCAATCAGCTTATAATATGTCTTCAATTCTGCCTTCTCTATATTAGCAAGCTTTTCCTTGTTTGATTCTTTGAGAGGCTGCTTCATGTTCTGCTGCTTTTTAACGACTCTATACACTAGTGTACCATTGATCCCTACAGCCCAACAATTCCTAACAATCTTCTCAAAAACCAGGAATCTTGCCCCACATATTGAATTATTTGGAGCTTTTGTGTCCCATAACTCTCTCCCTAGAAGCCTAATAATACATGGACAGTGATCATATAGGCCTTCCGGGAGAAAATGAGCATTACTATCTGGATAGAGCATCATCCAATCATCATTCCCCATAACTCTATCAATCTTGCAAAAAACTCTTATTTCATTCTCCAGCTTATTATTCCAGGTGTAGAAATTCTCAGTGAACTTGATATCATATAATCCACATTGTTGCACACAGTTGTGAAAATTCCTAATTTCTGCATTAGTCACATGAGTACCTATCCTTTGAATTAGAAATCGATTTAATTGGATTACTAAAATTGTGTACGGACAAGGAAAACAGAATCTGAGGCGATTTTGAGGCGATCTTCTTTAGGAGTGTAGATCCAGCCATGGCGAGGTTGGAATCTTCTATGAAATCTCGTTCACAATCGATTAAGAAGGCTAAGAAGAAGATAAGCAAGCAAATAAGTAAGCTCAAACAAATCTTATGTAAGAAAAATTGCCCAAATTTATCCGATACGCAACGACATCGAAAGATATCAGAAATTCAAGGTATTCCGCCTTTGAATTTATCTGATGAAGATGACGGAAACTCAACATAGGGAGAGGATGCAGCTGAGGAGTTGCCAATCATTTAAGAAGCTGTGGAGTTGCCAATAAACACTATGCAGGGATATTTTCAGAGAATTTGGGGGAATAGAGGGCTGGATAAGGTGCCATTTTTGCCAAATGGGGTCTTTGTCATTAGATTTAAATCTTTAGAGGAAAGAGACTTGGTCATTAACTCTGGGCACTACTTGTTTGACAATAAGCCTGTAATTGTTAAAGCTTGAGGGAAGATTTGGAGCTGACCAAAGCCTCTGTTAAGACAATACCTATCTGGGTCAAGCTTATGGGATTGGAACTATCAGGACCCAAAACCGCATTCAGAAGATTTCTGGAATGATAGGGAAGTTTATAAGATGTGATAAAGCCACAGAAGAGAAGAGTAGACTCGGGTATGAAAGGGTATTATTAGAGGTTGAAATCAACCAAGAGTTTCCTTCTCTAGTCCATTTTGGTGATGAAAATGGTAATGTGATACAACAAATGATTGAGTATGAATAGAAACCCACTCAGTGTAATGTACGTAAAAGGATTGGGCATGAGGGAGAGTAGTGCAGGAGGAAACCTGATGCTAGAAAGGAACAGAGAGCAAATCAGAGGCCTAATAGGCAAACTAGAGCACCTGGGAGGCTTGTGAATCAGGTCCGATCAGAACCGGAGGCTCCACAGTCTAAAGCTTATGTTACTCCTCCTAATAATGTTACCATACCTAGGCCAGCCTCGACTATGAGTATAGTATCAAGGAACACTAATAGGCAGTTGATCCTCACTCCCCAGGAGTCTAATAGGCCAGATGACATGCCAAATCACAGGACTTTTGCTGAAGTAGTGAGAGGAGGAACTAGGAATGAAGGAAAAATTTGTAGTGGATGCTGTGGTCATGGTGACCATGGCTAGTCTAGGGTTTTGGAATGTCAGGAGCGTAAATAATCCTACCAAACAATTGGATGTTAAGAGGTTTATATACACACAAAATGTAGAATTATTTGGGCTCCGAGAAACGAAGGTGCAGTCTAGTATTAGAATTCACCCTAGCTAGTTTCTGTAATGGTTGGAGTATATGCACTACTCAGAATATAATAAACACACTTTTGTTAAGGTACATACTTTTGTTAAATTATGCTAATTACTAATAGCGGATCCCTAAATTTATTTACACTCAACAAAATATATTTCACATAAATAAGCCATACGACATGCACTTGGATCACTCTATAAAAATTACTATACTCATTATTTGATATTTGAAAATATATTTTAAGATATATCCAAAAGTTATATACAATTTCATAATCACATACTTGCTCCGTCCAATCTCAAACGCCCCATGTAGAAAACAATCTCATATTGGGAAGGATGTACACACTACTCAGTTAATCAATGTTCCAAAAAAATTGTATGACAAGTTAGAGAAAACTCTTATCTAATTCGCTATATAATTGTTTTGAAACTTTAACAAATCGATTGGTGTGTACACCATTCTCAACACAAGGGTATTTTGGGCATGAGACGTTTGAGTTGGGACGGAGGGTGTATCTAATTATTAGGGCACAGTAAGAGAGTATAAGCTTACAATTTTGTAAAATAAGATTTATAATGAACTTAATTATCTACACGGGTGAAATAAAATGCAAGTAATTGACATCATTATTACGAGACCCGTGCAACGCACGAGATTTCATTCTAGTTATTCTAGTTATATAGTGATTTGTAGTCAATTGGTGCTTTTACAAAGGATCAAGGTTGGACTAGTGGTTAGGAACCGATCTGCGTGGGGGATGTCCCGGGTTCAAATCCTCATATCCCCATCCCAACGCAAATTATATCGTGCACCAAGGTGCATGATATAAGCATTGCCATCCCAATGGTGCTCGTATGTACCAAAAAAAAAAAAAAAAAAAGTGGCTGCTAAATGCAGAATAAAATAATAACATAAATAAATATACCTTTTTAACTTACCTAAACTACCCTTTTCTATTTTATTTAGGAAACCAAAACTATAAAAAAAAACACAAATAAATACTGCTCACCGAAAATAATATCAATTGTTCAATAATTCTATAGTAATTTATCGTGATTATGACAGACGAGATTCCTAACGATTTTTTTGAGATAAGAATGAATTTTTCTGATTTCATAACATAGTGTCAACCGCCACAATAGACACCTAGTGTAGGCTATTAACTGCCATGATCAACGGCATAAGAGAGACTGCCGACCAAATGTTCGACACCCTAATTAGCTAGTGTTGATAAGCATAGTCGAGACCCTTTAAGAGGGTGTCGACTGTCGTGGTCGACACCTCATGCCCTTGTATTGGTAGTTTCAGTCGACACCCCTTCCATAGGTGTCTATCACTTTGGTCGACACCCGCTACACAAGTGTTGATAACGTTGGTCGGCACCTCGTACAATAGTGTCGCTAGTTGATTCTTCCTTGGATATGTGTAGGTTGTTTTCGCTTACTCTTTCTCACGCACGCGTGCTATATGTTGATTCTACATGAGCGGGATCATCAGTTGTCCATTTGCCATCTTCTTTAGAGACGTCTTTAGTCTCGATGGGTTGTAATCAGGATGAACACTCATGTCCTCCCCCATCATTTATTTGACCTCATTAGTAATCATTTTCAACCTTAATTAATTAACCATATTAAACCCTAATTAATCCACTGATTTTATGATTATAGTACAAATCTAGTACCCAATCAACTGATTTTAGCACCAGCAAAACGGGAGGACTAGAGGGCAAGAGGTTCGGTTGGGCATCGTCACTTGATAGTCTGTGTTGTTGATCAGAAAATTCAAGAATTTATGATCGAAGTATATGGTCGCCCTTGCCCTTCTCCATGGTTTAATCATTCATTTAATCGTATTGTGATAGAGTATAGGTTTTTTTTTCCAAATAAAGGGTGATTTGGTAAAATGTAATTATAGATATTTATCTTTATTATTTAAAAATATTATTTTATGCTGCGTTTAGGCAGTTTTTTTGCTGCGTTTAGCGCTTTCGAAAAAAGATTGGTGCTTTTACATATCTATATGATTAAGGGTTCGTTTGGATGGTAAGATGGGAATTAGAGTGATAAGAGGTGGAATTGGGGAGGGATAAGGAGGTGGGAATTGAGAAAATAATCCCACTCCGTCGTTTGGGTGAATGTGGGAATAGATGGTGGTTATTAAGGTGGGAACTATTGATTTGACAATCGTACCCTCCAATTAATTATCCTTTATCTCTCATTTTAGTGATAGTAATCATGTCATTTTACCCTATGTATTCTCTAATCCTAATACCACCCCCCATTAGGTAATAGAAATGTGGGAATAGAACTCTCAAATCTCAAATCCCATCTTATTCCAAAGCATTCCACACACCAAACATGAAAAAAATTGAAAGTAGGATTAAATCTCATCCCACCTCTTATTCTCACAATCCAAAAGACCCCTAAGGGTCTGTTTCGATAGAGGGAAATGGAGGGAAGGGGAGGGGAGGGGAGGGGAAGGAGGGGAGGGGAGGGAGGGGAAGTAAATCCCTTGTTTGGATACATTTTGTACGGGAAGGGGAGAGAAACGAAAGGATTTGGGAGGATGAGTTTTCTCTTATTTTTTCATTTTTGTAACTTTCGAAAATTGGAGGGATTTGGAAGGAAAATGCTTTCAAATTACCTAAATATCCTCACTCAAAATTACACTTTATTAAAATATACCAAACCTAATCCCCTATATTCTCTCACTCCTCCCCCCATTTCCCCACAATTGCCGCCTCCACCTCCCACTGCCGGCGTGCACCAACCACCACCTTATCCGCCGGCGTCACCACCACTGCCGTCACAAGACGCCGGCGAGCACTTCCCCTTTAACTGTTGGTACCAATTTGTGATTGGGCCATATCCCTTAAGAAAGTAAACTTTAGTAAAGGCTCATGTGATGCAACAAAACCTCCTTCAAGGACAGCCCTTGGATGGAAGGGGAATAAAGGGTGAAGATGGAGTGGGGAAACCTAAGATGATTCCTAGGTCCCCCCTCTATCACTATAAATACTCCCTTTATGACCCATCAAATCAGGTTCTTACACACATACCCAAAATTCTGACATTCTTTATTTTCTGATTATTTCCTTGACTTGTGCAAAAAGGCTATTTTTGTCTTATTTGCCACCCCTTCTCGAGCCCCCTATTGACTTGAGCGTCGGAGGGGCGACGCCTGGTGAAAACCGGGCTCCCTTTGTGCAGGTATTCGGCGAGGACTTTCCCGAACAACTGTCTTCGAAGAACTCACATTCAACAAGTGGCGCCGTCTGTGAGGACAGTTCGCAGGAAAAGACGTTCGGGAATAGCAGAAGCTTACCAAGAAGGAATGGCACCGAGAGGCCGACCCGCGCGCTCGAAAGGAGCAGTTGCGAGCGAGACCCCTATCTTGGGACCCGCTGACCCGAACCCCTCGCGTCCTGGCGCCCCCGTCAAGGACGAGCGGTCAGCGCCCCGAGGAGGAGCGCAGCCCCTCCCCGAGGAGAACGTCGAGAGGACCAGACATATCTCGACGAGGAATATGAAGAGGAAGAGGTGAGGGAGAGCAGGCCGCACCCTCGAGACCTAGCCATGATGAAGGAGCTCTTCGAGGCTCGAACCAAGCTCACGGAGCAAGCCGATCGTCAAAACCAGATGAGCGAGCGAATGGCAGAGCTAGAGAAGCGAATGGCTGCTCAAATCATGACACCTGTTGTCGAGGCAGTGCCCGCTTCGAGCAAGCGTAAGCGAGGCCCTCGGAAGACACCATCTCAGCGAATGGCGGCTGCCTTTCAAAAGATAAAAGATATCTTTGACAAGCACAAACCTAAGCACAACCAGACCGAGGAGTTAAGAGACACCATTAACACACTGAAAAGGAGGAGAGAAGAGAGAGAGGCGACCCAGGCCTCGCAGAGGAAGCATCAGGGGGTCGGTGCAAAGGACAAGGGTAAGGAAGTCTTGGTCGAAGGCGAGCCTACCCGAGGAAGGCCAAAGGCGCATAAAGACCAACCCCGAGGAAGTGCGAGGAGGTCGCACTCTCCTGGACGGAAGTCTCATGCGTCCAAGCCCTCTAGAAGCGCGACCCGAGAAATCAGCTCGGACCACTCGAGTTATGACTCGGAGTCTGCTTCGGAGAGCGAGGCAAGTTTAAGACACCATTCCCATAGGTCGCATCGGATTAGGAGGACATTGACCGCCGAGTCACCCTTCGCAAGGTGGATACTCGAAGCCGAAAGGGTGGCGGGGGTGAAGAAATCCAAAATGACGGAATACAATGGGGTCGAAGACCCGTTCGACCATATATCATCATACATGCACAATATTGGATACTTGACGGAGGATGAGGCAACCATTTGCCGGCTGTTCCCGACCACACTGACTGGAATCGCTCAACGGTGGTTCGACAAGCTGCCACCAGGGAGCATTCGCTCATGGTCTGGGCTGAAGAAGAAGTTTACTGGACACTTAATAGCGGTGAAGCAAGGAGACAAGGAGTCCCTTGATGACTATATCTAGTGGTTCCGCTCGACTGCCACGCACATTGCCAACCTGACCGATGAAATGGGTGTTAGCGCATTGGTGCAGGGAATGGCCGAGGGAAAGTGCAAATACGACCTGGTAAAGCGTGAGGCTAAGACGCTCGAACAAGCTTATAAGCGAGCCGCCGCTCACATCAATGCCGCCATTGTAAACCGATCCGGATATGGCGAGGCCTCAGCTTCTCGAGTCCGACCCCAGGATCGACTCGGACCTCCCATCCACCAGAAGCCCTACTATTAAGGCGACGGACCTATTAAGGCCTCCTCGACCCATGACACAGGACGATCGGAGGAATATGAACCTGTTCAGCGAGTATCATATGGAAAACGGCCATACCACAACAAGCTGCAGCGACCTCGAGGAGGTGCTCGATAACCTAGCCGATAATGGGATGCTGAACCGGTACCTGAAGCGCCTGAAGGGGCAAAGGGACCGGTATCGACAAAACAAGAATCAACGAGGCCCTCGCAATGGCGGCCAAGCTGGAAACGGAGCCAGGGCTCAGAGCCCTGGGGTAGTAAACACAATATCGGGAGGCCTCGCAAGTGGAGGAACGAGCCATCGGGGTCGAAAGACCAACATGAGACTCTTCGTCAACTCGCTCGCGATGGCACTCCCCAAAATCAGCATGCCCAACATGCTAATACAACAATCTAACATCAAGAACGTTCGGACACCACATGATGATCCGGTAGTGATCACCATGCAGGTGGCCAACAAGCAAGTGAGAAGGTCTTTAGTAGACACGGGATCGTCGGTGGATATAATGACTTTTGAATGCCTTCAAAAGCTGAAGTACTCGGCGAAGAATATTACACCACCCCGCGAGCTGATAGTTGCCTACAGAGGGCAAACCATCTACCCGATGGGAACAATTCGCCTCCCAGGAGCTATTGGCCAAGGAGTCGACATGAGGCGAGCCAACGTTGAGTTTGTCGTTATTGACTTACCTTGTGCTTATAACATTGTTATTGGGCGACCGTTGTTGAACGATATTGCAGGGCTAGTTTTCCCCTTAGGCCTGTTGATGTTGTACGTCACGGATGAAAGCCGAGCCGCGATTGTCCGAGCCGACCAAAATGTCGCTCGTGAATGCTATCATGCTGGACTCAGGCCGCCCATGGTGCTTCCTAGCGAAGTACCTAATGAAGAGGAATCCCCCACCAAGAAGAGAAAGAAGGAAGCAAGGCTGCCGAAGGCCACGGCTGAAAATTTTTGTCTGGAAACAATTCACGCGAGGCATGGCCTCGAAGGACCCACTCAGCCGTTCGAGGAGACCGAGGACGTGGCGCAGGAAGAGGACAGAGCCGATCGAATGGTTCGACTAGGCAAGGCTCTCGAACCAGAGGTTAAGGCCCCTCTCGTGACATTGTTGAGAGAATTCAAGGATGTATTCGCGTTCGCTGTGGAGGAGATGCCGGGGCTCGACCCCTCGGTCGTTACTCATAAGCTGAACGCTGACCCGACGAAGAAGCCCGTCCACCAGAAACAAAGGCATTTCGGGACCGAACGAGCCAATGCAATGAAGGGGGAGGCCGAGCGCCATGATGTTATACAATAATTAAGTATCAAAAACCTCAACCACCTCTTACCGAGTCGACGAAGAAGTCGACAAGTTAAAAGCATAAGCGAAGCAACCGCTTCGAAGTTATTCGAAGAAAGTTAACCGAGTGCAATCGCCCAAAGGGGAAGACCTCGAAGCGTGTTGAAAACACGAGACAGGAGCGCAATCACTCGTATGGGAAGTCACTCGAAGGGTACAATAGTACACCGTAAAGCCCCTCTACACGAGGCGAGCCGAGTGCAATCGTACATGCGAGGAGTCGCTCGAGGCATTTTTGCCGAAGACAAGAGTCTATACATTGCCCTACCAAGGTCGAAAGCATTGTTATGAATAACAATCGCTCGGAGTAGGTTGAAGTTACCTCACCTTGGTAGCGACACGCTTTCCCAACTAGGGCTCGCGTCGAATAAATAGTTCAGCTGAGAACATATTCGCCTACGGAGAATGAAATTCCGTAGCTCCTTAAACTTCAACTCGGATAAGGAGGCCTGTGGGAGGCCTCCCCTCGAATGACGACCATCAAAAGATGGGCTTCGACCGAGTGCTTGCGCTAACTCCTCGAATAGTATGCCACGACCCATGGCAGAAGCGAGGCACCCGAACAAAGGCAACTTAGCCGAAACAGTTCGTCATCCATGCGAGTCGAATACCTTTGCAGTTAAAGGCAGCGGGCCCTTAACCCCGAAGAGGCATTCGGCTCGAGGGCGAGACCACCCTTGGATGACAAACGAATAATGCAAAGAAAATAAGAGTTGTACGAAAAGTTGCATCGATTGAAATAAGTAAAACGATCGAAGCCAAACACCCTGAAATATGGGCGGCTTCGAACAACAATTGTTTAAAAAGCCAAAAACCCTCGAAAGGGCGGTTGACGAACAGAAAAATGAAAGATTGTACGATTACATGGCTAAACAGCCAAACTGAAATTATGGTTCAGTATTGATTGTTGGGTCTTCGGCGGGTGCAGTGAAGTCGAACGCCTCAGGCAGGTCGTACAGCTCCTTCTTCGCTGTCGCCTCCTTGGCCGTAGCCGCAGCCGCTGCCTCGAGCGCCTCGATGTCCTCGTTGACCTCGCCCTCTTCAGGAGCCTCACCTGACTTGACTTCGTTGTGCCTGTCCAGCTCGGCACGGAAAGCGTATTCGAACTGCTCCTCGTCCAGCTCGAAGTCAGCTCGGCCCTCGTTGCACTTCACCAACGCCACCCAACCTAGCCGAAGGCCCAACTCGACGCCTGCCTGCTTCGCAGCTGCCTTGTCAAGGTCACTCAGATAGGCGTAGCCCTCCGAGGCAAGAAAGGTCGAGACATCCGAACAGGCACGCTTCGCCTATACAGTCGCATGGGTTGATGCATTGACCAGCTTAAGACTTAGCTGGTCAGCATCGGCCCTTGCCCTCTCGAGCTCAGCGGCGAGCGAGGTAGCTTTCGCGTCCGCCTCCGACATTGCAGCAATCGCCTTCTCATTCTGAGCATGGCAGTCGGCATCATTCTTCTTCGCCTCAGCCAGCCCCTACTCGAGCGCCTCCTTCGCCGTTTCGACCTCCTTCAGCCTCGCCTCGGCAGCCAGGCACTTCTCCTTCCAGAGCCCTCCTTCGGCCTGCTGAGCGCCGTGCATCTCTCCTTTGCAGACCAAGGCAGTCGCCTAAGAAAAAAATGAGTCAGAAATCAAACATTATAAAGGAAAAGGGAGCGAACCGAGGAACGGGATAGAGATATACCTGAAGCATCTGCGACACCGCTCGCCGAGCCCATTCAGGACATAAAGGTAGGTCGCGAGCCACGTCGTATACAGCTGCAGCGGCCCTTGATGTATCAGGGAGGAGAGGTGCAGTTATCGCCTCGAGCTGTGCCACTACATCAGCAAGTAACTAAGGGTTAGAGAAATCCCAATCGGATGCTAAACACAAGTATTCCAAGGTCTTACTTGTCGGAGCAACAGAAGCGCCGACATCCAGCCTCTTCGCAGCCGAAGTCTCGCCCTCGTCGCCGAGCATCCTGAAAGCAACACATAAGTCAGAACCATTACCCAAAAAAAAAAAAGTCTAAATGTCAAAAGCGAAGGGATTACCTCCAACTCCTCACCCTCGGAAGACGAGAGAGAAACCGCCTCGGGAACAACCGAGCTGGGCTGAATGACGATGCCCGAGGCTCTCTTCCTCGGAACAGATCCCGACCCAATCCCGACCGGCGGGTGCATCCGTATGGGAGTAACTTGAATAACCGGCTCCTGCGAAGCACGAGGCTGAGCCGAGCCTGAGGGAGGAGGACGAGTCGAAGGAGACGCTCGCTCACCAGTTGAGCGGCCTCGTGTCGCTCGAGCCCGTTCTACCCGAGAAGCTGGCTGAACACTCTCTTCCTGTGACCGCTTCTCGGCGACTCCTCGAACTCTCCCTCCGTGCCAGTTGAGCCATCAGACAGTTGAGGTTCGGCATTGTTTTATGCCACTCGAGTAGCTGAACCGAGACGGAATCGCTGATAGCTCCTGCAAAGAAAACTAAGGTCACTACCTCAAAAAAAAAAATGTTAAAGGCAAAAAAGCAAAACGAGCGCACCACGAGACATACTCTCCTCCTCCTCGGTGGCAGGGCAAATCAAGCCCGAATGAATGAGCCACATTTGCTCATTCAACATTCTTTCGCTCGGAACCCAGGTAAGCTTCTCGAGCGCTGGGTTGAACGGTTGTTGAAAATACTCGGCACATCGGTCTTTCACGCTGTTAAGCCGAGGAAGAGAGCTGTTCATTTGGCGAGCACCCAACGATCGGAGCGGTACTTGGAGTTTGTCGCTAAGTGGCGAACCGTCAATGGTGGTGAGCCAATAGAACCCGTTTTTCCACTCCGGCCCCTTCGAAGGCTTCGGAGGATGGGTCACGATGCTATAAGTGTTGGTTTTGCCGCGAACGGCAAAGTTTTTAAACCCCCACTGGTTGCTAGAAGCGTTGTGAAGGAAACGGAAAAGGTTGACGGATAAAGGTATCCGAGCATAGCGACAAGTCATGATAAAGCCCGTAAGGGTAATATGGGCGTTGATGGTAAGCTCCGAAGGGCAAATACCATAATGGTTGAACAGCTTAGTAACGAAAGGATTGAAGGGTACCCGAAACCCGTATGCGAACGCCTGCGCATACACTTCGATGCAGTTCCCCTGAGGATTCGAGCACACCGACCCCTCGGCTGGGACGATCAACGCGAGCGGGTCCCAAATCTGATTGGCCTCGCAGAAAGCCCGAACAACTTCATCTGTTTGAGATCGACGCCAGTTCTCGTCGATAACAGCTGTGGTGAAGGTATCACGTCAGGGGGTTCCTGCGAGGGGCGAACAACCGAGTTAGGGTCGACATAAGCACTTCGAGCCATCCTCGGATCAGTCAATCCCCCGGATAAACCCGAAC
This sequence comes from Spergularia bocconei, assembly GCA_963457585.1. Classification (NCBI taxonomy): domain Eukaryota; kingdom Viridiplantae; phylum Streptophyta; class Magnoliopsida; order Caryophyllales; family Caryophyllaceae; genus Spergularia; species Spergularia bocconei. Next base: position 15,442,262 of record OY734946.1, on the reverse strand, counting down.
AGTTTGTTTGGTTCGTGCCATCTGATAAAAAAGAGGAAAGGTAGTTATGGACTCGCCTTGTGCGAGCCGTTACCCTTCGCTCCACTTCCTCCGATGACGGATCTGAAACACCAACACTCGATGGATCGAAGAAATCGAAGGATCGATGCGAGAGAAGCGAGTCGGCGCAAAGGGTAGATCGCTCCTCATCGCCGACCTCGAAACCGAGCGGTTCATCGGGTGTTATCTGGGTTCCCAATCCCAGAACGCTCGGCTGGCATCCTTTTGCCGCCGGAGCGGGACTGACAACACGGGATCGTCACCGGACAGGTAAAACGGCAACGGCAACAGCGAAACAGACCAAAAAAGACACAAAATGCAGCCAAAAGAAGTAAAAGGAGCGAGAAACTTACCGGTAATAGAGTTGAAGGAAATAGAGGAGCCGGTAAGAAGGAAAGTCGCCGGAAAATGTCGATGGAAGAAAGGTCGAAACTTCTTCGGAACTCAGAAAACCGCCGGAAAAGAAACACGGTAAAAAGAGAGGAAGAGGTTTGGAAATGAAAATGAGAAAGTGAATGTGAAAAGGAGAGGGGAAAGCTTCCTTTTATAAGGGAATTGATGAGGGGCAAAATGGTAAAAGCGCATATTTTAACACAACTTTCCAAACGCCGTCAGTTATCATTACGGCACAGGAGACGAAAAGTTTCCGCGTGTTCCCGAGGTTGCTTTGCGCGGGAATCTAGGGACAGTTGCCCTAGAAAACTGTTCAAATTCTCGCCAACTCCCGGGATTAATAACTGCAACATTTACATTTGGAAAATTTCAAAATTTTAATTTCGGAATTTCGAAATTTAATATCAGAAATTAATTTCAAAATCTAATTTCAAGATTTGAAATTAAGTTTATGAACATCGAGCCAGGGGCTCGGATTATTGCGAGCAACCCTCCCTCAACCGAGGGGTGAAATTTTCGAGCTCTCCCAGGCGAGGGATCAAGGACTCGAAGACGGTGAAATTTTCGAATCAAGATTGGTTCGAGTCATTACTCCCTCGGCGAGGGGTGAAATTTTCGAGCTCTCCCAGGCGAGAGATCGAGGACTCAAAAAGGGTAAAATTTTCGAATCAAGATTGGTTCGAGTCATCGCTCCCTCAACCGAGGGGTGAAATTTTCAAGCTCTCCCAGGCGAGGGATCGAGGACTCGAAAAGGGTGAAATTTTCGAATCAAGATTGGTTCGAGTCACCACTCCCTCGACCGAGGGGTGAAATTTTCGAGCTCTCCCAGGCGAGGGATCGAGGACTCGAAAAGGGTGAAATTTTCGAATCAAGATTGGTTCGAGTCATCACTCCCACAACCAATGGGTGAAATTTTCGAGCTCTCCCAGGAGTCCGCCCTCGTCGACAACGAAGGGCGCGACCAGGATTCGAGGGGCTTTGTTGGTACCACTTTATGGTTGGGCCATAGCCCTTAAGAAAGTAAACCTTAGTAAAGGCCCATGTGATGCAACAAAACCTCCTTCAAGGATAGCCCTTGGATGGAAGGGGAATAAAGGGTGAAGATGGAGTGGGGAAACCTAGGATTATTCCTAGGTCCCCCCCTCTATCACTATAAATACCCCCTTTATGACCCATCAAAATCAGGTTGTTACACATATACCCAAAATTCTGACATTCTTTATTCTCTGATTATTTCCTTGACTTGTGCAAAAAGGCTATTTTTGTCTTATTTGCCACCCCTTCTCGACCCCTTATTGACTTGAGCGTCGGAGGGGCGACGCCTGGTGAAAACCGGGCTCTCTTTCAGGTATTCGACGAAAACTTTCTCGAGCAACTGTCTTCGAAGAACTCACATTCAACATTAACCTTTCGACGACCACCGTAAGACCCCCAATTTTAGATATAGGTTTCCAAAAATAAAAATAAAAAGACTTCTTCCGGACTCTAAAAGGTGAATGCCTTGTTGGGAGTAAGATGGTAGGAATCGAATTATAAACTGATCATATGGGCCTTAGTTTCCCAATGTAGGATAAACCAACTCTATAAACCACTTTCCAAATTCCGTAGTGTTACAAACTCCCCCACTTAAAGAACGCGACATCCCCGTCGCGCCTCGACCATTCCATACCAACATCAACACAGGTCCAAGATCTCCCCCGCTAGACGGCTGACCTGGGCCTTGCCCCAACACTCAGCACGCGGTCGCAGGATTGCTCTGATACCATCTGTAATAGCCCGATCCATCATCCATTGCAACACAACCAAATAAGATGGGTAGTCACCTCTTACGCCTATATATCCTTTCCGGATCTAAAAGGTGAAGGCCTTGTTGGTAGTAAGATGGTAGGAATCTATTATAAACCGATCATATGTGTAATACCCCCAAATTTCGGCTAATTTAAAACTTTATTTATAATACAAAATGTGCCAAAATTTGGAAATATTACAAGCTAATATACAAAGCCGGAGATACATCTGTACAAAAATCTCTTATAAAATAAGATTACAAATGCGGAAGCGAATAAAATCTACTCTTTGACTCTTCGGATGTACTCGTGACTCAAACCTGCAAGCAAAACTTAAGACAAGGACCTACTCCCATGATAAGGTAGTCCGAAGGAAACACGTCAGCATTTCGCTGAGCAACACTACTCTACCGAATAATAGAAACTGAATAATATTATTAGTCATGGTTTTATATATCTGGATATTACGGGGGCACACAATAAAGCACATAAAAAGTGTAAAACACTTCCCAGAACTAACCTGCTAATTCTCATAACTTACCCCACTCTAACCTCCTCGATATAAGATCCAAGACCTTAAAATAATTAAAACTTTAATCTCATAATTATCGTAACTGAACTCCATCTCAAAACTCAACTCAATATTTCTCAGTACCACACTTTCATCGTCGATCCTAGGTCTCGGTAATGGGCCAAGTGTACTGGCGGTATAACCGCAAAACAATACTTCTATTTCAATTCTCAGTATCAAACTCTGAATCTCTTTCTTTTCTCTTTGCCTCTTTAGGCTCTTTCTTAATAACGTAACTGTAACTGATATCTCTATATTCTACTGTCAAAGGTTCAGTGAACTCTGTTCAACACTTAGAGTATAACTCTTAACTACTCGGCCCCATAACAATTACAAAATATGACAATTAAAATGTAATAAGAAATGAAACCTACATACATTCTTGACTTATTATTCTCGCATATCCTATAGCTCTCAAGACTTGTGAACTAAATCTCAAGCTCTCGAATCTGAATTCTTGTACGTACCGTATGGCTTTTAGCATAAAACTAATATGTTGCAACTCCAAAATACTTATTGTAACCTCATACAAACGTTGACTCCCCCATTTATGAGAACAATTTGGGGGAGCCCTTAAGAGAGAGAAAAAAAAAAAAAAACCCAACATAATAAGAAATCCCACCGCCTCAACTGTCAAGGCTCGCCGGCGGTTCGCTATTCTGTAAATCATCGGCGCCGGCGAGCCTACACATCCATCCAATCACTATTCCGTGATTCGTTTTGGCATCAATCAGGGGAAACCAAAGGAGTCTTCGAAGATCCGTCTTGATCTTCTTCGATTCGTGACTTCATCTCCGCCGATCTATCTGCAGCTTTTACGATAAATAACGCAGCCTAACTCCGGCAGGGCCCGAGGTTTCTTGGTTGCTTGCTGTCCTTCGGGTTCGCTCTCCTTCCTCTGTTTTGCTGTTTGTTGCTTTTAATTGCTTTGTAGGTGTGTGTTGTACGTGCTGGGTCTTGTAGTCTTCTTCTAGTGCGGCCTAGTTGTTGTTGCCTTGTTGGGTTATGGATATTGAATCATTCATATCTGCCGTCACCTCTTATCATCTTGAAGGCGTTGGCCATGGTGATGGGGATTTATTGGAAATGTTTATGAATTTAAAGGGCCCTGAGGAGTGTGTTGGTTATGCCCAGTCTCTGAAAACCACTGGGAATTCTCTTTTTAAACAACGCAAATATCAGGAAGCTTTTACATGTTATCTTAAAGCTGTTAAAGCTATTTGTGTTGTGGTTACTCCTGATGGGGAAGGTCAAGTGTTGCTTAAAGATCTAGCAATTGCTCTCAATCTTAATTTAGCGATGTGTGCGCTCCAAACTTGTAGTTTTCTGCAAGCTAAAAATCTGTGATTTCTGGTTCTTGGTTTCGATCCTCAGAATGTCAAGGCTTTGTTCCGTAGAGCCTGTGCTTTCATCAAATTGGGTCTGGTGAAGGAGGCCCATTGTGATTTGCTTAAAGCCTCTTCGTATGAAGCTAATAACAAAGAAGTACTGAAGAAAATAACTGAGTTGGAAGGTTTGCCCCAATGTCCACATGCAACAGGACATTGACCCCTTGACAGAAGGTCTTGGGTCACAAGGTAAGGATGTGGTAGGAATTGTGTCCTCTCAGTCCTTTGATAGGTTAGGCTACAGTAAGTTAGCACTTGATGAGTTTCATGGTCCCTGCGCTAGCTCCACCAATCAGGAGCAAGGGGAACCTGTTTATGAGAGGTGTTATGATGATCTCGACTGCCATAAGTTAGCCCCTGCTCATGATAGGAGTTCAAGCTCCGGCTCCAATTCTACTACTCAAAAGCAAGGGAAGTTTAGTGCTGTAATTCCTCCTAATGAGGATAAATTGAGCTCCATTTCGGTAGCCCCGGATGAAGTTGTTAGTTCCAGCTCCTACGTTCTGGAGAAAGAGGAACTTGTTGAAGAGCAGCCAATTCCTACAACTAGCGATACCACTAGTACACATGGGGTGAAAATCGCTACTCAACATGTTTTCGTCAATCGTCGGCAACCTTCTTCACTGTTACGAGTGTCTGAGCTTGGTTCGGAACAATTGGCACAAGGTCAAAAGTTAGTTTTCTTTCACTCCCGTTCGTGTTCAGTGATGTCTGTTCGTGTTGTTACCCCTACAAATCAAATCTTGACGGAAGCCCCCCACGACTTCGATTCGAGGGAAGCAGAGGCTTCCAATACTCTTCCATGTATGGAAAAAGATCCTTGTGCTCCAGTTGCCCCAGATTCGGCTCCACACGCAGTTGTTACCCCCTTCATTGAAGACTTGACAATGAGTGATGCTCAATCCGCCCCTTCCTCAGCGCCACAGGTAGTACGTTCTTACCCTCTAATATTTGCTTTCTCTGCAGTGCGTCGAAAGTTTACCCGACATTCTCTGCCCCATCGTAAGTATGGCCCTCATCTCCGTAAAAGGTGTAAGCATTCATTCAAGTCCCCCTCCGCCTCGTCTAAGTGGGACGAAAAGGAAGTTGGAATGCCAGCAGTTTATCATCCACATGAACCCGTCTAAGACGAAGAAACTTATGTCTTTTTTCTTTAGTCCCTTTACTATGTTTAAAGTGGGAGGCTTAGGTTATGATCATGGTACCTCTAGTTTGGGCCATATCGGGTCTCCTTTTGTGTAAGGCTTGTTGTTGTGTACTTTCTCTTTCTTAGTTATAAAAGTTTAACCTTCTGTCTAAAAAAAAAAAAAAAAACGTTGACTCCCCGATTGCTACGTAATGTCAATGAATGCAAAAGCCACTTATCCTCCTAAGCATTTAACCTTAATTTATAATGTTCTTCTCACTAACCCTTTAATAATGTACCACCAATATATACCCAATTTTAGAGTAAAATTAATGATACCAACCAAAACATTCATCTAGAACATAACACTTAAGACTTTACACATATATAATACTACTGGTAAACACTTACACAACACGAAAATATAAGCAAACTTTATTTTCTAAAAGAATAATTGTAATACCATAAAGAACAACAACAACAACAACAACAACAACAACAACAACAACAACAACAACCAAGCCTTATTCCCAAAATGATTTGGAATCGGCTAAAATTAAAATGTTGTAGTTAAACTCTTCTCGGGAAATCAAATCTAGGGTAGAGGTATCTGTAACAGTTAAGTGGCCGAATCCTGGTATATTCGCTAACCAATCGCAAACCCCTCTTAGAAATCATCAAAACTTGTAAAAACTTATATAGTATATTACTACGTCACGCAAACAACAATTTAACACTTTGTACCTCAATAACACATATATACACAAACAATCGTTCTATGGTACACCGAGGGTACCATCCTTCTTGTACCCCCGACCCATATAGACAAATCAGCCCAATCTCATGCTAGTCCATTAACATAACTCAATCCAACCAAATTAAAAACAAAAAAACAAATAAATGTCTCTCTCCTCCCCTCCCACCCACGCACCCGCCCCACCCCGCGCCTGACGCCGGAAATCACCACGACCACCGGACCTACCACCACCAACATCAAGGCCGTGAGCCGTGAGCCGTCTGACCCAGACCCCCACCATGAAACGCCACCACCCATCTTCTCCTCAGCCTTCACGCCCCCCTTCCCCGCGGCCCACCCTCCCAACCGCCCCCCACAAACCACCGCCACTGACTCCGACCTCCTCCCCTCGCCCCGAATTCATCACCACTGGGCCGCATACGGCGGCGTGAGCCCAGTAAGGTGGGTCGTCGTGGCCGAAACCAGGTGGAAGACGGCGAAAACATGGGTTGTCGAGCCCAGATCTGTTTCCCACAACCCTGTTTTCGCCGTCTTCCACCTGGTTTCGGCCACGACGACCCACCTTCCAGGGGTCGCGCCGCCGTATGCGGCCCAGTGGTGGTGAATTTGGGGTGACGGGAGGAGGCCGGAGTGGGTGGCGGTGGTTTGTGGGGGGCGGTAGGGAGGGTGGGTCGGGGGCGTGGGGGAAGGCTGAGATGAGAGGACTTTTTTTTAATATATTTTGTTTATTTTTAGTTATTAATTAAAAAGGTTTAAATCTTTACTAATTGAATTGTATGGCAAAACCATTTAATCATCTCAAAACGAAAAATAATCATCCTAGTTTACTTTTTGTTTTGCAATGAATGGTTTTTGTCTTAGAATGGATTGGTTTTTGTTCTGAAATGAACGACTTTTGTTTCAAGATGGTTAGTTTTTGTTCAGAGACGAATGATTTTTGTTTTAGGATGATTAGTTTTTGTTCTGAAGTGAACGGCTTTTGTTTCACGATGATTAATTTTTGTTTTGGATGAATGATTTTTGTCTAGGAATGGTTGGTTTTTGTCATAAGATGATTATTTTTTGTTTTGGGATGATTGTTTTTTGTCCTAGTATGGTTGGCTTTTGTTCTGGAATGAACAACTTTGGTTTCGAGATAGTTAGTTTTTGTTCGAAAAACTGATCATTATAGAACATAAATTAATCATTATGAAACAAAACAAATCATTATTAAACATATATTAATAATTTTAGAACAAAAACTGATCATTATATATCACAAATACATCATAATAAAACAAAAACTAATCATCCTAGGATAAAAACCAACCATTTTAAGACAAAATTAATCTATTTTAGAACGAAAACTAACCAGTGCGTAACAAAAAATAATCATCTTAGGACCAAAACCAACCATTCTGAGACAGAATCCATCCATTCCAGAACAAAATTTAGTCATCCTAAGACAAAAACCAACCATTCTGAGACAAAAATTAATCCATTCCAGAACAAAAAATAATCATCCTAGGACAAAAACCAACCATTTTGAGACAAAATTAATCTATTTTAGAACAAAAACTAACCAATTCAGAACAAAAAAAATCATCCTAGGACAAAAACCAACCATTCTGAGACAAAATCTATCCATTCCAGAACAAAATTTCATCATCCTAAGACAAAAACCAACCATTCTGAGACAAAAATTAATCCAATCCAGAACAAAAAATAATCATGCTAGGAAAAAAACCAACCATTTTGGGGACAAAATTAATCTATTTTAGAACAAAAACTAACCATTTCAGAACAAAAAATAATCATCCTAGGACAAAAACCAACCATTCTAAGACAAAATTCATCCATTACAAAACAAAATTTAATTATCCTAACACAAAAACCAACCATTCCGAGACAAAAATTAATCCATTCTAGAACAAAAAATAATCATCGTATGACAAAAACGAACCATTTTGAGACAAAATTAATCTATTTTAGAACAAAAACTAACCAATCCAGAACAAAAAAAAATCATCCTAGGACAAAAACCAACCATTCTGAGACGAAATCCATCCATTCCAGAACAAAATTTAATCATCCTAAGACAAAAACCAACCATTCGGAGACAAAAATTAATGCAATCCAGAACAAAAAATAATCATCCTAGGACAAAAACCAACCATTTTGGAGACAAAATTAATCTATTTTAGAACAAAAACTTACCATTCCAGAACAAAAAATAATCATCCTAGGACAAAAACCAACCATTCTAAGACAAAATCCATCCATTACAGAACAAAATTTAATTATCCTAACACAAAAACCAACCATTCCGAGACAAAAATTAATCCATTCCAGAACAAAAAAAAAAATCATCCTAGGACAAAAACCAATCATTTTGGAGACAAAATTAATCTATTTTAGAACAAAAACAAACCATTTCAAAACAAAAAATAATCATTTTGAGACAAAATCCATCCATTAATAATTTTAGAACAAAAACTGATCATTATATATCACAACTACATCATAATAAAACAAAAACTAATCATCCTATGACAAAAACCAACAAATTTGAGACAAAATTAATCTATTATAGAACAAAAACTAACCATTCCAGAACAAAAAATAATCATCCTAGAACAAAAACGAACCATTCTAAGACAAAATTCATTCATTCCAGAACAAAATTTAGTCATCCTAAGACAAAAACCAACCATTCTGAGACAAAAATTAATCCATTCCAGAACAAAAATTAATCATCCTAGGACAAAAACTAACCATTTTGAGACAAAATAAATCTATTTTTGAACAAAAACTAACCATTCCAGAACAAAAAATAATCATCCTAGGACAAAAACCAACCATTCTGAGACAAAATCCTTCCATTCCAGAACAAAATTTTATCATCCTAAGACAAAACCCAACCATTCTGAGACAAAAATTAATCCATTCCAGAAAAAAAATAATCATCCTAGAACAAAAACCAATTATTTTTAGACAAAATTAATCTATTTTAGAACAAAAACTAATCATTCCAGAACAAAAAACTATTATCCTATAACAAAATCCATCCATTCCAGAACAAAAACTAACCATTTTAGGACAAAAACTAACCATTCCCAAACAAAAACAAACAACTGGAGACTAATTTATGTTCTATTATGATTAATATACGTTATATAATGATCTGTTTTTGTTTCATAATGATTGATTTTTCATGATCACTTTTTGTTCAATAATGATGAATTTATGTTCTATAATGATCAATTATTGTTCCAGAATGACGTATTTATGTTCCATAATGTTCGTTTTTTTTTCTAGAATGAACGATTTTTGTTTTAAAATGAATATTTTAGATAAATGGTTAAAATTAAATTAAAAAAACAAAAAAAAAATACCCCTTCTCCTTCCTTTTTCTCTCTCCTCCCCCAACCCCCCCTACCCCACCCGACCACCCCATCCCTGCCGCGATCCATCGCCGACCACCACCAACAGCGGCCTCAACCCAGCCATCTTCACCGCCTCTCCCACGTGACACTCCCCTCACCACTCCACGACACCGCCGCCCCTTCCTTTTCCCCTATTATCCCCTCGCTTCTTTTCGATCTCCCATGAAATTACTTTTTTGCGGGGAAGATGGTGGGGCGTGTGGTCGGCGGTGTAGGGCGAGGGACGGGGGAGGGTTTATGGGTGGTGGCGGTCGAGAATAGGGGCTGGGAAGGGAGTGAAGGAGGAGAGAGAAAATGAGAAAAAGAGTAAGTGGAGGGTGATGGGGCGATGGCGCGAGCTCATGGGGTCCGCCGTGGGGTCGCCGGAACGGCGCCCACCGAATGGTGGCGGTGGCGTCGCGTGGGGTGGTGGTCTATGAAGGTGGCCGGCAGTGGTTAGGTGGTTCGTGGTGGTGGTGGTGGGTATTGGAGGAGAGGGAAAATAAAGGGGGAAGGGGAGAGAATATGAGTTGGGATTTAATTGAAGTATTGGGTCAAGTTAGACTTTGGCCCAACTCAAATTGTAAGCCCAAGTAAATGAGCCCAGATGGTACCCCGGGGTACGGTAGTAGTTGCGAAACACATAGGGTATTATATGATCATATAATCTAGGGAGTGGTAGAAATAGTGTTACCTTAAACCATGGATTTAACTTTAAAACCACTCACACAAAGGTTATAGATCAATCAGGCCAAAACTGAAAGTATATAGTAAATTAAATCATAAAACTGCAAATAATTAAGAAATCGAATTGACTAAACGAAAAGTGTGAAAGGACCAATTTACCGAGGTGCGAACGAGATGAATTGGCAAAGAAGATCAATTATACGTGATGAAGGTGGAATAAAAGAAGATGAAAGGTGGAGAAATTGAACTTAGATGCATGCGTGCGGCGTGGGAAAGTGAAGGGATTTCTAATTAGAAATAAAAAGGGTTTAGTTAATAAGGAACATTAGCAACATCGACTCAAAAACCTGTTGCCTTTTTTTTTTCTTTTTCCTTTTGTTTTTAACAAATGTCAAAACCTAGAAATAAATATAAAATGTATTTTCAATCCCAAAATAATTATTAACGATATTGGTAAAAGAACTGAAAAATTCCATGTATTACAATATGAGCCTTAGTTTCCCAATATAGGACAAACCAACTCCATAAACCATTTTCCAAATTTCGTAGTGTTACATTGGGTTGTTGCTTTGATTTAATTTTTTATTTTTGTTACATTATTATTACTATTACTTGATTTATTTTAAATTTTTGTTAATATTTTTTTGTACCATTTTCCTCTCATTTCTCTCTAATTCCTCACCTACCCAACAAGGTGTTTTGAATAAGTCCTCCATCCCCTTCCCTCCCCTCTCCTCCCCTCCCTTTACCTCTCAAAATGTTATCCAAACAGACCAGAAGTGTCTCTTTGGCCAAATTTTTCAAAATCGTTTTGTAGTTTTCATAACCAATTTCTTTGAAAAATGTTTTTTGGAAAAATAGTGGGTGTTCGGTTCAACATACTACAAAAGCACTTTATTTGTTATTGTAATCGAATTTTTTTTTTTTTTTTTTTGTCAAATTAAAAATATCTCACAAATATATGATTTTTAGAGAAACAGATTCAGAAACACCGATTTGGTGCTTCTGTTTTTTACGGTCATTATTTAAGAAAGAGCTTTTTAAAATAGTTTATAACTTCTCAAAAACTCTATGTTTGGCCAAATTTATAGATTTAAAGACTAAAAACACTTTGAAAAGTTAGGCCAAACACATACTAAATTTCTTTATTAAATGAAAACTTGATACAAACTAAGAAAAAAAAATAGATGACATCATTTTGTTGTGATATTGATGATGTTCATATTATCTCTTTTTGGTGCAATTAATTTAGAATTTTTTTTTACAATTACTCCCTCTATAAAAGATTATAAGTCGTTCTCAATTTTCAAATAAGTGATTTGACTGCCTAATATATATCAATCTATACGAGTAAAAATTATAAAAACATGTTCTTGTTATAGGACTTTTGGCTACGAATCTAACACTATAAGTTTCATAATTTTTGGCTAATTTTTTTTCGTAAAATCTATGGTCTAACCGTCGTCTCGAAAAGTGAGAACGACTTATATAGTTTTATATAATTTTGTAACGCCAAATTTTGTACAAAGACAAAATAAAGAAACAAATGAGTTTTATTAATATTAAAAAGTTAAGTGTACAATCTCTATGTATTCTCTGAATTCTACAACACAGTAGGGGTTGCGCCGTACATTACACTACACTAGTAGCGTACGTGATGCGGGAGGGTAAGCGCGTCGTCCGCGGGCGTTGTCTTTGTTCTTGAGAGGGTTGCAGGGGACTTGAAACTCTCATTGAACGTTTGAATTTGATTGTTTGTTTGGGGGTTTGAACTTGCGTTCGATTACATTTGCAGGCGGCACAGTTGTGCTTGTTGATTGCGTGTGTGGATAGGGGTTTGTAGAGAATTTCTCTAGGGTTTTCTTCCCTACGATTTTACAAACTTCCAAATGAATGAGTTTCACTGTATTTATATAGAGTGAAAACCCTAATTTCTGGTGGCTTTTTACTCACGGGCCCATTTCGTGGGCTTGGTATGTGATTTGGCCTAATTGTCTGATTTATCCGGACGGGGTTCCCTTTACTCAATTTGGAAACTGGATCAACCTAAATTTCCTTTAATGAGCAAAAATTATAAAAAATTGATCTAAATTTTGATATTAACTCAAAAAAATTAATTTATTTAGTTTTGGTACATTAACAAATTTTTAGTGCCTACAAATTGCTCCCTCGTTACCTTGTCGCGTGTACTGTACAAGTGTTTGACGAGGCGAAGTTCCGACGTATTTGATTTTGACCTGGATCGATGAACACTTAATTTGTCGTAAGAGTGTTCACACATTTTTCATTGTCACCCTGTCTTTTGCTAACTTGGTGGATGACAATTTTGCCCCAGTATAGCTGCTGGCGTCGTCTCGGTCATTTTCACAACCTTATTGGATGACATTGGGACATTTTACGTTACCCTGATAATGTTGTGACCTTGCGGATAACATAAAGGTTAGTGCTTTCTTGCTACTCGTTTTGTTTTGTGTTTCCTATTGTGAATTTATTTTTGGCTTCGGATGTCTGTAATTAATGTATCAAAATAAACCTAAAATGGTTGATCATCAAATAATATGATTTGCCACCTAAAGCAACGGTGTTGTGGCATTGACCGATCATCGTCATATACCTCTGATGAAGGTACTGCTGGGCCGGAGTAGCTACCGGCCTTCTAATAGGCTTCCTTCTAGAGGTGATCTCATTCTACTGGCCCTGTAATGAGGGGTGTGCGCACTCGAGTCGTTAGAAACTATAAGTTATACTCTAACTCAAATCAATTTGAAATTGTGGTGGCTGTGGGGTAGGGCCCTAGCCTTTTGTATAAATTCATACATACATATGTGTAAAGATATACGTATATTTTGATGATAGAAATATTTTCGTAGCCTTGTGCTTAATGTTCTGAACTCCTATGGAGTTGACTATTGGCATTATTTGTTAGCTACGTGTCTTACGGCGCGTATCTTATCTGAGTCATTAACTATTGTTTTATTGTTTTCTTACTCAGCTTGTGGTGACGTTCTATTTTTGGTTAGTTCCCTACCTTATTTGTTGGGCCTTTGTCATTTTCGATAGCATAGTTGACATGTCTTGAGGTCAGTTCGTTGTTTGTGGGTGTCGCGCATACTGGGACTTTACTTCGTAAACATTCTTTTGATTTTATTTTTTATTTAGTTGTAATTTGGATTTAGGTATTGGAAACTGTAGTTCAATTAGAAAGTCTTCCGCTGTCAATTTACTATATACTCCCTCCGTCCCCCTTTAAACACCCCATAGTCTTTTTCACTTGCATTAAGGTAATTTTGTTTGTTTATTATTGTTGGAGATAATGGGTTGTTTGTTTATTATTGTTGGAGATAATGGGTGGTTTGTTTAGTATTGTTTGAGATAATGGGTGGTTTGTTTAATATTGTTGGAGATAATGGGTAGTTTGTTTATTATTTTTGGAGATAGTGGATGGTAGATGTGTGGTGAAAACTTACCCCATTAAGTAAGTTTTGAAATGAGGTGTTTAAATAGGGACACCCCAAAAAGGAAAGTGGGGTGTTTAAAGGGGGACGGAGGGAGTAGATTATTCTATTAACAAAATTTAAACTTAACAGTTGACTTGGTAGTCAATTGTGGTATAACAGTTTAATATTCTTCCTACTTTTGATTTAGCGAAAATTTAGTTATAACAACGATGGCGACATCGACGAGAAGCCAGGGACAGTGATGGCGACGGCGTGCGCGGGATTCGGCCAACGGAGAGAGAGAAGTCTTCTCTTTTTTTTTCTTTACTGCGTTGAACGTGAAAGTGAAGAGAAGGGAGGTTTTTTTTTTTTTTTTTTTTTTTTTGCAGTGCAGTGATGGGAGTGTTACTAAGGGTATTTTAGTAAAATGCTCAGGAAAATGTCCGATTAGGAAGTGTAGTTACCTATAAAGATAGTAGTCTAGTGAATCCCAAAATAGGAACTAGTATACTCAAACGATATTAAAATGTAACACCCTAATTAGTCAAGTCCTTAAAATGGTGGGGTGCTGCATCCCTCCCCCCTCTCCGTGACATCAATTTCTATTACTCTTCCTCATTTTCTCAGTGTCTTTCTCTCTAGTCAACGATTTTCCAATTACTCTTACTCCTCGCGTCGTCTCTCCTCCCACATAAAACTACCATGCATGCCTCACCGAACTTAATTCCCCAACACTCGCCATCGTGCGGCACAAGGGTTATGTTGGCGAGGAGAGGGAGTGAGAAGGATGTGAATGCTTTTAGAGGGAGGAAAGCTAGAAAATGTAAAACGAGAAGAGAAAAGTTGTCGTAGGGCTAGTGGGAGATGTAGGCCTATGCTGGTAGACCGAACTAGTGAGGTTGGGTGTGGAGTGATATTTGGTGGTGGTAGGCTGCGGTTGGGACATAGGGCTTAAGGACTGGCCATGGACGTTTAGGAGAAGGGGCAAGACAGAGAACTGAACTTTTTTTTTTTTAATACATTTATTTATTGAAAAGTTCTTAAATAAACCTTTATTCGTTTGCCAACTGTATTAATAGAAGTCAAAGAAGAAAGAAACAACGTTGTGTTCGTATTCCGTTTTGAACAGGGGTAACAGATAAAGATAGTCGAAACTTGAGGGGTTACGTGAATTGGTACTCTTACGACTTTTCTTACATGAATTTTATGTTCTTCTTTGTTTTTAGTTTTATTTTCCAATATATAGTTATTTAGAGTGTTGAATCAAACGTTTATTTCTTTGTTGCATGAATTAAACCTTTTGTAATTTTAGAAAGTTTTGCAAGTGTATGGGACAAATCAGAGTTGTAGTGACAGAATTGTAAAATAGGTTGACTCAGTTTCATGAAGATATAAACACAATATGTGAAAGTACACATTATCACCATCATAGTGGAGATGGATGATCCTTATTTGCACAACCCTCAAGACTTAATACACACCGATCATCATTGGTATCACCATCATTCCATCAATAACCAATACGAAGCACAAAATATACTATATTTGGGTTGAAACATCGTCTCCATCAATTGGTCCCTGCATTTATACCAACAATGTTTTTGTTTGGAATATTAGGCTTAAAATATAGCTAATTTAACAAAAATATTGTATTTTAATTCATTAACACGTGTCTAATAGGCATAAAAATGAATTTAACTCAACTCACCATAAAACATATAAATAGTAAATAAGGGACAATGTTCCTACAACTGAAAATCATAAAAAAGAGAATGTTGAAACCTGGTTCGGTGGTACATATGGAAAAATAACAGTCGGATTCAGAATGTTGAGAGAAGAGGCAGTCATTCCAACAAATCACAAATGTAATAATAATGATAGAGACTCGAAGAAATACTTTGTTAAAATGTTTTGTTTTAGTGATTGGTGAACTCAACTTTTTTATGTATAGGTCTATTTACAGAGGTTAAGGCTAGCTAGGACTATATTTTTAAGATTTGATGTTTTAATTTCATTTGATTTCAATACATTTGATTTTAATTTATCTAAGCAAATAAATCTAGATGCAATGTATTATTAATAACAATAATAAAGAAGTAGATTAATTTATTATTATTTTCATAATCATATTTGATTTGATTTGGTGTATAATTGAATGAATCTAGACAAATAAAAATAACGAAATATATTTTCTACTACAAATATACTAAGGATTTAGGACTTAGTGATTATAAAAGGCAAGATTTAGAATTTTTTTTCCCTCAATTTATTTGTGTAAAGATGACTTTGTAAATAATATCTTTTATTCGTGACAAAGCGTTGCAATGTCAAGATTATCATGGGAGCACGAATTTAAGAATTAAATCAAATCAAACCAAATCAAATCAAATCAAATCAAATAATATACATCAAATCAAATCAAATCAATTAATATAAATTATTTAAATAATAATTAATGTAGTTATTTATTATTATTTTTATTAATACATTGCATCTAGATTTATTTATCTTAGATGAATTAAAATCAAATGTATTGAAATCAAAAGAAATCAAAAGAAATCAAATCTTAAAAATGTAGTCCTAGAGTTAGCCTCTATAAATAAATCTACACATAAAAAAGTTGAGCTCACCAATTACTAAAACAAAACATTCAAACAAAGTTTGTTCTTCGAGTCTCTATCATCATTATTAGATTTGTGATTAGTTGGAATGGCTGCCTCTATTTCTCTCAACATTGGGAATCCGACTTTTTGGTTTCCATATTCACCGCCTAACCAGGTTTCAACACTTTTTTTTTTTTTTTTTTTTTTTTTTGATTTCAGTTGTAGGAAATTGTCCTTTATAATTAATATTGATAAGTTTTATGGTGAATAGAGTTAAGTTTGATTTTTATGCCTATTAGACCCGTGTTAATAAATTAAAATACAATATTTTTGTTAAATTAGCTATATTTTAAGCCTAATATTCCAAACAAAAAAATTGTTGGTATAAATGCAGGGACCAATTGATGGCGACGATGTTTCAACCCCGATATAGTATACTTTGTGCTTCGTATTGGTTATTGATGGACTGATGGTTATACCAATGATGATCGGTGTTTATTTTAATTTTATGTAATCAGAAATAGTCTTGAAATTTGTGCAAATAAGGATCATCCATCTCCACATATGATGGTGGTAATGTACTATGTAATTTCATATATTGTGTTTATATCTTCATGAAGGCGAGTTAGCCTATTTTACAATTATATTACTACAACTCTGATTTGTCCCATACACTTGCAAAACTTTCTACAATTACATAAGGTTTAATTCATGTAACAAAAAATAAATGTTTGATTGAGCACTCTAAATAACTATATATTGGATAATAAAACTAAAAACAAAGAAGAACATAAAATTCATGTACGAAAAGTCGTAAGTGTACCAATTCACGTAAGCCCTCAAGTTTCGACTGTCTTTATGTGTTACCCCTGTTCAAAACGGAATACGAACAAAACATTGTTTCTTTATTCTTTGACTTCTATAATTACTAATGGCAAACGCAGATTTTTTTTTTTTTTTGGGTTAATTCACGTGGTACCCTCGTGTTTTGCCAATTTGCACGTGGTACCCAATGTTTTGCAAATTTGTACATAATACCCTCGAGATTTGACTGTTTGCACAGTGTACCCAAAACTTAACCCTCCCATTAACGCCGTCAACTTCTTTTTTTAAAAGAGGGTTAATTCACGTGGTATCCTCGTGTTTTACCGATTTGCACGTGGTACCCGAAGTTGTGCAAATTTGTTCCAAATATCGTTAAGATTTGACTGATTTACATGGTACTCTTACCTTTAATCTTCCCCACCACCGTCATCAACATTTTCATCCTTCTCCACTACCACCATCATTTCCACCCATAGTAAACACCATACCTACCATTTTCCCGTTCTCCATTGAAACCAACTTTTAAACGACGTTAACGGAATTTTAAAAGTAAGGGTATCATGTAAAAGCAGTCAAATCTTCAAGAGATTTGGTACAAATTTGTAACACTGGGTACCACGCGCAAATCCGCAAAATACGAGGGTGCCACGTGAATTAACGCTCTTTTTTAAAAAACAAAAGTTAACGGTGTTAATGAGAGGGTTAAGTTTTGGCTACCGTGTGCAAACAATCAAATCTCAAGAGTATTTTGTACAAATTTGCCAAACATTGGGTACCACGTGCAAATCGGTAAAACACGAGGGTACCACGTGAATTCAAACCCCCCCCCCTGTTGAAAGGTAAGAATTCAATAAATGAAATGAATGAGTTACTGGTGCTCAGGGGTATACTCTAGAAATAACAACAAAACTAGCAAATAACGCAAAGCTAAAAGCCCTACATAACATCTAAGACTAGATTACAGTAAATTCCTATCTTCTAGCCATAATCTGTCCTCACCGCCCAAGTTCTTGACAATATTCCTCAATTTAATTCTAATTTCAGCAAAGACCTTCTGAACTATGCATTGAGACCTCCATATGAACATCTCATGCCTACTCTTATTTCTCGAAAACTATATGTAATAGATCAGATTGCAAATTAGAGCTCCATTAACCTGTTTTTGGATATGTGATCCAAATCTTTTTTTGGCACACCATATTACTGAGTCCAACTTCGGGATTGTGCTGCCAAGTCTTCCATTCATCAAATCAAGACACTTAGAGCTATACATGCATGTGAAAAATAGATGTTCATGTGTCTCTTTATCATCATGACACAACAAACATTTGTCTTCAACACACACTCCAATCCTGGACATTTTGTCTCTAACTTGTAACTTACCTTTGACAGCCATCCAAGCAACAAAACTTGTTCTTGGAATGCAGCGTCTGCTCCAAATAGTTGGGTCCCATGCTACCCTGCTGCTGTCACCCTTAAGCCATCTATAGCCTTTTGCAACTATATTTCATCTTGCTCCCAATCACTAGTATACAACTGAAATAAGCTTTTGATTTTGCATATTCTTTTCCAATACCTGCTTATACAATGCACCCATTTAATCCATAGGGTATCTGGCTTAGTGTAGATCCAGGAGACATACTTGCAAATGCTTGCCTTGTTCCATTCAAAGATATATTTTATCCCCAGCCCTCCCTCTCTCTTCAATTTGCAGCAATTATCCCATGAGACTAGTGGGACTCTAAGCATTCCATCCCACAAAAAATTTCGACAAACACCAGCAATTTTCCTTAGCACAGTCTTGGATAGAACAAAAACCCTAGCCCAATAGGCATGTATATTAGAGAGAACAGCTTAAACTAATGTGAGCCTGCCTGCATATTTTAACTTCCTTGCTCCAATATCCCTAATCCTCTTCACCACTTTTTCAGTTAAAATATTGCAGTCTATGACAGACAACCTTCTAGCAGTTATTCTGATTTCTAAGTACTTAAAAGGAAGCCTCCCTTCCCTGTAGCTTGCAAAATCAAGAATTTTCTACTTAACTAGACTATTCACCCCTGCAAAGTACATGTCTGACTTTGACTGATTTATATAGAGACCAGAAGCTTTAGAAAAGGTGGAAAAGGCCCTAAGCATAAGCACAACAGATTCACTCTCTCCCTTGCAGAACAACAACAAATCATCAACAAAGCACAAATGGGTGAGTTTCATCTTATGGGAATGAGGGTGAGACCTGAACTCCCTTTTGTCTCCAATCACTGACAATATTCTGGAGAGGTACTCCATACATATTGTGAATAGGAGGGGAGATGAGGGATCACCTTGTCTCAAACCTCTCTTCCCCTTAAAGAAACCAAAGTTGATCCATTAAGAGCCATGGTAAATGAACGTGTAGTCAGGCATTCTATTACCAGATTGATGATGATCTGAGGAAATTTTAGAGCATTCATCATCTCCTTCACGAATGTCCATTCAACAGTATCATACGCCTTCCTCAGATCAATTTTTATGAGACATCTATGGGAAATGGCTTTTCTATTGTATTTTCTCACCAAATGCTGACAAACCATGATATTCTCAACAATGCCTCTCCCCCTTACAAAGGCTCCTTGGTTCTCACTTAGGATATCTGGTAGACTCTCCCCTAATCCGTTACATATGAGCTTGGAAATACACTTATACAAGGTATTACAACAAGCAATTGGTCTGAATTCTATATCAGATGTGGGATGGGTAACTTTAGGTATTAGGGTTAGAATGGTATTATTAAGTTGTTTCAGTAGTTTACCATTCTCAAAGAAATCAATTATGGCAATGCATACCTCTTCCCTTACTATTGGCCAGACATCTTTGTAAAATTGACTTGTAAAACAATCAAGGGCTGGACTCTTATTCCCAGGGATTACAAACATAGTTTTCTTGATTTCCTCCCTAGTGACAGGTCTCAGCATTCTCCTTCCCATTTCTTCACTTACTAATTTCCCTTTCTGACAGTAGGGATATGAATCCTTTTACACTCTGTGTCCCGTCCTAAGAGTTGTGTATTGAATTCTATAAAGGCAGCTTGAATATCCTTTTCATCAGTTTTTTCATTCCCCTTCATGTCTTTTATTTGCAGTACTGAATTCCTTGACCTTCTTGTTTTAATTATATAGTGAAAAAAAGTTGTGTTATCATCACCTTCTCTTAACCAATCAGCTTTTGCCTTCTGTCTAAGATAGCTTTGCTTTGTATAAATATTTATAGTGCTCTGCAATTTGTAACTCTCTAGCTTTGATGACAGCATTATGCAGATCATTTTGCATTTGAGTCTGCATCTCAATCAGCTTATAATATGTCTTCAATTCTGCCTTCTCTATATTAGCAAGCTTTTCCTTGTTTGATTCTTTGAGAGGCTGCTTCATGTTCTGCTGCTTTTTAACGACTCTATACACTGGTGTACCATTGATCCCTACAGCCCAACAATTCCTAACAATCTTCTCAAAAACCAGGAATCTTGCCCCACATATTGAATTATTTGAAACTTTTGTGTCCCATAACTCTCTCCCTCTGAAGCCTAATAATACATGGACAGTGATCATATAGGTCTTCCGGGAGAAAATGAGCATTACTATCTGGATTGAGCATCATCCAATCATCATTCCCCATAGCTCTATCAATCTTGCAAAAAACTCTTCCCCATAGCTCTATCAATCTTGCAAAAAACTCTTATTTCATTCTCCAGCTTATTATTCCAGGTGTGGAAATTCTCAGTGAATTTGATATCATATAATCCACATTGTTGCACACAGTTGTGCAAATTCCTTATTTCTGCATTAGTCACATGAGTACCTATCCTTTGAATTAGAAATCGATTTAATTGGATTACTAAAAAATGTGTACGGACAAGGAAAAACAGAATCTGAGGCGATTTTGAGGCGATCTTCTTCAGGAGTGTAGATCCAGCCATGGCGAGGTTGAAATCTTCTATGAAATCTTGTTCACAATCGATTAAGAAGGCTAAGAAGAAGATAAGCAAGCAAATAAGTAAGCTCAAACAAATCTTAAGTCAGAAAAATTGCCCAAATTCATCCGATGCGCAACGACATCGAAAGATATCAGAAATTCAAGGTATTCCACCTTTGAATTTTTCTGATGAAGATGACGAAAACTCAACATAGGGAGAGGATGCAGCTGAGGAGTTGCCAATCATTGAAGAAGCTGTGGAGTTGCCAATAAACACTATGCAGGGATATTTTCAGAGAATTTGGGGGAATAGAGGGCTGGATATGGTGTCATTTTTGCCAAATGGGGTCTTTGTCATTAGATTTAAATCTTTAGAGGAAAGAGACTTGGTCATTAACTCTGGGCACTACTTGTTTGACAATAAGCCTGTAATTGTTAAAGCTTGGAGGGAAGATTTGGAGCTGACCAAGGCCTCTGTTAAGACAATACCTATCTGGGTCAAGCTTATGGGATTGGAACTAAAATTCATGACCCAAAACCGCATTCAGAAGATTTCTGGAATGATAGGGAAGTTTATAAGATGTGATAAAGCCACAGAAGAGAAGAGTAGACTCGGGTATGAAAGGGTATTATTAGAGGTTGAAATCAACCAAGAGTTTCCTTCTCTAGTCCATTTTGGTGATGAAAATGGTAATGTGATACAACAAATGATTGAGTATGAATGGAAACCCACTCAGTGTAATGTACGTAAAAGGATTGGGCATGAGGGAGAGTAGTGCAGGAGGAAACCTGATGCTAGGAAGGAACAGAGAGCAAACCAGAGGCCTAATAGGCAAACTAGAGCACCTGGGAGGCCTGTGAATCAGGTCCGATCAGAACCGGAGGCTCCACAGTCTAAAGCTTATGTTACTCCTCCTAATAATGTTACCATACCTAGGCCAGCCTCGACTATGAGTATAGTATCAAGGAACACTAATAGGCAGTTGATCCTCACTCCCCAGGAGTCTAATAGGCCAGATGACATGCCAAATCACAGGACTTTTGCTGAAGTAGTGAGAGGAGGAACTAGGAATGAAGGAAAAATTTGTAGTGGATGCTGTGGTCATGGTGACCATGGCTAGTCTAGGGTTTTGGAATGTCAGGAGCGTAAATAATCCTACCAAACAATTAGATGTTAAGAGGTTTATATACAGACAAAATGTAGAATTATTTGGGCTCCGAGAAACGAAGGTGAAGTCTAGTATTAGAATTCACCCTAGCAAGTTTCTGTAATGGTCGGAGTATATGCACTATTCGAAATATAATAAACACCCAGGAGGTAGAATTTGGCTGCTATGGGAACCAATAAAATATGATATGCAGATTTTGATGGTGACTAGTCAAGTGATACATGGTGAGGCTACTCAATTGGGCAATCAAAATAAATTTTTCTTTTTAATTTATGGTATGAATGATGCTAGAGAAAGGGATGAGATGTGGGAGACCTTAATGCAAATTCAGAGTAAGATTAACAATGCTTGGATTATTAAGAACTTTTCAAATAATTAAATTTAAAAAAAAAAAAAAAAAAAAAACTCCAATTCTCTGTCTTGTCTCTTCTCCCAATAGACCATGAATCAGCCCCTACTCAAAATTTAGACAAAACATAGTCTTAAGCGCAATCAAATAACAATAGTTGAAGATTTGGGTAAAGATAGCCACTACAACTCAAAAGATGCTAACAACTATTTCATTCACATGTTAATTAAGCATTTTAAAGATACTGAGGTGGCCTCTTTTACTATCACCAAACTCAATACTTTTCACACAGAAACAAAACGAGATAATATAACTTTCCAGCACTTTAATAAATAAAAAATTATCTCATTACAAACCATAACATATATTGTACCAAAGATTACGCATCTTAATTCTTATACGTGTATAGCAACTAAGTAAATGGCCACCAAAAAGCATCAAAGCATGGTCAGTTGAAGCGAAGACTGTACAAAATCTTGAGCAACAAATTCGTGAAGAGTAAATCATCAATTCTCACGCATTCTTAAGCTATATTTATTTATTCGAGGCAGCCAATGCCAAAGCCAGGATATGCTAGCACCACATAAGTCATGTTAATCACACAACTGATACACATCCTATGAAATTCCAGTGGTAATGGATGCAAGGGCAATAAGAGTTTGGCTCATTCCAACTAAGATAATGTAGAATGAAATAGAGCTTTATCGAGTGAAAAATAATCCAATAAAACAGTGTACAGAGAAGACAATCCTCATGACACGCATATAACAAGCCCACCTTGAAATCAAGGACATTAAGTTCGAAGGTGATCACAAGTGGGCACCCAGAGCCAAAGTACTCTCTTAAAGATCATCGACATGTATGCAAGATTAATCTAGCAAAGTTTGGATCAATTCCCCCACCAACATCCACTAAAAGTCAAATCTTCCGCCCTCTATATTTCAACTCATTGAAATGAATTGTAAACCCACTTTCAAATTTCATTTGATTGGCATGCTGAGTATAGCTCACATGGGTAACTCGCATGGAAGTTTGTTTGCGTTTGCATATGCCAACTCTCATCCGAAATCAAAAGCTACCTGGAATATTAAGCGCAGTGTGATGTTCAGTGAAGTCAAAGTTCAAAGTCCATCAATTCCAAAATGATAATAATCTAATGAAAATGTTCGAAAGTAGGGTCCACGGCTGAATGGAGAGGCAGACATCGCCTCCCATCCAAGACACAACCCCTGGCTTGCGCACAAAATGTAGGGCCACAAGTATTTATGCCAGAGCATTTTTGAAACAAATGGAATCGTCACAACAATCATCCCACAGGGCCATACTAGCCAACTCAAGGAAAAGCAGAACCAAGGCAGCGACCACAAACGAGTTAAGTGCCAATATAGTGATTGAACTTTGCCCAAATCAACCAAATTGGTGTCTGATAACTTTTACCCACCAATTTGGTGTCTCTGTTAACAGTCGTTGCCTTTTCCGCGTATTTCCGTCAAGGAGTACAATGTTTTAATCTATCAAGTCACTTTACTGTCCCCTCTCTTCTCTCTCGGCTTCTCTTCATCACAAATTCATCATCTTTTATCAATCACAAACCCATCATCTTCATCGGTCTTCCTCTTCATCGTTCATGGCTTAGCAACCATCATCATAAATTCATCATTCATCTCTAAACAAATAATTTTATCAAATCAAAAGTAAAAATCCCACAAATTTAATTTCAACAATGGGAACACAAGAAAAACCCAGAAAAAAAAAAACCAACCCTCAATCTTTGCCCACAAATTTAATTTCAATATATTGGCGAAGATCTGAAGTTTGTCCAAGAATCAGGTTGGTCTATAATTTTTTTTTTTTTTTTTTTTGAATAGAAGGAAATTCATATGGTTTACCTTAGTTTTTTATTTAATTGGATTTTGAGGGGAATTAATTCGAAAATATGGGTGTAATTTTGCTAAATCAATCAAAAATAAAATTGGGGAAACTATTTTCAGAAATTTTCATTGCTTTCGTGATTTTTTTTTTTTTTTTTTTTTTTTTTTGCATCCACCAAGGAATTGTTTTTGCTAATTTTCAGGTTGTGTTAGAGGATTTTGTGTTGTGAATTTTGGGGTGTTGGTGTTGGTACCACTTTGTGGTTGGGCCATAGCCCTTAGGTCGGTGTACCTTAATAAAGGCCCATGTGATGCAATAAAGCCTAATTAAGGGCAACCCTTAGATGAAAGCAAGATGGAAGGCCAAGATCGCTAGGGGGTACCTTTGGATTGTTCCTAGGACCTCTACCACCCTTATATATACCCCCCTTCATTCCACCAGAGGGGGGGGGGGGGAAGAAGGTTCCAATCTCTGTCTATATACTATCTTCTCTCTCTATGCCTCAACTTCTGACTTGGGCGTCGGAGGCTCCGCCCCGAGCTACGGCTCGGGGCTCGGAGTTTTCTCCTTGCAGGTATAGGCCGAGAGGATTGAGGACCCCCTTCAGGAGCTCGACATGGTCTGGAGCCAACAACTGGCACCATTTGTGGGGAAGAGTGGTGGTACCCATTGAGTACCACAAAAAACCACCCCCCCTCGATTTTATCGATCTTTTCAACTGTTCAAGAGGCGGCGCGAGCCGCGTGAGCCGCTGGAAGCCCGGACCTTCGAGCCCCAAATGAGGCTTCTCCCCTCTGGTGAGACAATGACTCGCTGGGGCTCGAGGAGGACGACCCGCTCCAGCGGTCCGAAGATGAAAGGCGGCGCGAGCCGCGTGAGCCCCTGGAGCCCGGACCTTCGAGCCCAAAATGAGGCCGCTCCCCTCAGGTGAGAAGATGACTCGCTGGGGCTCGAGGAGGACGAGCCGCTCCAGCGATCCGAAGATGAAAGGCGGCGCGAGTCGCGTGAGCCCCTGGAGCCCAGACCTTCGAGCCCCAAATGAGGCCGCTCCCCTCAGGTGAGATGATGACTCGCTGGGGCTCGAGGAGGACGAGCCGCTCCAGCGGTCCGAAGATGAAAGGCGGCGCGAGCCGCGTGAGCCGTTGGAGCCCGGACCTTCGAGCCCCAAATGAGGCTGCTCCCCTCAGGTGAGACGATGACTCGCTGGGGCTCGAGGAGGACGAGCCGCTCCAGCGGTCCGAAGTCGAAGACGAAGACGCGATGCGAGTGATGGCTCAAATTAGATGCTTTCAACCCAGGTGGTGATTTGACCTGGGTTTGAAGCGCGCGGACTAGGCGGATGCGAAGCGACCAGCATTCGAGGCAGCAATGCGGACCCTACTTCAAAGCAAGCGCCGACACTCGGGGACGACCCCTGCAACCATGCATGACTTCCCTGGTGCGAGGCGGTCATCTGGTTTCGACCACCACTCGAAGCAATAGCTCGGTCGCTCGGAGGAGGCAATCCTGACCTCGTTCGATGCGCCGGTTTAACCCGCGCTCGCTGCAAGCGAACCAGCGGCCTCAGATTGGTCACCTGGGTCGAGGCCCACTTGATTTAAATCCGACTCGCGTTCGAGGCGGCAGATTAATCGGGCTCGACCCTCGCTGGCGGCAAGGAGGTGGCTCGAGGTCCCACACCGAGATGGTGCGTCCCCTTGGACTGAGATCGCGTCGGAGGAGGCCGCTCGGATACGCGGTCGGATCAGAGGCATTCGCGACCACCACGTGAAGCGGCAAATCGGGTTCGACCCGAGTTCGAGGTGAGCTGACGCGACCTCATTCGAAACGCGGTACGCCGTGCGGAGTTTTTCGGGTACGGTGCTGCCCGGACTCGACGAGGGTCAGGGCCGCCAACTGGATTCGGCCTGCGTTCAATGCGAAGATTTGATCGCAGCCGCTCTTAAGGTGGCGAAACAGGACCAAAAATTTGTAGCGACAACTCAAACTCGCGACTTTCATAAGCCCGACTCGGGTTCTGACGATTTCATGTAGTCGGCATTCAGATGGGTGAAACCCGACCCGCACCCTAGGCGGCAGACTCGCGGAGCGCGGGGGTGCGGTGCGTTGTGCGCGAATCGCAGGAGGGGTGGTCGGACCTGGTGAGACAGTCCAATCGCGACCGCACTCGATATGGGTACGAAGGAGCCGGACACGATTCAACCTGAGCCCGACCTCGCTTGAGGCAGCATCACGGGCTCACGGTGGAGGCGGGAGTTCCGACCTCGTTCGACGCGGTGGCTCAACCCCCGCTTGCGGCAAATTAGATGCGAAGGCTGACCCTCTGTGCGAACCGCGGAGGCTAAACCTGATGGTGGCTGCTCGGAGTGGACGTTGGTCAGAGAGGCAACTTAAATCAGCTGCGTTCGGGGTGGTCAGGTTCAACTGGCGTTGGATGCGGCAACTCTATCGGATTATTGAGCGAAATGGAAGCCTAGTTCCCACCTCTTTGTTTGAGCAAAGCATGATTTCTGGAAAAATATAAGTACACTAATTTCTTCTAGCATTCTGATATGCTTTGATGCTAAAAAGTGTTGCCTATGTGCTAGCTTGCTACTTTTCGTCAACAAGCATAAGCTTAGTAAAATTGTTCATAGAAAAATGTGATAACGCACAAGACCACATGAACTTGTCACGACTTATTATGGTCCCGAGAGATATGTTAAGGCATGAAGTGGTCAAGCGTCAAACGTGGCGTAGCTATTCCCCACTCGACAAAGTGTAGGCTAACTTGTTTACTTTAGTCACACATAATAATCTTGCGTTAATTACTTTATACAATTCACATGATGTCGCACGAAATTGCTACATGTACGTATTTAAAAGCACGTTAGTTGACTTTTTTTTGAAATTGCTTACTTTCAATTATGCACCGAAGCATGCTGGTTCATCCTCCAAATGTTCATATGCCAATAGATGCCAAAGCATGTTACATGATTATTGCTAAAATATGCATGACGGATGACGTATATTTATGTGAGAAGTATGATTCTCAAGGTGTTTTTGCGTCCGCATAAGGACTTGATTTGCATTAATTTTAATTCGACCCCGAGAAACTCGAATAAGGGTGAGAATTAATTAGCAAGCATGTTAATTCTTCGCATGACGAGATTATTTTTGGCATCTCTTAATCAAGTTGTTAGCCGAGAGGCTCATTGAGTGCAAAGCATGAAATATGTGCATTTCAATTATTAAATTCTTGCAAAGTGCATGCGTTCGATGTCTTTTTGCAATACCATGTGGTCATACTCTCGAAATTAATCGATGTAACTCGACTCAACTCGAGAGTAGCGGCAAGGGATGAGATGCGTGTCGTATGTGTTTGACTTTGGTTAAAATGCTATATTTGTGAAGGTTAGTCGCAGGAGCTCATTTAAAAGCCTCGGCTGGAAGAGCTTGGTCACAAGCTCGGCTTGAGGAACTCAATTTATCGACCTCGCCTTTGAGCATGGCTCGGCTTGAGGAAGGTTGAGTGATTGGTTCGAGCACCAGTGAGTTGATATTTGGAGCAATGAAGAATGCCTCGTAATCGTGGTGCGCGAACGCGTCCCTTTAGGTTGATGCGTCACCCCCGAAGTAGGAACCCGCAATGGCGGCGGATCCATTATGAGAGTTCGAACACCTCGAGTGGTTGCTCAGCATGCTTGAGTCGACCCTCGACCTCGAGCGGCTGCTCAGTAGAGCTGGCCCTCGGTCTTGAGTGGTTGCTCGGCACACTAGAGCTGACCCCTGATCTTGAGTAGCAGTTCAACTCAGTTCGTGATTAGTACGAGCACAATCGGGCTGATATTTGGAGCAATGAAGAGTGCCTCGTAATCGTGGTGCGCGAACGCCTCCCTTTGGGTTGATGCGTCGCCCCCGAAGTAGGAACCCGCAATGGCGGCGGATCCATTATGAGAGTTCGAACTCCTCGAGTGGTTGCTCAGCATGCTTGAGTCGACCCTCGACCTCGAGCGGCTGCTCAGTAGAGCTGGCCCTCGGTCTTGAGTGGTTGCTCGGCACACTAGAGCTGACACTTAATCTCGAGTAGTAGTTTGACTCGGTATGCTCGCCGAATGCACTTGAGTCGGAAGAACACGTTACTAATGCTCAAGCTCGAAATCGAAGGATCGATGCGAGAGAAGCAAGTCAGCGCAAAGGGTAGACCGCTTCTCATCGCCGACCTCGAAACCGAGCGGACCTCACTCCCTCGACTGAGAGGTGAAATTTTCGAGTTCTCCCAAGTCATGGGATTGAGGCCTCGAAAGGGGTGAAATTTTCGAACGATTCATAGTTCGAGCCCTCACTCCCTCGACTGAGGGGTGAAATTTTCGAGCTCTCCCAAGTCATGGGATTGAGGCCTCGAAAGGGGTGAAATTTTCGAACGATTCATAGTTCGAGCCCTCACTCCCTCGGCTGAGGGGTGAAATTTTGGAGCTCTCCCAAGTCATGGGATTGAGGCCTCGAAAGGGGTGAAATTTTCGAACGATTCATAGTTCGAGCCCTCACTGCCTCGACTGAGGGGTGAAATTTTCGAGCTCTCCCAAGTCATGGGATTGAGGCCTCGAAAGTGGTGAAATTTTGGAACGATTCATAGTTCGAGCCCTCACTCCCTCGACTGAGGGGTGAAATTTTCGAGCTCTCCCAAGTCATGGGATTGAGGCCTCGAAAGGGGTGAAATTTTGGAACGATTCATAGTTCGAGCCCTCACTCCCTCGACTGAGGGGTGAAATTTTCGAGCTCTGCCAAGTCATGGGATTGAGGCCTCGAAAGGGGTGAAATTTTCGAACGATTCATAGTTCGAGCCCTCACTCCCTCGACTGAGGGGTGAAATTTTTTAGCTCTCCCAGGTCATGGGATTGAGGACTCGAGAGGGGTGAAATTTTCGAACGATTCATAGTTCGAGCCCACACTCCCATTCTAGGGGTGAAATTTCGAACGTACATGGTTCGAGAAAGTCAGAAGAATAGAAGACTTGAGAGGGGTATGTTACATCACATGGTTTTACCAAGGTCCACAGAGTACACCTCGGCAAAGGGCGGCCAGGGATCGTACCCCAGTCGCTACTAACGAGTCCGCCCCTGTCGACAACGAAGGGCGCGACCAGGATCCGAGGGGCTTTGTTGGTACCACTTTGTGGTTGGGCCATAGCCCTTAGGTCGGTGTACCTTAATAAAGGCCCATGTGATGCAATAAAGCCTAATTAAGGGCAACCCTTATATGAAAGCAAGATGGAAGGCCAAGATCGCTAGGGGTACCTTTGGATTGTTCCTAGGACCTCTACCACCCTTATATATACCCCCCTTCATTCCACCAGAGAGGGGGGGGGGGGAAGAAGGTTCCAATCTCTGTCTATATACTATCTTCTCTCTTTATGCCTCAACTTCTGACTTGGGCGTCGGAGGCTCCGCCCCGAGCTACGGCTCGGGGCTCGGAGTTTTCTCCTTGCAGGTATAGGCCGAGAGGATTGAGGACCCCCTTCAGGAGCTCGACATGGTCTGGAGCCAACAATTGGTTATTTTGATGATTGTGGGTTTTTTCTTTGCCGATTTTTTTTCATCTTTTCTGGGTTACAATTTACTCAAATAATTTTGGTAATTTTGATTTATTCTTTTCTGTTTTGAATTTTGGTTATAAATTTATTTTAAACGAATAATCAAAATGATTTAGTTTAGAAATAAATTGATTTAATCACCTTTAATTTTTCAATCCTCTACAAAATACTAGCATTTCGGGGGGTGTGTATTGATTTTTGGGTTTATAGTGATATTTTTTTTCTGGGTTCAATTGATTAGGGTGTTCTCTGGAAAAAATTTGGGTTCATATTGATTAGGTGTTTTCTGGGTTCATATTATTAGATTGTGTTTTTGCAGGAAGTTCAGACACCTCGACGGAATCCCTCGGAAAACCCAACGGAGACACCAATTTCATTAACAAAAGTTGGGAGACACCAAATTGGGTGGTTTTGGAAAGTTCACTCACCTATTTGACACTTAACTCGACCACAAACGAACACAAGAAATTAAAATGCCATGGGGGAGGTAGTGAATTATATATCACCAACAAAATAGACGACATCCCAAGCATGTCAAGCAAAGCAAAGGAGATAACGCACGGGCTAATCAAACAGATGTTTTCTTCAGTATTGAGTTTACTAGAAAGTATGTAAGCATGCAACGCAAAGCACCGTTCTAAAACATAGGTGATGTTTTGTTCCACTATTTAGTTTATTAAAAAAGCACACAAAACAAAGCAAAGCACCACTTTACCACACAAATGATACCCTTGTTCTGTGCCAAGTTTAACCTGCACACGATTATACGAGCGAGCCTTGTTGGGAAATAAAATCAATCTCCCACGCGTCGCGGAAGCAAACCAAGCAATCGGCAATAATAAACAAAAGTAGAGAATATGCAAGTTAATAAGATGAGACACAGATTTTAGGGACTAAACTCAGGGCAAAACCCTCCAAATCCGGAGGTAAAACCCACCAGCAAAACACTGAATTCCACTATATAAAATAGCACCAGTAAAACCACCGTCTCAAATTACAACACCGAATTCGAAACACGCTACTAACCAGGAACAAGATAAACTACCCTTAACTTCCAAGTATAATTAATAATCACCAATTCATAATACTCCGAGAGATAAATCACACCTGAATAGATGTACTTACTAACCGTTCCTGTATTGTAGACGAACCTTGTACTGCCTTACGCTGCTGCCCAAATCAATCACCAGATTTGTCAATCCCGCGAACGTTCCACGATACAATATCCGATCGTCTATTAGCACCAACGCGTACACCACGTACTAGAACGGAGAGCCCTTAATATTTTCGCTCTACGTTATTTTGTATGTACCACTGCTCTCGCAAATTCCACGAAAACAGTTTATTTTGCCAAAGGTATTTTGTTCCCTTTATATGCACGTAGTTGGCCGACTAAGCAAACTTACGCTTGCATAGTCCTATAACAAATTGGAAACTTATCCTTTCCAATTTCCACAAAATAATTACGTGGCCACCTAGCTTTTATTTACACAAAAGCAATCCAGTAAAAACTTGGTCAGGACGTGGGTTATTAACCCAACAAGCCTAATCTGCCCCTAATGCTCGTGTATTTATTCTGTTACGACGTGATTGAATGTGCACCCACATAGAAAAAAAAAGAACACTTATATAAATCAAGCACAGATAAACTCACATGAGTAGCCCATGAATTTCACTCTAGTATAGCTTCCCATTGGCCAACATCCCCGTATTATGGATTCAAACTCATCGAAGCTCAATGCATTGACCACTTGTTCAGCATTTGCACAGAGATCAAGAGTGAAGACAAGAAACACAACCAATTTACCAAAATGGAACCTAAACAGCAACAAAATTTAGACAAACCGAATGATATTACGAATTCAGCGACTTTCCCCTGTTAACGCAACACTATAATCCAACGACGATAAGTGGTAAATAGGAGAAGGCTGGCTCACAAAACAAACACAACCAGATTAGTCGACTAACAACATCATAAGGGGCCTCGTCATGCAACCCAAATACCCCAAAACAATGTATTGTAATTCTAATAACACCATAGACATTGGAAATGTGGTACCACTACAGCATTTCATCACTTGTGCCACTGACAGTGGCACTGTCAGTGGCACAATTGTTAAATTCCCGTGGCTATGCTCTTTTGCCACGGGAATTTCGCGTTTTGGCACCAGTGGCACAAGTGGTCGTGGCCAGGAAATTGCCACAGGAAAAACTGTATTGTGGCATAAATAAGTTTTCTTGCCACGAAGTTTAGCCACATGAAAAAATCGTGACAATAAATTATTCTCGTGGCTATCATATTCTCTAGCCACAAGAAAAATCGCGGCGAATACGTGGCTATTATCTTCACAACCTAGAAGAAATATCAGTGGCAATGGACATATTCCCATGGCTATACATTTTAGTAGCCCCAAGTAGGGGTGTTAACGAGTCGAGTCAATCACGAGCAGAGCCCCGCTCGACTTGAACTCGTGCACTCGCGAGCTCGAAATTTTTTAGCTCGACTCGAGCTCGAGAACAAAATACCTGAACTCGAACTCGACTCGAACTTGAACTCGAGATCAAGCTTGACAAGTACTCGAAATCAAGCTCGGCAAGCAACAACATAATCAAGAGTCAGATTTGTACCAAAAGAAATAAAAATAATCAAGAGTCCAACAAATCAAGTCATGATAAAACACACATAATCTCCACAGCACACAAAGAAATGTTTTAAGCAAACAAAATCTGAGTAAAACGTCGTCGTTGAACCGGGCTCTAAGTACAACAAAATCTGGGTATTTGTCATTGTTATTTTACATGAACAACAAAACATCGAAAAAATTAATTCAAAGGAAAAAAATGACGACATAGAAAGCGATCATGCAGTGATTACGACAAACTGGCGGTAGGATCTGACGAGCGGCGACGAAATGAAGGTCGTGCGGTTGTTGGAGGCTCAGAGTGCGGCAGTGAGTGTGTGTGACGGTGAGAGAATTTGAAAATTTAAGGCTGGTGTTAGATCTGTGTGTGAGAGTGAGAGTGAAAGTGTGAGACGGTGAGATTCGTGAGAAAATGAGTGAGGCACAATTTTGGTTTATTTTAAATTCTTTAAATTAAAAATGACAAATGTTATTCTAAAAGTTTCAAAATGTGCCCCTGTAATTCACACATTTTACTATTTGATTTCAAAATATGCGCCTATAATTAAATTTCAAATAAGGAAAATTTGAAGATATATAGTAGTATACTTTTCGAGTTGCTCGCGAGTTAACCTCTCGAGTCGATCACGAGCACGAGTCGAGCTCACTCGAGCCGAGCTTTGACCGAGTTTTGACCGAGTCGAGCACGAGTAGCTCACGAGTTTAAACTGCTCATTAACACCCCTAGCCACAAGTAAAAATGTTGTGGCTAAATATACAATTTTTCTTGGCATTAGTAGAAATAAATTTTATTGTACGAATTTGCACCATTCGTTTAATAAAGATAATAAACTACCAAGCCATCGATTGTGATAAAATCCAAATGTTATTATTGAAAAAGAAGTGTGAGAAATTACATGATAAGTACTTTCTTAAAAAAAAAAATGAAAATACGAAAGGAAAATTATTCCGAAGACATGCTAAACTTTTAGGCAATACGTACAAAAAAATAATTCATGATGCAAAGTACAATTTCAAGTCATTTAAATAAACATTGATGTGCTTCAAACTAGTGGCTTGGCAATGCCCAGATAATTCACCTACAAAGAGAAAATAACAATGATCATTTGGAAAGGAAATGAAAGACATATTAAATAATTACCACCCCTAGCAAACCAACCCGGCCACTCTGATACGACAAGACTAACTAACGACAATACATAGTAGCCCAAACATAGAAACAACATACAAGAGGTGTAAGCATTCTACCCATTCCCTATCCCTAACACTAAGACCATCAACAATACTTTAAATCAAACTTTAGGTCTAGCAAAAATCTGGCAGCACTTCTACTAAAAATGGATTATACCAAAATTTCACATAACCTGTAAATACCAAAATTAGCTGCTAGCAAGCATATTCAATAATGTCCCATCATGTAAATTAACACCAAAACAACATTCTCCATATACTCAAGTTTATTGTCACTGAAGATGCGGTGACATGCTCCAATTATTTGAAAGAAAAATGACACAGTTTGTAGTATGAAATTAGTAAAATTTACTAAAAAGGTCATGCTTATGAAAGATGACAACAATTATAAGGATTAAGTAATATATATGAACACTAAAATATCTGTTTCCATCATCTCT
Organism: Spergularia bocconei; assembly: GCA_963457585.1. Taxonomy (NCBI): domain Eukaryota; kingdom Viridiplantae; phylum Streptophyta; class Magnoliopsida; order Caryophyllales; family Caryophyllaceae; genus Spergularia; species Spergularia bocconei. The sequence continues at coordinate 15,408,062 of OY734946.1, read as the reverse complement.
CTTGTCATCATCTCATCAAAATCATCACTATTGATATCTAGTATATGAAAGGATGGAAACTATAATAACATGTTTATAAACATCATTTCTAATAGGGGTGAGCATCAACGGGTACCCGCTCCAAAAACTAGGAACCGGAACCGTACCCGTTGACAACGGTTCCTAGAAACTAGGAACCGGAACCGGAACCGTTGACAACGGTTCCTACAAACTAGGAACCGGAACCGGAACCGCTAATAGTCACACCGGGTAGCGGGTACCCGTTTAATTTTAAGCAACTATGGATAGCATGGACCAAAAGTCATTCAATAAACTTTTTACTAATAGCTAACCATGCAAATACAATGGTTTACTTAACTTAGACCAACATTGAGGCCCAAAAAATAGGAAAGTCAAGCAAGAGGGAGTATTTATAGGTGAAAGGTGTGTCCACTCTTCTTTTCATGACCAATGTGGGACAATTTTTTTTTCACTCTTATAAGCTTTGTCAACCTACTTACTTCGACCATGAATTTCGACTACGTAAGTGTATTATTTGAGAAATAGTCATGAAATAGTTCTTGTAGATGGTGTTGCTAGCTTTCCATAGATGGTTGTTGCAACCATTTTTGACTTCGTATGTCAAAGTTATGATAAAAACAAGAACACTAGTTACACAAATAATGGACATCATAGTTAATAATCACTTCTCCATTAGCTATGATGAAATTTGAGAAAACTATATACATGAGTCATATAAAAGCTAATAATTCCTTCTAAATATCTAAATAGTTAGTAATTTTATCATATTAACTTAAGTAATTGGAGTTTTTGTTACGTTAACTTGGTTGGAGTACTTTATCTTATTAGCTAAGTATTAGTTTTTTGCATAATCGCATAATATACATTGTATGTTTTACTAGTTTCATTAGGTTGCCAAAATAATTAGCAATGTGTAAATCTTTATCTATATATATGTTGTATGTATTTGTTGGTGCTACGAATACATTTCTTGAGAAGCGATTTGTGCTCAACTCAATGAGAATTGATATCGTTACGGACCATGGTCAATGTGTTGTGTGTCAAAACGGGTGCCTACTAGTGTCAATATATAGAATGAAATATGAGTTGCACATTATGTTTACATTTTTATCTACTACGGTACACTCAATAACATTATCAACTCCGATATATATATACACGAATGTTTATGCTATCTCATCCTTTGTAATTTGTAATGATCGTCATAACTCATATCGTAATTATGATAGCTTATACAAATCTATACACACTCATCACTTGGGTAACCTATAAAAATTACTAAGTGGTCATTAGCTTTTTATTATTATTAATTATTAATTTATATTATTTTCTCAATTTTGATCATAACTCATTGAGAAGTGATGTTAAGTAACATATGGATTTTATGTGTAAGTAGTGTTCTTGTATTCATCATAACTTTCACAAAAAAAATCGAAAATGGTCGAAATAAGCGTTCACGGAAAGCTAGCAACATGATCTACAAGAGTTATTTCCGGTGTATTCTTCAAATAACAAAAATAACTAGTCGAAATTTAGTGTCAAACTATGTAGGTTGGCAATGTTATAAGAAATATACAACACTTTGTCCCACATTGGTCATGGAAGTAAAGTGGGCAAAATTTTCACTTATAAATACAACCCTTTGTTAGTTGCTCCCTTGCTTGTAGTACATGAACTTCAAGTTGGGTCAATTAGTAGGCTATGCATTTGCATGGTTAACTTTGAATTGAGCTATTAAAACTTGAATTTAGTAGATTTTTTTATTTTTATTTATCAACCTTTTTTTTTTTTGTCAAAGCGGTGACTTATACGGGTCTGGGTACCCGTTTAGACCCGTTGTTTAACGGGTACCCGTTTAGACCCGTTGTTTAACTGGTACCCGACGGGTATCGGTTCCAAAATTTTAGGAACCGGACCCGGACCCGTTGACAACGGTTCCTAGATTCTAGGAACCGGAACCGGACCCGTTGACAACGGTTCCGGTTCCGGACCCGCCGGGTCCAAAGCGGTTCCGGTTCCGAATCCGGGTACCCGTTTTTTTTGCTCACCCCTAATTTCTAACGATAGTGCTATTCATAGCAAGATAAATTTACGAATGAAAAAATGAGAATAACATCCCGAATGAAATTTGTGTACCATCATCCAAATCATCACTGTAATCAAAATCAGCAATGCCTTGATTGGTATTTATATGCTCCTGAGTATTGACAGGTATGTAGAAAGAAGCAAATAATCTTAATATCACATACAGAGATTGAAAACATTATGTAATGAACTGATGTTTCAATAAACAATCAAACAACCATGTCAATTCTTTCCGAGCTGAAGAAGCTGATCTTAATGCATTATGGCCCATCAGTTCTTTCCTCTGATTGTGCACCTTCAGAGAGTTAGCTAGCGATAAGGGTGAAATGAATTGGCTTCTTTTGGATTTGTATTTCATTAGGGCATGCTTCTTTCATGTTTCTGTTTTTCAAAAGGGTGATTAATTGGATTAAACATGCAGAGCAATTTATAGATGTTATTCTATACCAAAAATATTTATTACCTTTCTAGTAAGTACAAGCTCTTGGTTCTCTAAAATATCATCATCATCCTCGCCAAGGATAGGTTCATAGTCTTCATCTTCGAGTGCACAAACTATGCAGGATGTCTCACTCATCTCTGCCCTAACTATGCAGGATGCCCTACCCACTGTGGAAAGCCTGCAAAAAAGAGTATGATGATCCCAAATAGATGCATTCTTTGTAAAGTCCAAGCTGAAACCTGCAGACATCCTACTTCCAATGTAATTTTTCCTCTATGGTTTGGGGTGAAATTCTAATTAAGCTGGTTGGGTTTTAGAGGCAGAAAATGGAGCATTGAGCATGAAATGAACGGGTTCAAGCATAGATTGAGGGGCAATCAAGGGAGGAAGCATCTTCTTAGGTGTGCACTGACCTATACCATCTATTTGCTTTAAGGGAAAGGAATAGTAGAATCTTTGGAAATGCTGAAAAGGAAACACATGTAATAGCTAATAGCATTAAGTTGTATGTTTGCATCCGAGGTATAAGTAGATATGCTACCGATATACCTGATAACTAGTTGAGTAGTTTGATTGTTATCAAGGGTAGTTTTGTGCTCACCTTGGAATTGTTTATATTTGTTTTTCTTCTTCCCCTATATGGATGAATAAAACAACTAAACTTTTCCAAAAAAAAAAAAAAAAATTCCATACATCTCAAGCATGTATGTAACAACCGTAAATTTTTGTCTTATTATACTTATTATTATTATTATTAATTCCTGACTAGGTTTGACCTGAGCTCAAAAAGTCAACACTGAGTAGTAGTGGATAGGGGAATAAGTCCAAAACGGGTTTGTGATTGGATTAGTTATAGCAATAGCAGATATTGAAGTTTGTTGAGCACTCTTTAAATGTTAAACTGAGGGTCTAAAAATCCCTGACTGTCGTAAATTGCATAGTGCAAATGACAGCAAAAGGACAAAAAGCCCCGCCTATTTATTTTCACTCAACAAATATCCGGTCATCCTCTCTCTCCTCCTTCATCTTCTCTCTCCTCTCTCCTCCCTCGTCTTCTCTCTCCTCCCTCATCTTCTCTCTCCTCCATAACCATACCCACCTCTTACTCATCATCAAAATCATCAGCCACCGCCACATATTTTCATAAAACGCCCCCATATCCCTATCCACCTCTTCTCCATCATCACTACCATATTTTTTCCATCATCATCATCATCATCAATAATATCATACACCACCATCTCTCACCATCAACATCATCAATTAGTCGATCATCAACATGATCAATTAATCGATCATCAACATCATGATCGACCACCACCACAACAACAAAACAACAGCCCCCCTGAGGGCCCCAATTAAGTCGTGGAGCGATAGCCGTCAGGCCGTATTGGAGTACCCCGATCTACCATTCCTCGATTGTATCGCCAAGATTTATGCATCATCCTCGTCAACCACCACGGTAAGGTTACATCGAAAAAGGGTTTAGCAACCGCGGCGCTGGGAAGTGGGACCCTAAACCCTTTTTCGATCACCCTTCACTATTCAAAATTTTCGATTTTTCTGGTTCTAGGGGTTCACTTGCCCATCCTAGGGTGTCGTTTGATTCGACGGCGAACCCGTCGGAAAATCTGGGTAAAATGGTGTTTTCCGGTGGGTCGAGTTGTTGACCGGTGGTGGAAGTTTTGATAACTAGTTGTGGGAAATTTGTGACTTGAATTGACAAAATTAACCCCAAAAAGTGTCCTTTTTTGGCGTAAAATGACCAATATATTCCTGTCAGTTGTACCGTTTTATAAATGACTGTCATGGATTGTGCGCCCCTCTGTTGAACTCCTGCCAAAATTTGCTACCCAGAAATCACGTAGTTGGGCTTGTCGCGGGGAGGTTTTTGGAGCTGAATTTGGGACGATTTTCTAGCCCCATTTCGTAAGTTCATCTTATCATTTTAACCTATGTTATCCTATCTCAATTCCTAGCCAGATACAAAGGAAACAGCCTATCTATACTCAATTTGTTTAGTGAAATCTTATCGCGAAAGAAGTCAGAATCGGGTAAACTTCTCCCGAATGAACTCTATCTCATCTACAGCTATGATATATCATCTTGGACGTTCTAGAGTCTTCTATTAAGTGTTTATCAGCCCTCAAAGTTGGCCACATTCATTTATACAAGTACTTGAGCCGGAGTCGGTTTCTTGCGTCGGAAGTTTTGGAGAAAAGATAGAGCTGATTAGGGAGAGTCCTTTGGGCTGCGAATTACTCTTCTATGACCTATAAATACCCCTCATAATTCCTCATTTCCATCTCACCAAGTTCATTTCACATTTCATTCTTCTAAAGTGTGCGGGTAAGCATTTCTCTCTCTCTTCTCTCTCTCTTCCATCCCGGCCGATCGTGGTGGTCGTGGATGGGGACTCTAGGGTTACCGTATTCCTCTAAGGGTCGTAGGTGGGTCGTGCCACCTCCCCTTTGGCTTACCCATAAGTTTTATACGTTTTCGTTTCGGTACTAAAGTTGGTTAATAGCCCCTGTTCTGACTCGTTTTTCTCTCTCCTCCTTGTGCATGGGTGGTGCACGTTGGATATTTTGGGTACCGTGCAACTAGTACTAGAGGTGTCTAAGGGCGTTTGCGTTTTCGTTGAGGTTCGAGCATTGAAATAGCGTGTGTAAGTGAGCTGTCCAAGCCATGTTTTATCGTCAAAATTTGCAAGGCTTATAAGACATTTACGTAATAGAGATTAATAATGGTTATTTGTGTATTTGTAGGTTTGAATATTACGTACGAAGGGTAAGTACTATGGCCCTGTGCGTTTCAACTTATTCAACAGTGTTTTCAAATCAAATCAAATCAGATCAGCTTTAATCAAATCAAATCAAATCAGATCAGAATTATCCAAATATCAATCAATGAATGTAGTCTATTTTTAGTTATTAATTCGTCTAGTTGCAGTTAATTCAGTTCAAATCAAATCAAATCAAATTTCTTCAAATCAAATCAGATCAGAAAAATGCAGTCCAATCGCACAGGGCCTATGTCTAGCAACTTGGGTAAATTCGTTTTTGCGTGCGATATTATAAATTGTGTTTCGAGACCAAGTAAAATTATTTTGCGAAAGTGATAATTTGAAAGTGTTTATTATGATTATTTGAGATTGTGATATGAGTTTTGATATCGATTTATGAATTAAAAGCGAATTACTAAATAAGCGTTTTTTTATGGCCAAGTGGTAGTTAAGCGATAAGCGTAGGGTATGTCTCCCTAGCTAGGTGCACCGAATGACATGGGTTTTGGCCGTAGTTGGACCACGGCGATATAATATAGGGTCCAAGGTCATAGTAGACCGCGACGGTAAAGTGCGTCTAAGGTCGTAGTTGGGCCACGACGGTAAGATAAGGTCCAAGCGTTACTCCCTTGCCATACGCGAATTTTATAATAATTGTTTTGTACTCTGTGCATGAGTAACTGTTTTACCGTATTCCCTCTCTATCTGTTTTACAATAAAATATGTTTTTATAATGCATTTACGTGCTGGAGTAGTGCTTGCTGGGCCTCGGCTCATAAATATTTTGTTTTATGTTTTTAGGTGACGAAGCTGAGGTTTGATTGTGTGCGCCTTGGGGATACGTTAGTTAGAACTCGACGGATTTCGAAGAATAAAATTTCTTTTGTTGAATAATTATTTTGAGATAATGTTTACAATCATATTTCATGACATTGTATGTAGACGATTTTGCCTTGCATTTTAATAAAATGCGGCAGTAACACCGAGTGTTCCGCTACTGTATATCAGCCTAGCGGAGAAAAGATCCTGGAGTTGGACTATGGTTGGCTGTCAGGCGACACGAGGACGTTGCGGTCTTAAGAGGAGGTGAGTGTAATGCCCCAGATTTCAGAGTAAGTTTCTAAGAAATTAATAGCTCATATGATGTGCTTAAAAGGATTGATAGTGCTACTCATACCAACAAAGTCGACTTTTCTTTTAGGAAGCCTATCTGGTAAGAACTTCATAGTTAAGCGTGCTTGAATGGGAGCAATTTAAGGATGGGTGACTTCTTGGGAAGTTTCCCGGGGTGCGCATGAGTGAGGTCAAAATGCGCCGAAAGGACCCGTGTTGGTGTGTGAGGTCAGCCCACAGCCTGGCAAGCTGGCATAGGCAAATGAATTGAAAAATTCAAGTTTGGTTCGGGAAGGGATCATGAACATTTTGAAATGAATGTAAAGATAGTCTACTTTCACTAATTCCGGCTCAGGCGATGAGTCGGGGTGTTACAATGTACCTCAAAGAAACAGCCTTCTTAATTTACCAAAAATGGCCATTGAATTTACATTACGTTCCAATGTGAACAATGCACTTGGGATGGAACTTTAATCCCAACAGAACCTACAACACTAAGGTGACTAGTTAACCATAAGTCAAAAATAGCTCGCAAGGTAGATTTTTTACCAAAATATAACTCCATTAAAAAAATATATTAGTGTTTACATTGATTGAAAAAGAATTAACTAGTACATAACCAGTATTCTCTGCCATCTTTATGGGGCATGTCATCTCTATCTGAACGTCAAAAGATACTTTAGATAGAAGGAGAGACCAAGCATACAACATAACAATAATCTAGTCCATTTTGTAGGAGTATATATAGGTGATAAAAAGCTAGACTATGTTTCTTGTAACTTCTCCAATTCAATCCCCCCTGAATTCGAAACTTGATCGTGGTCATTATGAATGTTTGTACTCGGTTTCTCTGACAAAGTAGCAGATTTATCTTTTTGAAATGCATGAAAAGTCGTAGCTTCTTGACTAGGGCCATTTTCATTTAGTCTTATGGCAGGCATAGACCTAGTTCTTTTAGAAAACCCTCTAACAGTCGTCACAGTCGTGGCCGTTTTCTTCGCTTTATGTGCCCATTCAATGAGGCCTTCTTGGATGTGGTCTTCGAATATCGCTTTGTTGAAGGAACTTCCCATCTATGATTCATTAAAAAGTTTTAGTTTCAAATCTTATACATATAATCATGTTATTAATTGGAATAGTTAGCGTGATTAGGTATATACATACCTGTGTAACGATTGCATAGAGCGGTAATGTGCTGTAACTGCATAAAAATTGAACAAATACCCTGTGTAATACACCATGGAAGAATCAAATATACACCCTTGTAACCTAGTATGTTGTCTTTCAATGTTTAATGGAAGGAATGAATTACGATAGTAATTTGTTGGATCATTACGCTATGACGAGTCTTGGAACACTATAGCCAATTGAGCCCATAATGCATGAATCAAATCCATATTGTACCTAAAATGCAGATACACAGTTTAGTGTTAGAAGCATCAATAATGAGTTAAACATAATAGTGTGAATACGAGGATTCAAATTTATAGATGAAGTTATGTAGTACGAGCCTGGAGGCCGTAGTTAGTTCCAATTGGCTAACGGATATATATAGAACTTATTAGTAAGCTTAACGAAATTGATTTACTAACCCAAATCCAAAAGAAGAACGCGAGCTCAAAGGAGTTTTGGAAGAGGATTATATGGATCAACAAGAGTACAATACGTGGCTTGTGGAACCAAAAATGATCGTCTGATGGTATAATTTCGACATTGCTCCCTACAACTACAGAATGTCTTTGAGCCACCTGTCTAGCAAGTTGGATGATGATATGTTCAAGTTTTGTTCCCACGCCCAAATTAAGCTGCATCAAACCCAAAAGGTCCTCAGTTACCATGAACCTGGTTGCTTATTTGATAAAAGACCGGCTAACAAAAAAGAAACTTCTCAAATAATTTTACACCAACATGAATTGAAATATAGTAAAATTATCGAAAGAGCTTACTATTAAGGGTATGAAAGCAATCCAAAAATAAGCATGATATCCTGCACTCTCAGTCAAATGAGTAGAAAATACGTTATATATAGATGATTGTCTTTTCTTGAATAATCCAATGGTTTTTCTACCGTGTGTTCCAAGGGCACATGTAAACCCTTATTACCTTCCTTATTTAAGTAATAATCTCTTCAAATAATTATATATTGAGATCTAATTACTTATATATTTAAGGAGATTCTCAGTAAATAAGGATGTAAATGGGGTTTTAACATGTGCATTAGGGCACACGTTAGAAAAAATGATACTCCAAATACACGAAGTAGCTTACCATTGACGTTTAAAAACAAGAACACTACCACAAATAACCAGAGGAACCAACTGCATTAATCACAATTCAACAAGTTTTTGCTTGTAAGTAAGAATGACATGAGCTTAGTCAAATCTAATGAATATAAAATTAAAAGGATAATGACCTTATTCCAACAACTTTCTTGAAATCGGATTCGAACGCACGAACCATGTATTTGTGGAAGTCAAAATTGGGATTTGTCTTACAATGTGTCTGCCAAAAAAGTAAATTGAAAAACCATCTTAGTTCTACTTTCAGTTCTAAAAAACAAAAGAATAAGTAATTAGTCAATCTACTAATAATTTGTAAACTTCTAATTAGATTTTTTACATAAATTCGTTTCATTTAAATTTTATGCGAAACTTGTCATTTTTTTTTTCATCTTTAACCCCAGTGCCTTAAAGCTCCCGCCATAAGGCGGGGTAAGGGGGGGTCAGATGCACGCAAGTCTTACCCCTATTCAAACATAGAGAGGCTGCACACGGATGACCCAAAATGAAAATTGCTTCGAGAATCTCACCGACTGACTGCTACTTCACAAAATTAGAAGAATAGACAATTTTATGAGCCATTTTGCTTTATTCCATTATATCCCAAAAACCAAAGAATAATTAGTCTTTGGCTCCATTGGAAATGGAAAAAGCGAAACTTGTCATTAAAAGTAAAAAATAGTTCATATGAAAAACCTTAATACTATCACAGTGATTTAAACTCTAAAAATTACTCTTAGAATATGAGGTAAACCTTAACGATGATATATCGCATGAACGGGAACGGAAATACATGAATCAGTTTCTTGGACCTTTAACAATGACAATATTGTAGTTATCATGACAATTACTATATATGCTTGGTTTACTTGAATGAAATAAGTTTGCCCAAAACCGGTAGATATTTTTTTAGTGGAGAAGTGATATATTTTCTAATGATGTGAGTACCACTGAGGATAAGAGAGTGAGACTTACCATGATGAAACCTTTTCGCATAGTCATGTAATCTGATTCGGTTACCGAGCCGTAGAATTGCTTGAAGAATGCTTGCTGATTCAAATGAGATTTTATGATCAGAGAACTGAACAAAACTTTCATCACTTGCTGAATCTGATAAAAACATATCATACGATTATGAAAAACTCATTTGTTGGGATTTATGCAAGTGGATTTCAAGTGAGTTTTGACACTTGCAAGACACCTCCAAATGGTTTTAGGGCGAACAAAACCCGATCACGTGATCTTTATTGTGAAGCGAGCAGAAGCGATATAAAAGAGATAATTAATAATGGCAAAAACAATAATAAAGAACTCGTCTCCTAACAAGCTACATCCGAGAGATATTACGAGTCGAAAAGTTGATCTGGGTTTTTCAAGAGGAGCTTTGTCAATCTCATATAATGTTAGGCTAGGGCTAGTGAGGTTTTGCCTAAGTCCTTTACGAAGACCTAATAACAAAACAAGGAAAAACGGATTAAGGAAACAAAATCCGAGCAAAGGAAAACAACGGAGAAAGTCGCGACTCCGCACTGTTTTTGGTCTAAGCAGAAATAACCGTTATAGGAAAAAGAACCCTCCAATTATTTTTAACATATTCGGACAAATTCCAAAACAGTTTATAAAGAACGCAACAAAGTTTTACTCACCAACCATCCCAACGACCTATAATGGACAGCTCGAGAACGATTCTTGATGAACTCATGTAGTTCAATCATTGTGACATTGTTGTTTCCATCTGAAAATTTAAACCATTGACAAAAATTCTAAGACATGCAACAATTTGTTCAGAAATAATAGTATAACAAATCGTATATCTCTATATAAAATTGGGCTAGGCAACTGTGGATTGATAACTTATAGAATGAGTAAACAAAGGTTCAACTAATCTAAGTCGAGTTCACACAATACACATCAATATTTACAGAAAATTATGCATGTACTAATCATCATGTAGAATATGCATGAAGTCAAAGCTAAATTAAGTTGTAAGCATTGTAGTATATATATATATATATATAAAAAAAAAAAAAAAAAAAAAAAAAAAAAAAAAAAGTAAAAGAGGTCACATGAATGCGGATGCACAGTCCGTACATCAATGTTCAAGTGCCATGTACATTCCATTTGTGCTTGAATCTTGAAATGTCACGTACATAATCATTGTACTTTTTGATAATTACGTATCCAAATATGAACATGGTAGATTAAGAGATGAAGGTCATTATGATACTATCAAACGTCATTCTTGTCTTAATTCCCAAGGTTCTGCAAAACCCGATTACCCAAGCCATTAGTGCATGAACACTAGACTAATCTGATTTATAAAAAGCACACTATAATTTTGAAAGAAACTTATATAATTTGCACACAAACGTCATAAAACACACATATATCATTCTAATTTACATATAAGTTTTTCGACCTAAATATATAAACTGATCGTGAAGCACGAGATACTTCCTAGTAGATTAGTAATTATCATTCATGCATGCATGACATTTTTTGCTACTTCCTTGACTGATTAAGGTGGTTTTCCTCTTGGGGGAGCGGAGAATGCTTTCATATATGATAAAGGGAAACGCTAGTGATGTGACGGTATTAATGGTGGCTAAGTTGTACTCATTTGTTCCTTTTTAAACTTCACATCTATCCCAATTTTTGGGGTTACGCCATTGTTCTTTCCATTTTCAAAATATTACTTTTTTTGTCGAGAGAATGATTAGAAAGGCAAGATAAGGCTGATGGTTATAATTACCTATTAAATTTATTTGTTAATGAATCACTAAGATCAGAATTGTTTATTCTTTTCCCGTACGAATTACGCAAAAGGGACTGTGAAGTTTAAATAGGACCGGAGGGAGTAGATTTATCTCATTTTAGTAGTCATTATAGTATAATTTAATTTATTATATAAGATTGCGAGTATTCTCTTATTTGTTTTTTTTATATTAGTGTTTAATTTGGAGAATATAAACTAGTTTTCGAATGATGAGATATAATCACGCAATTTGGAAACCTGACCACATGTTGACTGTAATACCCCAAATTTCAGAGGAAGTTACTAAGAGATTAAAGGCTCATATGATGCGGTTAAAAAGGATTGATAGTGCTACTCATACCAACAAAGTCGACTTTCCTTTTAGGAAGCCCATGTGATAAGAACTCCACAGTTAAGCGTGCTTGACTGGGAGTAATTTCAGGATGGGTGACCTCCTGGGAAGTTTCCCAAGGTGCGCATGAGTGAGGTCAAAATGCGCCGAAAGGATCCGTGTTGGTCTGTGAGGTCAGCCCACAGCCTGGCGAGCTGCCATAGGTGACTACTTCTGACTCAGTCGATGAGTCGGGGTGTTACAAATGGTATCAGAGCAACCCTGCGACCGCGTGTTGATCCTGTGGTCAGGAGAGCCCAGGTCGGCAGCCTAGCGGGGGAAAGATCCTGGAGTTGGACTATGGTTGGCTGCCAGGCGCAACAAGGACGTTGCGATCTTAAGAGGGGGTGAGTGTAATACCCCAAATTTCAGAGGAAGTTACTAAGAGATTAAAGGCTCATATGATGCGGTTAAAAAGGATTGATAGTGCTACTCATACCAACAAAGTCGACTTTCCTTTTAGGAAGCCCATGTGATAAGAACTCCACAGTTAAGCGTGCTTTACTGGGAGTAATTTCAGGATGGGTGACCTCCTGGGAAGTTTCCCAAGGTGCGCATGAGTGAGGTCAAAATGCGCCGAAAGGATCCGTGTTGGTCTGTGAGGTCAGCCCACAGCCTGGCGAGCTGCCATAGGTGACTACTTCTGACTCAGTCGATGAGTCGGGGTGTTACAAATGGTATCAGAGCAACCCTGCGACCGCGTGTTGATCCTGTGGTCAGGAGAGCCCAGGTCGGCAGCCTAGCGGGGGAAAGATCCTGGAGTTGGACTATGGTTGGCTGCCAGGCGCAACAAGGACGTTGCGATCTTAAGAGGGGGTGAGTGTAATACCCCAAATTTCAGAGGAAGTTACTAAGAGATTAAAGGCTCATATGATGCGGTTAAAAAGGATTGATAGTGCTACTCATACCAACAAAGTCGACTTTCCTTTTAGGAAGCCCATGTGATAAGAACTCCACAGTTAAGCGTGCTTTACTGGGAGTAATTTCAGGTTGGGTGACCTCCTGGGAAGTTTCCCAGGGTGCGCATGAGTGAGGTCAAAATGCGCCGAAAGGACCCGTGTTGGTCTGTGAGGTCAGCCCACAGCCTGGCGAGCTGCCATAGGTGACTACTTGCGACTCAGGCGATGAGTCGGGGTGTTACATTGACGACGAGAATAACCAAGTCAATATCGAAGAACACACCACTAAAGACAAGTTCTACCTATAAGATGACTCGAGTAGGAGAGTTAAAGTTTTTATGGGCAAGAAGCACAATATCAACTTTCGCGCCATAACTTTTTATCTAAGTGAGCTTTTGCAATAATTGCACTTGAAGAGTAAAGTGCATGCTTTGAACTATCCAACGATATTTTATGAGATAATAGATAACTCTTGAAGTCCTGAGTTGAAAGTTAACTGCATTGAAATTCGATCTGAGTACCGAGCCGTTTCTCGACTCAAGATTAGAGCAACAACTCTCGCGAAGAGGACTTCTGCTCAAGAGTGCATTTCCTCGAGTGGAGCGCCATAAGTCATGGAGTGTTCAGAAGTCTGTTTATCTCGACTCGAAAGGTGGCCTGGCCTCTCGGGTCGAGATGGATTTGCTCAACTCGAGAATCCTTTCTGTCGAGTCGTGAATTTTCGCATGGGACTTTTGCTTTTCAAGTTTGATGGACTCGAGTCAAGAGCGTCTTTCTTATTGTTTTTTTTTAGTTTCTTTTATTTTATTTTACTTTTTATTTCAAATTTATGTTTTAATTTAAATGGAACGCGAGAGAAAACATTATCTTGTTTTCTTAACTTAATTTTCGACCTCCCTCTCCTTCACTTCCCACATGTTTTTTGTTCTTTGTGAAACACTGATCTTTCGATTATTAATGAGAAGTAAGTTGTCGTCTTAACCTTTACGTAATTGATTGGTCATTAGACGTTGCGTTTATTAATGATATTGTCTTGTTTTATATAGGTCGCTACTAGAGATTTAGCTTGGTTAGATTATAAGTTTCTTCAAAATAATTAGTGATATTCAACATCTCACATTTTATGAGTTTTCCAACAACCCCACCTTGTACAATTAACAAGAAATAATCTTTTTTTTTTAAATGTCACAATAACAGTCTCATGTACTTCTGAACCTACTATTATCCGTTCCTGAACCTAAAAAACAATAAAAGAAAAATAAGAACTCCTTAAGAAATAAAAAAATAAAAATAAAAAGCATACCAAACCCCAGGCTTCTACCCACTATGTAATATCCCAAAATTTTAAAGTATTTTATATTAATATTTTAGATATATTAATTAAATTACTGAAAAATATTTAAATTATTAATTGGGGGTCGTTTTCAAAACCGAAATTGGAAATGATTTTAGAGTCGGGTTTCTACATAGGACTAGTTCACTGCCCGGGCTACGCCCGAAATATAATTTTATCATTTTATTTCTTTGTTAACAAATAATTTATCAATAAAATTTATTATTTATAAAACTCACTTTCAATATCAATGATATAATATCAGTTCAAATTAGTATTAAAGAAGGTACAAAAATACAAAATAATAAGGTAAAGATGAAATCAATTAAAAGCAAATATTGATTTTTTATAAAAAATAAAAATTGTGATTTTTTTTTTATATGGAAAACGTTATTGATATGTTACCATCTATGGGATGTCCATCTACACCCTTTACCATAAAGATATTTTAAATGAAATTTTTTAAATAAAATTTTTATTTTTTATAAAAAAAATAAAAATTATGATTTTTTTTATATGGAAAACGTTATTGATATGTCACCATAGATGGAATGTACATCTACACTCTTTTACCATAAATTACATGAATTTTTGTAACTGAAAATTAAAAGACATGCCACGTGGCATGGCAGATGGCCTAACTGAAGCCGGTGAACGTGGTCGTTGCCTCTAACACAGCTTTTAATATATAGTATAAGATTTCTAATTTCGGATTTGGGCCATATCCTAAACACTATAACAACCCAACTCAATACATTGGCCCAAACACAAACCATACCCCAACCCAACAAAATAAGAAATCAGAAAAGAAAAACAAAAAAAAAAAACCTTTTTGCTCTCTCCTGTTTCACGACACATCCCCCCCCCCCCTTCTCCTATAAAAGAAACAGAGCACCAAACCTGCTTCCTCTTCGTTCGTTCGCTCTTCGCTTACACCACACACCGTCGCCGCACGCCGTCTCCTTCTCCTGCCCAGCTCGCCGTCCATTCCTCCTTCCGGCCACCGCACCACCCTCTTTTCCTCGTTCAATTTTCGTGAGCAAACGCCTTCTCCTCTTCTTCCCCTGTTTTCGTTTTCTTTATTAATTGTTAATTTTAATTCGTTTTTCTTACTTTAAATCATGATTAATCAATTCCAGTAGATGTTGTTAATATTGGCTAATCGATTAGGGTTAGTTTTATGTATAAAGAGTTGATTTTGATGATGGTATTGAGTTAATTTCTACTAATCACGAGTTTGAGTTTAATTAGCTTAATTAATCGATTTGGTTCAATTAGTTTCGTAAATTATGACTTTTGTATGTTTATAATCTGTTAATTAGGGTTCTTGGATTTAGTTTAAGATTTAATTGGGATTTTGTTCAGAGTTTTAGCGATTGTAAATTTGGGGATATTTGGTTAATTGTTTCTTAATTAGGTTAATTAGCTCAAATTAATTATAGTGCTTCATATTTTCGACATTGTGACAATTTAGAGGGTTATAAACTGATTTAAGAAATTTAATTGATTTAATTCATTTTTTTATATAATTTGGTGTAATTTAAGCATGTTTTTCATAATTAAAACATAATATAAATTGATTTAATAAATCCTAAATTAATCATAATAATTAAGAGTTTGTTTTTATGAATTAGATTCTGTTTTAAAAGTAATTTTAAATCATTGAGAATTATTAAAATAAATTGAGTGTTATTTGGGTATTAGTAACTAATTATTGAATTAGAGTTATAATTGTTGGTTAATCCTTGATTGTTGGATTAGAAATTTAAGTGGTCATGAGCATTGCGTATAGAATAGGATTAACATAAGTATTAGATGAATGATTTAGTGGGATTAGTATTGATTTGGGATTTATAGGTTGTGGAATTGTTGACCCTAAGTTCGTAGACGAAGAATACTAGTGACCGTTGTGCTGTCGTGTTCTTTTGTGCATTGAAAAGGTAAGTTAGCATGCTCAACCTTTTTTAAACTTGTAGAAACCTTTCAAATTTATGTGCTAGATGTGAATGGTGTGATTGGATGAAAACATAGTATCGTGATATGTGGAGAACGATTCACTTTATACAATTTCATTATCATGATTGGTTGGAATTATTGTATTGATATTGGTGTATGGTATGGTTGTGACAAATATGTTATTTTGTAAGGTAAGATTGAATGTATATTGGATTGGTTGATTTTATTTGATTGGTGGGCGCATAGCCGATTTATATTATGGTGTTGGTTTGATATTGGTATATGATTTATGATATGTGATCATCAACTCTCTCTCAATAAGAAATTGCTTACTTAGACGGAGTCAAAAGAACTCCTAATTATTTGTTCGAGTCAAAAGAACTCCTAATTATTTGTTCGAGTAAAAAGTACTCCTAATTATTTGTTTGAGTCAAAAGAACTCCTAGTTACAAGTTTGAGTCGCATCAAACTCCTATTTATCACCCAACCACATCGGTATTTAAGAGGGTTAGGCTCTAGTCTACTCTACTTGGGTTAAAAACACCCAGTAGGGGGTGTGCAAACTTAAGGTCTAGTAGTCTCGGATTATGGATTATGGTTGATAGGATGAATTGGCAAAAGATTCGATTCATTTCTAAATATAAGGATTATGGATTATGGATTATGAATTATTGATCATGACTTATGACTTATAAATTCTTATTTATGGTTTATCTATATTTGTTAAATTGTGGATTGTGGATTTTGGATAATGACTTATAACTTGTTAGTCATGATTAAATTAGTGTTCGGGTTGTGGAATGGTTTTTATGTTATTGGTAAGTGATGAATTGAATGATGGATTGTGGACTATGACTTTTGACTGTTGGTTTTGAATTATTATTATTAAATGATTATATTATTATATGCTAAGTGTGTTTTCGAAAATAAAATTAAAACGTTTTCAAAATACAGGTAAGGGTTTTGGGTTTTTAACATGTTGAGGTGTTAGCTTACTCAATTTTCTTACTTTTTCAACTGTGGTTTTTGTGCTTTAAATCCACCACAGGTTTGGAGCAATTGATGCATGCGGGAGAGACGACTCATTAGACATTAGATGGATTTTATAAATTAGACTTTCATTTATTAGACAATCTATTAAACTTAGACTATTTCGTATTTCAGTTTCAGATTTTGGACTATTGTAATTTTAATTATTGGATGTAATAGACTATTTTAGACCATTAGACATTTACAGTTTGGCTTCTGAAATCTCCTAACATTCGGGTCTTTGACTCGAGTGCGGAGTAACACCTCTGAATTTCCTTATTTGTGTTTTGATTCGCTATAAAAATGTTTTAAAAAAGGAAAGAAAATTTGGGGGTGTTACACATTATTTCTCCCGCCTCCCCCTGCACCCCTTCCCAATTGTTCTAGCCCTATACCAGCACGACCAAGGTCATTGTCAACCCCGCCAAACGATCCTAGCAACCTTTTTGTCCAACTTACGTGCCTTACCCCAACAAATCCCTGAACGCCGCCATCCCCACGCTTTGCTGGTCTCCATGTGGTTTACCTTCTCCCTTTGCTCATGTAATAGCCCGACTTATCATAAGTCGCAACACAACCTAGTAAAATGGGAAATCACCCTCGCTACTCTATGCCCATATATCTTCTCTCCGGTTTAAAAGGTTAAGGTCTTGCTTGCAGTATGATGGTCGGAATCTATAATAAACTTATCATAAGAGCTTTAATTTTTCAATGTGGGACCAATCACTCTCCATAAACCACTTTTGATAATCATGGGGTGTTACAGCTCTGTCGTTCCGCTTCTCACGCCCCCTCGCATGATTGATGTCGTCATCCCATGGTCGCCTCCCTTCTCCCCTCACATAATCAACTGTGGTGCGAGATGTTATGGATGCTTTAAAAGAAGGTGTTTTTTTCACAAAGACAAACCTAAATCAGATGGTGTTGGGTGTTAATCGGTGCTTGAGGTTCAGAAGCATGTTCTAGCTGGATGAGCTTTGTCTGAGGATGTCAGCGCTCGGTGATGGTGACAGTGGTGTGCGCCGGCAGCAGTTGGGCGGTGGCAGGATAGGGGGAACGGAAAGCCAGGAACAGAGAAGAGAGAGAGAAAGGGGGGAGATGACGTAATGTTTTCCTCAAAGATATAAATAGAAGTTATTTAAAAAAAAAAAAAACATATAAATAGGAGTTCAGGTTTGGGATTATGTTTGTCAAAAGGTGGAATAATTTAAAAAGAACTCTTGAAATGTGGGATTGATTTTGTTAATTTTCCTCTACACATTTGCTTCCATATTTTGAATTTTTTTTAAGTCTTCAATATTCTTTTCGTCCCAATTTAAATACCTTTTTGTAAGATAAATTATTAAAGTGAGTTAATTGGTAGGTAGTGGTAAAATAATTAAGTAACTTAAATGAAAGAGAGAAACTATGTAAGAATTAGTAAAAAGTAGAAGAAAATATGTGAGTAGGATTGTGAAGATTATTAAAAGGTAAAAGAGAGCAAAGATGTCCCAAAATAAATAACGTATTAGAATTTAGAAACGTGATGACCTAAAATGAAAATAAGGGTGTTTGAAGTGCGACGGGTGGGAGTAGTCAAACTTTAAACTTGTTATGTGTAAAATTCAGAATGTTTGTAATTCATGAGCATCAGTTGACTATCCGATAACCCGATTTTGGGCACTTTATCATTATAATAACAAGGATTTTTCTAACGTGTGCCCATGAAACACATGATAAGACTACTTAATATCTATCCTTAATTAAGTGATATTCTCATGAATTTATCAAAAAGATTTCACAATTTGTTTTTTCAAGTAAGAATATCACTTAGTTTAGGAAATAAATAGAGTTTTATCATGTGGTCTATGGGCACACGTTAGAAAACCCGTAATAACAATAATAATAATAAAAAAAATAGCAATACAAAAGATGTAGTGAATTTACCATTTTCTGGGTCACTCGTTTTTCTCTTGATCGATTCTTCCCAATATTGCCATTGCCTTATCTACATGAATGAGCTGAGTGACATTTTAGCTTATATATAGATGGAAATCAGAGGTAAAACTTTCGGTACTATTTTTCCACAGTTTATGTGTAACAATCGATTACCAATATTCAGGGACAATGTTTCAAAGGATTGTTTGGTGGACAATGCTAGAGGTCTACGGTGTAGATCGACGATCAAAGTTGTCTACTACGTACTATGAGCAATAATTTTACTACACTTACAAAATTTTACTGCCCACACAAATAATTTCACTATCAACACAATTAATCTTACTAGGTAAAATTTCATTACAAAATAATTTTACGACTCCTATCGCATTATTGTTAATACATACTCCCTCCGTTCAAACCTTTAAACTTGGTAGGGGCAATAGACACGCATATTAAGGTGGGTGTACACGCTTTTTGGCTAATCTACGTTTCAAAAAAATTGCATAGCGGGTTAGATCAATATTTTATCTGACCCGTCATGCAATTGTTTTAGAACTTTGATTAGCCAATTAACGTGCACGCCCACCTTAAAAAGCGTGCTCGTTGGGCTACGGAGTTTAAAGGCGAACGAAGGGAGTACTTGCTACTAAATCAATACCACCACATAAATGTATAGTAAACGAGTTAATTACGTCTACACTGGAAACCTCTTGCAATTTAATTTGCTTGGTTAAACATATAAGGAATATCCTAGGAGTCTAATATAGACACAAAGAAAACTGTCTACAATTCAATCTATGTACACCAAGTGTAGTAAAATAAATTTGGTGGATAGTAAATAATTTGGTTGTGCAGTAAATTTTAAAGATTTGTAGTAAATTTATGTCCATTGACAGCAAATCAAAATATTGTGAATCTATCAATGGAAACAAAATATAATTTGATTTGTTTCCAAAATTATCAATTCTTAATTTTTGCAGTTTCCTTAAAACTAATTATTTCCAAATTTGTAATAGAAAATTTACTACACATCACATTTTATTTACTACCAAGTTAATGTAGACACTTTCTAATCTGTTTACATATATAGACTCCTAGTATTTTCCAACATATAATGATCTCTAACATAATTCAAGAAGACAAATTTAATTTAAATAAACTCATGCACTACAATACTATATGATAGTTATAAATTTAGGTAAACTACTATTAACAAAAGTATGTACAAGGTGGAGTGGGATTGACCTTTATGCCCCCGAAAAGAATAGTGAGAGCGCATGTAGTAACATGGACAGCAGCTAACACAAAGATGAAGATGTGCAAATGATGCAAAGCTGTGACCGATAGCACTGGAACCTTTCCCTGTCAATTGCAAAAGGAGATTTATTTTCCGTAAGATGAAAGTTGTATAAAAGATATACAAGTATTACGTAGTCTCTAGGCTCTACAATTTGTTTCACTTTACATATGGCGCATGCATGGCTAGCTATTCGCATAGTACAAAGTATGAAAAATATGCACAAAAATATTTTAGGACTTATTAAGAAAATGTTCTATACGACCGTGTAAACAATTCGTGATTATTTGATAACATATTGCGGAGTATAAACTATTAAACAGGTTATGCTAACTAATAATGAACGAGTAATTAGAAAATCGGATGGTGATGGACATGTGTCACGCACTCACGCAAGAGTTTTTGGCAATCGTCCGTCCATCAGTCCGAAACCGAGTGAGCATCTGTATTCACGTCCGAATCCATCACAACAGGAGTGGTGACCCGTGGGCCTTCGACCTCCACGCGGCATTGCTCCGTCAGGCTTTCGCCCATTGCGGAAAATTCCCGATGATCTTACGAATTTACAACTCTCTTTATTGAGCGAAACTCCTCTATCCATATTACTATTAGTGGTTCTTTTTTTTTTTCTTTCATTTGTTTGACAGCAGAAATGCAGAAATAAAAGCACCCTTTGCCCCGTACCATAATATGCATATTATCATACTCTCTCCATTTTTTTTTCTTCAGATTATTAATTTATATCATTATATGTATAGAAGGAATCAATCAGGAACTCAAACTTAAGATCGATAATCCAATATACAAGAGGTACTATATATGTTAGCTATTCGAATAATAAAAAAAAAAAATTGATCTTTGCCGGTCAGATACTCATCAGATGTACGTAGGACGAATGTGATCCTTAACTTTGCTTAAATGCTTAATTACCTTCAGAAAGCAAAAGCTAGTTCATGTTTCTTTATCTCTATTATAAATTTTATAATGCATATGGATGATTGATTAGCCGTTTAACTTTACGATAAACAATAATCACAAAGTTTAGGTTTGGAATTAATTATAATGCAAAGCAAGCTTTTTAGTTCATTTGATCGTTTCTTAACTTGTAAGCTATCTGTCAATGGCCATAGCGACTAATACCTTTAGCATGTCAAAATTAGCCTTTCACTCACTAATCCGATTTTCTTATTCTGAAATCGTTTGAATTGAACTAAACTAAATTAAACTTATATACAACGGTTAACTTAACTTATTAAACTTTGTACGTAACAATAATGCAACGGTTAACTTAACTTATTAAACTTTATAAATATTATCGCTGACAATATCTACAATATGTCAATGTACGTACCATTTTCTGACAATGACCAGAATCAGTACCCTCGGAAAGAAGGTGACGCCAAGTCTGATGAACCAACACAGTGGCTGGACTACTATGAGTATTATTAGAAACACCTCCATCTTCCTTTGCACAAGGAAGCCATTTGCTTGCTAAATTCCTGGAAATGCACAATCTTCCAATTTTACCTTGACATACCGTCAACAACAAGGATATGAATCCCACCAACATCAATTCTGCACAATTTTAATTTGCCATTCGATTGTACGTCACAAGAATAATGGTAAAAGCTCAAAAAGCTCAATATTGATATATCTACGCACTTAACTAAGCCGATATCGTTATGATCAGGTCGTTTCATTGAACATGTCATTACTCATTATTATTGTTTATTAAATTTTCAGAAAAAATAAACAAACTTACCTTCTTTGATCTTCTGAAGAGCCTGGAATAGAGGTTTCTTGTTTGTCCTTTTTAAGTACTGATCGAACACACAATGGCAAAGAAAAAGACATGTAACTATGTAAGTATTGCCCAAATAATTTAAGATAATAATAAAGTTATACTAGTATAAAGTTTGCATTGCCGGTACATACGGTGCTAAAGAATTGACAAAAGTACTTAAATGTTGGTTCATAACTTCATATATAGCCTGATACAAGGGGTTTTGTTATGCTTAATTATAGACATAGAAGATGAGTAATATAAGAAGAAAAAAAATGTATATGAAGAGAGACAAAGAGTAGATTATATATGCATGCCTTGCCAGTGAAGTGTATGAGCCTTTCAGCGGCCAAAGAAATGAGGACAATGACTGTGCATACAATCGAAACCACCCATGTCGGTGTCGACTCCACGGTTGTTTCCCCTGCTCCTCCACCGGACATTGGTGCCTCTCTCTCTCTCTTCCCCGCAAAATCTAGTAAAGAACGTAGGAAAGAAAGAAAATGTACTAGGAAGAGTATGTGAAAGTGGTCATTAGTTGCTCTTTGTGTAGGCTGATGTGGTTTTTAGTGGAGCTTAATAGTATATAGAATATAAAGAACTTACTTATTGTATTGATTGATCATTTTTGAGCAAAAAGCAAACGATTATGAAATGGGAATAATTAATCTTGTCGTAATTTGACTTCCTTTTTGCATAGATTTAGTGTTAAAATAATTTTAATATTAAAGTGCATTCAGGAAAAAAGGAAAATAATAACCATGAAGCAGAAGCTTGTTGATAAAAACCTAGTCCCGTCAAATGGTGCGTTTAAGTAGTTTTTGTTGCATTTACCATATGTTCGAAAAATAAAAGATAAATGACTCAGTATTTCAATTTATTTTCTATGATATACAAATGGATTAGATATAGATAGTGGTAGGATGGCCAACACTGAAAGCTAATTATGTATCCTTAATCAATTAGGTGACAAATTGCATGCACTAGTATATATAGCACTCCTGTGTTATACGGAGTAGGAGTATATAGTTGTCAAATTCATGTCAAAATTAGATAATTCACAGTATTGATCTACTAGTATATGTTAGCTAGCGACCTCTAATATACATGACGAGTTTGAAGTTAGACATTGTTACAGGCATTTTAACAATATTATGACGAGAGTTTGATGCTCATAGCCATGTAAGCCTAGCTTATCGTAGCTTTAATTTATATGTAGTATAATTCGTAATCAAGCGAAGGTAATCAAAGTTAGATTTGATTGTTTACTTCTAATCTTTTTTTTGGTGGTTGTTCGGTCTTTCCCTCCAACTTTTTGTTATTCGCCGCGTACGTAATTAATTTGATTCCAAAGTATTGATTGACAACGCGCATGAAATCAAAGTTTTTCTTTTTTGGTTATTGATTTTTTTTTTTGTTGTTGATATCGCACGAAACAAAAGTCCATCAAATCGGAAAGCTTTCAAAAAGTTGATACTGGTAATACATGTCCTCAGATAGATTGTTGTTCCCACACATTCATGCTTTTATTTTTACTGGTTTTACCATAACAAAGGAAATGGGAACTCAAATAGTATCTAGAGTCCCCACCATTTCTTATTATTATTAATTATTGTTCGTGATAATTATAAATAATTACATAGTAATAAAAAGAAACAATGATAAATTTAAACGAACATGAGCAGATCATGTAATCTGATCAATCACACGTGGAAACATATATCTCACATCTGCGAAACCATATTTTCTGAATCTTTATCACCATTTTCACTAATCCCCACCCAAACAACATTATCAGTGGGAAAAAAATGGCAAACTGGAATTGTACCAGGCTTAATTCCATAGGCTTTTAGAAATGGCTGATCAGGGCTCCATTGAGATGTATCCATATGACATAGAGCAACAGCTTCCAATTCGGTTCCGTTTTCTTCACTCTTTATCTTCACCTTAAACACTTGGTTATCACCCACAAAATAATGACAAATGTACACCAGATAAGGGTACCTAGTATTGGGGAATATATATGATATATGATATATTATAATTATAGTAAAGAATAATATTGTTTAGAATTAATCTTCTAATTATGTAAACAATATTATTCCTAGAATAATCTAGACCTAGGGTTTACACTATGTTTATGTATGTGACCTACTATATAAATGTAGTCACACCTATCAATAAAATCAAGTCATTCTATTATCTTATTCTCTACATGGTATCGAGCAGGTTACGATTCTAAACACAGAAGTCACACCATCATCTTCCGCTTCCGGCCGGAGATGGATGTCATGCCTCCCATCTCCGGCTGGTGATCAGTGTCACGGTTATACATAGATTCTCTACCTACAACTCGTTTGCTTTAGTTTTTTTTCTTTGTTTTTTTTTTATTTATATTTGTCCCCATGGACGTGGACTTTCGCATAGTTCAAGCCTTCAAGATGTGTTCTTCGATTTCCACGTATGTCTCCATTGCCATTGCCATTGTGAGGTCTTTTGTTTTACTTAACTGATCAACTTATCTCTCATAATCAACTCAATATAATGCAACTCGTGGCCACCACCCAACCAATACCTAGTTGTATGACATGCCATCATTTTCGGGGTGAAAATCCGCTTTGGTTCATGGACTATGGTATAATTTTGCAAGTAATTGCCAGATTGCGCGACTTGTTGAGTACTTAGCGGCTTGTATTTCATTTTTCCGAATGTTTTACGTACGAATTGTAGCATGGACTCTAAGGATGTCGCGCAATATTTGGTCTCCCCTTTGAGCGGTGGCGTCTCGCATTGTCGTAGAGTGGTTTCCATGGTGCTGGCCTCGGGGGATCCCGGTGGCCAGCCGAAGAGTTCAAGGAGATACGGGAGCGCGGACAGAGAAAAGGGTATCGAATCCGCTATCTCCTTAGGAATGAAACGAGGAGAAGTTGAAGGGTCGATACCTAGTTGGTAAATTGGCATGACATTTCCTGGTTTAAGGTCTTTGAAGGTGAAGAAGACGAATTCGGAGTGGTCAACATGATCAGGAGCTACTGTGGAAGTTGAATAATGTCTCTGAATACTGCTTTGCTTTGAAACTTTGTTGGCTTCTGTTACATAAATATAGTCACTAATCTGCCAAATGAAAAAAAAAAAAAGTTATCTATTAGAAGTTTAGAACTGAGCTACGTATTGAGAATTAAGGTAGAAACTAAAAAGTAAAGTTTTGTGTAATCATTCAGATATGAGTACCAGAGAAAGAAGCATACACATGGCTAGCATAATCGTCCAATGACCATATTTGGAATGCATCTTGATGTATTGTTTAATTTGGCAGTTTAGGTATTCCTGTCTTCACTGCTTACTGGCTCATGAGAATAGTATAGAGGTACATATATATGTATTTATGGAACTTGGACCTAAGCCTTTCGAGAATACTCCCTCCGTACGAGTTTATTTAAACACCCCATAACAAAAACGCACCTTCACGAAAGAGGGTTTACATGCTAACGGTTAATCAAAGTTAGGAAAAAATTATATAGAATTTTTGTTAAGCCTCATATCTAACTTGATGTATAATTTTTTTGCAAGTTTGATTAACCGATAAGTGTGTATACTTTCCGCACAAGGGTATTTTGGGTATGGAGTAATGACCTTACGACTGAGCTGGAGTACAGTGATATTTGAGATTTGCAAATTATGGTGAAATCACAAGTTTACATCGACTTAACATTGTTATTGAGATGACTGAGTCGAGGAATTAATAAAATATACTCTCTCCTCATTTCAAACACGTTGTGGTCTCTTTGTAAGGGCATAAGATATACTAGTACTCCGTATATTATTAGTAAGAAAAATGTAAGTGGTGTAGTAGAAGGAAATTAAGAAAATGTAGGAGATAAAATGTAGAAATTAACAAAAAGTAAGTGGAACAACAAGAAATCAGAGAGGGTATGAAGACTAGGAAAAAAGTATAGTAGAAATAATGATACTCCGTATAAAATAGATGGGGTGTTTGAGGTGTGACGGAAAGAGTAATAGAAAGTTAGTATTGTAACTGGACTAACTGCAATTGCAACACCTTCTAATAAGTTTGATCAACCTCGATCTACTTGTGACCTTGTGTACCTCATTAATTATATGCATATACGCGACTCTAATGAGTAACACAGGCAAACAAAACTGATAAAAACCCGAACATTCGATGTGAGTAATATGTCCCAAACATTAGATTTGGACCTTAATCAAATAAAATCGATCGGCAACCACAATTTGACTTGGGACACGGTATTCACTTTTTATCTGGAAATGTCACGAAGATAGCTTAACCCGAGATAGACTAGAGTGAGATTTAACCCGTCTGAATTAACAATCTCGTATAAAAACCAAACAAGTGTATGTGACCCAATGGTACCCGAAAACCAAACTCTGATCTGTCTAAATTAAGTACAACTAAAATTTTAAAATATAATTAGCTAGTAAAGTTTTTATTAAGATGACAAAGTTATCGAAAGAAATATAGACATACAATAATAAAATTTGGATACAAGATGGATAACTTTTGCTGCCAACAAACATATAATATAAATAAATAGGAACTTAAACCTAAATATATAATCAACACTATAATCTTAAGAAAAGAAATTATGTAATTGTGATGGTAATGTCATTAACATCATGCCCCAATGCCCCCAATACACAGAGGTATGCCGCCATTATCAATTTTAGACATGGCTGCAAGATGCTGTTTGTTTAAACAAAGGAATTTGCATCCTCCACCCTTCCTCCCTGCTCCAAATATTTTATTTTTTTATTTTTTTATTTTTTTGGCACACATAGGAGCACTTAATTTGTGGGGAATGTGAATATGAAGATTTGAACATGAAATATTCTAAAACAAATTAGTTTTTTAATTACTAATAAATCAATCTTAATCCTCTCACTCAGCCCCTATTATTAGGATGTACAATTTTAATTTCCTCCCTTTCTTTTTGCCTCCAATTTCCATGTGTTCAAAGTCCAAACAAATAAATAATAAGTGAACAGCCTTGATCTTCTTCTCAGAACGCATGCATAAGCAATATACTCATAAGCTAATAAGAGCACGTACAGTGGTGTGCTTCAACGAAATGGAGAGTTAACTCTTGAGGAGAGAGGTGAGAGAAGAAGTTAACTATAACCTCACAGTGGTGTGCTTCAAGAGAATGGAGAGTTAACTCTCCATCAACATTTGATGTAGCTAACTCTCCATTTGCAGCACACAAGTAGCTAGCTACAACTCTTACTCCTCCCACATACCCCACCCACACTCATATAATATGTTACCAAATCACGGTAATTAATCACGATTTAAATATTTTATTAATTTAATAAAGTTCGAGAATAATTAATTTTCAAAAATAACTTTTTTTACTCAAAAAAATCATTTTTATTTTAAAAAAAATAATTTTATAATATAATATAATTTTGATGTTGACTTATTTTATGTGATATTGAAAAATATCGAACTTATAACGATCTTTTACGAAAATATAGTAAAAGAATGAGTGGAAAATGAAAAAATGTGATAAAATAATATAATCGGGTCCACTAAAAGTGAGGTGGAGAGTTAGATAGGAGAGTGATAGCATTGTGAGGGTGAAGTAAGGTATTGACTCTCCAAGGAAAGAGAATGTGCTGGAGAGCTAGTACTTTATGGAGAGTGCGCTTCAGCGTTGTACATGGCCTAAACACACAATCTACCACCTCAGTAATTTAGAATGACTTCAAAACATTAATGAGTAGAAGAGAAGATATTATCACCAAAATACAAGTCGGCGCTGGCAACATTTATTATTGTTAGGCCTGGCCTTCACTCCATAGCCAGCCATGTCTTCATGATTACGCTAGCTTTTGTTTATCACGACCATCCAAATAATTGGACCATCCAAAACAAAACAAAAATATCTAATGCCAATCAAGCAAAGTAACAATTATTGTAGTTATATATTAATTTCGACTATAGATTAGCTCTTGTATCGTAACGCTCAGCATAACTTCCTTATCGCTAGCACCAACCATCACTCCCGCCATATCAATGTGGTATAAATTCGAAATATTGAAAGGGTTTTTGGTCAGACCACACCTATTAAAACTAATTTTTTGTCAGACCACACCTATTATAATTTTTTTTGTCCAACCACACCTATTAAAATCTTTTTCTTTGTTAGACTACACCTTATACAATCTCCCACCTTTCATCCACCCAACTGCCGCCACTTACCACCCACTGCCACCCCTAAGCACATGCTTCTCGACAGGAAAAAAAAAAAAAAAAAAAAAAAAAAAAAAATGAAACCCCTAATAATTTTACGCCCTTTTCCCTCCACCTGAGTTACTCCTATGATATCCCCCCCCCCCCTCTTTTTTCTTCTCATCTTTCATCTTCCACCATCATACTTAGACGATTCCATTACCCCATTATCATCATCATCATCATCATCATCATCACGCTTATATCGCTTCCACAGTCAATTACTCTGACATGTATTCATGCTAAAGGTTAGTTCTTTGTAACTTTTTTCTTCATAAACCCTAGCCAAAATTTGAATTAGTTTCCAATCGAATCGTTTAACCTTAATTATGTACACAATAGGGCTATTAATACTTAGTTCAATACTGGTTTGATTCTAAATTTCGAATTGAAAAATTTAGTGGCGGCAGTGGGGTGGAAGTGGCGACAGTCAATTATTCTGACATGTATTCATGCTTAGGGGCGGCAGTGGGTGGTAAGTGGCGGCAGTGGGGTGGAAGAAAGGTGGGAGATTGTATAAGGTGTAGTCTAACAAAGAAAAAAAATTTAATAGGTGTTGTTGGACAAAAAAAAATTACAATATGTGTGGTCTGACAAAAATTTAGTTATAATAGGTGTGATCTGACCAAAAACCCATATTGAAATATCGATTTTGAATAATCTGCATCACACACGTACAGTCGAACGCTGGAACTAAATCCATCATACCTTGATACTAATTAAATGCCTAATAAACATGAAGGTGCCCACATAATAATGAAGTATTATGATTAATAAGAGAAAGTAAGCAAATTGATGTACGGTAAGTGATAAAATAAGTAGACATGGAGAATTCACGATCAAGAGTCCTAAAAAATGGATGAAGATCAAGGTTGGTCTAGTGGATAGAAACTCAACCTGCCTGGGGGTTGTCCCGGATTCAAATCCTCATACCCCCACCCCCGCAGCATTAGCTGCTCCTTTGTACCAAAAAAAAAAAAAAAAAAAAAAAAGGATGAAGATTTCCATCTTGTTCTTATTTCCATTTTCGGCAAAGACACTTCCATAGTCCATACTCCATGGAGTAGAGTTCACACTCCAGATTATTCATTATTCGCCTAATTGATTAAGCACGCACACAATTACGCAAGTAGGCCCTCCTTTCTCCCTCTGAGAGATAACCTGTTGTGAGTGTTGTTAGACCTATGAATGGGTCAAGCGGGTGGGTTTCGGGTTCGGGTAGATTTGAGTTTGGGTAGAATACAGGTCGGTTGTATTTCGGGTTAAGGTCAATACGGGTTCAAGTCGGGTTACGGGTTGACCAGCGAGTCGAAAATACATATTCGCGCCTTTTTTTATGAGAATTTGTGTAAATTTTAACATTAAAATATCATTTTATTCTTAAATCCAATTAGTTAACCACATCTGGGAAGCCAATTTGGGGCAACTTTGTGATAATGAAACCAACAGGCAAAAAGCATTAATGCTGCAGAGACTAATGCACCAATTTACCGAATGTAACACAAGAATAGGACTACACCATCTGATCTGATGTTATATATGTTACTGCAAATGAACTGACCTTATCTGATCCGCATGGCTCAAGATTCTTGCTGATATGATCTCACTGAATTTGTTAAAATTTTTAACTAAATACGGACAAAGCAATATCAAGAAATTAAATGTACTAAGTTTATTGATCATTCTTTGAAAATTTATGTTATATATGAACGAATCTAGATGCATGTGATTCTAATCTGATACACGGTTTATTACGGAGTAAGTTGTATCCAATAAAACCTAACTAAATTTCAAAACTCCAAGCTAAATTTCGAAACAGGTAACTGAATTTCCAACCATGTATATTGGACAAATTAATTATAACCAATTTCTTGACATCTCCATTGGGGTCTCAAAAAGGCCGGGTCTCAAAGTCGAGAGATCAGATAGAGATTCTTTTCCCAATGAAGAAAATTTTGGCGAGTCTCGTAATTAAAGACCGTTTCATTGTCAATGAAACCTTATTTTTGCCAAAAAAAAAAAAAAAAAATCTATAAATTTATTAATATTTTGTAAGTTTTTATTATAAACAATTAAACATGCATCTAAAGTCTTGCGAATGAAGTGTAGGGTCTCGACATGAGTCTCAAAAACTAAGACAACATATTTTGGTAAATAATTTGTATTCGATACTCAAGTTGAGTTTCACGTATAAATATGCTCTTACATCGTCTCATTGTGAAATTTGGATACCTGTTATCAACTATCATCTTCTCTTGGGTGATCCTAAGAGTTTACGTATAGACACGTACATGAAAATTGTCTACATTGTAGGCAATAAATCTCAAGTGTAGGGTACATATAGTAGTAGGACAATGCTAGAGGTCTACAATGTAGACACTTGAAAGTGTCTACAATTAGCATTAATTTTACTACACTAGCAAAATTTTACTACTCACACAAATAATTTTACTGCATGATTTTTTCATCAAAAATTAATTTTACTACTCAAATCTCAATTTTACTACCATTAAGCTTTAGCAATATGCGTAGTAAAAAAAAAGCATTTACTTTAAATTTTCATGTTTTACAATAAATTTTTGACATCGTTAGTAAAATGAAGTGTATACCAAATCTATCAGTAGAAAAAAAAAAATTGAAGTTGATTTCTTTCCAAATCAATAATCCTTGATTCACTTTCCTATTCTCAAATTAATTCCCAAATTATAAAATTAAATATACTACAACCCTAATTAAAATTATTACTGGACAATGTATACTAAGGCCCTGTGCGATTCATCAAATTATTCAACGGTGTTTTCATATCAGATTAGATTTATTCAAATCAAATCAAATCATATCAATTTTATTCAAATCAAATCAAATCTGATCAGAATTATACAAATAACAATCAATAAATGTAGTCTATTTCTAGTTATTAATTTGTCTAATTGCAGTTAATTTATCAATTAATCCAGTTTAGAACAAATTAAATCAAATTTATTCAAATCAAATCAAATCAAATCAGCAAAATGCAGTCCAATCGCACAGGGCCTAAGGCTCTATTTGATAGGACTTAATAAACGTATTTCTCATATCAGTTCAAAGTCATTCAAATCAGATCAGATCAGATCGAAATCATTCAAATCAGATCAGATCAGAATTGCTCAAATAACGATCAGCGAATTTGGTCCATTATTGATACTAATTTGTTGAAATTCAATCAATTTTTCAAGAAATTTAGTTCATATCAGATCAGTTCATATCTATTCAGATCAGAAGCAATCAAATCAGATCAGATCAGTTCAAAATGATGCAATCCTATCAAACAGAGTCTAAGGCCATGTGTGATTGGACTGCAATTTTCTCATCTGATTTATTTGATGTGAATTGAACTTATCTGATCTGATTTGATTTGAATGAACTTGATTTGATTTTATTTGAGCTGAATTAATTGATAAATTAAGTGCATTTGGACGGATTAATAACAAGAAGTAGACTAGATTTATTTATTATTATTTTGATAATTCTGATCTAACTTGATTTGATATAGGTTAAAGTGATCTAATTTGATTTGATCTGATCTAAAAATATTGTTTAATAATTTGAATCGCAGAGGGTGTAAGTGTAGACTCAATTTAGTTTGGGTACAAATACTGCAAGCAATTTGCATGAGGTACTTCAGTATCATATCATTGTTTCCACTTTCCAGGGGTTTAAAAAAGTGAAGAAGTTATATTTGTTTGGATTGGAGGTTATTTTGGTAATTAGGTTCATGACAAGTGTTGTGGGGGCCGCGCTTGATTCTATAAATACCGCATCATTAGATACGGCGTAGAGCACACTGAAATACTACACTCGATATATATATGTTCTCAGCAAAACAAACAAAAAACACCACTTATTGTATTAAATTCCTTTTCAGCTAAGAAGAGAAATGGACTCCAACTTTATGTGTCTAGTAATTTCTATGCTCTCCGTCTTCTTGGTAAGCATTTAGCCATTTAATTTTCCCAATACTTTAATTAACAATTTCATGTTGAACAACATTCCTGGTTAGCCTTAATTATATTATCACCAAAGCCTAAACTCAATTAAGGTTCCTCGTCGAAAGTTCAACATGTGTCATTTTTAAAATATCACCATGTTATATATGGCACGTATTTTAAGTTTGTATTTATCGTCATAAAGAATGTTCTTATATATCTATCACATAGGCATCTGATGAGCTCTCTATTCAAATTAACCGCATGTATAAAATCTCGAGCTAAGTAAATGTCAACAAGCTTAGCATGCACTTAGGTGTTAAAATCATAGAGTCCTGTTAACTATCTACTAGGAAGCACGGACACGCCTG
This sequence comes from Spergularia bocconei, assembly GCA_963457585.1. NCBI lineage: Eukaryota > Viridiplantae > Streptophyta > Magnoliopsida > Caryophyllales > Caryophyllaceae > Spergularia > Spergularia bocconei. Next base: position 15,375,367 of record OY734946.1, on the reverse strand, counting down.
TCCAGTGCCGTGTCTGTGTCCGACACCGTGTCAGACACCGACACGCGTCGGACACGGTACGACACGTGTCGGACACGCCCAAAAACCGTGTCCGGTTTTTTTTATTTAATTTTAGGACACAGACACGGTTTTTTTTAATTGGACACGAACCAGACACCGACCCGACACCAACCAGACACCCGACACGACACAAAACTACGTCGTTTTGACAAAAAAAAAATTAAAAAAACTATTTTCTTACTCTCCTATTCTAATTACACTATCAGGTAGCTCAACTACATGTCAAACTTCTCTATCTCCTTCTGCTTCCCATCTTCTTGCTTCGGCCGACTCTTCCACCTTCGACCGGCGCCACCTCAGAAGACCTCCTCCGACCGACGTCCACTAGCGGTCCCATCGCTACAGCCCAACCTGCACCCTGCCGCACTAGCCCTACCTCTACCTACCCACGAACAGTATGCGTAATTGAAAAAATGTGCATTCAAAATACATATTAGTTTTTGTTTTTTGCCGTGTCCGTGTCCGCTATTTTTCAAAGTGCCGTGTCACGTATCCGTATCGGTGTCCGTGTCCGTGTCCGAGTCCGTATCGGTGCTACCTAGACTATCTATGACTTTGATTATTAATGCCTGGATGGTCGAACTCTATACATATATACTAATATACACCCTCCGAAACCAAAAAGATTTTCGTGTTTTTTTTTACAACTTTGAGGTGTCATGTTGGGCGCTATTTTTAGACCAAATAAATTCATTTGCTTAAAAAATTAGTAAATATTTCACTCTGCATTGCAGTCAACCAAATCTACTTGATTCTAAGGCAAGCGAGTCTTTCATTTGGTCTACAAGTAGTCCCTAACATGACAACTCAAAACTGCAAAAAGAAATAGGAAAATCTCTCTGAGTAAGAGTAGTATAAATATATTTTAGGGAAAATAGTAGGAGTCTTTATGGAGGCAAATACGAAAGTATCTATGGTTAATTTGTGGTAAAAATAATTAAAAGTGTAGTAAATTTTGTTACATAATTTTGGAAATAATGGATTATAAGAAAAGGGAGACAATTAAAGGTCTTTGATTTTAGAAATAAATCAATTTAATTTTTTTTTCTATTGATAGATTCGTAACAATGGTGATTTTACAGCCCATTGTCGCCATAAATTTACTGCAAGTATGTTAAATTTACTAAATAGCCATATTTTTTTCTACTTGCTATCTTTTATTTACCACACTTTTTTTTGTCCCTTTTATTTACCACACTTGATTATGTAATAAACATTTTTTTCTATTATTTATATATATACTCCTAGGAGCATCCATATTTTAATTATCTAACCTAACGGATGACGTGGCACAGCATTAGGCGTTAGGCATAGGTATAAAAAACAGCCACCTCATCGCGTGGGTGTTGGCTCCCAAGTTGTATTATCTTAATTTATTGTTAACCACATCGATTTTATGGCTATAATAAGTTTAACAAATTTTTCGTCTGATCTTCCCCCTATTATGAGTTATATGCATCAGAATTCATGGTTAGTTGGAAGGTCTATTATTCAATAACGGTATTAAACATGGTGTCTCTTGATTACTGGGTTGCCAATTATACATGTCGCTTACATCTTTGTTAAGGATACTATATATAGCGTGGTTTTTGGCTAGGTTTTGATAAAAAAAAAAAAAATATTACTCCCTCCTCGTAACTGTTTTTTCCAGCTTTCATTTCTGCGTTCGAGTAGCCATGTTAGGAGTTATTTCTCCACCAATCAATCGTTTACTTGTTAAAATTTGTACAGATGTACTCTATTCTGCATTGTATTCTACTACTTAACTTGATTTTAAGTTAATCGAGGCTTTCATTTGGTTTAAAAGTGGACCCGAACATGACTACTCAAAAACTGATTTTTAAACTGGGAAAAAAAAAAGAATCGTAGGGAGTACACTTATAGAGTGTGGTTATATTATTATTATCACTAAAAATCAATAATAATTTACAAGAAATTGGTGGGGAGACGAGATACGATCTGAGCCCCCACACTCTTTGCTATGGAAAAACCAATCCTAGTAAATATATGAGCTGCAGCCTGCGCACCGATATCCTGCGTCCTAGAGAACTGCTGGATCCGCTTAAGCAGAGCAACAACGGTGGGCTCCAACTCCCCTAAAGAGGAGAAAGAGAAAGGAATAAGCTAGGGAACTGATATAGGAAGAGTAGTCAGTGGTTTCCCCATAGATTAATTTTGATGAGTCTTAGTGTGTACTCCCTCCGTCCTAGCTCAAATGGCTCGTGGGCCATTTGTAGTGGAATAAGGAAAATTAATAAAAAAAATAAGGTAACGGTAGTGGAAGAAAATTAGGAGAAAATAGGAGGAAAATGTGGAAATTAACAAACAATAGGAGAGACAATGTGAGAAAAAGTGGGATGATTAAAAAAGTAGGAGAAATAATGATGTCCCAAAATAGATGAAGTTTTTGAGTAGGTAGGTCCTGAAAAGAAATATGGGGCGTTTGAGATGGGATGGAGGGAATATTCATTATGTCTAAGCATTGTAGTAAATCTCTTATGTCTGTGTTTTACTTTCGTATTAAAAATTGATTGGTACCACTCGTAGTTATAATTTGACATAACAGAATTGTATTTGAACGACTACAGCCGAATGCGATAATCATATTGTTATGTGTATTTTTTTATTTGTGATTGACAAGCAAATTGCGCTTCTTTCTTTTATAGTGTTCAATAAATATTGGATATTAAAAACACTAGACATATCAGCTGCATGTAGACCTGTCAAACGGGTCGGGCGGGCGGGTTTCGGGTTCGGGTCAGTAAAATACGGGTCGAATACGGGTCGGGTCAAATACGGGTCAAGTAAATACGGGTCGACTATACGCGGGTTTATACGGGTTCGGGTCGGGTTACGGGTTGACCAACGGGTTAAAAATATATGCTCGCGCCTTTTATTCTCGGTAATTATTATAATCAAATTATTATTTTATTACTATTTTACAAGCATTTTATATATTATATTATATAATAATAATAGTTTAATTATATTTGTATCTTATATGTCTTAAATTAATCAATTATTAATATTTAATTAATATTTATCTATTTATTTTTTATTTTTTATTATTATAATATATATTTTGCATAATTCATTTGACCCAACGGGTTGACCCGGTCCGGGTCGGGTTATGACCCAGACTTTCGGGTCGTTTTCGGGTTCGGGTCATGTTCGGGTCCGGGTTGATAAAAATGGGTTTTTTCGGGTTATTTCCGGGTCGGGTCCCGGGCGGTTTTTCGGGTCGGGTCAGTTTTTGACAGGTCTAGCTGCATGTCCATTCTTGATGTTCTCAAATTGATTTGGCACATGTGATAAAAGAGATGCATTTTAGCATAAAGCCAAAATTCGTTTAAAACGTAACTGTTGTGAATGAAACTACCCTCCGTTCTCCTATAAACTGCGTAGGGTCACTCGACATGCATGTTGAGAAAGGTGTACCCAGTAATCGGTCAATCAAAAGTTCAAAAAAATTGGATGACAAGTTAAAGAAAACCCAAGCCACCTTACATGCAATTGTTTTGGAAATTTGATTAATCGATTAGTAGGTACGCCCTCATCAAAATGTGTATGAAGCGGCCCTATGCGGTTTATAGGCGAACAGAGTGTAGTATGTGTTATATGTGCCGAGTACAACAATATGGCTATTAAATCTCGATCTCAACTAAGACTCTGTTTGATAGGACTTATTAAAATTAGTATTCAAATCAATTCGGAATCATTCAAAACAGATCAGATCAGATCAGAGTCATTCAAATCAGATTAGATCAGATCAGATCAGATCAAATAACTTGATAGAAAGCCGCATAAGTGCCACCTCAGCAATTCCCCTTATATTCTTTTGTTCTCGTATTTTTACTTTAATGTATTTTTGAGTGGTGATTTTACTTTCAATAAATAAATTGAACTTTAACCCTTCTTATTATGAGTCACAGACTTAGGCCCTATTTGATAAGAGTTAATAAAAGTAGTATTCAGATTAGTTTAGAGTCGTTAAAATCAGATCAGATCAGAGTCATTCAAATCCGATCAGATCAGATCAGAAATGGTCAAATAACTATCAATGTATTTGGTCCATTAGTTGATAATAATTCGCTGAAATTCAATCACATTTTCAACAAATTCAGATCAGATCAGATTAGTTCAGAGTCATTCAAATTAGATCAGATCATAATTATTCAGATTAGATCAGTTCAGTTCAGAAAGATGCACTCCTATCAAACATGGCCTTGCAACTTCGAATGCTAATTTCATTGGGGGTATTAGAATTTTCCGTAGTAGGAAAATCGTCACCATATTTTGAGCATATCTTTTTTTTTTTGTAGGAACAACAAAAGAGTAGTTATTACTCCCTTCGTTTTTTTTTTTTTTGGGTACAAAGGAGCAGCTAGCGCTGCGGGGGGTGGGGTTATGAGGATTTGAACCCGAGACAACCCCCGGGCAGGTTGAGTTACTCCCTTCGTCCCAGTCAATTCATTACCCTTTCCTTTTTGAGCCGTCTCAATGAATTCCTTACCTTTCTATTCTTGGGTCTTTTTTTGCTTGTAAAATGACCATTCTATCCTCACTTAATCACCCTCATGTATTTGTTGGCTAACAAAAGGACTATTTTATCCCACTTTCCATGTGCTTTTTCATTGTTTATTTATTTATCTCTCATAGCCTTGGCCTTTGTTCAAAACACAAAGGTAAGGAAATGATCCGAACGGAGGGAGTATTAGCTAGCCTTCATTATTACTATAAGCTATGAATTCTTACGTTGAGTACTTATTACAATGAACAGCTTATCAATAGCAGCCCAATTGATGGAAGAAAAGTCTTAGAAGATAGGCGTGGAGGACAATTGACAGTCAAAGACCTTCAAATTCAAGGTGACACACCTTTCATTTCTCACTCTAATCCATGGGCCAATTATTGGGTTTATGATGATGCAAAGAAGGTGAACTCTGAAAACGAGGACACTAATTAGTCAAAACGTGATGCTTTAGAAAGCGTTGTAAAGAACGGGGATGAATAATTTGTAGGGCACTTAAATCCATGGGCAAATTATTGGGTTTATGATAGTGCAAAGAAGGTGCAATCCGAAAATGAGGATATTGATCCGTCCAAACCTGTAAAAACTCGTGTGAACGACGGAGATGAGTCATTTGTACGACACTTAAATCCATGGGCAAATTATTGGGTTTATGATAGTGCAAACAAGGTGCATTCCAAAAACGGAGATATGGAACAATCCAAGATTGAAGCAAACAAGGATGCCCTAAAACATGACGATGCATCCTTCGTTCGACACTTGAACCCATGGGCTAATTATTGGATTTATGACAATGTAAAGAAGCAAGGTGGAATCTAAAGATGGCAAAAATTTTAAAAATGGTATGAATCAGGATGAAAAGGTTAATGTTCATCGAACTCCGAAGATTGTGACAAGAAACGATTAAATAAAGATATGACGAAACCACTGTTTAATTATCTTGATATTACATTTGTTGGACACTTAAATCCGGCCGAATTATTGGATTTATGATAGTACAAGTGAAGACTCGTCCAAAGATGGCACAAGTGTTCAACAATCGAAGGTTAATTTTTAAGCAGTCCAAGAAGTCTAATACATCAAGGTTATATGTATGTCACTAGTACTTATAAACTCTTCACTCCATACCCCAGGACTCATCTTTCCTTCTCTCTCTACCCCAGATTACCCTTAAATAAAGCAACCTTCGTTGTGGCGCAAGTAGCGGTCATATTTAATTTGGTCATTCCTTGCATTGGTTTCTTTCGTTTTTTTATATGTTTTTATGTTTGTGAATCTCTAGATTGTGTAATATAGATAATTTCTACTCTTGTTATGAAAATAGAGGTGCTTCTCCTCATATAGGAGTTCTTTTTTCTCACTTTTCAAATTGTTTCTTATGGTTCCGAAATCTCAAGTCCTTATTTGAGGTTGGGTTTTCAAATCTGTCCCTCGCAATGACACTTTTGAGTTTTTAATACCTTCTCTATGTTGGGGAAGCGTGCTACAAACAACGGTGTGGGAGACGGTAAACGGCCCACGACAATTAGGAGAGAAGTAACAACAACGATTAAAGTACAAATAATAGCTTAGCTAGTTCAAACACAACAATTTTTAGGTGGAAAACCCTTATCAACCAAGGCAAAAACCACCGCCACTCTTGACTCAATTAATCCACTAGTAAGAGAATCGATAGTTTAATTGTACAACCAACAATACCACCAATCAACAACACAAGTATACTATCTCTAAGTTTAGGTCTAATTGCAATTATCCTAATTCAATTAGAAACCCCTCTTACTCAAAGACCTACAAATACCTTGTTGATGAATATCGGTACACCGAGACCGAAGATCGTTGTTCTAGCTTGAACCTCTCACACGAGCTCACCGTAGAGTAGATCGGACCAACCACCTCTAGTGTTTGTCACTCTCTCACTCTCCCTCTAACTCTCTCTTTTACTATTAGGATCTCACAATGGTGGATGTTGAACACCCTTTCACTCTAGAAATGTGCTCTCACCTTACCTCAAGTTTTCTTGCTAAAACTTGATCATTCACAACTCACAAAAACCTCTCTGTATTCTGTTTTTGTGTCGAGCTGCTCCTTTCAAAAGGCTGCTGCCTTTTTCTTCTTATTGGCGTGAGAATGTGTCTCGGCAAGCTTCTCCAAGAAGCTTCATTTAGTTGCCAATTTCTGCCCCACAATAAAGTCTATTGGATTTCCAATTCAATAGCACTTTATCTACACCATGGGCTGAAATATGCAACATGGCCCAACTTCTTCTCCAAACCCATTTCCACCCAAATACTACACTAAATACTAATTAACACTAACTAGTATCTACAACATTGGTAATGGTATATATTTGGATATTAAGGGGTGATTTCCCAACAAATCCTCCCTCAACCCAAATCTCCAAATACCACCACCTCCTCACGGAATCGGACCGTCTTTGTCACATCGGCCCTCTTCATCTTCACACTATGTCCGTCAACATAGCATATGTTGTTCACCGTCTTCCTCCCTTGCATCACCAAGTCACTCCCACGATACACCTTGCACCACTTACCACTACCAACATAACGGTTTCCTTGACATGTCAACACACCCAAAGAAATAATGTTAGCACGGGCTTTAGGAACATACCTCACATTGTTGAAAGTCCTCATGGTGGTGCCATTGTGGAGCTTCAACCTCACACACCCTACACCCTCCACTTTCAATTTGAGGCCATCACCCACTTTGATGTGCCCAAAGTCACCTTGTGATTGCAATGTATCAAATGAAGCTTGGTCTCTACACACATGCACGGATGCGGCCGAATCAAGCACCCATTTTTCTTGAACTTTCTCCACCTCATTGTGAGAAGTCAAGAACAACTCTTCATCACTACAAGAACCACCAACCACCACATTGGAAGAATCGCTCTCATCATCGATTTTTGCTTTGCCCAACTTTCCTTGAAGTGACTTCAAACTTTTTAATTCATCTTTCACTCTTGGACACTTACTTTGGATATGACCCTTCTCATGACAATAGTAGCACTCCACACTACTCATGTCCCTAGTCCGCGACTTGGACCTATTCCGGCCATCTCCCTTCTTTTGCGATTTCCTCTCTCTCATAACCATCCACCACTAGTGCATTGTCACTAGATGATCCGACTCCATCCATTTGAGCCATCATCCTCTCATTCTCTCTAACCACGGTTATAGCCTCATCCAAAGTGATCTTTTCTCTACCCACAAGTAAAGTCATCACAATTGGTCTAAACGTCTTAGGTAAAGAAGCTAACAACAAGAGAGCTTGCTCTTGATCCGAAATCTTTTCATCGGCATTCAAGAGTTGACACACTAGTTGGTTAAAAGTGTTAATGTGATCTTATAGCTTTGTATCACTACTCTCCATCTTGAGTTGATACAATTCCCACCGGAGACATAATCGGTTGGTAAGAGACTTTGAAGCATAAGTGCCTTGTAACTTCTCTAACAAAGCCATTGGATCCTTTTCTTCTAAAAGGTTCCACTTCAAATCCCGATGCACCGCCAACCTAATCATACTAACGGCTTTCTTCCTCTTATCATTCCAATCGAAATCACTCATTTCCGATGGTTTGACCTTCTCTAAGGCTACATCAAGGTTTGCTTGAACTAGCAAGTCCTCTATGTTACTCTTCCACACCATAAAGTTTATATTTCCGTCAAACAACGGAATTGTGAACTTAGACTCACCCATTCTTATTTGCACAATAAACACCAATTTCCTCCCTAAAACAAAGTCTACCACACCTCCAAGGATAAAGAACCTTACGGCTCTGATACCACTTGTTGGGGAAGCGTGCTACAAACAACGGTGTGGGAGACGGTAAACGGCCCACGACAATTAGGAGAGGAGTAACAACAACGATTAAAGTACAAATAATAGCGAGCTCAAACACAACAATTTTTAGGTGGAAAACCCTTATCAACCAAGGCAAAAACCACCGCCACTCTTGACTCAATTACTCCACTAGTAAGAGAATCGATAGTTCAATTGTACAACCAACAATACCACCAATCAACAACACAAGTATACTATCTCTAAGTTTAGGTCTAATTGCAATTATCCTAATTCAATTAGAAACCCCTCTTACTCAAAGACCTACAAATACCTTGTTGATGAATATCGGTACACCGAGACCGAAGATCATTGTTGTAGCTTGAACCTCTCACACGAGCTCACCGTAGAGTAGATCGGACCAACCACCTCTAGTGTTTGTCACTCTCTCACTCTCCCTCTACCTCTCTCTTTTACTCTTAGGATCTCACAATGGTGGATGTTGAACACCCTTTCACTCTAGAAATGTGCTCTCACCTTACCTCAAGTTTTCTTGCTAAAACTTGATCATTCACAACTCACAAAAACCTCTCTGTTTTCTGTTTTTGTGTCGAGCTGCTCCTGTCAAAAGGCTGCTGCCTTTTTCTTCTTATTGGCGTGAGAATGTGTCTCGGCAAGAGAAGCTTCATTTAGTTGCCAATTTCTGCCCAACAATAAAGTCTATTGGATTTCCAATCCAATAGCACTTTATCTACACCATGGGCTGAAATATGCAACATGGCCCAACTTCTTCTCCAAACCCATTTCCACCCAAATACTACACTAAATACTAATTAACACTAACTAGTATCTACAACATTGGTAATGGTATATATTTGGATATTAAGGGGTGATTTTCCAACACTCTACATACTCCATTTTCTACAGTGTTGGTATTAGGCGGACACTCTAGAGGGGGGTGAATAGAGTGTTTGAGGGAATTCGAGTATATAACTCGAATTCTACAACTTTTTAGCACTTTGAAGATGATAGACAAGGGAACAACAAGTGAGAACAACGTATGGAACAGTGTATGTGTAACTGTTCCTAAGACAATGGAGCGATAAGATGAAACTCACACGGAACAGTGTATATGAGACTGTTCCCTGTGATACGGAAATAATGCAGTACGCAGATAACACCGAGATTTACCGTGGTTCGACCTAACCTCAAGGTCTACGTCCACCCTAACCTAATCTTCAATAATCCACTATTACCAAAAGAGTAATACAAGCACCAATTCACGTTCTTACCACAAGAACTAATTGACGTTCTTACCACAAGAACCTCTACCCAAATATCTACCAAAGATATTGAGACTCTACCCGCAACACTCTTAAGAAAACTAAGATCACAAAAGAATAGCTATCTCGATAAGCTTCTCGAAAGCCAGGAGAGATACCAATAAGCCCTAAATCAAGATGACGCACTAGGAACTTGGTTTGCCTTGATGAAGTATTATTTAAGCTCAAAACATTTTAATCTCAAGGTGCGTGCATAAAACAACGTGATTTGTGTTCTACTTGTAACAGAGAAAAAGTCTCAAAATTGATTAAGAAAATTATATTCCAAAAGATAGACTTTCCAAATTAAATAAATATTTTGGAAACAATATCCTGTAAAAATAATATGAAAATCTCCTTGAAAGATAATACACGAAAATAGGATAAGTTATGAGATAATTATTTTTACGAATTTTTTTTTGAGACAAAATCACAATCTTTATGAAAGACTGGTTTCTTGCAAAATCACGTATAAAGATTAGCAAAATCTGAATGCATAGGAACAGTGTATGGAACAGAGACTATGAGCTAGTCTGTGACTCTGTTCCATGCTCTGTTCCCAACATTGTTTTTTCAAGGCAAAGTTCGTTCCCTGTGAATCAAGCAAGAGTAATACAAGAGATCGATCTATACCGACTAAACCAGATGTTCTTGACGTCTCTTATAGTTGCACGATACTTGTAGTTGTTTCATTGAAACTCAATTCACCATAATCGGTGAAACCTGTTCTTATAAAGAAACAAACAACTCGACAAGTATTAGATCATAAGGTTATTTCAATAAGCACATCAATCAAATTATTAACCTTAATCATGCACCAATATTTGTTTCATCAAAACCGGAAACCCAACATACAACAAGGCATTCATACCACATCTCAAAGTGTTTTTCTCCACCCCAAAATATGTGATGACATCTAAAGGTTAAGGTGGATTTAGATCCATGTACAAGGAGAAGTGATGACCTGTTGTTTATTTATTTAATCGCTTTGATGGTTCAATTTCTGTTAGTATATTTGATCTAAAAGACACCCTATGATGGATAGGGTGATTGATTGGGCGTGGTCAACCCGTTTAGGGTGCGGTGTTGTGAAGTGGGCGAAAAAAGGGTTTATAGTCCCACTATCCGGCGCCGCTATCGCATCACCGCAAAGTGGGACCCTAAACCCTTTTTCCGTGCTCGTGGTCGTGGCTGAAGGAAGGTCGGAGATGGGGTTGTTGGGGGTGGTTATGGCTAAAACTAAGAGATGAAAGAGAGATGGGTGAAGCAAAATTCTGGAGAGAGAACAAGAAGACGACCAGAGTTGCAGAAATTTGTCCTCTAGTGCCCATATTGGATGAAGAGTCCAATAGGGACTATTGGGCAAGCAATTATCGGATTCGAGTCATCGTGCTTCTTTTGTTAATATTGAAGGGAATGTAAGTCTGATTGCTAAATGATGGTTAGCACGGATAGATCCTGAGGTAATAAGTTTGTGGTTGTCGATTAGACGAGGTGATCTAACAGCTGAGATGTGTTAAGAAATTACGAAAGATCACCGCTCCAGTACTTGTGTACTACTTAAATACATGGTGATTTTAGTATGGTTGATGCTCCTTAGCCCGGATAGCTGACATGGCAAAATGAAATTTTGCTCATCAGAAAACTAAGGTCTCGTTCGGCAAAATTGTTCGGTAAAATCTGTTGACAAAAACAAGATTCCCTAAACATCAAAAAACTGCTCGTTTTCTCAAACCAATTAATGTCGTTTCTAAAAACAAAATTCTGTTGTGAAATTCTCCATCTCATTCAATCATTCATGTATAAGTATACTCCGTACTTACTCCCCCGTCTTTAACGTAACGTTACTTTATCCAACAAATAACTCTCTTCTCCCTCGCTTAAACCCTAGGTGACGGCGGGTTAGAGCCATCCTAATCTCCACGCAGAGATCCCATTCTTCTGATATAGACCATCTACGTTCGTAATGGCGGATGAACTAGTCAACAAGTGTTCGGCTCTAAGTCTATCGGAGGAGGAGGAAGAGGAGGCGATTGATCTCAATGATTTCGTCGATGAACAGGGGCCATCTGACGACCAAGCACTTTTGATCGGGAAGATCCTTACGCTGCGCTCGTACAATGTTGAGGCCATGAAAACCACGATGGCGGAAGCATGGGGGCTGTCAAAAAAGGTAACGTTTACACTAATTGGAAAAGAGTTCTTTGTGAATTCGGGACCATGGAACTTTAGTAACAAACTCTTGCTGCTTATGAACTATGATAATACCTTGCAACCCGAGGAGATGCAAATTGATCACTGCCCTTTCTGGATTAGATTGTATAACTTGCCTTTTATTTTGTAAAGATATATGTATATTTTGATGATAGAAAGATTTTCGTAGCCTTGTGCTTAATGTTCTGAACTCCTGTGGAGTTGACTATTGGCATTATCTTTTAGCTACGTGTGTTAAGGCGCGTATCTTATCTGAGTCATTAACTATTGTTTTATTGTTTTCTTACTCAGCTTGTGCTGACGTCTGATTTTTGGTTAGTTCCCTACCTTATTTGTTGGGCCTTTGTCATTTTCGATAGCATAGTTGACAGGTCTTGTGGTCGGTTCGTTGCTTGTGGGTGTCGCGCATACTGGGACTTTACTTCGTAAACATTCATTTGATTTTATTTTTTATTTAGTTGTAATTTGGATTTTGGTATTGGAAACTGTAGTTCAATTACAAAGTCTTCCGCTGTCAATTTACTATATACTCCCTCCGTCCCCCTTTAAACACCCCATAGTCTTTTTCACTTGGATTAAGGTAATTTTGTTTGTTTATTATTGTTGGAGATAATACGTTGTTTGTTTATTATTGTTGGAGATAATGGGTGGTTTGTTTAGTATTGTTTGAGATAATGGGTGGTTTGTTTAATATTGTTGGAGATAATGGGTAGTTTGTTTATTATTTTTGGAGATAGTGGATGGTAAATGTGTGGTGAAAACTTACCCCACTTAGTAAGTTTTGAACTGGGGTGTTTAAATAAGGACACCCCAAAAAGGAAAGCGGGGTGTTTAAAGGGGGACAGAGGGAGTAGATTATTCTATTAAGGAAATTTAAGCTTAACAGTTGACTTGGTAGTCAATTGTGGTATAACAGTTTAATATTATTCCTACTTTTGATTTAGTGAAAATTTAGGGTTATTACAACGATGGCGACGTCGACGAGAAGGCGGGGACAGTGGAGGCGACGGCGTGCGCGAGATTCGGCCAAGGGAGAGAGAGAAGTCTTCTCTTTTTTATTTCTTTACTGCGTTGAACGTGAAAGTGAAGAGAAGGGAGGTTTTTTTTTTATTATTTTTTTTATATAATTTTAGCAGTGGACGGATGGGAGTGTTAGTAAGGGTATTTTAGTATAATGCTAAGGAAATTGCCCGATTAGGAAGTGTAGTTACCTATAAAGATAGTAGTCTAGTGAATCCCAAAATAGGAACTAGTAAACTCCAACGATATTAAAATGTAACACCTAAATTAATCAAGTCCTTAAAATTGTGGGGTGCTGCATCCCTCCCCCCTCCTCGTGACATCAATTTCCATTACTCTTCCTCATTTTCTCAGTGTCTTTCTCTCTGGTCAACCATTTTCCAATTCACTCTTACTCCTCGTCTCTCCTCCCACATAAAACTACCATGCCTCACCAAACTTAATTCGCCAACACTCACCATCGTGCGGCACAAGGGTTATGTTGGCGAGGAGAGGGAGTGAGAAGGATGTGAATGCTTTTAGAGGGAGGAAAACTAGAAAATTAAAACGAGAAGAGAAATGTTGTCATAGGGGTAGTGGGAGATGTGGGCCTATGGTGGTAGAGTGAAGTGGTGAGGTTGCGTGTGGAGTGATATTTGGTGGTGGTAGGTTGCGGTTGGGACATAGGGCTTGAGGACTGTTCATGGACGTTTAGGAGAAGGGGCAAGACAGAGAATTGGACCTTTTTTTTTTTTTTTTCTTTTTTTACATTTATTTATTGAAAAGTTCTTAATAAACCTTTATTCGTTTGCCAATTGTATTAATAGAAGTCAAAGAAGAAAGAAACAATGTTGTGTTCGTATTCCGTTTTGAACAGGGGTAACCGATAAAGATAGTCGAAAGTTGAGGGGTTACGTGAATTAGTACTCTTACGACTTTTCATACATGAATTTTATGCTCTTCTTTGTTTTTAGTTGTATTTTCCAATATATAGTTATTTAGAGTGTTGAATCAAACGTTTATTTTTTTGTTGCATGAATTAAACCTTTTGTAATTCTAGAAAGTTTTGCAAGTGTATGGGACAAATCAGTGTTGTAGTGACAGAATTGTAAAATAGGTTGACTCAGTTTCATGAAGATATAAACACAATATGTGAAAGTACACATTATCACCATCATATGTGGAGATGGATGATCCTTATTTGCACAACCCTCAAGACTTAATACATAAAATTAAAACACCGATCATCATTGGTATCACCATCAGTCCATCAATAACCAATACGAAGCACAAAATATACTATATTTGGGTTGAAACATCGTCTCCATCAATTGGTCCCTGCATTTATACCGACAATGTTTTTGTTTGGAATATTAGGTTTAAAATATAGCTAATTTAACAAAAATATTGGATTTTAATTATTAACACGGGTCTAATAGGCATAAAAATGAAACTTAACTCAATTCACCATAAAACAGATAAATAGTAAATAAGGGACAATGTTCCTACAACTGAAAATCATAAAAAAGAAAAAAAAAGAGAATATTGAAACCTGGTTCGGTGGTACATATGGAAAAATAACAGTCGGATTCAAAATGTTGATAGAAATAGAGGCAGCCATTTCAACAAATCACAAATCTAATAATAATGATAGAGACTCGAAGAAATACTTTGTTCAAAATGTTTTGTTTTAGTGATTGGTGAACTCAACTTTTTTATGGATAGGTCTATTTATAGAGGCTAAGGCTAGCTAGGACTATATTTTTAAGATTTGATGTTTTGATTTCATTTGATTTCAATACATTTGATTTTAATTTATCTAACCAAATAAATCTAGATGCAATGTATTATTAATAAAATAATAAATAACTAGATTAATTTATTATTATTTTCATATTCATATTTGATTTGATTTGATTTGGTGTATAATTGAATGAATCTAGACAAATAAAAATAATGAAATATATTTTCCACTACAAATATAATATACTAAGGATTTAGGACTTATTGATTATAAAAGGCAAGATTTAGAAATTTTTTTCCCTCAATTTATTTGTGTAAAGATGACTTTGTCAATAATATCTTTTATTCGTGACAAAGCGTTGCAATGTCAAGATTATCATGGGAGCACGAATGTGGGAATTAGATCAAATCAAATCAAATCAAATCAAATCAAATCAAATAATATGAATTATTTAAATAATAATGAATGTAGTTATTTATTATTATCAATAATACATTGCACCTAGATTTATTTATCTTAGATGAATTAAAATCAAATGTATTGAAATCAAAAGAAATTCAAAACAAATCAAATCTTATAAATTTAGTACTAGCCTTAGCCTCTATAAATAAATCTATACATAAAAAAGTTGAGCTCACCAATTATTAAAACAAAACATTCAAACAAAGTTTGTTCTTCGAGTCTCTATCAATATTATTGTGATTAGTTGGAATGGCTGCCTCTATTTCTCTCAACATTGGGAATCCGACTTTTTGGTTTCCATATTCACCGCCGAACCAGGTTCAACACTTTTTTTTTTAATGATTTCCTTTATTTAATATTGATAAGTTTTATGGTGAATAGAGTTAAGTTTGATTTTTATGCCTATTAGACCCGTGTTAATAAATTAAAATACAATATTTTTGTTAAATTAGCTATATTTTAAGCCTAATATTCCAAACAAAAAAATTTGTTGGTATAAATGCAGGGACCAATTGATGGCGACGATGTTTCAACCCCAATATAGTATACTTTGTGCATCGTATTGGTTATTGATGGACTGATGGTGATACAATGATGATCAGTGTTTATTTTAATTTTATGTAATCAGAAATAGTCTTGAAGTTTGTGCAAATAAGGATGATCCATCTCCACATATGATGGTGATAATGTACTGTGTAATTTCACATATTGTGTTTATATCTTCATGAAGGCGAGTTAGCCTATTTTACAATTATGTTACTACAACTCTGATTTGTCCCATACACTTGCAAAACTTTCTACAATTCATAAGCTTTAATTCGTGTAACAAAAAATAAATGTTTGATTGAACACTCTAAATAACTATATCTTGGATAATAAAACTAAAAACAAAGAAGAACATAAAATTCATGTACGAAAAGTCGTAAGTGTACCAATTCACGTAAGCCCTCAAGTTTCGACTGTCTTTATGTGTTACCCCTATTCAAAACGGAATACGAACACAACATTGTTTCTTTCTTCTTTAACTTCTATTAATACAATTGGCAAACTCAGAAAGGTTTGTTAAGCATTTTTCTTTCGGGGTTAATTCACGTGGTACCCTCGTGTTTTGCCGATTTGCACGTGGTACCCAATGTTTTGCAAATTTGTACATAATACCCTCGAGATTTGACTGTTTGCACACGGTACCCAAAAGTTAATACCCTCCCATTAACACCATCAAACCTTTTTTTTTTTTTTTTAAAAAAGAGGATTAATTCATGTGGTACGTGTTTTACGGATTTGCACATGTTACCCAAAGTTGTGCAAATTTGTTCCAAATATCGTCAAGATTTTACTGTTTTACATGGTACTCTTACCTTTAATCTTCCCCACCACCGTTATCAACATCTTCATCATTTTCCACTACCACCATCATTTCCACCCATACTAAACACCATACCTACCATTTTCCCGTTCTCCATTGAAACCAACTTTTAAACGGCGTTAACGGAATTTTAAAAGTAAGGGTACCATGTAAAAGCAGTCAAATCTTCAAGAGATTTGGTACAAATTTGTAACACTGGGTACCACGCGCAAATCGGCAAAATACGAGGGTACCACGTGAATTAACCCTCTTTTTTAAAAAACAAAAGTTGACGGTGTTAATGAAAGGTCTCAAGGGTATTTTGTACAAATTTGCAAAACATTAGGTACCGTGCAAATCGGTAAAACACGAGAGTACCACGTAAATTAACCCTTTTTTTTTGTTGTTGTTGAAAGGTAAGAATTCAATAAATATGAATGAGTTACTGGTGCTCAGGGGTATACTCCAGAAATAACAACAAAACTAGCAAATAGCGCAAAGCTAAAAGCCCTACATAACATCTAAGACTAGATTACAGTAAATTCCTATCTTCTAGCCATAATCTGTCCTTACCGCCCAAGCAAGTTCTTGACAATATTCCTCAATCAAATTCTAATTTCAGCAAAGACCTTCTGAACTATGCATTCAGGCCTCCATATGAACATCTCATGCCTACTCTTATTTCTCGAAAACTATATGTAATAGATCAGATTGCAAATGAGAGCTCCATTAACCTGTTTTTGGATACGTGATCCAAATCTTTTTTTGGCACACCATATACCGAGTCCGACTTCGAGATTGTGCTGCCAAGTCTTCCATTCATCAAATAAAGACACTTAGAGCTATAGATGCATGTGAAAAATAGATGTTCATGTGTCTCTTTATCATCATGAACACAACAAGCATTTGTCTTCCACACACACTCCAATCCTGGACAATTTGTCTCTAACTTGTAACTTACCTTTGACAACCATCCAAGCAACAAAACTTGTTCTTGGAATGCAGCGTCTGCTCCAAATAGTTGGATCCCATGCTACCCTGCTGCTGTCACCCTTAAGCCATCTATAGCCTTTTGCAACTGTATTTCATCTTGCTCCCAATCACTAGTATACAGCTGAAATAAGCTTTTGATTTTGCATATTCTTTTCCAATACCAGCTTATACAATGCACCCATTTAATCCATAGGGTATCTGCCTTAGTGTAGATCCAGGAGACATACTTGTAAATGCTTGCCTTGTTCCATTCAAAGATATCTTTTATCCCCAGCCCTCCCTCTTTCTTCAATCTGCAGCAATTATCCCATGAGACTAGTGGGACTCTAAGCATTCTATCCCACAAAAAATTTCGACAAACACCTGCAATTTTCCTTAGCACTGTCTTGGGTAGAACAAAAACCCTAGCCCAATAGGCATGGAGATTAGAGAGAACAGCTTAAACTAATGTGAGCCTGCCTGCATATTTTAACTTCCTTGCTCCAATATCCCTAATCCTCTTCACCCCTTTTTCAGTTAGAATATTGCAGTCCATGACATACAACCTTCCAGTAGTTATTCTGATTTCTAAGTACTTAAAAGGAAGCCTCCCTTCCCTGTAGCTTGCAAAATCAAGAATAATCTGCAAAGTACATGTCTGACTTTGACTGATTTATATAAAGACCAGAAGCTTTAGAAAAGGTGGTAAAAGGCCCTAAGCATAAGCACAACAGATTTACTCTCTCCCTTAGAGAACAACAACAAATCATCAACAAAGCACAAATGGGTGAGTTTCATCTTATGGGAATGAGGGTGAAACCTGAACTCCCTTTTGTCTCCAATCACTGCCAATATTCTGGAGAGGTACTTCATACATATTGTGAATAGGAGGGGAGATAAGGGATCACCTTGTCTCAAACCTCTCTTCCCCTTAAAGAAACCAAAGTTTGATCCATTAAGAGCCATGGTAAATGAAGGTGTAGTCAGGCATTCTATTACCAAATTGATGATGATCTGAGGAAATTTTAGAGCATTCATCATCTCCTTCACGAATGTCCATTCAACAGTATCATACGCCTTCCTCAGATCAATTTTCATGAGACATCTAGGGGTAATGGCTTTTCTATTGTATTTCCTCACCAAATCTTGACAAACCATGATATTCTCAACAATGTCTCTCCTCCTTACAAAGGCTCCTTGGTTCTCACTTAGGATATCTGGCAAAATCTCCCCTAATCTATTGCATATGAGTTTGGAAATACACTTGTACAAGGTATTACAACAAGCAATTGGTTTGAATTGTATAACAGATGTGGGATGCGTAACTTTAGGTATTAGGGTTAGAATGGTATTGTTAAGTTGTTTCAGTAGTTTGCCATTCTCAAAGAAATCAATTATGGCAGTGCATACCTCTTCCCCTACTATTGGCCAGGCATCTCTGTAAAATTGACTTGTAAAACCATCAAGGACTGGACTCTTATTCCCAGGGATTTCAAACATAGTTTTCTTGATTTCCTCCCTAGTGACAGGTCTCAGCATTCTCCTTCCCATTTCTTCACTTACTAATTTCCCTTTTCTGACAGTAGGGATATGAACCCTTGTACACTATATGTCCCGTCCTAAGAGTTGTGTATTGAATTCCATAAAGGCAACTTGAATATCCTTGTCATCAGTTTTCTCATTCCCCTTCATGTCTTTTATTTGCAGTACTGAATTCCTCGACCTTTTTGTTTTAATTATGCAGTGAAAATAAGTTGTGTTATCATCACCTTCTCTTAACCAATCAGCTTTTGCTTTCTGTCTAAGATAGCTTTGCTTTGTATAAATATTTATACTGCTGTGCAATTTGTAACTCCTTAGCTTTGATGACAGCATTATGCGGATCATTCTGCATTTGAGTCTGCATCTCAACACTACTACAAAATAAGCTATAGACGTCACTAAATAAACATCAGACTTTCGGAAAACCCATGTCTATGGTAATCCGGTGGCATTTTTGCAATTTTGACCAACTAATAGACATGGGATTTTTAGAAAAAACTGATGTCTATTAATAGACATGGGAGTTTTTGTAAAATCTGATGTATATTATAATCACATAGACGTGGTATTATTTTTAAAACCGACGTCTATTCAATTTCGAATTTTTTTCTTAAATTCTCACAAAATAAAGACTTGAAAAACCGACGTCTATCTTGTTGGTACTCCAACCCTAAGATTTTATACTTGGCCGCATTGCATCTCCAACCATATTTCATCTCTTTTTTTTTTCTCTTTCCTCATTCATCTCCAACCATATTTCATCTTAATACTTCTATCTTCAAACTGTCAATTTTCTTCTTACATATCCTCTAACACACCTACCTTATGGTTGAAACAAGAGATGAATCTTTGGGTAAACTCTGCGAAATCAACAACAATAGAAAAATCTAGTTGCATGTTAGATCCAATAGAAGATGGGACGGACTCTCTGATTCTCCTTCAAATAATCAAGGTACTTGATGGGTTTTTTATTTTTCTTTATGAAATAAGGTCTAAAATTCTGTTTCTTCATAATTTGAGGGATCGGATTCGATTTTGAGTCTTTCTATTATTATTGCTGTAAATTTTGAGTTTCTTTGTAAAAGAAAAAAAATTGGATCTCATCTTTTATTTGTATATTATGTATAAAATTTCAGTTTTGTTCTGTTTTAATCTCTGTATGTGTTGTACAATTTCTCTTTGTTTGTGTTTCTTTCTCGCATCTTTGATGTAATGCGTTTTTGCTATACTTTGTTTCAGATCGAAACACAAACAACGCGCTTTAATTGTTGTGTTCGATCAAAATTCTATCGGAATTAAAGGTGTGTTTAATTTTTCATCTTTATTTATGATTTTGAAATTTGAAATTTCTGAGTTAAATTTGTATTTTCAATATTTTTGGGTTATTGTTGATGAAGTAATTACGTAGCATTTTTTAAAATAATGCTCAAAATTAAAATAATTCAAGTTTTGGGTACGGAACGAAAATATTTACGTAGAATGGGTCCACGTAGGATCGGATACCCTCGAATCAAATTTGTACCAAAACCGCTATGGCGCGTGACGGTTATGACCATATCCGCTCAATTTTCAGACGGTTTTGGTGGGTTCTTTTTCAATCAAAATTGCAAGATTGACCAAAACCGCCCTAAAAAAAGACGGTTTTGGTCCATAACCGCCCCAATGTGCAGCGGTTTTGGTCCATAACCGCCCCAATTCTCAGCGGTTATGGGTAAAACCGTCACGCGCCGTGACGGTTTTGGTTTGTTTCGCCCAAAAAAAAAAAACTGAAGCTAGTTTGGAGGATGCCAATCCTACGTGGACCCATTCTACGTAAATACTTTCATTCCACACCCAAAACTTGAATTATTTTAATTTAGAGCATTATTTAAAAAAAACGTTCAGTAATTACTCAGTAAAATCTCAAATACACATCATGTTTTTGCAGCTCCGTATTGAAGTTGATATTGAAGACTTGAATCAACATAGAAGATTGAAGACATAAATTTGTAATGCTATTTTTCTAGATCTATCTCGTCTTTTTTATCAATTAACGTCTAGATCTGATTTTGGATCTTAGAATTTTTTTTATGTAGCCTTGTAATTTTGTGGAGTTTGAGTTTGTTAAATGATTCGAGCAGTTATCGTTTGTATCGATTGCATTGAGAACTTCATTAAAATGTCAAATATGATGTATTTCTTTCACCTTCAATTCTATCGAAAAGTACCAGTTTGCAAACTGTAAAGGTACCGTTCTTCAAACTACGAAGGGACCATATTGCAATCTACAATGGTACCGCCTTTCAAATTTTTTTTTTTTTAAAATTTAGTTGAGGAATAGACATGTGATTTCTTGAAAAAACTGATGTGTAAATTCCGTATAGACATGGGTTTTCCTAAGAAATCCGATGTCTATTACCCACACGGACATCGGTTTTCTTAAAAAAACCCATGTCTATTGTTTTGAAGCACATCGAACTAAAATCCGACGTCAATTCCATTGGAATAGATGTCACTCAACTCAACGTCTAATGCAAAACCGATGTGTATAGGTGAAAATGTCCGATGTCTATTGAGCCTTTTGTAGTAGTGCAATAAGCTCATAATATGTCTTCAATTCTGCCTTCTCTATATTAGCAAGCTTTTCCTTGTTTAATTCTGTTGGTACCACTTTGTGGTTGGGCCATAGCCCTTCAGAAAGTAAACCTTAGTAAAGGCCCATGTAATGCAAAAAGCCTCCTTCAAGGATAGCCCTTGGATGAAAGGGAAATACAGGGTCAAGATGGAGTGGGGAAACCTAGGATTATTCCTAGGTCCCCCCTCTATCATTATAAATACCCCTTTTATGACCCATCAAAATCAGGTTCTTACACATATACCCAAAAATTCTGACATTCTCTATTCTCTGATTATTCCCTTGATTTGTGCATAAAAGGCTATATTTGTCTTATTTGCCACCCCTTCTCCAGCCCCTTTACTGGCTTGAGCGTCGGAGGGGCGACGCCTGATGAAAGTCGGGCTCCCTTTGTGTCGGTATTCGGCGAGGCTACCCGAGCATCTGTCCTTGAAGAACTCACATCAACAAGTGGCGCCGTCTGTGGGGACAGTTCGCAGGAGTAGTTGTTCGAGAATACTCGAACCCAAAGCGAGCCGAGAAGAAATGGCACCAAGAGGCCGACTCGCACGATCGAAGGGAGCGGTTGCGAGCGAAACCCCCATCCTGGGACGCGCTGACCCAAACCCCTTGCGTCCTAGCGCCCCCGGTGAGGGCCCGTCAAGGACGCTTGAGGACGAGCGGTCAGCGCCCCGAGGAGGAGCACAACCTCTCCCCGAGGGAAACGTTGAAAAGGAGTATGAAGTATTCCACGAGGAATACGAGGAGGAAGAGGTGATGGAGAGCAGGCCGCGCCCTCGAGACATAGCGGTGATGATGGAGCTTATCGAAGCTCGAGCCAAGCTCAAGGAGTAAGCAGAGCGACAAAATCAGATGAGCGAGCGAATGGCCGAGTTGGAGAAGCGAATGGCTCCTCAAACCATGACACCGGTTGTCGAGGCAGTGCCCGCTTCGAGCAAGCGTAAGCGGGGCCCACGTAAGACACCCTCCCAGCGAACGGCGGCGGCCGTTCAAAGGATAAAAGATATCATTGAGAAGCATAGACCTATGCACAACCCATCCCGAGGAGTTAAGAGACACCATTAATACACTGAAAAGGAGGTGAGAGGAAAAAGAGGCGACCCAGGCCTCGCAGTGGCAGCATCAGGGAGTCGGTGCGAAGGACAAGGGTAAGGAAGTCTTGGTCGAAGGCGAGCCTACCCGAGGAAGGCCAAAGGCACACACAGAACAACCGCGAGGAAATGCGAGGAGGTCGACCTCTCCTCGGCGAAAGTCTCATGCGCCCAAACCCTCCAGAAGCGCGACCCGAGAAATCAGCTCGGACCACACGAGTGATGACTCGGAGTCTGCTTCGGAGAGCGAGGCAAGTTCAAGACACCACTCCTATAAGTTGCATCGCATCAGAAGGACATTTACTGCCGATTCACCTTTTGCGAGGTGGATACTTGAGGCTGAGAGGGTTCCAGGGGTAAAGAAACCCAAAATGACTGAATACAACGGGGTCGAGTACCCGTTTGACCATATCTCATCATACATGCATAATATCGGGTACATGACCGAGGACGAGGCGACCATTTGCCGACTGTTCCCGACCACGCTAACTGGTATTGCTCAACGGTGGTTCGACAAGTTACCACCGGGAAGCATTCGTTCGTGGTCTGGGCTGAAGAGCAAGTTTACTGGACACTTCGTGACCAGTAAGACGAGGAAGAAAACGCCAATACACTTGACAGCGGTGAAGCAAGGGGACAAGGAGTCCCTTGATCATTATATCCTGAGGTTCCGCTCGACCGCCACTCATATTGCCAACTTGACCGACGAAATGGGTGTGAGTGCGCTGGTGCACGGAATGACTGAGGGAAAGTGCAAGTATGATCTGGTGAAGCGCGAGGCTAAGACGCTCGAACAAGCTTACAGGCGAGCAGCCGCTCACATCAATGCTGCCATTGTGAACCGATCCGGATATGGCGAATCCTCAGCCTCTCGAGTCCGACCCCAGGATCGACTCGGACCTCCCATACACAAGAAGCCCTACAAATTCAACACTTCGCTCAGGACTGTGTTCATGGCGATCAAGGAGACAGACCTATTGAGTCCTCCTCGACCCATGACACAGGACGATCGGAGGAATATGAACCTGTTCTGCGAATATCATATGGAAAACGGCCATGCCACAGTGAGCTGCAGTGACCTCGAGGAGGTGCTCGATAAGCTAGCCGATAATGGGATGCAGAACCGGTGCCTAAAGCGCCTGAAGGGACAAAGAGATTGGTATAAGCAGAACAACAATCAACGAGGCCCTCGAAATGGCGGCCAAGCTGGAAACGGTGCCAGGGCTCGGAGCCCTCGGGTGATTAACACAATCTCGGGAGGCCACGCGAGTGGAGGACCGAGCCGTCGAGGCCGAAAGACCAATATGAGGCTCTTCGTCAACTCGGTTGCAACGGCGCTCCCCGAGATCAAAATACCAAACATCACTATACAACAATCTGATGTAAAGAACGTTCGGACACCTCATGATGATCCGGTGGTGATCACAATGCAGGTGGCCAAAAAGCAAGTGAGAGGGTCCTTAGTGGACACGGGCTCGTCGGTGGACATAATGACTTTCGAGTGCCTTCTGAAATTGAAGTACTCGGCGAAGGATATCACACCACTCCGCGAGCCGATAGTTGCCTTGGAGGGCAGACCATCTACCCGATGGGAATGATTCGCCTCCTAGGGGCTATTGGCCAAGGAGTTGACATGAGACGAGCCCACGTTGATGTTATACGTCACAGATGATGGCCGAGCCGCAATTAGCCGAGCCGCAATTATCCGAGCCGCAATTATCCGAGCTGACCAAAAGGTTGCTCGTGAGTGTTATCATGCAGGACTCAGGCCTCCCATGGTGAATCCTAGCGAGGCGCTCGAAGAAGGCGAGTCCCCCACTAAGAAGAGAAAGAAGGAAGCGAGTCTGGCGAAGCCCACGGCTGAAAATTTTTGTCTAGAAACTGTTGATGCGAGGCATGGCCTCGAAGGACCCACCCAACCTTTCGAAGAAACCGAGGACGTGGCAGTGGAAGGGGACAGAGCCGACCGAACGGTTCGAGTAGGCAAGGCTCTCGAACCAGAGGTTAAGGCCCCTCTCATGTCCCTGCTGAGAGAATTTAAGGACGTGTTCGCGTTCGCCGTGGAGGCGATGCCGGGGCTCGACCCCTCGGTCATTACCCACAAGCTGAACGGCGATCCGTCGAAGAAGCCCGTCCACCAAAAGCAAAGGCACTTCGGGGCGGAGTGAGCCAACGCAATCAAAGAAGAAGTCGACCGACTGCTCGGAGCTCGGTACATTGAGAAATGCACATACCCGGTTTGGCTGTCCAACGTGGTGTTGGTAAAAAAGCCGAACGGGTCGTGGAGGATGTGCGTCGACTTCACCAATTTGAACAAGGACTGTCCAAAGGATGGTCAACCGTTGCCTCGGATGGATCAGCTGGTAGACTCCACTTCAGGGCACGAACTCCCGAGCTTTATGGATGCGTATGCTGGATACCATTAGGTCCCGATGGCCGAGAAGGATCGACCGAAGACGGCCTTTATCACACCGCTCGGAGTCTATATGTATCGGGTGATGCCGTTCGGCCTGAAGAATGCCGCTGCCACGTTCCAGAGGCTGGTAAACCAACTGTTCAAGGAACAGATTGGGAGGAACATGGAGGCATACGTTGACGATCTGATCGTCAAAAGTGTCCGAGCCGGCGATCACCAGAAGGATTTGAGAGAGACCTTCGAAACATTGAGAAAGTACGGGATGAAGCTGAACTCCAAGAAGTGTGCCTTCGGGGTGACGACAGGGAAGTGTCTCGGGTTTCTTGTGAGCCAAAGGGGGATTGATGCGAACCTTGAGAAGATTAAAGCTATCATTGATATGCCTTCTCCAAAGAACGTTAAAGATGTGCAACGGTTAACGGGGTGCGTAGCCGCCCTCGGACGCTTCATCGCGAAGTCGGCCGACCGATGCCTCCCGTTCTTCGCCGCTCTCAAAAAGAAAAAGAATTTCGAGTGGGACGAGCAGGCGGAGAAGTCATTCCAGGAGCTAAAACAATACGTGGTCAATGTCCAAAAGATATTAGTGCCTCGAGAGAAGGAGGATTTGTATTTATATCTATCTACAAATGAGCAAGCAGTCGGAGCCGTAGTGCTGGTTGTTGAGCGTGAGAAGGTCCAGAGCCCAGTGTGCTATGTGAGCCATGCCCTCGCAGGGGCCGAGCTGCGATACCCTCCGCTCGAGAAGCTCGCTCTGGCCTTACTCATCGCGAGCCGTCGTCTCTGACCATATTTTCAAAGCCATAAAGTCATTGTCCGAACCAATTATCCCTTGGAGAAAATACTGAACAATTTGGATGGGAATGGAAGACTGCCTCGATGGGCCTGTGAGCTGAGGAGCCACGACATCGAGTACGAGCCGAGACGCCGCCTCGCGGGGCAGGCATTGTCCGACTTCGTGGTCGAGGCAGCCTTCAACGAACCAGAAGGGCCGATGAAAGAGCAGTGGACGCTATATGTTGATGGTTCGTCCAATTCTGCTGGAAGCAAAGCCGGTATGATCGTCATACTCCCCGGAGGGGAGAGGTCGGAATACGCACTCCGCTTCGGCTTTGACGCAACCAACAACGAGGCCGAATATGAAGCCCTTGTCGCAGGAATTCAGATGTGCCTGGCGGCGGGAGCCACGAATGTGAAGGCATTTTCCGACACAGCCATAGTCGTGAACCAAATCAACGACAAATTCGAGGCGAAGGAACACATGGCTGAGTACAGGGATAAAGTTCGAAGCCTCACCAAGAAGCTCGCCCATTTTGAAATCGAGCAGATCCCTCGGTCGGAGAACCAGCAAGCGGATGCTGTGCCTCGACTGGCCAGCTCCTCGCTCAACGACAGCCCAAGGGTCGTCAAGTGGGAGCTGTTGCCATTTCGAAGCATCGATCGGACCGCTACTGTGCTGGTCCTTGATCGCAGTCCCGAGTGGATGAGGCCGTTGATCGCATATCTGAAGGACGGAGAACTTCCGAGTGATCCGAAAGAGGCCAAAAAAGTGGAAAAGAGGGCCGAATGGTTCACTCTGGTCGACGGAGAGCTGTATAAGAAGGGGTATGCTCACCCATACCTGAAATGTGTCGACCCGGCCGAGGGGAAGTACATTGTGAAGGAGATTCACTTTGGAGACTGTGGGGGTCACATAGGAGCTCGGGCAACAATTTCGAAAGCTTTGCGAGCCGGATTCTTCTAGCCGACCATGCAGACTGATGCGACCGAACTGATTAAGCATTGCGACAAATGCCAATGGTTCGGGCCGATCAGCAAGAGGCCTCCCACCCAACTCAAGACAATTTCCACTCCACTACCGTTCGCAAGGTGGGGCTTGGACATCCTCGAACCTTTCCCCAAGAGTTTCTCTCGGAAGAAGTTTATAATTATGGCTGTCGACTACTTCACCAAGTGGGTCGAAGCCGAACCACTAGAAAGGATTACCGACCGAGATGTGATCAACTTCGTCTGGAAGAATATCATCACCAAGTTCGGAGTCCCTCGGATGTTCACATTTGATAACGGGACGCAATTTGACAGCGATGATTTCAAGGACTACTGTGCGGAGTATGGCATCCAGACTTCCTACACCTCGGTCGCATACCCACAAGCAAACAGACAAGCAGAGTACTCGAACAAGATAATCTCGCATGGGTTGGGAACCATGGTCGAAGGAGCGAAGGGAAAATGGGTTGAGGAGCTACCAGGTGCCCTGTGGGCGCTTCGCACCACAACGAAGCGAGCCATAGGAGAAACTCCGTTCCAGCTAGTGTACGGCTCGGACGCGGTGCTACCAATCGAATGCGAGGCCAAGTCTGTTCGCATAAGTACCTACGAGCCCGAGGAGAATGAAGTTGAGCTGCGAGCCGCGCTCGACCTTCTCTCTGAGTGCCGTGGAAATGCGCTCCTAAGAGCCGAAAGGCAAAGCAACAGATGGCCAAAACATTCAATCGGATGGTTCGCCCAAGAAAGCTAGAGGTAGGGGACATGGTCCTCCGAAATGCCAAGGCAACAGGCAAAAAGCTCCATGGAGGAAAATTGAAGGATAAGTGGGAAGGACCATACTTGGTGGTCGAACAGGTTAAGGAAGGCACTTTCCGACTGAGCACTGTGGAAGAAGAGATGGTGAAGAGGCCCTGGAACCTCTACAACCTGAAGAAGTATTATCCCTAGATGTCTATTAGTGTTATCCCAAATCAAAACTTGCATGTTGCGAAGCAGTGTCATGTATTTTTTATTTCTTAGTGGGCCGAGAGCCACGTTTTGTAATTTTTCAGTATCGAGTAATGAAAGGCCGAGCGCCACAATGTTATCCAAAAATTAAGTGTAAAAAATCCCAATTACCACCTACCGAGTCGACGAAGAGTCGTCAACTCAAGAGCTGAAGCAAGGCAATGGCTTCGACAGAATTCAAAGAAAGTTAACCGAGTGCAATCGCCCGAAGGGGACGACACTCAAAGCGCGTTGAAAACGTGAGACAAGAGCGCAATCGCTCGTATGGGAAGTCGCTCGAAGGGTACAATAGTACACCTTAGAACCCCTCCTAGCGAGGCGAGCCGAGTGCAATCGCCCATACGAGAAGTCGCTCGAGTCATCCTTGCCGAAGAGAAGAGTATAAATTGCCATACCAAGGTCAAAAGTTTTGTTAGGAATAACAATCGCTCGGAGTAGGTTGAAGTTGCATCACCTTGGTAGCGACACGCTTTCCCAACTCGGGCTCGCGTCGAATAATAAGTTCACCTAAGAACATATTCGCCTATGAAGGATGAAAATCCCGTAGCTCCTTAAACTTCAACTCGGACAAGGAGGCCTGTGGGAGGCCTCCCCTCGAATGACAAGCATCAATAGATCGGCTTCGACCGAGTGCTTGCTGATACACACCACTTAGTAGTGGTAAAAGATGGGTTTTGATGCATTCAAATGGTTGATTTTGGATCAATTTATTAGCTAATTCTATCGTGTATTTGTGCTTTTATATAAGAATTAGTGGTTTTGTATGTATTTATGGCCTCAAGATTGATGTGCAATTGTGTGGAACGACAATGAGGCGATGAAAGATGATCCAAGGAGCGAGATGCCAAGTTTTGGACAAGTTTGGAAGAGATTTCAGTCCATTTACAGAAGGTCAACTTTGAAACTTCATAACTCTCAAACGGCTTGGAATTTTGCACTGAAACCAACGGCATATTAAAGTTCATGATCTTAGCGTTCCAGAAAGTAGTCACACGTTGTCATAGGCCAAGTAACGAAGAACTTATGACCCTTTGAATAACATCGCCAGAGCCAGTACGCTGAAGACAACTCGTCTGACTTTAGACGAGTCGTCCGGACGACTCGTCCCGAACCAGACGACTTCCAGACGACTCCCACAGTGATTTCAGCAGTTTCGCAAAAAGGTTCTAGACGACTCTGGGTTAAGACGAGTCGCCCAGATGAGTCGTCCCGATCTTGATGACTCGTCCGCTGCTGTGTCGGCGTATGGACGGGTTTCCTAAACCCGTTTTGAAATGTTTTTCTATTTAAACCTAAGTTTCGTTTTATTTTCATTATTCAGTATTCGCACCTTTAGAGCTATTTTTCGAAGACTATGCAAGGCTAAAGACCTTATTCTCGGATTTATTAGTTGAAGCTACAGATTCATCCAGACAATTGTGAGTCTTAACTATTTCAATTATTGTTGAGTATTATCATTCTCTTTGTTTCAATTGCTTATTGATTGATTTATCGTTAATTAGGTTGCATGCTAATTAGCCCTAGGTTAAATCATTTTGCTAGAATCATTAATCAAAGGACTAATTATTTGTTTAATTGAATCACTAGTAGAAACTAAACCTTAATTCCGTGCTGATCATAGATCTAGGGTTTAGAAGAGAATTGATATATTAATTGAAGATCGAAACCGCGTATGTCTAGATCTTGTTAATCTTAATTGATATCGTTTAATTGCTTTATGCTTTCGTTGGATTGAATTTAGGCGCGCGTCTTTGTTATCCACCGATTAGGGCTAGTTGGTAGGGCTGATCTCTCTTGCTAGCTATTAATAAGGAACGATCGAAAACTCCGTTTTCACAACTAAGTACTCGACATAGTTGATCTCAGTGAGGACAATGATCAATTGGATGAACTGTAGTGGATATTAATCGTCCGAGACTTTTCCCTTAATTGATTTGCAAATTACTCTTTTGTGTTTGATTACTTTATCACTTATACTCATTAACCCCCCATTTGTTACTTGACATACATTGATAATTACCGTTCTCTGTGGATACGAACCTTACTTGCCTATTACTACGTTTTAGGTTAGTATATATTGAGATTTTATATTTGTAGGCATACGACTTTAGCCTGTCACTTGCGCTCACCCCTCGAATGGTATGCTACAACCCATGGCAGAAGCGAGGCACCCAAACAAAGGCAACTTAGCCGAAAAAAGTTCGTTATCCATGCGAGGAGTCGAATACCTTCGCAGTTAAAGGCAGCGAGCCCTTAACCCCGAGAGGAATTCGGCTCGAGGGCGAGACCACCCATGGATGATTAGAACAGACAATGCAAAGAGTTGTACGAAAAAGTTGCATCGATTTAAATAAAATGATCGAAGCCAAACACCCTGAAAAACGGGCGGCTTCGAACGACATTGTTTAAAAGGCCAAAAACCCTCGAAAGGGTGGCTAGCGAACAGAAAATAAAAATTGTATGAGTACACGGCTAAATAGCCAAATTGAAATTATGGTTCAGTGTTGGTGTTGGTTGCAGGGTCCTCGGCGGGAGTAGTGAAGTCGAAGGCCTCAGGCACCTCGAACAGCTCCTTCTTTGCTGCCGCCTCCTCAGCCGCAGCAGCTGCCTCGAGCGCCTCGATGTCCTCATCGCCGATCTCGCCCTCCTCAGGAGCCGCACCTGACTCGGCCTCGTTGTGCTTGTCCAGCTCAGCCCGGTAAGCAGCTTCGAACCGCTCCTCATCCAGCTCGAAGTCCTCTCGGCCATCGTTGCACTTCACGAGCGCCAACCAACCTAGCTTAAGGCCCAACTCAACGCCTGCCTGCTTCGCGGCTGCCTTATCGAGATCGCTCAGATAAGCATAGCCCTTCGAGGCCAAGAAGGTCGATCGAAACCGCCGAGCAAGCACGCTCCGCCCAAAGAGCAGCGTGGCTCGATGCATTGACCAGCTTAAGACTTAACTGGTCAGCATCATCCCTCGCCCTCTCGAGCTCAGCAGCGAGCGAGGTTGCCTTCGCATCCGCCGCAGACATCGCAGCCACTGCCTTCTCATTCTGCTCATGGTAGTCGGCAACATTCTTCTTCTCCTCGGCCAGCGACTGCTCGAGCGCCTCCTTCGCCGTTTCAGCCTCCTTCAGCTTCGCCTCGGCGGCCAGGCACTTCTCCTTCCAGAGGCCTCCTTCGGCCTGCTGAGAGCTGTGCATCTCTCCTTGGCAGGCCAAGACAGTCGCCTAAGGAAAAAAGGAGTCAGAAATCAAACATATAAAGAAAAAAGGGTCGAACAGAAGAACGAGATCAAGGTATACCTGAATCATCTGGGATACCGCTCGCCGAGCCCAGTCAGGACAGAAGGAAAAGTCGCGAGCCACATCATACACAGCTGCAGCAGCTCTTGATGTGTCAGGAAGGAGAGGCGCCGTAATCACCTCGAGCTGTGCCACTGCATCAGCAAGTAATCCAGAGTTAGAAAGATCCTGATCAGACGCTATAAACAACGTCCAAACTCTTCGCAGCCGACGTCTCGCCCTCGTCGAGGGGCCTCTTCTCGCGGCGCCGACCCTGAAAGCAGTACATCAGTCAGAACCATTACAAAAACACCAAGTCCAAATACCAAAAGCGAGGGGATTACCTCCATATCCTCGCCCTCAAAAGACGAAAGAGAGACCGCCTCGGGGACAGCCGAGGAGGGTTGAATGACGATTCCCGAGGCCCTCTGCCTCGGAACAGATCCCGATACGGCCCCGACCGGAGGATGCATCCGCATCGGAATGGCTGGAACAATCGGCTCCTGTGAAGTACGAGGTGGTGCCGAGCCGGAGGATGGAGGACGAGGCGGCAGAGACGCTCGCTCACCAGCTGTGCGGCCTCCAAAACTAGCTATAGACATCAGTACATAAACATCTAACTTGAATAAAACTGATGTGTATTAGAGAGCGGTGGTATTTCTGTAATAATAAAGACATAATAGACATCAGTTTTTTTTAAAAGCATGACGTCGGTCTTTACAAGAAGTCTGATGTGTATTAACCTGGTATAGACATCTTATTTCATGGAAATCTCATGTCTATTGTTATTTAGAAAAAAAAAAAAAAAGGAAAATAGGAATTTTGTGTTTCCAGTACGACATAAGACTTGATTTATTTCTTTTCCCTCAACTCAGATCTACTACTCAATCCCATGTGATATCTCTTCCCAATCCCCAGTTTTCTTATTTCATCCTCAAACTTCTTCTCTCTTTTCCCCAATTATTGCACTTCGAATATTATCACCCCAAATCTAATATCCATCTGTCTCTCACCCTCCTAGCTTATCATCATCCCAAGCCTCTAACATAATCAAATTAAAGTGAAGACCACTTCTACATATCCAAGCATCAAAGAACCGAATTTTTGAGGTATTTCTATGTGTTCTTTAATTCTTTTATAAATTTTGTGTCTGAAATCATATCAATTAAACGTATATTTTTCTTTCATTCATGTAGATCTTTAATCTCAATTTGAAATTAATTAGACATATGCAAGGGGTAAGATCTTGTTTGGATTGTCAATGTTACATATCAAAGTCTCCCATGTTAGGGTTCTTCTTCTATAAGTATGGGTATTAATTCGTCCTAGTTAGGAACACGCGAGGATAGAAAATAAGCAACCTTGTGTCATATTCCAGATCTAGAATGAGAAGATGAATACCCATGTTAAGAAAATTTAAATTTCACAGATCTGACTACATATTTAGTTATTTACATATTCATGTGTTTAATATTTTTCAATCAATTATGTAGATTTAAAACTATACTCTTATGTTGTTGTTGATTGACAGGTTTTTATCACCATGCTTTTACTTCCTTTATCAATTTTGGTTCGCGACTCCCAGTCTGAGTGTTGCTGCTGCAAATTTCCTTCCTCTTTTTTGTTTTTTTTTTTTGTTTTTTTTTTTTTTTTTTTTTTTTTTATCATAGTTGTAGTCGCTTGTTGATGCTTCATATATGTACTAGCCCAGAATTATTTAAGGGTTGTATAAACTGTATGTTGTAATTACTCATCTCATTCTATCATACCATGAGTATTGGGAAAACACTACTGGTTAGTATTGTTTGTTGACGGATTCACAAACTGTCTATTGACGGAGTCACGCATATATAATTGAGTTGCGGATTTTTTTTTTTTAAATTTTTGCTGGGATAATAGACGTGGGACATTTCTAAAAACTGATGTCTAAAATACCAATAGACATATGAGTTCCCCAAAAATTAGATGTCTATGGGGTGAATACACATTAGTTTTCGAAAAAAATCTGATGTATATAAAACTAATGCACATCAGACTTAAAACTGATGTCTATTCGTATAGCAATAGACGGCTGCCACATTAACGTCTAACAGTAAACTGATGTCTATTCACTTAAAAATCAGACGTCTATCTGCCTTTTTGTAGTAGTGCAGTCGCTCGGGCCCGCTCTCCCCGAGGAGCCGGCTGAACAACTTCTTCTTGAGCCGCTTCTCGGCGACTCCTCGAGCTCTCCCTCCTCGCCCTTTGAGCCATCAGACGGTTGAGGTTCGGCATTGTTTTATGCCAATAGCGCAGTTGAGCCGAGACGGAATCGCTGACAGCCCCTGCAAAGAAAACTTGGTCAATAATTCGAAAAATGTTAAAAGGCAAAAAGCAAAACGAGCGCACCAGGAGACGTACTCTCCTCCTCCTCGTCGACAGGACAGATCAAACCCGCATGAAGGAGCCACATGTACACGTTCAAAATTTATTCGCTCAGAACCCAAGTGAGGTCCTCGAGCTGTGGGTTGAGCGCCTGTTCGAAGTACTCGGCACAACTTTCTTCCACAACGTTGAGCCGAGGGAGAGAGTTGTTCACATTGCGAGAACCGAGAGATCGAAGTGGCACTCGGAGTTTCTCGCTAAGTGGCGAACCGTCGGCGGTGGTGAGCCAATAGAACCTATTTTTCCACTCCGGTCCTTTCTGAGGCTTCGGAGGATGGGTTACGATGCTATACGTGTTAGTTTGGCCGCGAACGACAAAGTTTTTAAACCCCCACTGGTCGTTGCAGACATTGTTAAGGTAGCCAAAAAGGTTGATGGATAAGGGTATCCGAGCGCACCGACAGGTCATGACAAAACCCGTAAGGGTAATGTGGGCGTTGATGGTAAGCTCCGAGGGGCAAATACAATAATGGTTAAATAGTTTGGTCAAAAAGGGGTTGAAGGGTACCCGAAACCCGTATGCGAACGCTTGCGCATACACTCCGAGGCAGTTCCTCGGTGGATCCGAGCACACTGAACCCTCGTCTGGAACGACCAGCACGAGCGGGTCCCAGATCTGGTTGGCTTCGCAGAAAGCCCGAACAACTTCCTCCGTCTGAGATCGACGCCAGTTCGGGTCGATAACGGCAGTTGTGAAAGTGTTATTACTAACTCGAATAGTGGCTCGAGGAGGCATGACTTCGGAGGGTTCCTGCGAGGGGTGAACAACCGAGTTAGGATCGACATAAGCACTTCGAGCCATCCTCGGGCCAGTCATACCCCCCGAGTAAACCCGAACGGTCTGCTTGGTTTGCGCCATCTGAGAAAAAGAGGAAAGGTAGTTGTGGACTCGCCTTGCGCGAGCCGTTACCCCTCACTCCCTCCGATGACGGATCTGCAACACCCAACACTCGATGGGTTGACAAAAGTCGAAAAAATCGAAGGATCGATGCAAGAGAAGCGAGTCGGCGCGAAGGGTTGAACGCTTCTCATCGCCGACCTCGAAACCGAGCGGATTCATCGGGTGTTATCTGGGTTACCAATCCCAGAACGCTCAGCTCGCATCCTTTTGCCGCCGGAGCGGGACCGACAACCCGAGACCGTCACCGGACAAGTAGAACGACAACGGCAACAACGAAACAAACCAAAAAAGACGCGAAAGGAAGTGAAAAAATGAATAAAAGAAGCAGAAAACTTACTGGTGAGTAAATCAAGGAGACTCGAGTCGGAAAGGAAGAATAAACGCCGGAAAACTCGCCAGAAGGTGAAGTTTCTCTGCTCGGAGGTCGAAGAGTCGCCGAAAAGGAACACGGTAAAAAGAGAGAAAATTTGGGAAATGAAAGAAAGTGAATGTGAAAATGATGAGGGAAACGCCCTTTTTATAGGGAGATAAGGTCAGGGGCAAAATGGTAAAAGCGCATGTTTTTACACAACTTCCCAAACGCCGTCAGTCATCATTACGGCACAGGAGACGAAAAGTTTTCGCGTGTTCCCGAGGTTGCGTTGCGCGGGAATCTAGGGACAGTTGGCCTAGAAAACTGTTCAAATTCTTACCAACTCACGAGATTAATAATTGCAACATTCAAATTCTGAAATTTTCAAAATTCCAATTTTGAAATTTTCGAATTTTAATTTCAAAGTCTAATTTCAAATCGGAAATTAGATTTATGAAAATCGAGCTAGGGGCTCGGATTATTGCGAGCAATCCTCCCCCGACCGAGTAATGAAATTTTCGAGCTCTCCCAGGCGAGGGATCGAGGACACGAAAAGGGTGAAATTTTCGAACAAGAGTTCTGTTCGAGTCATCACTCCCTGGGAAAGGGTAAAATTTTCGAGCTCTCTCAGGCGAGGGATCGAGGACTCGAAAAGGGTGAAATTTTCGAACGAGAGTTCTGTTCGAGCCATCACTCCCTCGGAAAGGGTGAAATTTTCGAGCTCTCCCAGGCGAGGGATCGAGGACTCGAAAAGGGTGAAATTTTCGAACAAGAGTTCTGTTCGAGCCATCACTCCCTCGGAAAGGGTGAAATTTTCGAGCTCTCCCAGGCGAGGGATCGAGGACTCGAAAATGTTGAAATTTTCGAACAAGAGTTCAGTTCGAGTCATCACTCCCTCGGAAAAGGGTGAAATTTTCGAGCTCTCCCAGGCAAGGGATCGAGGACTCGAAAAGGGTGAAATTTTCAAACAAGAGTTCTGTTCGAGCCACCACTCCTTCAGAAAGGGTGAAATTTTCAAGCTCTCCCAGGCGAGGGATCGAGGACTCGAAAATGGTGAAATTTTCGAACAAGAGTTCTGTTCGAGCCATCACTCCTTCGGAAAGGGTGAAATTTTCTAACTCTCCCAGGCGAGGGATCGAGGAATCGAAAAGGGTGAAATTTTCGAACGAGAGTTCTGTTCGAGTCATCACTCCCTCGGAAAGGGTGAAATTTTCGAGCTCTCCCAGGCGAGGGATCGAGGACTCGAAAAGGGTAAAATTTTCGAACAAGAGTTCTGTTCGAGTCGTCACTCCCTCGTAAAGGGTGAAATTTCTGAGCTCTCCCAGGCGAGGGATTGAGGACTCGAAAATGGTGAAATTTTCGAATCAAGAGAGGTTCGAGTCATCACTCCCCAGAAAAGGATCCAATATCAGAGAAGCATACAACGCCTCGAAAGGGTACGTTGCATTACATGGCTTTACCAAGGTTCACAAAGTACACCTCGATAAAGGGCGGCCAGGGATCGTACCCTAGTCGCTCCCGGTGAGTCCGCCCTCGTCGACAACGAAGGGCGCGACCAGGATCCGAGGGGCTTTGTTGGTACCACTTTGTGGTTGGGCCATAGCCCTTCAGAAAGTAAACCTTAGTAAAGGCCCATGTAATGCAAAAAGCCTCCTTCAAGGATAGCCCTTGGATGAAAGGGAAATAAAGGGTCAAGATGGAGTGGGGAAACCTAGGATTATTCCTAGGTCCCCCCTCTATCATTATAAGTACCCCCTTTATGACCCATCAAAATCAGGTTCTTACACATATACCCAAAAATTCTGACATTCTCTATTCTCTGATTATTCCCTTGATTTGTACATAAAAGGCTATATATATTTGTCTTATTTGCCACCCCTTCTCGAGCCCCTTTACTGGCTTGAGCGTCGGAGGGGCGACGTCTGGTGAAAGCCGGGCTCCCTTTGTGCAGGTATTCGGCGAGGCTATCCGAGCAGCTGCCCTTGAAGAACTCACATCAACAAATTCTTTGAGAGACTGCTTCATTTTCTGTTGCTTTTTAACGACTCTATATACTCGTGTACCATTGATCCCTACAGCCCAACAATTCCTAACAATCTTCTCAAAAACCAGGAATCTGCCCCACATATTGAATTGTTTGAAGCTTTTGTGTCCCATAACTCTCTCCCTCTGAAGCCTAATAATACATGGACAGTGATCATATAGGCCTTCCGGGAGAAAATGAGCATTACTATCTGGATAGAGCATCATCCAATCATCATTCCCCATAGCTCTATCAATCTTGCAAAAACTCTTCTTTCATTCTCCTGTTTATTATTCAAGGTGTAGAAATTCCCAGTGAACTTGATTTCATTTAATCCACATTGTTGCACACAGTTGTGAAAATTCCTTATTTCTACATTAGTCACATGAGTACCTATCATTTGAATTAGAAATCGATTTAATTGGGTTACTAAAAAATGTGTACGAACAAGGAAAAACGGAATCTGAGGCGATTTTGAGGTGATCTTCTTCAGGAGTGTAGATCCAGCCATGGCGAGGTTGAAATCTTCTGGGAAATCTCGTTCACAATCAATTTAGAAGGCTAAGAAGATGAAAAGCAAGCAAATAAGTAAGCTCAAACAAATCTTAAGTCAGAAAAATGGCCCGAATTCATCCGATGGCGCAACGACATCGAAAGATATCAGAAATTCAAGGTATTCCACCTTTGAATTTA
Organism: Spergularia bocconei; assembly: GCA_963457585.1. NCBI lineage: Eukaryota > Viridiplantae > Streptophyta > Magnoliopsida > Caryophyllales > Caryophyllaceae > Spergularia > Spergularia bocconei. Next base: position 15,337,826 of record OY734946.1, on the reverse strand, counting down.
TCTGATGAAGATGAGGGAAACTCAACACGGGGAAAGGATGCAGCTAAGGAGTTGCCAATCATTGAAGAAGCTGTGAAGAAATGGGAGGAAGTGGGAACGCTTGGCAATTGGTTGTGCGGAGCAATAAAGGTAACAACTCAAATTTATCTCCTCCTGTGCATAATCATACTACTAATAGTGCAAAGATGATAACTTTATCGAAGGAAGATGTGATGGAAGGCAAGCAATACTGGAATTCTGCTATTGTTGGTTTTGTATTGGGAGCTAACCCCCCAATAAACACTATGTAGGGATATTTTTAGAGAATTTCGGGGAATAGAGGGCTGCATAAGGTGTCACTTTTGCCAAATGGGGTCTTTGTTTGACAATAAGCCTGTAATTGTTAAAGCATGGAGGGTAGATTTGGAGCTGACCAAAGCCTCAGTTAAGACAGTACCTATGTGGGTCAAGCTTATGGGATTGGAACTAAAATTCAGGACCCAAAACTGCATTCAGAAGATTTCGGGAATGATAGGGAATATTATAAGATGTGATAAAGCCACAGAAGAGAAGAGTAGACTCGGGTATGCAAGGGTATTATTATAGGTTGAAATAAACAAAGAGTTTCCTTCTCTAGTCCAGTTTGGTGATGAAAATGGTAATGTGATACAGCAAATGATTGAGTATGAATGGAAACCCACTCAGTGTAACGTATGTAAAAAGATTGGGTATGAGGGAGAGTAGTGCAGGAGGAAGCCTGATGCTAGCTAGGAAGGAACAGAGGGCAAACCAGAGGCCTAATAGGCAAACTAGAGCACCTGGGAGGCCTGTGAATCAGGTCCGATCACAACCGAAGGCTCCACAGTCTGAAGCTTATGTTACTACTGCTAATAATGTTACCATACGTAGGCCAGCCTCGACTATGAGTATCGTATCAAGGAACACTAATAGGCAGTTGATCATCATCACTCTCTAGGAGTCTAGTAGGCAAGATGACATGCCAAATCAGAGGACTTTTGCTGACATTGTGAGAGGAGGAACTAGGAATGAAGGAGAAATAGGTAGTGGATGCCGTGGTCATGGTGACCATGGCTAGTCTAGGGTTTGGGAATGTCAGGAGCCTAAATAATCCTACCAATTGGATGTTAAGAGGTTTATATACAAACAAAAAGTAGGATTATTTGGGCTCCTAGAAACGAAGTTGAAGTCTAGTATTAGAATTCACCCTAGTTTCCGTAATGGTTGGAGTATATGCACTAATCAGAATACAATAAACACCCAGGAGGTAGAATTTGGCTGCTATGGGAACCAACAAAATATGATATGCAGATTTTGATGGTGACTAGTCAAGTAATATATGGTGAGGCTACTCAATTGGGCAATCAGAATAAATTTTTCTTTACTTTAGTTTATGGTATGAATGATGCTAGAGAAAGGGATGAGCTGTGGGAGACCTTAATGCAAATTCAGAGTAACATTAACAATGCTTGGATTATTAAGAACTTTTCAAATAATTAAATGTAAAAAAAAAAAAAAAAAAAAAAAAAAAAAAAAAAAAAAACTCCAATTCTCTGTCTTGTCTCTTCTCCCAATGGACCATGAACCAGCTCCTAATCAAAATTTAGACAAAACATAGTTTTAAGCGCAATCAAATAACAATTGTTGAAGATTTGGGTAAAGATAGCCACTACAACTCACAAGATGCTAACAACTATTTCATTCACATGTTAATTAAGCATTTTAAAGATACTGAGGTGGCCTCTTTTACTATCACCAAACTCAATACTTTTCACACAGAAACAAAACGAGATAAAATAACTTTCCAGTACTTAGATAAATATAAAAAATTATCTGATTACAATCCATAACATATATTGTACCAAAGATTACGCATCATAATTCTTATACGTGTATAGCAACTAAGTAAATGGCCACCAAAAAGCATTAGAGCATGGTCAGTTGAAGCGAATACTGTACAAAATCTTGAGCAACAAATTCGTGAAGAGTAAATCACCAATTCTCACGCATTCTTAAGCTATATTTATTTATTCGAGGCAACCAATGCCAAAGCCAGGATAGGCTAGCACCACATAAGTCATGTTAATCACACAACTGATACACATCCTATGAAATGCCAGTGGTAATGGATGCAAGGGCAATAAGAGTGTGGCTCATTCCAACTAAGATAATGTAGAATTAAATAGAGCTTTATCGAGTGAAAATTAATCCAATAAAATAGTGTACAGAGAAGACAATCCTCATGACACGCATAGAACAAGCCCACCTTGAAATCAAGGACATTAAGTTCGAAGACGATCACCAGTGGGCACCCAGAGCCAAAGTACTCTCTTAAAGATCATCGACAAGTGTGCAAGATTATTCTAGCAAAGTTTGGATCAATTTCCCCACCAACATCCACTAAAAGTCAAATCTTCTGCCCTCTATATTTCAACTCAATTAAATGAATGGCAAACCCACTTTCAAATTTCATTTGATTGGCATGTTGAGTATAGCTCACATGGGTAACTTTTGCATTTGCATATGCCAACCCTCATCCGAAATCAAAAGCTACCTGGAATATTAAGCGCAGTGTGATGTTCAGTGAAGTCAAAGTTCAAAGTCCATCAATTCCAAAATGATAATAATCTAATGAAAATGTTCGAAAGTAAGGTCCACGACTGAATGGAGAGGCAGACATCGCCTCCCATCCAAGACACAACCCCTGGCTTGCGCACCAAATGTAGGGCCACAAGTATTTATGCTAGAGCATTTTTGAAACAAATGGAATCGTCACAACAACCATCCCACAGGGCCATACCAGCCAACTCAAGGAAGAGCAGAGCCACGACAGCGACCACAAACGAACACAAGAAATTAAAATCCCATTGGGGAGGTAGTGAATTATATATCACCAACAAAACAGACGACATCCCAAGCATGTCAAGCAAAGAAAAGGAGATAACGCACGGGCTAATCAAACAAATGTTTTCTTTAGTATTGAGTTTACTAGAAAGTATGTAAGTATGCAACGCAAAGCACCGTTCTAAAACATAGGTGATGTTTTGTTCCACTATTCAGTTTATTCAAAAAGCACACAAAACAGAGCACCACTTTACCACACAAATGATACCCTTGTTCTGTGTCAAGTTTAACCCCAATTATGTAAAACAAGCACACGATTATACGAGCGAGCCTTGTTGGGAAATAAAACCAATCTCCCACGCGTCGCGGAAGCAAACCAATCGACAATAATAAACCAAAGTAGAGAATACGCAAGTTAATAAGATGAGACACAGATTTTAGGGACTAAACTCATGGCAAAACCCTCCAAATCCGGAGGTAAAACCCACCAGCAAAACGCTGAATTCCACTATATAAAATAGCACCAGTAAAACCACCGTCTCAAATTACAACACCGAATTCGAAACACGCTACTAACCAGGAACAAGATAAACTACCCCTAACTTCCAAGTATAATTAATAATCACCAATTCATAATACTCCTAGAGATAAATCACACCTGAACAGATGTACTTACTAACCATTCCTGTATTGTAGACGAACCTTGTACTGCCTTACGCTGCTGCCCAAATCAATCACCAGATTTGTCAATCCCGCGAACGTTCCACGATACAATATCCGATCGTCTATTCGCACCAACGCGTACACCACGTACTAGAACGGAGAGCCCTTAATATTTTCGCTCTACATTATTTTGTACGTACTACTGCTCTCGCAAATTCCACAAAAACAATTAATTTTGCCAATTGTATTTTGTTCCCTTTATATGCACGTAGTTGGCCGACTAAGCAAACTTACGCATGAATAGTCCTATAGCAAATTGGAAACTTATCCTTTCCAATTTCCACCAAATAATTACGTGGCCACCTAGCTTTTATTTACACAAAAGCAATCCTGTAAAAACTTGGTCTTGACGTGGGTTATTAACCCAACAAGCCTAATTTGCCCCTAATGCTCGTGTTTTTATTCTGTTACGACGTGATTGAATCTGCACCCACATAGAAAAAAAAGAACACTTATATAAATCTAACACAGATAAACTCACATGAGTAGCCCATGAATTTAACTCTAGTATAGCTTCCCATTGGCCAACATCCCCGTATTATGGATTCAAATTCATCGAAGCTCAATGTATTGACCCCTTGTTCAGCATTTGCACAGAGATGAAGAGTGAAGACAAGAAACACAACCAATTAACCAAAATGGAACCTAAACAGCAACAAAATTGAGACAAACCGAATGATATTACGAATTCAGCGACTTTCCCCTGTTAACACAACATCAGCAATCCAACGGCGATAAGTGGTGGATAGGAGAAGGACGGCTGACAAAACAAACACAACCAGATCAGACGACTAATTTAACAATATCAGAAGGGGCCTCGTCATGCAACCCAAACATCCCAAAACAATGTATTGTAATTCTAATAACACCATAAACATTGAAAATGTGGTACCACTACAGCATATCATCACTTGTGCCACTGTCAGTGGCACAATTGTTAAATTCCCGTGCCTATGCTCTTTTGCCAAGGGAATTTCGCGTTTTGGCACCCGTGGCACAAGTGGTCGTGGCCAGGAAATTGCCACAGGAAAAACTGTATTGTGGCATAAATAAGTGTTCTTGCCACGAAGTTTAGCCACATGAAAAAATCGTGGCAATAAATTATTCTCGTGGCTATCATATTCTCTAGCCACAAGAAAAATCATGGCGAATACGTGGCTATTATCTTCACAACCTAGAAGAAATGTCCGTGGCAATGGACATATTCCCATGGCTATACATTTTAGTAGCCACAAGTAGGGGTGTTAACGAGTCGAGTCAATCACGAGCAGAGTGATGTGGCGTTATAGTAGGGTGTTAATCCGCATATTTTAGGCAATTTGGGGTGTATTAGAGCATGGTTTTATAGTGATTCGTGGACCACTTCATTTGGAGTAGTTTTGGAGCTTATGCGTGGATTTTACGAAGATTTTAGTGCTCTAAACATCTTGGTGAGCCTTGGACGGGATTGAAGTACCGAGTCTTGACTCAAGTCATCATACATGGAGAAGACGGCACGGATACATAACGGATTCACTCGGGAGCTCAGGATTAGGAGCGGAGAAGAAGGTGAGAAGTTCGAGTTTCTCGACTCGAGATTTGGCATCCTCGAGTCGAGAAGGCTCACTCTCGAGTCGAGAAGCAGTTTCTCGACTCGAGATTTTCCTGACGCTCGACTCGAGAAGGTGTTTTCTCGAGTCGAAAATTTGTGACGCTCGACTCGAGAATTGCCTCCTCGAGTCGAGAAAGCAACTTTCCAGAAAATTCGTTGAGGCTTGTGGCGATTTCTTTTGGCATTTATCTATTTTGGCTTCTAGTGTTTTTGTACTTATCTGGAATAAAGGGGCATGAACCCCTCCCTAGTTCTACCTACCTTTGGATATTACCTACCTTGTATATAATCACCTTTGATATTATTTTCATCTTGTACTTCATTTTAGAGAGAGTTTTCATAGTTTTAGAGAGAGAATTAAGAAGAGATTAAGAGTTTCATTATGAATTTCATCTCAAATATTCTTGTAATAATTTTCATGGAAGGCTAATCCCCTTCTAGATCCTTGGTGTAATCAAATTCTCTCATCCTATGTATTAGTAAGATTTTCTTCTCTCTAATTTGCCTTTAATTTCATAGTTTTTAATTCCTTGTTTTTCAATTGCTTGATTTACCTTTATTTTGTCGAATTGGTTGATTGGATTGAATTGGGTATTTCTTATGCTTGGTTTTTAATTGATGGTCATTGATTATTAACCTTAAAGGAATCAACTTTCACATGTTTAGTGTATGGTTATGACTAATTTGTGAATGAGGAATTAATTAGGCAAGTAATAGATTAGATTTGATTAGTGTCGCGGTTGCGGCTAATTAGATACTAATTTAGATTGTTGTTAATCTTTTATTAATCCTTGCTCTTCATGCCTTTCGTTTTGATTTGTTTGAGTGGTCACTAGACAAATTAGGACTAAAAGGAGGGGAATTTGGTAGCGGTTGCTGAAATTCCCAATAACATGGATTAATTGGTTAAAAACGGGATTATCTATGAATGGTATAATTAGAGGGAGGTAAAAGCTTGCTATATTAGGGTGTTTGAATAGATTATCACCAAGGGTCGCCTTAGTAAATTTGGTAAATCGTTTATTTCTTGTTTCGTTGACTTTCAAACTAAAAAACCCCCCATTCATTGTTTATTTCGTTTGTTTATTTATTTTTCCGCATATAATTGCATATTAGGCTATTCCTCTTCCTTGTGGACACGATACCCACTTATCCTCGCTTCTTAGTTAGTTTTTGTGGTAATTTGATAGGATTTAACGACAATCTTGCTTATCACAGAGCCCTGCTCGACTAGAACTCGTGAACTCGCGAACTCGAAATTTTTTAGCTCGACTCGAGCTCGAGAACAAAATACCTCAACTCGAACTCGACTCGAACTCGAACTCGAGATCAAACTTGACAAGTACTCGAAATCAAGCTCGGCAAGCAAAACATAATCAAGAGTCAGATTTGTACCAAAAGAAATAAAAATAATCAAGAGTCCAACAAATCAAGTAATGACAAAACACACATAATCTCCACAACACACTGGAAAAATTTTAAGCAAACAAAATCTGAGTAAAACGTCATCGTTGAACTGAGCTCTAAATACAACAAAATCTGGGTATTTGTCATTGTTGTTATACCATCAATGAACAATAAAACATCTGAAAAATTAATTAAAAGGAAAAAATGACGACATAAAAAGCGATCATGCAGCGACTACGACAAGCTGGCGGTAGGATCTAACGAGCGGCGACGAAATGAGGGTCGTGCGGTTGTTGGAGGCTCAGAGTGCTGTAGTGAGTGTGTGCGACGATGAGAGAATTTGAAAATTTATGGCTAGTTTTAGATCTGTGTGTGAGAGTGAGAGTAAAAGTGTGAGACGGTGAGATTCGTCATAAAATGAGTGAGGCACAATTTTGGTTTATTTTAAATTTATTAAATTAAAAATGACAAATGCTATTCTAAAAGTTTCGAAATGTGCCCCTGTAATTCACACATTTTAGTATTTGATTTCAAAATATGCACCTGTAATTAAATTTCAAATAAGGAAAATTTGAAGATATATACTAGTATACTTTTCGAGTTGCTCGCGAGTTTTCGAGTCGAGCAGGGCCTTGCTCAAACTCGACTCGTTAACCTCTCGAGTCGATCACGAGCACGAGTCGAGCTCACTCGAGCCGAGCTTTGACCGAGTTTTGACCGAGTCGAGCACGAGTAGCTCACGAGTTTAAACTGCTCATTAACACCCCTAGCCACAAGTAAAAATGTTGTGGCTAAATAGACAATTTTTCTTGGCATTAGTAGAAATAAATTTTATTGTACCAATCTGCACTATTCATTTAATAAAGATAATAAATTACCAAAAGGAGAGAGAAAATGTTAGAGAGAGAAAATCCCACAATTAGGTTTTCTGCTAAAAAAATCGATTAAATATAAAATTAATTCTACAAAATTGGGTGATTCTTCCTCTTGATTTTGGAATTAGCTATGGCTAGATCAAGATCAAACAGGAAAAGTCACAGTTCGAAGCGTACTAGTAAGAAGAAAAACAAACAGAAAATTAGAAAAGAAGTTCCGACGACTTCTTATGCGGTCAAATTCAAACAAATCGGGGAGATTCAAGGTATACCAGCTTTGGAGCTTTCCGACGGTGAATCAGAAGATGGGATAATAGGAGAGGAGGCTGCTGGTGATGAAGCAAACGCGGAGAGGGTATTGGAAAATGAGGAAAATGACAACTGGCAGTCCGTACGGAAACAGAGACCAGGTAAAGACTCTAACTTTCATAGTAATTCTCAACCCAAATCGTCAAAGGAGGTTCCTTTGATGTCATTGAGTAATGAGGATGTAGAGGAGGGGGTTAATTACTGGAAAAGTAGTGTGGTTTGTTTTGTTCTAGGGGCAAATCCTCCTTTGGAAACTATGCATGGGTTTTTCTACAGAATTTGGGGGAAAAAAGGGTTGGATAAGGTGTCTGGTACTCCAAATGGTGTGTTTATTGTTAGATTTAAGTCAGTGGAAGAGAAAGATAACATTTTGAAGGCTGGACATCACTTATTTGACAATAAACCTCTTATTATACAACCTTGGACTGAAGATATGGAGATTAACAAATCTGAAGTGAAGAAAGTTCCAATATGGATAAAATTACCTAAACTTGAGCTTAAGTTCTGGTCTTGTAGTTGCATTCAGAAAATTTCTGGACTAATTGGCAAGTATGTGAAAAGTGATGCTGCTAGTGTTGATAGAACGAGGCTAGGATATGCCAGAGTTATGGTGGAAGTGGAAGTGGGGCAAGATTTTCCCACCATGGTGAAATTCCTTGATAACAAAGGAAAGGAAGTAGAGCAAATGATTGAATATGAATGGAAACCTTCTACATGTGGGAAATGCAAGGGGATTGGGCATGAGATGAATGAATGCAAGAAAAATGCAACTAGACCTCAGGCCAAGGGTGACCAAAGGAAAAAACCTGCTCCAAAACAGGTCTGGAGACCTAAACAGGTTCAACCTGCTCAAAAGGAGAAAACTAGCACACCTGTTGGAAATGTTGACAGCAATTTCACTACTCCTGTGAACCAGGTAGCTATTATTCCAGCTCCTAGTACTATCAGGCCTGCTCAAAGACAGTTAATTCTAGGGCAAGATCAGAATACTACCTGGGAAAGTGGAAGTAATAGTATTTCTTATGTGAATATGGTGAAATATGGCACTGGACTGGCCTCTAATGGAGGTGAGCAGGGTAATGATAGTCATGGTCTGGTTGACCATGGCTAACCTAGCTTTCTGGAATATCAGGGGATTGAACAGTCCCAACAAGCAGAAGGATATCAAAAGATTCATGGATAGGAATAATGTTGGGCTGTTCAGTCTCTTAGAAACACTAGTGGAAAAACACCCATACATGTCGGTTAAAAATAGCATTAAACATCATTTGTAAGGTGTCTCGACTAAGCGTGACACCTAATGTAATTTTCAATACACATCATTTGTTTGGCGATGTGTAAAATGCATTTTAGATATCAGTTCCATAGAAGAAATGATGTGTAAAATATGAGCTTACATGTCGGTTGTTTAAGGAAGTGATGTATAAAACCTGTTTCTGGCACATTTAAATAAGACCATAAGTGTCACAACCGATGTATAAAATACACTTTTACATATCATTTGTGTATAAAACAGATGTGTAATAGGAGTTTTTAAACTTCACTTGTTGTAACAACTGATGCCTAAAGTGTAGATTTTTTTTTTTTTTTTTCGAAAATGATTGATGCTTCCTTTATTTGCTTTGTACATACCAAACATCTAACTTCTGCAGAAAATTCGGCAGAGTTTGCCCTGTAATTTGTCATACCAAGTTATAAACTTTGATGAAAACCTGCACACAATTTTCAAATAATCCACAACCAAATCTCGTAGCTCATCGTAGCTATCCTCCATTATCTTATAGCTTCTTCTATATTCAAAATCACAACCCAACACATGCAAATGACAACCATTCCAATTTCTAAAACAACATACTAAGATAAAACTAGAATCTCTAAAACATTCCAAATACAAAGTTTCAATTCATAAGTCTAAAAACTTACTCTTGTCTCTTAGAAAAAGTCTAAACTACATAAGTATCTACATGCAAGATTCCATAAAGAAACCGGACCAAAGTTCTCGAACGTGATTCATGTCTTCCTTTGAATAAGAGATCTTGAGACACTACAAATAAACACATTCAAGTCATTAATTGTCACCATAAATTCAAGGGATACTACCACAATGTGTCTTACTAACATAAGAATATACCTTGGTCAAGTCTTCCTTGTTCATATGAAACAAGACAATTTCATACATGTTTCTCATGACATAGTATCCGCACTCGGAGCTTCCGGGTTGTTGAGGGCACTATCATTTCACATATGTCAATGTTAGGTCCATATAAAATGGAATGGAAAGTCAATCCTTTATTAGACATTTTACAACGTTTACTTACCACTGTTTTAGGCCAAGAGAGAGAATGTCCCTTCTTAACATCATGTTTCCCCCCCTTTTTGGAATACACCTTAAAAGCCCTATAAGAAAAGATAAATATAAAAAGACCCAATGATCTAGATTTAAAAAAGTAAATTAAAATTGGAATTGAGCAAAGTGTGTTAGTATCCTTACATGTTCAAATGATTTCTTAGGCGTATCCTTCTAGGAAGATTACCTTGTTGTGAATCCATAAAATATACCTCATTCCTTGTTGGACATATCACAATCAACATCCAATGAACCCTGCAAACATTACCGATATGAAAGTGGTATAATTAATAAATGTAAGTTAATAATATAAACCAATGTTTGAATTCAATCACTCACCCCTCAAAATATGGACAAAGAAAAAACTTTTTGTCCTGATTACTTAGCAAGACATCCACTAAGTAATTCTCCGTATCAAGTGGAGCTTGGGTAATTGAGCTAAGTCTCTCGGGACACATGTAAGCAACATTTTGTATTCCAAGCCTCCGACCAATGTCATCCATATACCTTTCATAAAATAGAAGGTGTTATTGAAAATCATATAAACGCAAAATTAGCCACAAATAAAAGCTTGCTGCTAAATATAATGATATTTCATACCTTCCCCAAACTTGAATAATCGAGCAATCCACCCAATCAAATTTAAACAATTGGGTAATATCACTAACCATAACTGGAACACCAATTTCATGTTTATAATGGTAAAGTTCATCGGGAATGCTAACACGGTACATCTCCATGTCTTTCGGCTTTCTTTTCAATAAATCATGAAGTATCTTACAGTTAGAGCCTAGCATGGAGTGATTTTCAATGGAAATCATGTCTCCTGGTATATTGTTGGTACCCGATCCCTTTGTGTCTTTAGCACTATCTTTGGTTTTGCCTTTCGCCTTAGTTTTTTTTTTGGGGGATTCGTGTACCTATGAATGAAAAGTATTAGGACGAAAATCACAAAATCTAAAATTAGTAATGCAAACATAAATAACTATATCTAACCTCATCGTCAAGTAGTTCAACCCACTTTTTCGGCCATGGTCCAAAACTACCTTCTACTTCACCAACGACTTTGAATCCGCCGTAAGGAATTGGTAGTGGTGCACTTTGTTCTATAACCTGGTCGATAGAAACCCTCACTTGATCTGCCGGCAGTGGAACATTGTGTTCTGTAGCACCTACTTTGGTAGGAAAAAATGTCCCATTTGCAACAACCACACACTCTCCCGTTTCAAGCCCAACAGAAAGGCGACAAGAAACTGGTTCCTACAATCCCAAGTCAAGCAACAATAATTTGAGAAAAAAATTCTATTTCACATATTACTAAAACGTTATCTAGCAAAGGTCGAATAAGTATACCTTTGCCTTATCAAAGGGATCAGGCTCAACCGAGTGACAACTACTACGATCAAGGCCAGAAGGAGTCATGTTAGTTTCAATCTCAAGTGGCAATTTCACTCCGGCAAGTTTCAGAATATTCAATGTCTTTTCCATACAATAGGCTTCCATTTCAGCCTTGACTCTCGCCGTAACTTGTTGCTCAAGCAAACGCATGTGTTCCTCTGTTACCACCTTGCGACTCGACCCGTCAGCATTTGGCTCACCAAAATAAGATCGGAGACTAACTCTACTTCCCACTCCCCGTGTCCGTCCTGGATGATCTTTTTTCTTAGTTGCCAACGTCAATGCATCTTCCAATCTTTTCGGAACGAATTCTCCTTCTCTTTCTTTGTCCTGCCAACGCTTCTGTTTATAGAAAAGATTACGTATCCATTTTAGTCATAATGAAAGCAATATATAATAAATGACATCACATTCTTCAATATTTAGAAAACAAGACTCACTATTTCGTCTATTAATTCTCGAGTATGCACAGGAACATCCTTTCCTTCTGGCGGGGTATGAGCTCGTATCCAATTATAACTTCGGTCAGAAACAAGACTCTTAACAGATTCCACTACAGATGTGGCATCCGTACTCTCTGACTCGGTAGTTGCAGATGCAAGTTCTTCTTTATACCATTGCTCCCTTTTTCCAGTATACCCCGATCTGCCCAAATAATGTGGATGGTTGTTGAACTTTTGAGCTTTTTTACCCGCCTCGCGCTTGTCCTGCAAATCAGTAATGTATAAACTTAATGCTTCATTTAGAAATGAAATAGGCAAACTTCAAGTGAGGCCGTGTTATGTCATATTCACCTTAAAATCTGCCTCCAAACGAGCCTTCTTAAACTTATTCCATTTCTCAGGGGTGATGAACGAGTAAAGTGACAAAGGGTCATCCAATGGTACTTTTCGAGTTTGCTTTCTTGTTTTATAGATATATGTAGATGTCAAGTATGTCTTGAAATTCTTCCAAGCAGACCCTACATGGCTTACAGTGCTGGACTTAAATTTTTCATCGATATGGAACATTTTCTGCAGAAATAAGAACAGTAAAAAGAGAAGTTAAAGAGTGATGCAACATGTTTTAGATGTTATTTGACACTCAAGGACCAAAGAGCATCCATTTATAACCTTCAATGTCGCGAATTTCAAATTTTTCAGAAACAATGTCAAAACTAGTTCACAAAAACCAGTTTTGCGCAGTTATTTTGCACGGTTCTTTGAGCAAGCAAATCAAGTCACAAAAATATGTGCAATACCAATTTGGAAAGGTAAGACATCAAAATACAAAATGGAAGTGGAATTACTTGAAAATAATGTATGCATTATTACCAGATTACTATTTCGTACAATCTGACAGCAAGAAAATGTTTAAGAAATGCAATTTTCTTAACTTGTGTTTGAGGAGGCATATCTCATAGCCTAGAGATCCATTTTGAGCATATTATATATTCTAATTGAAGTTCAAAAACATAGCTATCCCGTGGCATAGGTTAGAGTTTCATCAAATAAGGTTTGTGATGTCTGTGTATCATTTTCACACTGAAACAATTCTGAAATCCCCAAATAGCTAGTAGAATGTAACGATTGTACAGTAATTATTTGACGTTCATACCTGAAGATCGAGCCAAATGGTAGCTTTTAAGCCTTCGGGAACATCTTTCCATTCCTTGTAATTAATATCTATTGTACGACCAAGAACGCCAATCTGAGTAGAGTATGTGTCTTTCCATTTTCCACATGGTCGATTGTTGTTATCATATTCAAGAAACATAGGCTGAGTTATTTTCTTCATCCTTATCCCAGTTGTCGCACCTCTACTCTTCTTTGTCTTTGTGGCAATTGATGAAGTTTGACGTTCTTGTTCATCTTCATATGGCTGCTCCTCTTCGTCTTCAGCCATAATGTATTACCCAGTTTTGGTAAGGGCAACTGAAAAAAGAATTCACCGAGTTATGATCACTAAAATTAGGAAATATAACATCAACCATTATAGCACTATTATAGAAAAGAAAGACAATGTAAAATCAAGTTAGCATTATCGTACTAAAGAAAGATAAAAGAACAATAGAGTTAAAGTGCATCTATAGTCACAAGATAAATAGTATAGCCTAAAAGCCCCAAGTACTAGCTAAATTCGGAACCAAATTCAAAGTTCAATATCTCTCAAACCACTAAGAATTTTGAAGTGAAACCAATTGGAGACGAAAGATTATGATCTTAGCTTTCTAAGAAGTGGTCACACGCCCTAAGGGGACAGGTAACGAAGTAGTTACATGCGTTTGAATATAGACTGCCAGAACAGAATAACACGGGTCGTGCTCTGTTTACACGACTCGTGTGCACTACAGATTAGCTCCTGGAGGTGCACGACATGTGCTTTGTATTACACAACAAGATCAAAAGTTTTAATGGGTAAGATATATATAATGTTATACCTTTGGGACTCATTATTCTTGCTTCTTATGATCAAACCATAGACCTTCATCATGATCTTCACGAACATAAGGTTCCTCAGAGACAATTTCAATATCCTGCGGTCTAAGAGAAATTGGGGGGAGCTCATCATATTCATCATATTCTTCTTCGTCTTCAACATCTTCGACACCAAGAATACGCCTCTTACCATTACAAACAACAGACCACCTTTTATCCGCAGGATCAACAATATAGAAAACTTGCTTAACTTGAGACGCAAGTACGAAGGGTTCATCTAAATGTCCAGCAAGACTAAAATCTACCAAAGTGAATCCCATCTCATCAACCTTAACGCCTTTATTTGAATTAGCCCACTTACATTGAAATATAGGTACACTAAATGTCACATAATCAAGTACCCATATGTCTTCAATTACCCCATAATATGATCTTTTGACGTCAACGGTTTTGTTACCCTTTCCACGTTCTTTTGATGAGGCAACAATGGTAACTCCACTATTTTGCATTGTACTCTTGGCATCTTGACGCCGAGTGTAAAAGCAAAATCCATTGATATCATACCCTTCATAGGATTCAATAATCAACCGAGGTCCATATGCTAACCATTGAATGGTATCACTTATGTTATTGGGATTGGTAGACAACTCTTGCATGACCTTCTCTTTGAACCAATGAACAAAAGTCCGATGGTGAGCTGCCAGCAACCAACTTTCTCGCTTTGTCGGATGTTGCTTCTTCAAAAAGGCCAAATGCATTTCTAAATATGGGTGAACTTCAGTCATGTGACTCAAAACAAAGAATTGTGTCTGCTCATGAATTTCACCTTCAATGGTAATGGGTTTATAGCCTAAAGTACCCTTCCCTGAAAGTCTTCCTTCATGACGAGATTGAGGAAGTCCAATAGGTCTAACATTTGCCAAGTAGTCGGTCACAAACCCAATCACCTCAGAAGCAATGAACCCTTCAACAATACTTCCCTCTGGCTTGTAACGATTCTTCATGCGTCCCTTGTGTGTTCCCATTTCTCGCTCCATAGGATACATGTATCTCTGGAACACTGGACCACAAATTTGTACCTCTCTTACTAAGTGAACAACTAAATGCACCATCATGTCGAAGAAAGATAGAGGAAAATACATCTCTAATTCACATAGAGTGACGACCACATCTTTCTGCAGCTGGTCCAATTTGGAAGGATCAATCTCCTTCGCAGAAATCGCATTGAAGAAGAGACAAAGTTTTGTTATCACCCGTCTAACATGTTTCGGCAATATAGATCGAATAGCCACAGGTAGTAAATGTTGCATCAAAACATGACAATCATGCGATTTCAGTCCTACTAACTTTAGATCTTTCATGGATACAAGTCGACTAATGTTAGAGGAATATCCATGTGGAACCTTAACACCTTTGAGACACTCACATAATGCAATCTTTTCCTTTCTAGACAAAGTGTAGCAAGCTGGGGGTATATAGGTTCTGTTCCCTTGTTCTCTTGGATGTAACTCGGGGCGTATATTTCTTTCTGCCATGTCATATCTCGTTTTGACCCCATCTTTAGTCTTATTTGGCATGTTCAATAATGTTCCAATAATACTATCAAATACGTTCTTCTCCACATGCATGACATCAATACAATGTCTAACGGATAAGTCCTCCCAATATGGAAGCTCCCAAAAAATTGATTTTTTTGTATGACATACACCATCTGGTGGAGGATTATACGGCTTTCCAAACTCATTAGTTATGTTTTCCACCCTTTTATGAAACATTTTTCCATTCAAGGGCAAAGGTGGTGATCTAGATTCAATTTTTCCATCAAAAGCCTTCTTTTTTCTACGAAAAGGATGATCAGCAGGAAGAAATCTTCGATGACCCATGTATGCATACTTGCCACAATTACTTAACCAATCAGATTCTGTGTCATCCCCGCATATTGGACATCCCTTTTCTGTCTTCAACCTATAACCGGAGAGATTACCGTAAGCTGGAAAATCATTGATAGTGCAATACACCATAGCATGCATTTGGAACGTTCTGCCCTCATATGCATCGAACACTGGCACCCCATCATTCCATAGAAATTTCAAATCTTCAATTAGAGGCTCTAGGTATACATCGATATCATTTCCTGGCTGTTTCGGTCCCGATATTAGCAAGGCTAACTGAATGTACTTGCTCTTCATGCAAAGCCAAGGGGGCAGATTGTATATTACTAAAAGAACTGGCCAACAACTATATTGAGTACTCAATGTCCCGTAAGGATTAATTCCATCGGTGCAAAGTCCTAATCTCAAATTTCTAGGTTCTTTGCCGAAAGATTTGTAAGTGCGGTCAATTGTTCTCCACTGGGGTGCATCAGCCACATGTTTCATTAATTTGCCATCTTTGTTCTTCCTTTCATCATGCCACCTTAAGTGTTTTGCGTCTTTTGGATTCGCAAACAATCTCCTGAATCTTGGTATTATTGGTAGATACCATAACACCTTTGCCGGACCCCCTTTTCCATCATAATCTTTCACCTTGTACCTCGACTCTCCGCATCTCGGGCACTCATCTAAGTTTATATGCTCTTTTCGGTACAAAATACAATCATTTGGACAAGCATGAATCTTTTGATACTCCATACCCAGTGGACACAACATTCTCTTACATTGATATGTTGTACTTGGAAGTTCATTGCCTTCGGGTATCAAGTCTTTCAAGAGTTCAAGTAAGGCCGTGAAACTTTTGTCACTCCATCCATTCCCTGCTTTTAAGGTGTACAATTTTAACACAGCGGATAAACGCGAGAACTTAGTACAACCAGGATATAGTGGCTTCTTCGAATCGCTTACCAACCTCTCAAAAATATCAGGGCGTTCTACGAAGTCATTCTCAATATCATGCATCATTTGATCAACTCTATCGGGCTCTACATCGTTCTCCTCCTCTAAACTATCTTCTTCCTCTTCCTCACTCCCTTCCTCAATCTCATCAGCCATCTCAATATCATCGCTACCATACATCATCCTCTCATCTTCTGTCCCTAAATGTATACCACTAGAGCTGCCATTAACAGTTTCCCCATGCCATATCCACACGGTGTAATCGGGTTTGAATCCATGACAAACCAAATGATCCCTTAGTTCACTAACACCATTAACTTTGTAGCGGTTCATACAATTCTTACATGGACATATGAAACAATCGTCCTCCTCCCCATTTTTTCTCTTATGTTCAATGGCACAACTAAGAAAACCCTTAAGGTTTTCAAGAAAATTTACATCCCGCTTACCATACATCCAACTCCGATCCATATCTAATAAACAAAAATATGTGACGGTAAGGACATAATTAAGCAAACTAATTTCAGTCACTTTTGAATGATATATGGTCTGATCACTAGGTTCTAATAACTCCAACCTTACCCATTCTGGAACTTTAAGCAAACAAAGTTCAGTCACTTTCAAGATTCACTCCTAATAAGCTAAGTAAACCTTAAACGGGTATCTAGGCTTAAGAATTACCTTTATACAAATCATGAAATTTATGTGTACAATAAAACTTAAAAGTCATTGAAAAGAAAATAAATATCATCACATAATCAAATTATTACCTTATATTACAAAGATTTTGGATGTATCAAAAGTCCAAGTATACCCCTTCTTCTATAAACGCCTCCAACTGTACATGAAAAACAAACCATTTGAGTTAACACATTTTACAAGTCAATGAATAGTGGAGAAAAAGACATCAAATACAAGGGTACATATAGTTGCCATCTAATTTACTAAAAATAATGTGTAAGTACTAGCTATATTGACCTAGTTTGATACTTGATTATATAATGATAAAACAAAGAATCATGATCTTGAGATTGTACTCTTTTCTTGAACATAAAATAATTCACAAAATACAAATCTACATATATGGTTTAGCCTCAATCACAAGCAACTGTTACACGTCGCTACATATTGGGCATTTCGATACCCGGTCGTATTTTGACCATATCTCACTCATACGGAATCCGATTAAGGCGATTCAAAAGGCCACGCGAAGCTATAATCAAGACCTACAACTCTTATGCTCTGAGTTTTCCCAAATTCTGAACGAATTTTGTTCGAAACATAACCCTAATTTGACGAAAATCATTCTACTATGAGGTTCAATCTTGAATTCCATATAAACCCTAAAACAATACACTTCTTAAATTATAACACAAAGATAAAAGTTTAAATTAACAAGAATTCAGATCAAAAATTTAGAGAAAATAAAAGTATTGAATTACCTAGTGTGATAGTAACTATCAGCAAAGTTGATGAAAAGAGCGATTGATGATGCACGATCGATGATGCACGATTGATGATGAATAATGATGGTTGATGAGTGATGATTAATTAACTTCTAGGAGTAGAGATGAATGATGATGGAAAGAGAGGGGGTTGAAGAAGGCATAAACGTTTCACTGTGTACTGCGATAGTTATGCGCCTTTTTTTTTTCTTTTTTTTTTTTACCTTTGCGCCTTTTTTTATTACTCTTTTACTTAATAGTACATCATACATCAGTTCAATCATTAATTGATCCTCAAGGGAAAAACTTTAAGCGTCATCTTTATTGGAAAAGATGTTTAAGCCCAAGTTTTGGGAATCGGTTGTATTGGGACTGACACCTGAAAACTAATTTTAAGCATCAATTTATTTTAACCGATGTTTAAAATCAACTTTATATGTCGGTTCTAATAAAAAAATGATGTTTAAAACAAAATATAGTTCCGCGCCAAATACTAAAGTGACTTTAAACGTCACTTTCATTAGATAACCGATGTCTAAATAAAGCTTTAGACATCATTTGCGGGAGAAGTGATGTATATGTGGAGACATATGTGTATCTTTTTCTACTAGTGAAACCAAGGTGAAACCAGGTGCTGTCACTAAGGTTCATCTTGGCTTAGGAAATAGATGGGCAATTACTACAAATAACAGTTGCCATAATGGTGGGAGGATTTGGGTGCTTTGGGATCCAAGCAGATATAATGTAAGCATTGAACATATGGAAAGTCAGCTGATACACATGAAGATTGAAGATGTGTGTATTAAAAGCAGCTTCTTGACTACCTTCATATATGGCTCAAATGACCATAATGAGAGGAATGACCTTTGGAGGAGTTTAGTGAATATTTCCAACTCAGTCCAAGAACCCTGGGCAGTAATGGGAGACTTTAATAATGTCTTACACCAAGATGAAAGGATTGGTTCCAAAGTTCAGCATGCTGAGATTGTAGGGTTTCAAGACTGCACTATGAGATGTGGGATTCATGATATGAAAGCTGGGGGAAGTTTTTTCACATGGAATAACAAACAGTTGGGGGATAAAAGAGTATACAGCAAGATAGACAGGATTCCGATCAATGCAAATTGGATTCAAGCTTTTCCAGATAGCTATGCCTATTTCCACCCTGAGGGCTTGTTTGACCACTGTCCTTGCATCATTACTCTTTCCAAGGAAAGGAAAGTCAGAAAACCATCCTTCAAATATTACAATATGTGGAGTCAAGCTCCAGGGTTTGCTGAAATTGTGAGAAATGTATGGGAATCAGAAATTCAGGGCTGTTTAATGTACAAGGTGGTTAAAAAACTCAAGCAGCTCAAAATGCCATTGAAAGCTCTGAATGCTGAAATGTTTTCTAATGTGGAAAAGGCTGCAGGTAAGGCAGAAGATGAGTTAAAGCAAATTCAAGAGTTGCTACATTTGGATCCTTCAAATATAGAACTCAGAAATAAAGAATACTCTGCTGCTCAGCATTTCAAATTCCTCCACAAGGCTCAGTATAGTTTTTTGAAGCAAAGAAGCAAAATTGCTTGGCTAGCAGAGGGGGATGATAATACTCCCTTTTTCCACAGCACCATTAAGGCAAGGAGAATCAGGAATGCAGTACACCAGATCAAAGATATGCAGGGTAAGCTAGAAGATGATGATGAAGGAATTCAGAATGCTTTTCTTAATTTTTACACTGATCTGTTAGGTAAATCTGCTCAGTGTACCAAGGTCCACATTCCTACAGTTAGGAAGGGCACAATAGTTGATGATGAAATGACTAGAGATTTGCTGAAGCCAGTTGACAGGAAGGAAATTAAAGAAGCCATTTTCTCTATTCATAATAATAAGAGCCCTGGCCCTGATGGGTTTACAAGCAAATTTTTCAAGGATAGTTGGGGTATTGTTGGTACAGAGATTAGTGATGCTATTCTTGATTTCTTTGAAACTGGGAAGTTACTCAAACAAGTAAACTGCACCACTTTGACTTTGGTCCCAAAGGTAAAGAATCCACAGTCAGTTCTTGAATTCAGGCCTATAGCTTGTTGTAATACAATTTATAAGGCTATTTCCAAGATAATCTGTGGGAAGTTGAGTGGCATTCTGCCAAGTCTTGTGAGTAAGAATCAGGGGGCATTCATTAAGAACAGGGACATAGTGGATAACATCATGATTTGTCAAGAGCTGGTTAGAAAATATAAAAGGAAAGGAGTTTCCCCTAGATGCATGATCAAAATTGATTTAAGGAAAGCTTATGACTCTGTTGAATGGAGTTTCATTAGGGAAATGATGACTGCCCTTAATTTCCCACAGAGATTCATTGAGCTGGTGATGACATGTGTTGAAACCCCTACTTATTCCATTAACCTTAATGGAGGCAGCTTTGGTTTCTTTCCTGGAAAAAGAGGTCTCAGACAAGGGGATCCTCTTTCCCCCTTACTTTTCACATTGTGTATGGAGTATCTGAGCCGAATCTTGGGGGTGGTTGCTGATAGAAGAGAATTTAAGTTTCATCCTATGTGTCATAAACTGAAGCTTAATCATCTCTGTTTTGCTGATGATTTGCTTCTATTCTGCAAAGGAGACTTTAATTCAGTGGCTTTGATGCTTAGAGGCTTTATGACCTTTTCACAAGCTTCAGGCTTGTGTTCAAGTCCAGCCAAATCAGAAATTTATTTTGCTGGTGTGGGTGGTAATGTTATCAGGGAGATATTGGACTTTTCTGGTTTCAACAGAGGTGATTTGCCATTCAAATATTTGGGTGTACCTATCACTGCTGGCAGGCTATCCATCATGGATTGTAATATTCTAGCAAGCAAGATTGTTAGCAGAATTACAGCCATTGGGACCAAGAAACTGTCATATGCAGGCAGGGTGACATTAGTGAAGGCTGTTCTTATTCACCTTCATGACTATTTTTTTTTTTTTTGAGAACCACCTTCATGACTATTGGGCAAGAGTGTTCTTGCTCCCAAAATTGGTTCTTAAGAAGATTGCTTCTATTTGCAGAAATTTCCTATGGGATGGGACTGAAATTATGCTTAGAACTCCTTTAATATCCTGGGATCATATTTGCAGACCTGTAGAGTGTGGAGGGCTAGGTATTAGAGACATATTCATTTGGAATTTGGCTTGCATTGGAAAGTATGTTTATTGGATATTTTCTAAAGCTGACTCCCTTTGGGTTAAGTGGGTGAATGAGTACTATTTGAAGGGATGTGACTGGGGAAGTTATAACCCACATGAGGATGCTAGCTGGAGTTGGAAAAAGATCTGCTCAACCAAGAACAAATTGTTAAATGCTTTTAGCAATGGGAAATGGTTGGGAGGAGATGCAGATTACAAAGTACACTACTACAAAAGACAATATAGACATCGGACATTTTTACACATACACGTCGGTTTTGGATTCGACGTTAAGTTGAGTGACATCTATTCATTTGGAATAGACGTCGGTTTTAAGTCTCACGTGCATCAAAAGTATAGACATGGGTTTTTCTGAAAAAACCCATGTCTATGTGGTCTAATAGACGTGGGATTTCCTTGGATATCCCATGTCTATAAGAACTTTAGACATGAGTCTTTTTAAAAAATCCCATGTCTATTCTTCGATTAAATATTAAAAAAAAAAAAATTGTTCGGAACCTAATATTTTCTGGTTCCAAACCTGATATTGCATAAATGTAATTTGTCATCAACAATTAAAACTCTCATATTGATCAATACACAATTACAAACGTTGTGTGCTCTGATAAGAGAAAACCAATCGATTTCGACAAAATTACACACTAAAAAAAATCAACAATGAGATTTTATATGACGCATGCAGGTGCCGCCGTTGGTGATTGTTGTAATCGTAGCTTTTGGATTTTCAATTTTCACAGTAGATGGCCTCATGAAATTTTCATTAAGAATTGACCTGAACCCAAGAAAACAATTAACCTCATAAAAACCAAAATAATAATCCAAATATTCTTGAACAATATCATGAACAACTTAAACAAAAATTAAGACTACAACCAAATTAGAAAGCAAGAAATTGAAGTAACTCTAAAAAAAGAATACAAGACTAGATCTCCTCAAATTTTCAAACAACAATGTCAAAAAAAATTAGAAAATGAAATTCTAGCACCTGCAAATTAGAAATTTTAATGACGAAAATAGAGTAGAAAGATCGAATTTGAAGACGAAAATCGTACCTTAAGGCGGATCGAAGATAAAGAAATAAAAAAAACCCTGAGATTTGGGGGGATTTGTTTGCTATTGTTATTAACACATACCCAATTAAAATTTGACCCAAAAAAAAGTAAGATTCAAAAACTTGCAAAATTAAAGAGGTGTTTATATCAAAACCACCATTGAAATCCTCCTATGAATAAACAAAAGACCATAATAAATATCTTTGATCTTGAAGAAGTAAAACCATACCTTGAAAATATACGAAGAAGAAAGTACTTAGATCTACTTTAACATTCAACCAGCAACAATATATTGACTAAAAAATCGATGCACTTGTGATGGTTGGTGCCTTGGCGGTGTTCGAGTAGGTATAAGATGAAGAAAGTTAAGAGATTGAAGTAGTATGCGAGAGATTAATAGAGAGAAGATGAAAGAAAAAAAGAAAGTTCTGAGCTTTCAAGAAGCAGTGGGCATTGTGGGCGGCACAGGAGGAGAGAGAGTAAAGAAAGTGTTAGAGTTAGGGTTGGGTTTTATTAATTAGAAAAAAGGTCTACATTGACATGGGTTTTATCAAGATCATTGTTATAGTGATTTTGAGAAAAATATCCGGAAGCTAATAGACGTCATTTTTGCTAAAAATATGATGTCTATATAAGCATAATAGACATGGGTTTTTACTTAAAAACCTATGTCTATTAATAGACATGGGTTTTTTTTGAAAAAACTCATGTCTATTGTTTCACCAAAATTGCAAAAATGCCACCAGTTCCTCATAGACATGGGTTTTATAGATGTCTGATGTTTATGTAGTGATGTCTATAATGCATTTTGTAGTAGTGGTAGCAGAAGGTTTCGAATGGCTCAGCCCTGACTTTACTAAAATCATTTGGGGTAAATTTATCTGGTCTAGATATAATATCCCTAAAACTGCATTCATCAGCTGGTTGGCCATGCACAGCAGACTGCAACTGAAGGATAAACTCCTGAAAATTGGAGTTTGCACAGATGATATATGCTTTCTATGTCAGGCTGCTGCAGAAAATCATGAGCATTTACTGTTTGGGTGTATCTACAGCAAGAAATGCTTGGATTTGCTGAGAATTTGTTGTCAAATTGATTTCCCTGATAAGGAGATCATGATATGGTGCTGTAAGAAAAGAATGGGGTCAAAGATAAGAAATCAAGTTGCTGGTTCTTTAATTTGTTGTCTAGCCTATAACATATGGAGGATCAGGAATAAGTGCAGGATTGAGGGCTGTCTAGAAGTTCCAGAACTTGTAGTGAAACAGGTTGTGAAGCAGGTCAGTTCAAGGATCAAAAAGAAAATTGAGAATATAAACAGCAAGGATAGGACCTGGCTGAGTGCGAGAAATTTAGTTTAGAATAGGGTTGTGATCTTTTTGGGGGAGTAGATTCTGATTCTACTCTCAGCTAGTCAGGAATTTTACTCTGTACTAGCTATTTTTGTACTATAATCTCTTTGATTAATGAAAATTCTTACATTTTTCCCCAAAAAAAAAAAAAAAAAAAAAAAAAGATAATAAATTACCAAGCCATAGATCGTGATAAAATCCAAATGTTATTATTGAAAAAGATGTGTGAATAGTTACATGATAAGTACTTTCTTCAAAAAAAAAAAAACGAAAGGAAAATTATTCCGAAGACATGCTAAACTTTTAGGCAATACGTACAAAAAAATAATTCATGATGCAAAGTACAATTTCATGTCATTTAAATAAACATTGATGTGCTTCAAACTCGTGGCTCGACAATACTTTGTCCAGATAATTCACTTACAAAGAGAAAATAACAATGATCATTTGGAAAGGAAATGAAAGACATATTAAATAAATACCATCCCTAGCAAACCGACCCGGCCACTCTGATACGACAAGACTAACTAACGACAATACATGGTAGCCCAAACATAGAAACAACATTACAAGAGGTGTAAGCATTCTACCCATTCCCTATCCCTGACACTAAGACCATACATCAACAATACTTTAAATCAAACTTTGGGTCTAGCAAAAATCTGGCAGCACTTCTACTAAAAACGGATTATACCAAAATTTCACATAACCTGTAAATACCAAAACTAGCTGCTAGCAAGCAGATTCAATAATGTCCCATCATGTAAATTAACACCAAAACAACATTCTCCATATGCTCAAGTTCATTGTCACTGAAGATGCGGTGACATGCTCCAATTATTTGAAAGAAAAATGACACAGTTTGTAGTATGAAATTAGTAAAAGTTACTAAAAAGGTCACGCTTATGAAAGATGACAACAATTATAAGGATTAAGTAATATGAACACTAAAATATCTGTTTCCATCATATCTCTTGTCATCATCTCATCAAAATCATCACTATTGATATCTAGTATATGAAAGGATGGAAACTATAATAACATGTTTATAAACATCATTTCTAACGATAGTGTTATCCATAGCAAGATAAATTTACGAATGAAAAAATGATAATAACATCCCCAATGAAATTTGCGTACCATCATCCAAATCATTATTGTAATCAAAATCAGCAATGCCTTGATTGGTATTTATATGCTCCTGAGTATTGATAGGTATGTAAAAGAAGCAAATAATCTTAATATCACATACAGAGATTAAAAACAGTATGTAATGAACTGTTGTTTTCAATAAACAATTAAACAACCATG
Organism: Spergularia bocconei; assembly: GCA_963457585.1. Taxonomy (NCBI): domain Eukaryota; kingdom Viridiplantae; phylum Streptophyta; class Magnoliopsida; order Caryophyllales; family Caryophyllaceae; genus Spergularia; species Spergularia bocconei. Next base: position 15,312,755 of record OY734946.1, on the reverse strand, counting down.
TCAATTCTTTCCGAGCTGAAGAAGCTAATCTTAATGCATTATGGCCCATCAGTTCTTTCCTCTGATTGTGCACCTTCAGAGAGTTAGCTAGCGATAAGGGTGCAATGAATTGGCTTCTTTTGGATTTGTATTTCATTAGGGCATGCATCTTTCATTTTTTTGTTTTTCAAAAGGGTGATTAATTGGATCAAACATGCAGAGCAATTTATAGATGTTATGCTATACCAAAAATATTTATTACCTCTCTAGTAAGTACAAGCTCTAAGTTCTCTAAAAGATCATCATCATCCTCGCCAAGGATAGGTTAACGTTATTAGTCTTCATCTTCGAGTGCATAAACTATGCAGGATGTGTCACTCATCTCTGCCCTAACTCTACAGGATGCCCTGCCCACACTACTACAATTTCCGTGTTTTGGCGACGCTTTTTTGGCGGCTTCTCGACGCTGAAAAGCGTCGAGAATTATTTTTTCGACGCTTTCAAAAAGCGTCAATATTTGTCGTGTCAGAATTTTTCGACGCTTTTTGGTGTCACATTTATCGACGCTTTTTTGTGTCAATTAATACTTGTGACGCTTTATAGTGTCAATAATTTCTGACATCATTTTGTGTCAGTTTTTATTATTGACACCTTGTATAGTCACAAAAATTGACAACCAAAAGCGTCAATAATTATCAAATTAGTTTTGTCCAATGTGACTCTTCCATACCTTTATATAAGTATAAATGTACAAAACTCAATTTCATAATATAATATCGATATACAAATCTTGATTAACCCGGAAAATCACGTATATATATATATATATATATATATATATATAGATCCAATGGAAGTACGTACTAGTGAAGAAAAACTTCATTTCTATGAAGCTAAGTAATACAAACAAGCTAATAAAGCTTGGAATTTTCAATTCAAATGTCAAGTTCACTATTGCATAAGAAATCTGGCCACAATGAATATAGCAATGCAAAAGCGACAACCAGCCACACGCTTTATGAGGAAGCCCATTAATCACCTTGATCGTCGAAAAATGACTGCTTCTTTGAGCCAAATTCAGCGTGACCTGAAACCTGCAAATCAAAGAGTGAAATAAATCAATAATTCAGTCTGTCAAAGAAACTAGATTCCGATACCACAAGAACCAAAACCACAAGAAACAAGCTCTTCCAAGAACCATAATAATCAGCAATGATTATCTCTTAAACTTTATCTAGTACATAACTGGTACATATGAAAAAATATTAATTGACATGTTGATGTCCTCATAAACAACATTACTAAAGTAGAAGAAATTCCATTAACAGGGATATGCAAATTGCACCAGAGGGCAGAGGCACAAATTATCATCACAAAGCCTTACGAAAAAATGTAACTCTAGTAAGCAAACACTCAACAGAGCAGAGCCATCCAGCAGATAAATTGTGATTAGGAGTTTGATGTCTACTCCACGCCCGCCCACACCAACCAAGGTCAGGATTTGGAGCTCAAACTCTTACAAACCGTGATGAATTTTTGAGTCATTCGTTTTTCAGATTAAACCTAACAACTGTACCTTTAATTTAGTATGTCATGGGCTGCATGACTAGTCGTGAGCAGAAAGTTATGAGGACTGCAAGGTAGAAGTTGTGCAAATGCGGATGCAATCAAGTTCGATTGTAGAGTAACCGCAATAGTTTCTGTTTTAATTGCTCAAGTTTGGGACCAGGGGCCATCTGAATGATGAGAAAATATCCTAGGATGGCATTCAATCTAGGAATGCAAGAATGCTCCCTCATTATAAACAGTAGTTTTTATTAAATGAGAAAAGAAAAAGTTTGCTATGTGCAAAACTATCTCCTTTGTGGAATCCCTTACTCATTTGTAGATTAAATGATCTAAATCACTGAGCCTATTGAAAATTAACAGAAAGCTGCTTATTTACTTGTTGTTAAGTTCATGCCTTTCTAGTTTGCATTTAAACCATTGAAAATTCACAGAAAACAAGCTCATTCTCACCCTTGTTTTCATACATTTAGAAGAAAATTCTGTTTTTCTTTTGAGTTTTGAAGACCACTCAAATAATAAGTTACCTCCTATGCTTGTTCTACTAAGGTGACTTCTTCATGGAACGATAACAAACACAAGAAACAAAAACAACCACAAATCTTATCATAATTTGCTTATGGAATAGAACATGAGTCACAGCAACAAACTTTCGAGGAGCAACAAAGTGATCGTATGAAATAATATGCAATATGAATAAGCAGATCGCACACGGAAAAAAAATGATAAATGATGAAAATCGGCCATTCGAAACAAACTGCCCAGAATAGATATACGATTATAATCAAACCCAAAACACATGATTGAACACTAAAATCAAATAAGTACCCAGAAATCCAAAATCCCAAATTCACCAAATAATAGAAAGGAAACAGAAAACTGTTTCTAAGTCCAGTGCTGAATCAGAAATTAAAATTAAACGAAAAGTAAAAGGAAACCAATAAGCCATAAAGGTACCTTTAGCAAATGATTTGAAGGCGAGGGTTGATTTGGAGAAATCGATTGCTATTACAGCTTCTATCCGATCAAGTAATTCTGCTTCAATTGAAAATTACAGCGAGTGAATTGAAGAGATGCATTATTAATAAAATGGAATTGAATTTAAGGTGGGTAAGTTGTGGAGATAAATACCTGATAGATTGGAAAAATCGAACTACAGATTGAGATTAATAAAGAGAAGAAGAATCAATGGCGGCACATTGGTGTTTGGTTGAGCAGTTGATTGTACGCAGTGCTGGGAGTAAGAGATGAGAGAGGAGAGAGGAGAAATGAGAGATGAGAGACGAGCGTGGGAGAGGTTAGGTTTTCTTTTTTATTATTTTCTTTTTGCTTTTCCATTATTATAGCGCGTCATTGCAAATTTTCATTTTTTGTTAAAAAAATACACTAGCGGGTCATTTCCCTTTCATTTGCCGCTACATTTTAGAGTTTGGAGTCCGACGCTTTTAAAAGTGTCGTTGCTAAAGCGTCAAAAAAACAAGGGGATTGTAGTAGTGCCACTATGGAAAGCCTGCAAAAAAAAAGAGGTATGATGATCCCAAATTGATGCATTCTCTGTAAAGTCCTAGCTAAAACCTGCAGACATCCTACTTCCAATGTAATTTTTCCTCTATGGTTTGGGGTGAAATTCTAATTAAGCTGGTTGGGTTTTAGAGGCAGAAAATGGAGCATTGAGCATGAAATGAACTGGTTCAAGCATAGATTGAGAGGCAATCAATGGAGGAAGGATCTTCTTAGGTGTGCACTGACCTATACCATCTATTTGCTTTGAAGGGAAAGGAATAGTAGAATCTTTGGAAATGCTGAAAAGGAAACACATGTAATAGCTAATAGCATTAAGTTGTATGTTTGCATCCGAGGTATAAGTAGATCTGCTACCGATTTACCTGAAACTAGTTGAGTAGTTTGATTGGTTATCAAGCGTAGTTTTGTGCTCACCTTGGAATTGTTTATATTTGTTTTTCTTCTTCCCCTATATGGATGAATAAAAATAGCTAAACTTTTCCAAAAAAAAAAAAATCCATACATCTCAAGCATGTATGTAACAACCGTAAATTTTTGCCTTATTATACTTATTATTATTATTATTATTATTATTATTATTATTATTATTATTATTATTATTATTATTATTATTATTATTATTATTATTATTATTATTATTATTATTATTATTATTATTTCCCGACTTGGTTTGACCGGAGCTCCAAAAGTGAACACTGAGTAGTAGTGGATAGGGGAATACGTCCAAAATGGGTTTGTTGGATTAGTTATAGCAATAGCAGATATTGAAATTTGTTGAGCACTCTTTAAATGTTGAACTGAGGGTCGAAAAATCCCTGACTGTCATTAATTGCATAGTGCAAATGACAACAAAAGGAAAAAACCCCCCACCTATTGATTTTCACTCAGCAAATACCCGGTCATCCTCTCTCTCCTCCTTCATCTTCTCTCTCCTCCCTCGTCTTCTCCCTTCTCCCGCATCTTCTCTCTCCTCCATAACCATACCCACCTCTTATTCACCATCAAAATCATCAGCCACCGCCACATATTTTCATAAAACGCCCCCATATCCCTATCCACCTCTTCTCCATCATCACCATCATATTTTTTCCATCATCATCATCATCATCATCAATAACATCATACACCACCATCTCTCACCATCAACATCATCAATTAGTCGATTATCAACATGTCGATTAATCGATCATCAACATCATGATCGACCACCACCACCACAACAAAACAACAGCCCCCCTGAGGGCCCCAATTAAGCCGTGGAGCGATAGTCGTCCGGCCGTATTGGAGTACCCCGATCTACCATTCCTCGATTGCGTCGCCCAGATTTATGCATCATCCTCGTCGACCACCACAGAAAGGTTACATCGAAAAAGGGTTTAGGTACCGTGGCGCCGGGAAGTGGGACCCTAAACCCTTTTTCGGTCACCCTTCACAATTCAAAATTTTCTATTTTTCTGGTTCTAGGGGTTCACTTGCCCATCCTAGGGTGTCGTTTGATTCGACGGCAAACTCGTCGGAGAATTTGGGTAAAATGGTGTTTTCCGGTGGGTCGAGTTGTTGACCGGTGGTGGAAGGTTTGATAACTGGTTGTGGGAAATTTGTGACTTGAATTGACAAAATTAACCCCAAAAAGTGTCCTTTTTTGGCGTAAAATGACCAATATATTCCTGTTAGTTGCACTATTTTATAAATGACTGTCAGGGATTGTGCGCCCTTAGAATCGCATATTTAGACTTCCCCTTCTTCCTTGTGTTCGATACCCCCTTACCCTAGCTAATTTAGTAGGAATAGTGGTAATTTGTATAAGAATAACGACTTATTAGTATAGCTTGTCTAGCAGATTGGGAAAAGTTGGGTCCGGAGAGACCTCTACTGCCAGATCGTGTTCCAGGCTTTGCCCCACAGATGGGAGCGCTGAGTTCTGCTCCTCCAGAGATGGATGCTTCGCTTGGAGGCAGAGTATGGAGAAGTGTTTTCATGGATACGACCAACAGTTGGAAGGTTATGGCCAACAGATGGGGCAGCGTTTTGATAAATATGGTCAGACGCTTAACAGTTATGGCCATCAGATGGCCCAACAGTTCACCGGTTATGGCTAGAGCATGGGGGGCTGTGGACAGATCTTGGATACGGTTAGTAGCACCCTAGATGCCATGGGCCAGTAGGTGAATGAGTTTGGGCAGATACTCAGAGGTCACAGCCAGAGGTTCAACATCATTGACCAGCAGCTGTTCTCTACATCATTGGTCCGAACAAGCATAATCTCCTCGTTCTCTACTTTTCTTCCACCAACAACGACCCCTAGATTGGATTATCAATTTCGATCTATCCAACGACAACACAAGTTACACCACTGTTGTTTAACTATTTAATATAATTTATAATTCAGTTATAACTTGCAGTTTTAGAAGTAGGTAGGCTTCTGTTTCTCTATTTTTTTTTACTTCCAATTATACATGCTTAAAAGTTCTTTATATTGGATTTTTTAAAAAAAAAAGAATCTTTATATTGGAAGAATCGGGTTCAATTAATTTATGGAGTATGCATTAAAGGTTATCAAGTTTCTATTTCTAAGGCTTTCCTTAATCTTTACCGGTAAAGATAAGAGATTTAATGATCTCAAATTCAAGAGTAAGAGTTACATTCATTCACCAAAAGAGTACATAAACTCATTCTTTATCACGATTTCATAGATATCTAGTATTTATCATGTGTAAATATAATGGTTAATCGCATTTTCTAGTTACATCACTACGGTTTATAACTCATAGACAAGCAACTTTAAAATTTAAGAAAATGTATTTGTAAACAAATTAAAATTGGTTACAATTCAATTTCATGTCTAGTGACCATACGAGTTAATGTCCGGTGGGGTCGGGTCGGTTCAGGTCAATCCATGTTTCGGGTCGATTCTGGTTTCGGGCCACTTCAGATCGAGTCAAGTTTGGCTTTGGGTGGACGCTGATCGTGATTCTTTGGGTCACGGTACGGTTCATCATGGGGTCGGGTTTCGATGGTCTTATTTTTGGTTTCTATCGAGTTGGGGGCGATTTGTGTTGGTTTTCTTGGGCTGGGTCAACCTTGCCAGCTCTAGTTCTACCATAATACATTGGGAGGCCACTTACCCAAAAATTACCCGACACTCATCAAAACGCATAACTGTGTATGTAACCACCGTTGGACATTTCTTTTACAATACCCATAGTCTCTGTAACACCCCTACTCATCACCTGAGTGTGCAGTAGTCACCTATGGCAGTTTGTTAGTCTCTGTACTGACCTCATGGACAGCATGGGTCCTTTAGGAGCACTTCATTCATGCGCACCCTGATCCCATGAGGTCACCCATTCTGAATCTACTCCCCCATTAAACACGCTTAGCTGTGGAGTTCTTATTACATGGGTTTGCACAAAGGAAAAACAAATTTGTTTGTATGAGTAGCACTATCAATCCTTTTTAACACTCATATGAGCCTATAAACCTCCTCATACATCTGAGGTATTACATTCACACCCTCTTGAGGAAGGAACGTCCTCATTGTGCTTGACAGCAAACCAAAGTGCAACTCCGATCCAGGATCTTTCCCTCACTAGGCTGCGCACCTGGGCACTCTTGATCGACCGCAGGATCAACACGGGGTCGCAGGGTTGCTCTGATATCATTTGTGACACCTCGACTCATCACCAGAGTCTAAAGTTGTCGCATATGGTAGCCTTTCAGGCTGTGTACAAACGACACAAACCAACACGGGTCCTTCCGATACAGTTTGACCTCACTCGTGCGCACCTTGAGAATCTAATCCCCAGTAAGCACCCTTAACTATGGCGTTCCTATCACATGGGCTTTCTAAAAGGAAAGTTGACTTTGTTTGTATGAGTAGAACTATCAATCCTTTTTAAGCACTCATATGAGCCTATAAACCTCCTCATAAACCTGGGATATTACATTGTCTCAAAATTCATGTCCTCGTAAACAACATGACACAACTCACACGCATAAAATTTATACCCAATAGAAGCACAATGATCAACATATATACTCCGCAAGAAGATCGAAATAGTAATGAAAGTGCTCGCCCTCAGTTTAAGGGACATGTTAGGGAATTTCAAACACAAAAGAACCAAACAAAAAAAGGTAGCCTAAGGTCGTTATGCCACAGTTGACCCCCAAGGTCAATTGCTAGGCTTTACAACTCAACCACCAAAAATAATTTATCCAAAATCCAACGAGATAATAGGAATAGCGTAGCAGAAGACTAAAACCAAAGTTTACAAGTTCAAACGAAGACCAAATTCCGAACTAAAATCAAATGTTCCACAACGAAAGTTCGTTTATTATTCCCATAATATGAATGCAGGACTCCCAACACACGCAATCCAAGCAAACCATCTTCCAACACACCTGCCAACTGGGCCGTCCAACAATGACACAGGCCCCAGAATAGCGTAGGGAACAGACCCAAACAAAGAACGTCAGCAAACAGCCTGAGTAAGAAACAATAGAGACAAGAAGAAGATACGCGCCTAAGGCGCGTAGCTGAATAGATTAGGCTTAGCTCAAAAGAATGATACAAATAACCAACAAGCCATATATTATTATTATTTCGAACAAAAAGAATACTAACCAATTCAAATCCCATATACTATTGGTTGGGTCCTACCCCTAACCAAACCACAACTAGAGCATCCATCATTACCATAACCATCTTATAAGACTCAAGTATGCACACATTTCCTTACGAGGGCCAGTAGGATGAACCCAACTCATAGGCGACGTCTATAGGCCACTAGAAGCTACCTAGTTGAACACCACTTATAAAATTATTGGCCATATATATACACGTGCCACCCAACAATGTGGACAACGTCGCTCCAATGGGTAAGTAAACGAACTCAACAATCAAATTTCAACTGTAAAAAAGAAGTACCAATCGTACGAAGTTAAGATGCAAGATACACAAATACATACGTGCTTTTTTTTTTTTTTCCTTCTGCCGAAACAACAACAAAGGCCGTAAGGCCGTATGCATGCCAAGAGAAGAATATTTAATCAAGGCACTACGTACGTACTCATTTTATTTCCCATGACGAGTTTCTATAATCATATTCATACGTACACAAAATTAAATAACGATTTTCGTATGAACAAAAACGGAAACTCAATCTCAAGAGGGTCAACGTTCTTATCAGATTTGCTAAACTTTCTCGCTAATAACCTCTTCCACCTTAAACCAACCTTAAACCCCTCTTATAAACCTCTGACTTTCACCAAAATAACCCAACAACAAATATTCAACACCAGTGAACAATATCCATCAACTTAACACAAGATTTTCAAGGATTTCACCATTTTCAAACAACCACCAAACCTATGTTGGAAATATAGGGGTTGATTATGGCATATCGTACACTTCTAGGCGCGTATAATCGCTATCCTAAAGACTTAATTCGCCCCCTCGTGCATGGGCCTAAGAATTAGTCTTTGAGATACAAAGAGAGCCCCAATAGCGCCTGCACAAGCGATATCGACACACTAAGTGGCACTAGGATCATTGAAGTATGTATGGAGATGAATGTGGGAGGAATTCTCAATCATCATTTATGATAATGTGAATGTCTTATGATTGTCTAAATGTCTAACCCCCCATGGGTATATATAATGTAATGGTGTCCCTTAACATTAAATCATGTCCATTGATTTAATCTACTGACAGGCTTAAGTCATATGCCTACAAATATAAAATCTCAATAGTCAATACTAACCTAAAACGTAGTAATAGGCAAGTAAGGTTCGTATCCACAGAGAACGGTAACTATCTGAGTGTTTAAAGTAACCAAATGGGGGGTTTTGATGTGTAATTTGATCAAGTAATCAAGCGAAACGAGGTAACTTGCAATTCAATTAAGGGAAAGATCTCGGTTTATTAATATCCACTACAGTTCATCCAATTGATTATTGTCCTCACTTAAATCAATTATGTCAAGTACCTAGTTGTGAAAACGGAGTTTTCGATCGTTCCTAATTAATAGCTAGCAAGAGAGATCAGCCCTACCAACTAGCCTTAATCGGTGGATAACACAGACGCGCGCCTAAATTCAATCCAGCGAAATCATAAAGCATTAGAACGATAACAACTAGGATAGATAAGATCTAAGCACACGCGGTTTCGATCTTCAATCAATAAATCAATTCTCTCCTAAACCCTAGATTTATGATTAGCACGGAATTAAGGTTTAGTTTCTACTAGTTAATCAATTAAACAAACAATTAATCCGTTGATTAACGATTCTAGCAATATGATTAAACTTAGGGTTAATTAGTTGAACACCTAATTAACATTAAATCAATCAATGGCAATTGAAACAAACAGAATGATAATACTCAACAATAATTAAAATAATTAAGACTCACAATTGTCCGGATAAATTTGTAGCTTCAATTAATAAATCTGAGAAATAAACTCTTTATCCTTGCATAGTCTTGCGAATAATACAAATTAGGTCTTGAAAATTGAATGATAAAAACTACCGAAAGTTTAAAGTATAAACACTAAACGATTCTAAAACGGGATTAGGAAACCCGCCTAATACGCCGGCCGGAGCGGGACGACTCGTCCAACCTGGGACGACTTGCCCAGGTGACTCGTCTGGAAAGAGACGAGTCGTCCAAATATCTTGAGGTCTCGGGTGAAGTCGTCCAACAAGGGATGAGTCGTCCAAATATCTCTTCTAAACTTGTCCACAACATGGCATCTCGCTACTTGGATCATCTTTCATCGCCTCATTGTCATTACACACAATTGCATATCAATCTTGAGGCCATAAATACATAAAAAAAAAACCGCTAATTCTTATGTTGAACACAAATTATCAAATAATCGAATTTGCCAATAAACCGATGCAAAAGCTACCATTTAAATGCATAAAACCCCATCTTATACAACTCCTAAGTGTTGTGTATCAAATTTCCCCATGTTTAGACCTTTACTCGTCTTCGAGTACACAACCAACTCCAAAATGTTTCCAAGGCCTTTTAACAAGCAGCACAGGAAGAATATATAGACATCTACCTATCTCCTCTACTCCATTTATTGTCTTCGTCTTCCTAGTTATGAACCGTCACAGATGTATCCTCAACATAACGGCTCCTAACTATCTTATGCTTCACAACACACAACCACAAAGAGTAACCAAATGGCAAAAGGACCTAAAAAAGCCCCAAGTGTCCGTAAGCCGCTCACACACATCTCCCTCGTGAGCCTAGGTCCGGATTAATGTCATCAGATCAAAGACCACCTCGATAAAGCCACCAACATCCCCTAACAACCAAGGCAATCGAGGATTTTCTATCCTATCACCTATACTATACAATCCAGTCGAACCTCCTTATAACAGCCAAGAGAGACCTACCCAGACACGGCCTTCAAAACACCCTTCTTATGCATCACCGATATAGTAGCACACTCGACTCATTTTGCCTAGGCACCCTTTCAGGTTTTCACCTAGCCTCTCGTTAACTTTTCGAATGCTCGCCGGCTTATTTTCTTCTCTCGTGTCTTTTAAATTCCTGACTTTTTTTCCACGCTCCTCTATCTTTTCAGACTGTCTTCTCTCTCTTTTTTTTTTCTTTTTTTTTTTTTTTTTTTTTTGTGTAAAATCAAAACAATAAACAAAGATGATGCCATCTTCTCCCCCATGCTTAAACCAAACATTGTCTTCAATGTGAAACACTCCAACAATAAAAATTGACAACAATAGATAGGGGAAAAGATATAAACGATGCACTCCTCCCTCATCACTCCAAAAGTTTGCAAGAACGAACACTTCCTCCTCATCATAAAACTCAAGGCAATGGGCTCATAGAAATTGAAAATAGGGTGTAGAGCCACACTCAACTCACACAATATCCCAAACACCCTCAAGAAAAAGTCGTCACCAATCCACCACACATCTCACAAAACCTCCATACTCCCTCAAATAGCAAGGTCCAAAACAAATTAAGGACCTATTCACCACTATCATGCAACACACATACACCAAATCACGGTGTAAACGTCAAATCCGCCCTCCAAGGACACCATTAATGATATAAATAAAAAATATTGGGTGAAAGGGTACAAATGGTGATGGGAAAAGTAAAACAAAGTGGTGATTATAGGTGGGAACAAAGAGAGATGGTCTAAAATAAAATAGGTGAAGAAAATTGTGGTGGGAAAGAAAGGTGAGAATAAGTAGGAGAAGAGAAAAGGGATAGAAAGAATGCATACCTGAGCGTTATCTTTTTTTTTTTTGGATTGTCTGATTTTTTGTAAACCTAAACAATAACAATCAAATCAAAAGGAAAAAGAAAATAAAATAAGAAAAATACTTGGGTTGCCTCCCAAGAAGCGCATTTGTTTAACGTCGTTGGCTCGACGCATATCATGACTCTCTTCTTGAATCACCTAGCATAGGTGAAATGACCTCACTTCAAAGCGGAAGAACTCAATGCTTTCAGGAGTTTGTCAAATGAACTGGCATATATCTCAAAAACTTGACAATAGAAAACGTTAGTTAACAACAATGCATAAATAATAGAGGCCGCAATATCATGTAGATGAGGATTGTCTGGACCTCTACGCTAAAAAGTATCTCCTATGTCACTCTTGATATGTTCATTATTCGGTAAGGTGGGAGTAGGGTGCAAAAGGGAATGGTGGTTTGTAATCCCTGGAGTTTTAGGAGCTAACACGGGACATACTCCAACCTTTGGCATGGGAGACTCTTCTATGACTGGGAAAGTCTCAACTCCTTCATCTTCATTGTCACCAACTCCTAACACATTCTCACCTACATGAACAATATCTTCTCGATCATCCAACATCACATCTAAGGGAGCTCTAGTGATGGAACATCTCGTGAATTGCCAATCAAGGAAGAATCATTCTCAACTCTAACATGTTCTATCTTATGATCTATGAAATCTCATGCTTCCTAATTGATGCTCTAAGTTTTGGATACTCGCTTGGGTTTGCGGTTGGAACTGCATCATTAAACTTTGCATAGTAGTCATATTGGAGGCCAACGCACGTATCATAGCCTCCGTAGACATTGACTTAGATTGATCTGGCACATTACCTCGTGGGGATTGATCAATTTCATGGTCATGACTGACGTATAAGAGTTCCTCCATCTTATCTAACTTTTCAACATGTGAACTCTGATAAGCCATAAACTCAAAGAAATCCCAATTATCAACAGAATTCATAAAAAGAAGTGTTTTGTTGCTCATGTAATTAGCCAATGCACGAGTTTTAGGGTTCATGCCTACCTTAATGACAAGACTTAATCTCCAGTTAGAGAAAATACAACCACGAGATTCCAAATACATACAATACTCCTTAAATTTGGACAAATAGTTATGAAAGACTCATTGGCATATTGATGAAATTTAAAGGAAATCATGACTACACACAAAGACTAATAAAACCGTTCCCCGACAACAGCGCCAAAATTTGACAAGTTTAAGTCGTATGCCTACAAATATAAAATCTCAATACTAACCTCAAACGTAGTAATAGGCAAGTAAGGTTCGTATCCACAGAGAACGGTAACTATCTGAGTGTTTAAAGTAACCAAATGGGGGGTTTATTTTGATGTGTAATTTGATCAAGTAATCAAGCGAAAAGAAGTAATTTGCAATTCAATTAAGGGAAAGATCTCGGTTTATTAATATCCACTACAGTTCATCCAATTGATCATTGTCCTCACTTAAATCAATTATGTCGAGTACCTAGTTGTGAAAACGGAGTTTTCGATCGTTCCTAATTAATAGCTAGCCAGAGAGATCAGCCCTACCAACTAGCCCTAATCGGTGGATAACACAAACGCGCGCCTAAATTCAATCCAGTGAAAGCATAAAGCATTAGAATGATAACAACTAGGATAGATAAGATCTAAGCACACGCGGTTTCGATCTTCAATCAATAAATAAATTTTCTCCTAAACCCTAGATCTATGATCATTACGGAATTAAGGTTTAGTTTCTACTAGTTAATCAATTAAACAAATAATTACTCCTTTAATTAACGATTCTAGCAATATTATTAAACTTAGGGTTCATTAGTTGTACACCTAATTAACGTTAAATCAATCAATAGCAATTGAAACAAAGAGAATGATAATACTCAACAATAATTAAAATAATTAAGACTCACAATTGTCCGGATAAATTTGTAGCTTCGATTAATAAATCCGAGAAATAAAGTCTTTAGCCATGCATAGTCTTGCGAATAATACAAATTAGGTCTAGAAAACTGAATGATAAAAACTACTGAAAGTTTAAAGTATCTGTTTACCTTATAAAGACGGCTTAGCACGTCTACTGTAGCATAGTTACAGTGCCAAGCCAAAACGACGCCATCTTCTTCACTAAACGCGCGGAATTTCATCAAAACGCAGCCCTTTTCAATATGAAACGCAGCCATGGTTACTGTTCATTAGGAACAGTGACAAATCCAAAAGCTGAAAATCAACCCCTAATTCATCTCGGCCGTCCCCTTCAACCCTTAACAAGATATCTTCTCCTCCTTGCTTCCTCAATTTCTCTCTCCTGCATGCCTCCTTCACTCTTCGTCAGTGGCACACTATTCCTCTCTTTCTCTCTCCTAATCTGGATCTTGCGAAGGTAATTACTCCTTTTCATCTCAGATTTAATTACTCCATTCTTTTTGAGTGGTTGATTTAGAGGTTATCGCTTCAATTTTTTATGTTTGGGGTTTTGGTTTTATTTATTTATTGGCTGATTTGAGTTGCCAAATGGTTGATATTCAATGTGTTTTCCTGGAAATGTTGAGCTCAAGCAAACCAAAGTTTACAACAATCGCGAAAAAGCCCAGCAACACTGCGATTTCTCAAGGAAATGGATCATCTTTATTAGAAGTTTCTAGAACCCATTTTCCTTCTCATTTTGTATTTGGTGTTGCCACCTCTGCTTACCAGGTTTACCCTTTTCTCTCTTTTGGATCTTATTCAGTTTATCTAAATATCAGATTTTTTTGTGTTTATTGTTGACTTTATTGTGTTTGTTTAATTATAATCGTGGAAGTCTTGAACTCTGAAGTTCTAGGTTTTTGGTTAATTTGGTTGATTTCTCATTTTCAGCCTTTTGGCCATAGCGTTTTCGTCGATGAGCTCCGCAAGTCGTTCAATGCCCAGGTTAAAGAAGTATATAACTAATATTATATTATGAATCCATTTTGGTAGATTATTTTGTTGGTTTTAGAATTTCCCTCATATTTATTTTGATTTTCAAATTTTGTTTCCTTTCCAAGGTTTCTTGGCCTGCCATGTTATAGTGTTCTTTTGTTCTTTGTTTGGTAGGTTGATGAGCTCCTCAAGAAGTTCGAATCCTAGGAAAAAGTGGTGTGAAACTTATCTCTAAAATTTAATTTATTTTTTTTTTGGTAAGAATTTAGCATTTTATTCTTCCATATAGGGTAGAAAGAACAAAATAGTACAACTCGAACCAAAAGGATAGCAATGAGCTACCCTATAAAAACCAAAAGCCAATTACATGCTCGGAATAGCTTCCCTAAATCTGTCACTAGCTCTAACACATACAATGAATTTGATGTGCAAAGCAACTTGATCTACATTCCTACTAACATCTCTAAATACTCTAGAATTCCTCTCCTTCCACACTTCATATATTATGGCTGAAAGGGCACTTCGAACAAGGTGCTGCTTACTTGTCTTTCCCCTGATCTTAAATCTAAACCAGTTCATTTCATGTTCTAGACTGCCAATTTTCCTAAAGTAGCCCAACCATACCAGTACATTTCTCCAGATGCTACTAGTGAACTGGCATTCAAAGTACAAATGGTTTCTGTTTTCCTCATGGCTTTTGCAAAGGCTGCACCAGTTAGGGATGTACATATTTTCTTTTCTTCAAATTATCAATAGTGGAGAGGGCATTGTGTAGAGCCAGCACAGTAATCACAGAGCATTTAGGCATACTGCAGACATCCCAGACTGTCTTATGCCATTTGACAGCACAGGCTTGACTTCTGAAGAATTGATGAACCATTTTACTGTTGCCTTTGTTCTTCCAGCCGCTAATAAGCTTCTGAGCATCCTCAATTGAGCCTGTTTTATCAATAATTTCTCTCCTGATTGCTAGAAGAGCTCTCCAGGTGAATGAACAATCAGGCTTAGCATCAATAGTCCAGAAATTCTTCTGTTTCAAATAATATTCACTTGCCCATCTGCACCAGATATTGTCTTTGTTATATAGCAGCTTACTGATCCACTTAGCATAAAGAGTTTTATTCCAACTTAGGACCTCTTTAATGCCAAGGCCTCCTTCTCTTTTAGGAGTGCAGATAGTCTTCCATTTGATGAAAGCAATCATGCCCTTTTGTTCATTAATTCCCCAAAAGAAGTCTCTACAGAGCCTGCTAATCTTTTTGAGCACCGCCATAGGGAGAAGAAAAACTGATCCGCAAAAAGTTTGGATACCAAGGATAACAGAATTGATGAGCTGGAGCTTACCAGCATAGGAAATAAAGGAGTTGGCCCAGTGCTGTAGCTTGGCTTTGATTTTGTCAAGAAGTGGGAGGTACATTGCAGCAGTAAGCCTGGAAGAATGCAGAGGCACTCCCAGGTACTTGAATGGAAAGCTCCCAATTTTGTAGCCTGTCTTTTCAGTGATTTGCTGCATAACTGTTTTACTAACACCTCCTAGATAGACATTGGTTTTCAGAGGGTTAGCAGCCAAGCCTGATTGAAGCTCAAACTGCTTGAGAGTATCAGCAGCCGCTTTTATAGAGGTGGCCTTTTGCAAATATGAGAAGGTCATCAGCAAAAAGGAGATGATTAAGTCTTGAGCTTGTTACATTTGGGATGCTGGTGGAAGTTTTTCTTTTTCAGAAGACTCCTTAGCATTCTGGAGAGGCCTTCCATACAGATGACAAAGAGGTAGGGAGAGAGGGGATCTCCCTGTCTCAGGCCTCTTTTAGCAGCAAAAAAACCTACTTGAGAGCCATTAATGCTCAGGGACAGGTGAGCTGAATGAAGACATGTAGTGATCCAGTGAACAAATTTCTCAGGAAATCCTAAGACACTCATTAAGTTTTCCAGGTAGCACCAAGACACTGAGTCGAATGCTTTTCTTATATCTACCTTAATTGTAGCCCTGCAAGAGACTCCTTTCCTGTCATATTTCCGGACCAGTTCTTGGGAAATCAAAATGTTGTCCTGAATATTCCTCCCAGGAACAAAGGCAGACTGCTCCTCACCAATTATATCAGAGAGAACATGTTGGATTCTGTTCACTAGCATTTTACTTATGATCTTGTAAATAGTGTTGCAGCAGCTGATAGGCCTGAAATCAATGACTGAATTTGGAGTTGGAATTTTAGGCACTAAGGCTATCAGTGTGGAATTAACCTGTTTCAGCATTTTACCACTTCTGAAAAAATCTAGCACAGCATTACTTAGTTCCTCACCAATTAGATCCCAAGAATTCTTATAGAAGGCTGATGTAAATCCATCAGGTCAAGGGCTCTTTGTTTCATCAATAGAGAAAAGGGCTTCTCTAACATTTTCCATTGAGAATGGCTTCATCATTAGGCTCTGGTTGGATTGGGAAATTGTGTTACCAGGAACATACTGCTTATTGAAAGCGTGAACATTGTGCTCAGCACCCAAAAGAGCTTTGTAATAATCCAGGAATGCATTATTGACACCTTGAGGGGTATCTTGCAAAGCATTGCCAGAGTCATGGATTTTACCTATGTAAGCATGGGCTTTTCTTTCATTAATCTTGGCATGAAAGTATCTGGTGCCAGCATCTCCCATTTGAATATCTCTGATCTTGGCTCTTTGGTGGAGGAAACAGAGCTCCGCTTTCTGCAGTCTGATAAGCTCCATTTGCTTATTTTTCATTACAGCCAAACCCTGAAGAGTATTATGAAGATTCTTCTGAATGTTGAACAGCTCCTCCCTGCACATTTCCACCCTTTTTGTTATATTTGAGTAGCTATTCTTGTGCAGAGTTTTGAGAGCAGCTCTAATCCTTTTCTGCGTTTCAACAATTTTGAACATTTTAGTGAAAGTTATTTAGCCCCTAATTAGACTCCTCTAATTAGTACTTAATTACCCCTAATTAAGTTTAGCTAGGATCTTTTGTTGCATGCAAGATTAAAGCATAAATAAGGTAATAAAACATATTTTTTATACCTTAATCAAGAGGAATTTAGACCTTCCTTCAAATGAAGGATCTTGAGCTGCTAATTTATGGGGATCCTCCTCCTTAGTCTTGAGTTTCCAAGTTAGGAAACCTCCTCTCTTGATCCACCAAAGAAGCTCTCCAAAAAAATCTCACTAAAAGACTAGTTTTTATGAGATTTTAACCCTAAAACCAAAATAAAATTAGCTAACACTTTAGCTAATGTTATTCTAGGTTTAGTGAAGTGTTTTGATCAAGTTTTTATTGACATGCAATGAAGAAAACTTGATCTTAAAAGAGTTGGAAGTAGGCTGAATTTCTAGAGAAATTAGAGGGTTTTCTCTCTATTCTCTCTCTAAAACAAGTTTTTGTGTATGTAGAAATGATGTGTTGTGTTTATTTGACATAAAACACACTATATATAATGGTTGTGGCAAATGACCATTTTGCCCTTACTAATTATACCCCTTAACATCTTATGTTACAATTTGGGTATAATTTCTACACTTATTTCTTTAAGTGTTAGTTACTTATTATATCTCTATATAATAATTACTAATTACATCATTTTAAGCTAAAATTACAATTCTTTGTAATTTAAATAGCTAATCGTCAATTTTGACAATTTACACAAAATCCATAATTTATCCGACTCGAGTTCCGAACTCGTAAAACACTATCCAACATAATCAGTTAACTCTATTACTGATACATTAGGGTTTATATTATATTGTATTAAATACAAATATAATATCTTTTGGAGAAACTATCTTTATCAGTGTGACCGGGAGGGATCAGTTGATTACCGCCGTCAAAACGACAATAACGTCAAACTCTAGCCAGCCAAGCGTTATCGATTTACGTTAATCAACTGACTTAGTATTTATAATATATCCCAGGTTTATTCCTAATTAGATTTAATTAGTCAACGCATTATTGTCGGAGGACACCTACTCCAACAATCTCCCACTTGTCCGAGACAAGTCATGCGTTACCGATTCTCTTGTCCGTTATATCTCCCACTCAATGCGAAGTATCTTTCAGGTCGAACTTGCATTGGATCTTTATCAAAAGTGGTTTTCTCGATCTGGATTATGACTGTCTGACCGGAATATCTATCATAGATCTCTTCCGAGCGTGGCCACGCATTTCCAGTCACAATTCCTCGAGTGGCCCAAAGATATTATACCCTGACGTGGGTGGACGATCCCTTCTTGAATTATCTTCTTCGTTTCATACAGTCGGTAATGACCCAATAGATGTTCTTTTAGCCTCCTTTTACGGCACGACTTAGGACATAAATCAAAGTCACCACCTGCTGTATAAACTTGGACAAATAATCTCAGGTCAAAAGAATCGACTAATAGGAATAATATAGATTACCTTGCCACGACCAGGCACAAAGGTTCTATAATTGGTCAAATGTCTGACAAGGTGTCTTCTACAGCCTGTCTATGTAATCGGTATTCATCTCTATGAATCCATGACTATTGAACTAGTCATCAACCGACTTACAATCTAGTCAATTGAGACGTCACCTCATTTTATGACTAGAGACAGAATACACTGTTGATCCTGATCACTTAATAGGGTTCAAATCGTCTCCACGACCTATTAGGAATCAACAGAGCATATATATAATTCAGCATTTTCTTAAAACTGAATTAATAAAAGAGTTCAATAAAACTTAAAACGATGAATTTAATTATCATATATGTAAAAGGTAATACACTTATTAACTATTACAACATATAATCTAACACATGTCAGGCATACGCCTCAAACCCATCGAGACAATATGACCATTGTGTTTAGCCTGTGATAATGGCTTGGTTAAAGGATCAGCGATATTATCATCTGTCCTAACCTTACAAATCGATATATCTTCTCGTTCCACAAAGTCTCGAATTACATGGAACTTCCTGAGTACATGTCTAGATTTGTTACTAGATTTAGGCTCTTTAGCCTGAACTATTGCTCCACTATTGTCGCAATAGACTGGAATAGGATCCGCTGCTGTAGGGACTACATTTAATCCTTCCAGGAACTGCCGGATCCAAACTGCCTCTTTTGCAGCTTCTGACGCCGCAAGATACTCAGCCTCCGTTGTAGAATCCGCAGTCACCGATTGCTTGGTGCTCTTCCAGCATATAGCTCCACCATTCAGTATGAAAACATATCCTGATTGAGATTTTGAATCATCTCGGTCTGTTTGGAAACTAGCATCCGCATAACCCTTTACACGAAGCTCAGAATCCCCTCCATAAACTAAGAACGTGTCCTTAGTCCTTCTTAGGTATTTAAGGACGTTCTTAACGGCTATCCAGTGGCTCTCGCCTGGATTGGCTTGGTAACGACTTGTCATACTCAAAGCATATGACACGTCTGGACGCGTACACATCATAGCATACATGATCGAACCGATTGCGGAAGCGTAAGGTTTCGATTTCATGCGTTCAATATCCTCAGGTTCAGTTGGACATTGAGATTTACTCAAAGTTATCCCACTTCCCATAGGTAAAAATCCTCGTTTAGAGTCTTTCATATTGAACTTGTCAAGAATCTTATCAATATAAGTTTCTTGACTTAACGCTAGTATTCTTTTTGATCTATCTCTATAGATTCGAATACCTAGGATGCGTTGCGCTTCTCCTAAATCCTTCATCTGAAAATGTTTCCCGAGCCAGTCCTTAACAGAGTTAAGCATAGGGATATCATTTCCAATGAGTAATATGTCATCTACATATAGGATTAGGAGAGTTACTTTACTCCCACTAAATTTCATGTATAAACAAGGTTCCTCGACACTTCGGGTGAAACCATTTTGTTTAATCACATGGTTGAACCGATGGTTCCAACTCCGAGATGCTTGCTTAAGACCATAAATGGATCTCTTAAGTTTGCAAACTTTCTTAGGACTGTTTGGATCAATAAAACCCTCAGGTTGTGTCATATACACTTCCTCTTCCAGAAACCCATTCAGGAAGGCGGTTTTAACATCCATCTGCCATATCTCATAATCATGAAAAGCAGCAATCGCTAATATTATCCGAATAGACCTAAGCATTGCAACTGGCGCAAAGGTCTCGTCATAGTTTAAACCATGAACTTATGTGAAACCTTTAGCTACCAATCGAGCTTTGAAAATATCTTGATTTCCATCCATGCCGGTCTTGATCTTAAAGATCCATTTTCACTGAAGAACCTTGGTTCCTTCAGGCAAGTTAACCAAGTCCCATACTTGATTCTCGTACATGGAATCTATCTCGGATTTCATTGCCTCCAGCCATTTAGCAGAATTCGGTCCAGTCATGGCTGCTCTGTAGGTTGCAGGCTCATTGCTTTCTAGAAGCAAAAGGTGATCACCACCATCCTCGATCACACCTAGGTATCGATCTGGTGGGTGGCTTGATCTGCCTGACCTTCTAGGAGTGGAAAATGGAACCACAGAGTTAGACGATTCAGGAATGTCTTCTGGCAAAACATCCTGAGCCTCATTATGCATTTGTGGCTCCTGAACTTCACTAAGTTCAAATTTTCTCCCACTCTGTCTTTTAGAAATAAATTCCTTTTCTAAAAAGACAGCATCTCGAGACACAAAAACTTTGTTCTCTAGACGATTGTAGAAGTAATATCCTCGAGTATGTAAAGGATAACCTACAAAGAGACATTTATCAGATCTTTGTGCAAGCTTATTGTCAGTCTTATTTTTGACATATGCTTCACAACCCCAGATCTTGATAAATGAGAGGTTCGGAACTTTTCCTCTCCATAACTCATATGGAGTTTTCGGAGCTGATTTAGTCGGGCATCTATTGAGTGTGAAAATGGCAGTTTGGAGAGCAAAACCCCAGAATGAATCAGGAAGCTCAGTCTGACTCATCATTGATCTTACCATATCCAACAGGGTACGGTTTCTTCTTTCGGCTACACCATTTAATTGTGGTGTACCAGGAGGTGTAAGCTGTGATATGATTCCACAGTCTTTCAGATGAATATCAAAGTCATTACTGAGATATTCACCTCCCCGATCAGATCGTAAGGCCTTGATCTTCTTTCCTAATTGGTTTTCTACTTCCTTTTGAAATTCTATAAATTTCTCAAGTACCTCACTTTTATATTTAATTAGGTAGATGTAGCCATATCTACTAAAATCATCTGTAAAAGTGACAAAGTAGTCATAACCTCCTCTAGCAGTGATTGTCATTGGACCGCAAACATCTGTATGAATGAGGGCCAATAAGTCACTCGCTCGTACTCCTTTTCTTGAAAAAGGTGCTCGAGTCATCTTGCCTAAAAGACAAGATTCGCATGTTCCATATGATCCAAAATCAAATGGTTTGAGAACTCCATTGGCTACGAGTCTCTCAATGCGTTTTTCGTTTATATGCCCTAAACGACAATGCCAAAGGTAGGATTGATCGGGATCTCCTATTTTGAGCTTTTTATTTGTTACATGATAGACCTCATTTATCAAATCTAAAACGTAAATACCGTTTATAGATTTGGCTGTTCCGTACACCATATCATTAAACGAGAAGGTACAACTGTTGTTTCGTATTGAAAATTCAAAACCTTCAGCGTCTAAAACAGAAACCGAAATTATATTCTTACTTAGAGTTGGTACAAAATAGCAGTTATTTAGATACAACTCTAGCCCTGAGGCCAGTGACAGAATATACGTTCCTACTGATACGGCGGCTACTTTAGCTCCATTCCCGACACGGAGGTCAACTTCACCTTTTGCCAGCCGACGTGCCTTCGTCAGCCCCTGCAAGTGATTACAAAGGTGAGATCCACATCCAGTGTCCAATACCCAGGACGTGGTACTTGCATAATTAATGTCTATCATATATATACCTGGTTTCGACTTCTTCTCCTCCAGGTACTGTGGGCAATTTCGCTTCCAATGGCCGAAATTTCCACAATGGAAGCATTTTTGTTCAGGAGTCGCGCCTCTCTTAGCAATAGAATTGTTGCCCGAAGCAACTTTTCCTTTTCCTTTGCCACGCGCGGGTTTCTTACCCTTCCCCGCACCCTTCTTGAACTTCCCTTTTTGTTTTACCGCCATGGATAAAACATCTTTATTCGCGCTCCCACTTGACACCAAATCCCTCTCATGTTGTACAAGCATGGCATGCAATTCATGAAGATTTTTCTTTAAATCATTCATGTTGTAATTCGTCCTAAAAGGACCGAATGTTGCAGGCAAAGAATTAAGCAGACGGTATACCGCAAAATCTTCAGAAATTGGGCATCCTAACTTCTCAAGAGTTTCAACATTCTCGATAAATTTGAGAACATGAGGACCAACTGGTTGGCCCTTTGAGAGCTTAGTCTCAAAGAAACTCGAAGCTGCTTCGTATTGAAGTATTCGCGGCTTTTGCGAGAAACTAGTCGTGAGCCTAGCGAATATTTGATATGCACTAAAATCAATCATGCGTTTCTGTAAACGCGGGTGCATAGCAAAAATCAATACATTCTTAATCTGGTCAGATTCATGCTTGTACTCTTCATACATTTGTATCATATCAGGGGTGGCGTCGGGACCTGGAGCGGGAATCGGGGGTTCGTATAGAAAACGTTGTTTTCTATCAGATTGAAGGGCTAATCGCAGGTTTAACTCCCAATCAGTAAAATTGCTTCCATCCTCCTTTAGTTCATTCTTTTCCATAAAATTACGAAGCCAGGAGTCTTTGGATATTACTGAATTGGACATTTGAGCCATTTTCGACTTTAAACTACAACGTGGGAAAAACAATCGATTAAATTCATCGTCAAATTCACATTAAAATAATTATTTGTGAATTTAGGCATTTATATAATGATCTCTCTAAATTATATAAATGATTCCGAGATCCGATCTTATATAAATCTAGGCACGCGGAGGGCGATACATCCTAAATTTATGTAATTTCGGTAAACCAACTCATGATTAATTCTACACTTAGAACTCTCGGTTGATCGATTTCAACTAAATCAATCCTTTAGTCCCGTATTGCAAGACTTGTATTGCAAATCACGTCAAGATTAAACCAAAATTCACTCGTAATAACTCTTTATTAACCTACTCCCCAAGGTAAAAAGGAAACACCCCGCTAGGGCGAGCGTGCCCCTAATGAACAAGGGTTGCATAGGTATGAATTGTGGAAGGACTAAATCTCGATTTTAAAATTTTTTGTGAGAGATCTTGTCATATTTTATCTATCGCTTTTAAGTGAACTAAATCTAGCGAGTCGTGGATAATGGATATGACAATGTGGGATTTGCGTTTGGTTATAATTGTGCAGAAATTAAACCAAGCATGCATCAAATAAATCCAAGTCCTAGTATGGCCATAAGACTAGAACCTAATAAAAGCAATTAAACCTAAACTAGGCTTCAAAAGCTTCAAAGGCTCCGTCTTCAATTCGATCTCGAGTCACCAACTATTGGCTCCGTGAAAAGCGCCGGTCTTCAATATAAACAAATGTACATATGGACTATCCTATTATACATTTTTGAAAAAATAAGGAAATTAAATATTATTACAAACCGGCGATACGAGATCGCAATTATTACAAACCAATCGGATACCGTCCTTACATTTCGGTACAGTACCGATACTATAGTACTCTATGGCCATACTATACTTAGAATCATGCAAATAAGACCGAAAATCAGATTTTCAACTTTACAGTACAAGCAACCCGATAAATTTAGGAATTTCCGATTCTAACTTATTAGAATCAATAATCAACACTTAAAACACCTTTCAAGTTTAAACTAACCACCAACAAATTAGTTTTTCAATATTTAGTCTCCACTAAAATTGAATTAATTAGTTTAATTTGATTATATTTGCTAACTATTTGTCCAAAAAACACATAATAAACCCGAAAATATCTAAATAAATCATAACTAATTATGAAAAAAATTTAGAAATTATTTCATTATGTGATTTAAGCTCACAACCAGTAGCTAATTAAGGACAAAAATATGCAAAATTATTTTGGTCATTTTTTCTTAAGAAATCAATTTTCCACCATTTACATTATTACTAATTAATAACAAATGGCCAATAAAAATTATGAAATAAATTTATGGAAATTATACTCATTATAATTCTGGAAAAATTATAAATTTCTTAAATTACAAAAATCAACATGCATGTTAATCTAATTACCCATTAATTAGAAAATAGCATTAATCTTGTAAAAACAACCAAAAATAAGCAAAAATTAGCAAATAAATTCCTAAAATATCATAATTTCGGTTGGAGCATCCACATGCCCAAAACATCACATGCAACTTTAGTTTGTATGATAAAACCAATTTTTATCATTAAAAATTAATTAAGTTACCAATTAACCTAATTAAAGCTTAAAATTAACATGCAACTTAAACCGATGCTCTGATACCACATGAAAGTTATTTAGCCCCTAATTAGACTCCTCTAATTAGTACTTAATTACCCCTAATTAAGTTTAGCTAGGATCTTTTGTTGCATGCAAGATTAAAGCATAAATAAGGTAATAAAACATATTTTTTATACCTTAATCAAGAGGAATTTAGACCTTCCTTCAAATGAAGGATCTTGAGCTGCTAATTTATGGGGATCCTCCTCCTTAGTCTTGAGTTTCCAAGTTAGGAAACCTCCTCTCTTGATCCACCAAAGAAGCTCTCCAAAAAAATCTCACTAAAAGACTAGTTTTTATGAGATTTTAACCCTAAAACCAAAATAAAATTAGCTAACACTTTAGCTAATGTTATTCTAGGTTTAGTGAAGTGTTTTGATCAAGTTTTTATTGACATGCAATGAAGAAAACTTGATCTTAAAAGAGTTGGAAGTAGGCTGAATTTCTAGAGAAATTAGAGGGTTTTCTCTCTATTCTCTCTCTAAAACAAGTTTTTGTGTATGTAGAAATGATGTGTTGTGTTTATTTGACATAAAACACACTATATATAATGGTTGTGGCAAATGACCATTTTGCCCTTACTAATTATACCCCTTAACATCTTATGTTACAATTTGGGTATAATTTCTACACTTATTTCTTTAAGTGTTAGTTACTTATTATATCTCTATATAATAATTACTAATTACATCATTTTAAGCTAAAATTACAATTCTTTGTAATTTAAATAGCTAATCGTCAATTTTGACAATTTACACAAAATCCATAATTTATCCGACTCGAGTTCCGAACTCGTAAAACACTATCCAACATAATCAGTTAACTCTATTACTGATACATTAGGGTTTATATTATATTGTATTAAATACAAATATAATATCTTTTGGAGAAACTATCTTTATCAGTGTGACCGGGAGGGATCAGTTGATTACCGCCGTCAAAACGACAATAACGTCAAACTCTAGCCAGCCAAGCGTTATCGATTTACGTTAATCAACTGACTTAGTATTTATAATATATCCCAGGTTTATTCCTAATTAGATTTAATTAGTCAACGCATTATTGTCGGAGGACACCTACTCCAACATTTAGTCCCTCCAACCTGCTGATCCCAGTGAGTTTCAATAATGCTCTTGTATTCAGGGTCTAAACACCAGGCATTAAGAAACTTAAATCCTCTAGCAAAAGGGAAATCACCAGAGTTAATATCCACAAGCACTGGAGAATGGTCTGAAAGACCAGGCTGCAAAAACTTGACAGTGTTATTAGCAAGCCAAATAGGGTTAACCATGGCTCTATCAAGTTTAGCCCACACTGAGTCCCTCTTGGAGGTTATTCCAAGTATATGTGCAGCCAGTGCCAGGCAAATCCACAAGGCAGCAAGAATTAATACACTGCTGGAATTCATCAGTATTTTTCTTATTCAGAGCACCTTTACTGAGTTTTTCATGACTATTAAGCACCACATTAAAGTCACCTAGGAGAATCCAAGGATCTATGCAACTCACTTTATCCAGGAAGCTCCATAGCTCCCTTCTTTCTTCACCTTTATTCATGGCATAGATAAAAGTAGCAGAACAGACAAAGTTGGTCTTGAGACAAGTTATTTTGCAATGAATAAATTGAGCACCAACATCCAAAATTTGAATTGAAGCTGTAAGTTGGTTCCAAATAAGCCAAATCCTCCCATTATAATGCTTAGAGTAATTGTGGAAGGTACTAAACCTTTTAAATTTACCCTTAAGCACTTTTATTCCTATATCCTCTTTCATTCTTGTTTCTAACACACCTAGAACATCAACTTTATTTGCAAGCAGGAATTGATGAATTTCCTGCTGCTTATGAGGCTTATTGCAGCCTCTGACATTCCAAGAGGATATAATCATCAGGCTGAGAAGCCTCCACCAGGATCTTCCCCCTCTTCAATCACACACTGAGCTACCAATTCAAGTTTTACATCCTTAGTAGTATTGAGCAGCTCAAGCTCATCTGTCTGCTTTGGATTAGACTTACTTTGCACCATAGCAAGTCTTTTATGCAGGGACTGCTTTGCTCTCTTGCTCATCACAGGTGTAAAACCCTCTTCATCAGTTATCTGGATTTTTCCTGTATTAGTGCCAGAAGCAGTGATTGTCCCACCCTGGTTACTGCTCTCTTTCTCAGGTTGAGGAGTGGAGATAACAGTTACTTCCTCCTCTACAATCCTAACAGTATCTGTAACCTTCTCCACTACTTTTTCCACATAAATAGACTTAGTTGCAGTTTTTTCCTCAGCATTCTTTTTAGAAACTTACACCTCTGTGTCATATGCCCAAGCTTGTTACAGCATTTACTTAACTGGCTGAACACATTCTCCAAAAGGTGTTTTGATTCCAATGGATTCAGGCAAGTCAGCAGATACATCAACCTCAATTAAGACCCTGGAAAAACCCAATTTCTCTTTCAAGGTAGTTCTGAGATCTGCAAACAGTGGTGTACCAATTGAACTGGCAATCTTGCTAAGTGCTTTCTAAGACCAAAAATGTGGTTCCAGCTCAGGGAATAAAACCCAGACAGGAACTTTGGCTATGGCCTCCATTTCCCTGCTAAAGTTGGGAGACCAATTCTTCAGGATCATTGCATTTTCTCCATAGTACCAAGGCCCATCTCTTAAGACTGCTTCCAAATCAACTTTACCCTGAAACCTTATGAAAAACCAGCCTTTTTTGAAGTACTGGATTAGAGGTTGTTGGACAAAATTCCAGTGTTTAAGTATGCATAGTCCTTAAGATTTTTTTCTGTAGGTTTAGCTCCAATAACATGGCAAGCAAGAGTGTTTTCCCAATATTTCAGCTGATCCTCAATATCTTCCAATTCAATCGTAACACCAATTTCATCATTTTGAATGAATTCCAGCTGCATTCCCTGTTTCTGTTCCCAGGCTTTCTTATATCCATCTTTCTTAGTCCCAATTTTATGACCACCATCCGCAGAAACATTATCACAATTCACAGGAACAGCATCACCATTTTTAACAGAGTTAGTCTTAGGCGGGCTAGAATGCTTACCCATATTCAGGTTTGAATTGGAATGCTGCAGGGAGATGAAATCAGCAAGAGTCACATTCCCAGGTTTTTGAACCAGTCCATTGCCAGAATCCACCATTGTTGAACCTTGTTCAACCTCCGCACCATTTTCGCCATCAATACCCATTTCACCATCTTGGATGATTTTGCCCTCATTATGATCGGGGCGCTTCAGAGAACTAGAATCTATATTTTGTTTGCGATTTCGACGAGTATAAGCCATAGAATTCAGCTATCAAAATTTACGGTTTCGGTAGCTTGGAGATGAAGTCATTAAACTATTGTGAATAAAAAAAAATAATAATAAATAAATAAATTTTAATTTATTAACCTGACCATTTTACTGTTTTTCATCATTTCTTTTCTGTGATTTGCAAGCCATTGAATTCGTTATGGGCAGTCGTATGCATTCGAAGGGCAAGGAAATGATCTCAGTTCTCAATTTTAATTAGTTGATTTGTTTATTTTGGTATGTCCATTTTGTAATAATTTGGTCAGTCTGTGAATTTGTAACTGATGTTTGATGTGATTTTTTGTTGAAATTGTGTTAAATTCGGGGCAATCTCGTTGTTCTATAAGTAAATTAAATTTGTGTCTTTATAATTTGTATAAAGTTCTTCTTTTAGTGTAGGTTTATGTGCAATAAGGATTTCAGCAGAAAAGTAAGCGAGAAGAGAAGTGAGAACTAAGAAGCCGAAAAGGTGTTGTGATTCGGTTTCATGTTCTGACAACGATTCAGTGTCTAATTTTTTGGCGTCCAGTTATCCCGTGTAAGCTGTATGTACTAATCATTCATAAATTTTTGTTCTTTGCTTCACTTTAAATTGAATTTGCGTTCACTTTTGGTGGAGTTTGTGTTAATTTTGCGAAAATGATTGTTTTCTAGGGTCTGTGAACTGGATTTTGTTCATAATTGGGTGTATTGATAGGTCTATACAGAATATGGGTGTTACATTGATTAAATTTTTTTCTACTTCTGTGGAGTTCATGTGGTAATTTGGCTAAATTCTTTTGCATTTCTGTCGGATTAGTTAGCAACAATTTGAGCTCAAAGCAAGGACATGATGATATTTCTCGCTCTTTTAGCTCTTCTTATTCTCTCCTAGATCTGATAAGCCGATAAGGTATTGTTTGAACTCTATAAGCTATTATTTGAATTTCGCTTGCCTTTATTTCTCTTTGGGCAAGTGTTTCTAATAGTATCCTTCTGTATTTAATTTTGTTGCAGGTGGTTTAGATCAAGATCAAGCCTAATTATTCAGGTACGTTCTATTTTACTTCTTGGGGGTTTTGTACTGTTAGTGCGTTTCGGAATGTTCATTTAGATTTTTAGCTCCTTCGATGCATTGTGATTGTTGGTTGTGTCCTGCTAAGTCTGTTGTTGTTTCGGTTGTTTGGTGGGTGATTGGAAATCGAGTTGAGTTATGCGCTTTGCAAATGTTTGTTGTAGTCTAGGATACTTTACGTTTTCGTATTATCTGGTTTGAGCTGATGTTCTAGGGTGTAGTTTTGTAGCTGGTGGAAATCAAAAATCATTTGGAGCTAAATCAACTATGGCAAACTTTATTTGAACATCCTTTTTTTATATGGAAACTGATTTGAACTTAGGTTTTACTAAATGGGTATTTGCTGAATTAGACTCTATCGTTTGAGCCTGTGTAACCTGGCATGGTGTAATGTTGTGTTTAATGGAAATTGGATTTTTGTGGGGGAAATTGAGCTATTAGGCGACTAAATATTAATTTGGACTTTTGTTTGACCGATTGGGTGAAAACTGAATTCCGTGGCTTTGTGAAATGGAATCGGTTTGGGTACGAAGTGGGGTTGTAGATCTCTTTTAGTTTTTTTGTATAATAAATTGGTAGGGAGGTGATGGGAGGGAAAGGGACGGGGCAGAATTGGAGGGGAGGGAGGGAGGGAGGGGGTGAGGGAGGGGACGGATTAAAAGTGAAATGGGAGGGGACGGAAAGGGAGGGGACATATTTGGAAAGAAAGGGAGGGGAGGGATTACTGTGGAATTACTGTGAAATCGTGCTTTGTTTTCTGTAGTTCTTTCCCCTTAAATTCCCCTTTCAGTGGGTTTCTTTCTTTGTCATTGTGTAGTATTATCGCCCTAGCTGAAACATCGGTCGCCGTTCTTCGGAGTTGCCGGGTGCTCCTCGTTCCTCAGAATAGGTCAGTGCCTCTATTTTTCAGGTTTGGTTATTGTTCTATTTCTTGCTGTTGGTACCACTTTGTGGTTGGGCCATAGCCCTTTGGTCGGTGTACCTCAATAAAGGCCCATGTGATGCAATAAAGCCCAATTAGGGGCAGCCCTTAGATGAAAGCAGGATGGAAGGCCAAGATCGGTAGGGGTACCCTTGGATTATTCCTAGGACCTTTACCACCATTATATATACCCCTTTTATTCCACTAGGAGAAAAGGGGAAAAAAAGGTTCTAATCTCTCTCTATATACTATTATCTCTCTATGCCTCAACTTCTGACTTGGGCGTCGGAGGCTCCGCCCCGGGCTACGGCTCGGGGCTCGGAGTTTCTCCTTGCAGGTATAGGCTGGGAGGATCGAGGACCCCCTAATGGAGCTCAACATGGTCGGTTCCAACAAGTGGCGCCGTCTGTGGGGAAGAGTGGTGGTACCCATTGAGTACCACAAAAAACCAGCTCCCCTTTGTTTTATCGAGTTACAAAGAATATTATTATTTTTCACCAAAAGCGAGCCATATATTTTGGTTCGCAAAGAAGAAAACGTAGAGCAAACATTTTTGATTCCCAAAAAACGCTGAGATACTTTCGACTGCGAAATACGAAGGTAAGTTCGGATCCCATTATCATCGGGATGCGCGCTCGGGCCAGATTCAACCTGACAGTCAACACCATCCGATCACCATGTGCGAATAGCGAAGGCCGAACCTAACCGAGGCCGTTCGGACCCGACCCCGCAACTCGGACCTGCCCGTTGTTCGGAGCGGCAAGTCAAATTCAACCCGCGTGCGGGGTGATCAGGTTCGACCTCGCTCGAGGCAGCAGCTCGGCCCCGCATCCGAGGTGGCTGCTCGGACTTCACCCCAATCGGCAGCGGCCGTTCGCGAATCGCATAAGGCGGCATCACGGGCCCGATGAGACGGCCCTCTGACTCAACCACACTCAACCTGATTGCGGGTGAGAAGTGCGCGAGTGGAGGCTCTGACCCAACCCACGAGCGAGGTGGTATGGTCTCCGGCTCACGGAGACCCGACCTTGATTCGTGGTAGTGGTTTGGAAACTCGGACTCGCTGTCAGTAGCGAGGCTCTGACCCAACCTGGATTCGGGGTGGCGGTGGTTGGGAGCGTCAGACTTGACTGCCGCGACCAAGAACCGAGTGGAGGCGATTCAGATTCGAAGTATACCTCGGAGTCGTGACTTTATGCGTGGCTTGACTCGGCCCGAGTTCGAAATGTTCGGGTTCGACTAACGTCCGAGGAGGCAGTTTGATGGGACCCGCGTTTGATGCGACAGTTTGATCGGAAAAGAGAGCTTCACCGGCGGCAGGGGCTCGCCGTGAAAGCTCGGTGGCAGGACGGACGAGTTATATGTCCTAAGATCGTTTGAACTGTTGAAGCCCGAGCCCACGCTGATGATCGGACCTGCACCAGAGCTGGCCCTCGGGGAAGTGGCCGCTCGAAGGGTTATTCGACTAAGTGAAGTACAGTTGAGATATGCCTCGACCTGGTCGCGTGGCATTCGAGCCTGTATGTACCGGTCAGTTTGGTTAGAAGAGAATTGCACATCAGGTGTTCGAAAAAATGCTACTTATGGTGAGAGCCTGAAAAATTATTCGGTCGATCGAAACCGACTCTCATTCGAAAAGGTAGCACGGACTCGACCTCTGTTTGAAGTAGTGACTCGAACTCGACCCGCTTCCGAGGCGGCAGTTCAGACACAACCCTTCCTCGGTGCGATGGCTCGGATCCGACCTGAGTTCTAGGGGGACAGGCCCGGTCCCAGATTGAGGTGGTGGAGCAGCCGTGCTTCAAGTAATCGCCATACGTCTGAAAAATGTGGATACACTGAGGAGCTCCTTTTCTGTTTATTTGAGCAAAACACGGGAGTTTATGTGGGGCGGAGTGCTCGAAGATATTCCTACTTACCCCAGATATGTGGCCCTCTAGTCCTCTACTACTTGTCAAGATTAAGTGCAGTAGCATGAAATGAGTAAATATGTTATAATATGCGACCTCCCATGCGAATGTGCCCACTTATTATGTGATATTGATGCCTGCTGGTCGCCAACTACACTAGTCAAATGTTAGGTATAGGCGTGGCATATCCTTCGCCAACAATATGATAAAGGCATAAAGCATGTTAATATCTTGTGTATTAAACCAACGTGTCATGATTCCTACCCACAATTTATTTCTTTTGTCCAATTCATGTATGAATCATAGTAAATAATGGCGGCATGCATTTCTATAAAACACTCTATCAAGTTATATGATCCATTTTCAAATTCAAAAAAAAAGAACAAAAAAAAAAAAGTTATATGATCCATTTTCATGAAAATGCAAATGCATGCTTTAATGTACGTTGAGTGTTGATTACGGTAATAAACCATGTTAATCACAAGGCCGGGGCTAAAGGCCTCTAACAAATGTGGCACGTCCAGGACAAAATTGCACGAAATTGCTACATGTGCGTAGTAAAAGCATGTTGGTTTTTTCGGAAACTGCTTATTAATTTACACATTAAAAGCATGCTACGTATATGACTATGTTTTAAATCGTGATCGTGTTCGCATATATTATGATTGGAAATGTGAGAAATATGTTCCCCCAAGTGCTTTGCGTCCGCGTAAGGACTTGATTTATATTACTGTTAATTTGAACCCGACGAACTCGAGTTAGAGTGGGGCTAGTTAACAAGCGAGTTAAATTATTTGCCTAGGCAAAATTAATTATAGCATGTCACAAATAAATTATTAGCCCGTAGGCTTTTTCGGTACAAGTACGTGCTATGTGTTCCAATTTATTGGAAGTTTTTTTTGCAATACAATGTGGTGTCGTATATGTTTTACTTTGGGTAAAATGCTATATTTGTGAAGGTTAGTCGCAGGAGCTCATTTAAAAGCCTCGGCTGGACGAGCTTGGTCAGAAGCTCGGCTTGAGGAACTCGATTTATCGACCTCGCCTTTGAGCATGGCTCGCCTTGTGAGAGTTCGAACTCCTCGAGCGGTTGCTCGGCATGCTTGAGTCGACCGTCGACCTCGAGCGGCTGCTCAGTAGAGCTGGCCCTCGGTCTTGAGTGGTTGCTCGGCACACTAGAGCTGACCCTTAATCTTGAGTAGCAGTTCAACTCAGTTCGTGATCGGTACGAGCACAATCGGGCTATGTAACACCCCGTATTTTTGGGAGTTTTAATTATGGAAGTTTTATGAGAAATAATCATTTTACGGGTTTCTAATTCTATTTTGGGAAACTAGTGTTCACTTTCCTAATTTAGCCAACCTCCTAATTGGGTAGCCCAATTACTTATTTACCGTAAACTGTCTTACCTAAAACCCGTCTTTTAAGCTCTCACCATAAACTATAAATACAAACAAACCCGAACCCCAAACCCTCACATCACCGTCGCCCAAGAGAAAAGAAAAGAAGAGAGAAGAGAAGAGAAAGCCGCGGGAAAAGAGAAGAGAAGGAGAAGAAGAGCGCGCGCAACCCGAGGCCGCCGCCGCCGCCCTTCGCCGACCCCTGTCGTCGCCGCCGCCGCCCTAGCCGCCCCTTTCTCCCTTTTCTTTTGGTTTTGCATCCAAGAGTTGTAAGTATTAGTCCCTCTAGTACACTTTTGAATTAGGGCTTTTATTATTATTCATGTTAATTGAAGTTTAAACATGAATTGGGTGATGTTTAATTATTGATGGGATTATGAGTATGTTTAATTGTGTTTTGATGCATGAAATTATTAAGGTTTGAATTAGGGTTCTTGAGATTAAGTTTGTGATGAATTGATGATGATTTTATTGTTAGAATTGTGTAGTAATTGAAGGGATTTACTATTATGAATTGTTAAGCATGTTGTTATAATTTGGGAGTGTTTTATGGTGATTTAAAGGTGAAAAATATATTCTGTCCAGATCTGATTTTGTCTTAAATTGAGTGTTATTATGGGTGTTTTGATGATTTGACGATGGAATTATGTTGTTGGTATAATTGGGTAAGTGCTGTGCGAATTTGGTGAAGTTTGGAGATCGTTTGGATGTTGTATCAATGTTTTTGTGTTAATTGGAAGTGTTGATTAGTAATTGGGTGTTGTTAATGATTTTTAGGTTGTGTGTTCAAGGAGATACCATTCTAAGCTTGTGATTTTATTGGAAGGGTAAGAACGTTGGTTATGATCCCAACCACGACGTCTAAACTCTAAACTTGTCTATCTTGATACTAACTTTGTTTCCATTGACCATTGATTCACATTGTATCTATTATTGCTCTACCGTTTTCGTATCATTACCTTTTGAAATAACCAATGCAGCTTTTCCCGCCAAACGGCTCAAAGAACCGGCCCTTCGGCCTCCTCGTTGTTCCGCCGGTTCGGCCCTCTCGGCCGACTCGGTTCTCGGCCGCTCGGCCATTCGGCCGGGTGTGCGCCGTGTTATTGTTGTTGCTTTGTTGACTTGTTGTGATTGTGTGGTTTATATCATGTTAACGATTGTATATTATGTATTGTTTAGCGCGCGTATGATTGTGTACACTAATGTTTATGATAATGATATTGTTGATGATGTTTACCACCTAGAGTAAGGTGACGCGGCCCGGATCGGTCACCTCTAACCTCTGATCAAGGTTGTTTAGGTCGGAGTAGCTACCGACTTCCTAATCGGCTTACCTCCTAGAGGCTTCGCATCCTACCTGGCCCTCTAGTGAGGGGTGTGCACACTTCAAGACGTTAGGATCTGTTTTCTAGTACTCTAGCTCGCGTTGGTTCGAGATTGTGGTGGCTGTGGGGTAGGAGCCCAGCCGTTGATGTGATGATGTGACAAGACTTTTGGCTCTTGTTAGCGATATGGCGAATGTCGCACCATTTGAATTGTTAATGTATCGATTGTTTATTATTTATTTGTTAGCTACGCGCCTCAAGGCGCGTATCTTTTGTTTCCTGAATTGTCTTGTGGTTCTTACTCAGCCTGTATGCTGACGTTCTTTCTTCTGGTTTGTTCCCTACCATGTTCTGGGGCCTATGTCATTCTTCGATGGCATAGTTTGACAGGTCTTGTTGATGTGGATGCTTGCTAAAAGAGTCAAGTGCATGCTGGGGATTTTAATACTGTCATTAGACTTTATTTATCATTTGGATTATGTATTTTTGAAATAAGTTTTGAGAACTTAGGCTCGACATTGCTTAAGACTTCCGCTGTTGCGTTTCTAGATTGTGTTGTAATCAATAATTAGCCTTGCAATTGACTTGGTAGTCAATTGCGGCATAACAATTCTAAGTTTATTTCTATTTATAGTTGGTCAAAATTTAGGGTTGTTACAGTTGGTATCAGAGCGTTAGGTTCTGATTCGACGAGTCTAAAAATGTTTTCAAAATTTGATTTTCAAACTGGGATGGGATGGGTGCATTCATACGCATGCTAATTGCTAAATGCTATGTGACTTTAGTACCTAACCATTTGGTGTAGTGATTGTTTTGGGATTTCTAACCTTGGTGAATTGACAGATGTATACTGATCCACTCGGATTTAGCTGGAATTTTGGAGTTGATGGACAAATTGGGGATCCAGCAGTAGAAGCTAAGACGGACACAATAGCCATGAATCCAGGACTGTTTTGCATACCTATGGGATGGGGAGAGACAGTCACAAACTTTGTTGACAGGGTGATAGCTAAACTCCGAATAGCCAGAGAGACGTACGAATGGGCTTTGAACGAAGAAGTGATAATGTTTGTGGTGATGGTTAACCTGAAGAATGAGGCACGATGGGATCACGTGCACAAGAAGCTCGAGAGAATGACCTTCTATGCTTGCCATTTCGGAGACCTAAAATACCTATACACTGATTCAGGAGAGACTTTGACTGTGGAGGAACTTAAAGCTGTGCTGAAGTACGAGGACTTGCTCTACAGGAATGCTAAGGATGACTTAGAGGAGCTGCCTGAATACCTGGTAGAAGCCACCGTCCACCCTAACTACCCCCACCCAGATCCCTATAAGATCTATAAGGACAAAGCTGAGGAAAAGAGGAGAAGTGCCTTAGCAGTCCACCTTGCCAGTAAGAATATTAAGCCTGGGAAACGCTATTTCATTCCTTCCCCACCTGAATCACCTGTGTCCATTAGAGGAGGAGGATTACTCAGGCGTACTGCTCGAAAGAGTGTACGACCCGTCATTTGGCGTAGAGTCAACCGTGAACCTAATAGGAGGGAGGCGGAGGAGGAAGATGATAACCCTTATGCGCCCTTAACCTCTAGTGAATATGCTGCACAGGAGGAAGGTGAAGGATCAAATGAAGTAGGAAGCCACGGGAGAAATGCTTGAAGCCATAACCCAAATTATTGGGAGACTATGTGCTGGAATTTTATTATTATTGCATTTACTTTTCGTCGAATAATGTGTAATGTGAAAGACAAGTTAGATATTGCGTGATGTCATAAGAGGGGACCATACCCCAATATTAATACGATATGTGTTTGGTTAATAAGGTCGATATGATTTAATTGCTATTTGAAGGTCTATTATGTGCAACTTGAAAATTGTGAATAATTTTCTGTTCGACCGTTTTGATTCTGATGTGCGCACGACTCGTGCTACAGTGAACACGGGTCGTGTTCCAAAAAAAAAAAAAAAAAAAAAAAGAAAAAAAACGAAAAGTTTCGAAAAGTTAAACTCGTGCGAGACGAGTAACTAGATTCTGATTATCATATATATATAATTCTGGAATGAATTGTTTATATGATTTACTGTTTTACGCTTATGCGTGTGATTATTGAACAAAATATCTTGATTTTGAATATGAATGAAATGATTTGAGAATTGGGTAATGTGATTTCGACTGATTTGAATGTTGATCCTTTATAGAAAATGGTGCGAAACAACATACCTGATTTGACAGCTGTTCTGGACCAACTGGTGCAAAACCAGAATACGATGGCCCAAGCTATGGCACAGATGGCCAACAATGGGATGAATGGTCAGATAAATAATAATGCTGGGAATGATGATGAGATGCTGTTGGCAAAGATGTCTGATGCTGTACAGAAGAAAAGGCCTAACAATTTCACTGGAAAAGGAGAACCTAGTGTACTGTTGGACTGGTTGGAAGACATGGAGAGGATCTTCCTAACTGTTGGTTGTCCTGATAATTGTAAGGTTAAAGTTGCTGTGTTCTATCTTAAGGAAGTAGCTGGACGCTGGTGGATGAAGATTCAGGATGCATTCTTCAAACCAGTGCAGGAGAAGCTAGCTGACGGTACAATAGTAGAACATTACAGGGATTGGGCAGTCTTCAAGGTTCTAATTGAGACAGAGTTCTTTCCAGAACACCTGAAGGAACAGAAAGTGGCTGAGTTTGAAGCTTTATAGCAAACAGAGGGAATGTCTGTCAAGGAATTTTATGATAAGTTCGAGGACTTAAACAGGTTTGCTGAGAGCGTAACCCCAACTGAGGCTGCCAGGGCCAATAGTTTCAGAAAGAAACTACTGTGGAGCATTAAGGGATGGTTTGTTTCCGAACGGTTCCACACGGTGAAGGAAGTTTATGAAAAGGCTACAACGGTGGAACAGAATATGGAGACAATGAGTGCTGAAATTGGAGGAAAGAGGAAGGAGAGCCCTCTTGATTTGATAAGCCAACCACCCAAGAAAGGAAATTTTGGGAATTTCAAGGGAAAAGCACAGTCTGCTGGTACCGGAAACCAGGGATTTAAGAATTTTCCAGCGAATAAAGCTCAGAGTTCGAGTACAGCTCAAAACAACCCTTGTAGGAGATGTCAGCGCACACATACAGGGAAGACCTGTACTGGTGAACCAATAACTTGCTTCCACTGTGGCAAACAGGGACACAAGGTCGCCGATTGCTACTCTAAGATGCGCAGATACCCACCAGTGGCGCCCACAGGAAGGGCCGCAGCACCGAACAAGTTTCCGAGCTTCAAAGCTCAGAGTGGGTACGCTAATTCAAACACCACATACAGAAACCCAGCACCAACCAAGGGAACTGCCTCTGCAGCACCGGCTAAGCAAGCTGGATCGGTCAGTGTGGCCACCCCGGCAAAGAAAGCTAATGGACAACTTTATGTTATGAATGCTGAGGAAACTGAAAATGCTGATGTCGTTTCGGGTAAATTTCCTGTTAATTCAGTAATTGCAAATGTCTTGTTTGATAGTGGTGCGTCCCATTCGTTTATTGCAGATAAAATTGTGGAGAAGTGTGGACTTGGTAATAGTTCTGCAGTAGATTTTGAATTTTCAATGCCTAACGGTTCTAATGTTATTTGTAAGAGTCAATTTAAGGATGTGCCTATAGTAATTTGTGGACATGAGTTTAAATCGGATTTGATAACATTTCCCCTAACGAATTTTGATGTTATATTGGGAATGGATTGGATGGGTCGATATAAGGCAAGAATAGACTGTTGGTTAGGGAAGATTTCATTTCGAGGACAGAAGAATGCTCATGTGACCTACCGAGTACTTCCGAAAAAGCCAAGGATAAAACTGGTGTCTGCCATGAATTTGAAGAAACAAATAGCTAAGGGTGAACCCTTATTCTTGTGTCATGTACAAGATACCAGCGTGGAATATCCAGACATAGGAAATGTCGAGGTAGTAAGTGAGTATCCTGATGTCTTCCCTGAGGAGATTCCAGGGATGCCTCCGAAGAGAGAGGTGGAATTCAAGATTGAATTAGTGCCAGGAACAGGCCCTATTGCTAAGACGCCCTATCAAATGGCGCCAGTTGAAATGCAGGAACTGAAGAAACAACTTGATGAATTGGTGGAAAAGGGCTATGTGCGGCCAAGTGTTTCACCCTGGGGAGCACCTGTCTTGTTTGTAAGGAAGAAGCATGGATCGATGAGACTGTGTATCGACTACAGGGAGTTGAACAATGTGACTATCAAGAACAGATACCCTTTACCTAGAATCGACGATCTATTCGATCAACTAAAGGGTGCAAGTGTGTTTTCTAAGATTGATTTGAGGTCTGGATACTATCAATTGAAGGTGGCTGATGAGGATGTACCAAAGACTGCGTTCTCGACTAGATATGGGCACTATGAGTTTACAGTGATGCCCTTTGGGTTAACCAATGCACCTGCGGTATTCATGGACCTCATGAATCGTACCTTTAGACCATACCTGGATAAGTTTGTAGTCGTGTTTATCGATGATATTTTGATTTACTCCAAGGACAAGGAGGAGCATAAGGAACACTTGAGAATAGTTTTAGAGATCCTAAGAGAGAAACAATTGTATGGTAAATTCTCGAAATGTGAATTTTGGCTGGATAAAGTAGCATTTTTGGGACATGTGATATCCAAGGATGGAGTTGCAGTGGATCCAGCTAAGATCAAGGCGGTCAAGGACTGGCCGGCCCCTAAGAATGTGTCTGAAATTAGGAGCTTTTTGGGACTTGCAGGTTATTATAGGAGGTTTGTGAAGGATTTCTCGAAGATAGCTAAGCCAATGACGACTTTGATGAAGAAAGCCACAAGGTATAAGTGGGATGAGAATTGTGAGAAAGCCTTTCAGATCTTAAAGGAACGGTTAACTACGGCTCCAGTATTGGCATTGCCTGACGAAAATATACCTTATGAGGTGTACACCGACGCTTCAAAGAATGGTTTGGGATGTGTCCTAATGCAGAACAGGAGAGTGATCGCCTATGCGTCTAGGCAACTCAAAAGTTATGAGGAGAACTACCCGACCCACGATTTGGAGTTAGCAGCGGTAATTTTTGCATTGAAGTTGTGGAGACACTACTTGTTTGGTGTGACATTTAAGATTTTCTCTGACCATAAGAGTTTGAAGTACATATTCACTCAGAAGGAGTTAAATATGCGACAAAGGAGATGGTTGGAATTGATCAAAGACTATGACATGGAAATACAGTACCATGAAGGAAAAGCCAATGTTGTAGCTGATGCACTGAGCAGGAAGTCTCTACATGCAGTGCAATTGGTTGTTCAAAGAGAGAAGCTAAGACATGAATTCGTCAACTTTGGAGTCCAGTTGACAGAACCAGGACTAATGTCAGGAAAAACCACAATTGAGAATGACTTGTTTGGCGAGATCAAAGGTCTACAAGAGACTGATAAGACGTTAATGGACAAGATGGCAAAGGAGCCTGAATTGTTCAAAAGAGGTGAGGATGGGATAATTCGATTCCAAGATAGGATTTGCATATCTGATAATAGAATATTGAGAGACAAGATTTTGACAGAAGCTCATGCCAGCAAATATTCAGTACACCCAGGTGGAGATAAGATGTACCAAGATTTGAGAAAGGTGTTCTGGTGGTCAGGAATGAAAAAGGATGTGGCTGACTTTGTTTCTAGGTGTTTAGTTTGCCAAAAGGTTAAGAGTGAACACAAGAGACCTCAAGGTAAGTTACAACCTTTACCAGTGCCGGAATGGAAATGGAGTTCCATATCCATGGATTTCATTGCTGGATTACCTAGGACGCCTAAGGGCAACAACATGATTTGGGTAATAGTTGACAGATTGACGAAATGCGCACATTTCATACCCATGAAGGACACATGGAAGAAGAAACAGTTGGCTGATGCCTATATACACAATGTGTTGAGACTCCATGGTACACCAAAAGAGATTGTGTCAGATCGTGATGCACGTTTTGTTTCCCGATTCTGGAAGAAGTTGCAAGAAGCTTTAGGTACAAAACTTCTTATGAGTACTGCGTTCCACCCAGCGACAGATGGTCAAACGGAAAGGACGAATCAGGTATTGGAAGACATGTTGAGAGCTTGTGCCTTGCAATACCAAGGAGGATGGGAGGACAAGCTGGATTTAGTTGAGTTTTCCTATAACAACAGTTACCAAGCTTCGATAAAGATGGCACCATACGAGGCTCTGTATGGAAGAAAATGCAGAAGCCCAATTTGCTGGAATGACATAAGTGAGACAGTGGTCTTAGGACTAGACTACATTGAGGAGATGACTGAACAAGTAAAGTTGATTCAGGAAAGGCTCAAGGCTGCACAGGATCGACAAAAGAGTTATGCTGACAAAACTCGCAGTCATATAGAGTTTGCTGAAGGTGACATGGTGTTGTTAAGAGTTTCACCTACTAAAGGTGTTATGAGATTTGGAAAGAAAGGGAAATTGAGTCCTAAGTTTATTGGACCATACAAGGTGACTAAGCGTATTGGGGAAGTCGCTTATGAGCTGGAATTGCCTGCGAATCTGGATAAGGTTCACAATGTTTTTCATGTTTCTCAACTCAAACGTTATGTCAGTGATCCATCGCATATTTTGAACCCTGAAACCATTGAGTTGGATGAAACGATGACCTATGAAGAGGCACCACTGAAAATTTTGGACACTAAGGTGCGAAAGACTAGACGAACAGAAACAGCAATGGTGAAGGTGTTGTGGTGTAATAATAATGTTGAGGAAGCTACCTGGGAAGTAGAGTCGGTTATGCGAGAGAAGTATCCTCATTTGTTCGATTAAGGTACTTCGGTTCGGGACGAACCTTTGTTTTAAGGGGGATGAGAACCCTGCGCATTTGCTTTTAATTGTTTGTGTGATATGATTGATATCTTGTTATGCTTGTGACTGTGATTTCCGATTCTTCTTTCTGCATGGTTGATTTCTTCATACCATGATTTCTGATTGTTCTTATGTCCTTATACCATCATTTCGAATATTCCTCTTATGTTTGACATCGACATTTATAGTGATGAGTGTGACTTTTTAAGGATGGGTTTAAAGATTCGGGACGAATCTTTGTTTTAAGGAGGGAAGACTGTAACACCCCGTATTTTTGGGAGTTTTAATTATGGAAGTTTTATGAGAAATAATCATTTTACGGGTTTCTAATTCTATTTTGGGAAACTAGTGTTCACTTTCCTAATTTAGCCAACCTCCTAATTGGGTAGCCCAATTACTTATTTACCGTAAACCGTCTTACCTAAAACCCGTCTTTTAAGCTCTCACCATAAACTATAAATACAAACAAACCCGAACCCCAAACCCTCACATCACCGTCGCCCAAGAGAAAAGAAAAGAAGAGAGAAGAGAAGAGAAAGCCGCGGGAAAAGAGAAGAGAAGGAGAAGAAGAGCGCGCGCAACCCGAGGCCGCCGCCGCCGCCCTTCGCCGACCCCTGTCGTCGCCGCCGCCGCCCTAGCCGCCCCTTTCTCCCTTTTCTTTTGGTTTTGCATCCAAGAGTTGTAAGTATTAGTCCCTCTAGTACACTTTTGAATTAGGGCTTTTATTATTATTCATGTTAATTGAAGTTTAAACATGAATTGGGTGATGTTTAATTATTGATGGGATTATGAGTATGTTTAATTGTGTTTTGATGCATGAAATTATTAAGGTTTGAATTAGGGTTCTTGAGATTAAGTTTGTGATGAATTGATGATGATTTTATTGTTAGAATTGTGTAGTAATTGAAGGGATTTACTATTATGAATTGTTAAGCATGTTGTTATAATTTGGGAGTGTTTTATGGTGATTTAAAGGTGAAAAATATATTCTGTCCAGATCTGATTTTGTCTTAAATTGAGTGTTATTATGGGTGTTTTGATGATTTGACGATGGAATTATGTTGTTGGTATAATTGGGTAAGTGCTGTGCGAATTTGGTGAAGTTTGGAGATCGTTTGGATGTTGTATCAATGTTTTTGTGTTAATTGGAAGTGTTGATTAGTAATTGGGTGTTGTTAATGATTTTTAGGTTGTGTGTTCAAGGAGATACCATTCTAAGCTTGTGATTTTATTGGAAGGGTAAGAACGTTGGTTATGATCCCAACCACGACGTCTAAACTCTAAACTTGTCTATCTTGATACTAACCTTG
Organism: Spergularia bocconei; assembly: GCA_963457585.1. Taxonomy (NCBI): domain Eukaryota; kingdom Viridiplantae; phylum Streptophyta; class Magnoliopsida; order Caryophyllales; family Caryophyllaceae; genus Spergularia; species Spergularia bocconei. Next base: position 15,270,005 of record OY734946.1, on the reverse strand, counting down.
TTTCCATTGACCATTGATTCACATTGTATCTATTATTGCTCTACCGTTTTCGTATCATTACCTTTTGAAATAACCAATGCAGCTTTTCCCGCCAAACGGCTCAAAGAACCGGCCCTTCGGCCTCCTCGTTGTTCCGCCGGTTCGGCCCTCTCGGCCGACTCGGTTCTCGGCCGCTCAGCCATTCGGCCGGGTGTGCGCCGTGTTGTTGTTGTTGCTTTGTTGACTTGTTGTGATTGTGTGGTTTATATCATGTTAACGATTGTATATTATGTATTGTTTAGCGCGCGTATGATTGTGTACACTAATGTTTATGATAATGATATTGTTGATGATGTTTACCACCTAGAGTAAGGTGACGCGGCCCGGATCGGTCACCTCTAACCTCTGATCAAGGTTGTTTAGGTCGGAGTAGCTACCGACTTCCTAATCGGCTTACCTCCTAAAGGCTTCGCATCCTACCTGGCCCTCTAGTGAGGGGTGTGCACACTTCAAGACGTTAGGATCTGTTTTCTAGTACTCTAGCTCGCGTTGGTTCGAGATTGTGGCGGTTGTGGGGTAGGAGCCCAGCCGTTGATGTGATGATGTGACAAGACTTTTGGCTCTTGTTAGCGATATGGCGAATGTCGCACCTTTTGAATTGTTAATGTATCGATTGTTTATTATTTGTTAGCTACGCGCCTCAAGGCGCGTATCTTTTGTTTCCTGAATTGTCTTGTGGTTCTTACTCAGCCTGTATGCTGACGTTCTTTCTTCTGGTTTGTTCCCTACCATGTTCTGGGGCCTATGTCATTCTTCGATGGCATAGTTTGACAGGTCTTGTTGATGTGGATGCTTGCTAGAAGAGTCAAGTGCATGCTGGGGATTTTAATACTGTCATTAGACTTTATTTATCATTTGGATTATGTATTTTTGAAATAAGTTTTGAGAACTTAGGCTCGACATTGCTTAAGACTTCCGCTGTTGCGTTTCTAGATTGTGTTGTAATCAATAATTAGCCTTGCAATTGACTTGGTAGTCAATTGCGGCATAACAATTCTAAGTTTATTTCTATTTATAGTTGGTCAAAATTTAGGGTTGTTACAGGCTAATATGTGGAGCAACGAAGAATGCCTCGTAATCGTGGTGCGCGAACGCATCCCTTTGGGTTGATGCGTCGCCCCCGAAGCAGGAACCCGCAATGGCGGCGGATCCATTATGAGAGTTCGAACTCCTCGAGTGGTTGCTCAGCATGCTTGAGTCGACCCTCGACCTCGAGCGGCTGCTCAGTAGAGCTGGCCCTCGGTCTTGAGTGGTTGCTCGGCACACTAGAGCTGACCCTTAATCTTGAGTAGTAGTTTGACTCGGTATGTTCGCAGAATACACTTGAGTCGGAAGAACACGTTACTAATGCTCAAGCTCGGTCGAAAGGTCGCCTGAGAGCGGGAACCCTTGCTGGCGGCAGCTTCCCGCGTACGATGCCACCCGTTGATAAGTGCCTATTTTATAGGTACTTTTAGGATATGTTAGTGTAGTTTATATTGTTTATATATTAGCTTTAGTGTAATTTATTATGTAAATAAAGTATTACTTGAGAATACTATGCTTTGGGTATTGTTTTGTTGTTTTATATGATTGTAGGGGCATTTTGGTCATTTCACATGTTGGACCACGGGGCCGGAGTGCTCGGAGGTATTGCGAGTGTTCGTGAGCCCGTATACCAAGTTTGAAAGCCATTCGACAAAGAATTTAGAAGAAAAGAGCATTTTGAGATTTAGCACGGCCGTGCTTATTTTGGCGCGCCCGCGCCAAATGGTCAGGAACTTTTCTATTATCATTGTTGAGATTTGGCACGGCCGTGCCATTTTGAAGCACGCCCGTGCAACTGGACATCCGGGTGGTTACCAAAATTGAAGAGAGAGATGTTTTTAGTTATTTTTTATTTTCTTTTCTCCTCTTCCACCCCTATTGCCCTATATATATACCCCATGTATCATCATGTAAAATAGATCTTTATATATCTTTTGGATCATTTTTCATCTCTTCATAACTTGTAATCTTGTACAACATCAAATTATTACATATCCAAATATATTCTCTAATTATCTAGAGATTAGAGAATCATCAAGTTTTGTAATATTTTGAAGATTGAATGCATATCATCTTGTGGAAGGATTGTCTTGATTACTCTACAGCATTGGAAAAGACTAAGCATTTCTACTCCCTTCCTTTTACTAGTGTTTTGTCTATTACTTTGTTGTTAATTAGTTTAATCAATGATTAATCATTTGGTTGTTAATTTGTAGATTTAGAATTCCATAATATTCATGACTCATCCAAGTCTATTATCATGACTTTCTTCAATTTGGTTCTTATTGATCCTAATGCTTATAAATATATTGACGTCTATATTTGTATGATCATAGTTAACTAGGAGAAGGACGTAGCAGTGAATCTTAGTTAATGGAACCATAGGAATTAAACTAGATTAATTAATCACGAGAGTAGTTTAATTGTCTAGGGGTGATCCTTGAGCGGAAATTACGTTGAATTAATGTTCTTAATGGGTTTAGATTAGTGCATGTAAGAGACCATCGAGAGATAGGGCATGCCTAGTCTAAATACACGTACTAAACCTTGATCGTGAGAAGTTAGTACAAGATAGCGTAACATCCTTGCAATTGAAATTGTCATGAATTCGTTATTATTGTGGATGCCTAATTTCTATAAATACTTTTTATATACCTTCAATCTCAAGTTTGTAGAGTAATTGTTGTTAATTATTATTAGTTTAATTTACATTAAAATCCCCCCAATTTATAATATGTTTAGTTTAATTTAATAAATAACAATTATTTGTTCAAGTACTTGTCCCTGTGGGATCGACCCGTATTTGCCATGTCTATTGCCACAATTGACACCGTGCACTTGCGGTATGTAAATTTGTTATCACCCGTGCGAGTAATATACCCCTCGAGTGATCATCGCCACGCTCGCTCACTGGAAAATGGGAAGCGAAGAGTGGACACTAAGCCTTCATTGGCTCGGCTGGAGAAACTCGAACTGACCCTCAGCCTCAGGTAGTCGCTCGGTACGCCGGGGCCAACCCTAGGTAGTAGTTCGATTGGGGCTTTGCAATTTGGAAGTAAAACCTTTATTTGGGAGGAAGTCAAATTCTCTATTATCAACCTCGCCTTTGAGCATAGCTCGGCTCGAGGGGCTAGATTTATCGACCTCGCCTTTGAGCGTAGCTCGGCTCGAGGAACCCGATTATTTTCGAACCCTTCATGGTTCGAGCCCTCACTCCCATTCCAGGGGGTGAAATTTTCGAGCTCTCCCAAGTCATGGGATTGAGGCCTCGAAAGGGGTGAAATTTTCGAACGATTCATATTTCGAGCCCTCACTCCCATTCTGAGGGGTGAAATTTTCGAGCTCTCCCAAGTCAAGGGATTAAGGCCTCGAAAGGGGTGAAATTTTCGAACGATTCATAGTTCGAGCCCTTACTCCCTCGACTAAGGGGTGAAATTTTCGAACGATTCATAGTTCGAACCCTTACTCCCTCGACTAAGGGGTGAAATTTTCGAGCTCTCCCGAGTCATGGGATTGAGGCCTCGAAAGGGGTGAAATTTTCGAACGATTCATAGTTCGAGCCCTCACTTCCTCGACTAAGGGGTGAAATTTTCGAGCTCTCCCGAGTCATGGGATTGAGGCCTCGAAAGGGGTGAAATTTTCGAACGATTCAAAGTTCGAGCCCTCACTCCCATTCTAGGGGTGAAATTTCGAACGTACATGGTTCGAGAAAGTCAGAAGAATAGAAGACCTCGAGAGGGGTACGTTACATCACATGGCTTTACCAAGGTTCACAGAGTACACCTCGGCAAAGGGCGGCCAGGGATCGTACCCCAGTCGCTACTAACGAGTCCGCCCCTGTCGATAACGGAGGGCGCGACCAGGATCCGAGGGGCTTTGTTGGTACCACTTTGTGGTTGGGCCATAGCCCTTTGGTCGGTGTACCTCAATAAAGGCCCATGTGATGCAATAAAGCCCAATTAGGGGCAGCCCTTAGATGAAAGCAGGATGGAAGGCCAAGATCGGTAGGGGTACCCTTGGATTATTCCTAGGACCTTTACCACCATTATATATACCCCCTTTATTCCACTAGGAGAAAAGGGGGAAAAAAGGTTCTAATCTCTCTCTATATACTATTATCTCTCTATGCCTCAACTTCTGACTTGGGCGTCGGAGGCTCCGCCCCGGGCTACGGCTCGGGGCTCGGAGTTTCTCCTTGCAGGTATAGGCTGGGAGGATCGAGGACCCCCTAATGGAGCTCAACATGGTCGGTTCCAACACTTGCTCTTTTTGGAATTGCAGCGGGTCATTTCAGAGGATTTTGATTACCTTTATTATGTGTTTGATAATTTGCTCTTGAATGATGGTTGTGAAATTTAAGGGTGTTAGAGAACGTGCGGGAAGAAAATAACGGAGGTGGCGGAAGTAATGGGATTAAGCAATTCCTCTGAATAGGTCAGTGCCTCTATTTTTCGGGTTTGGTTATTGTTCTATTTCTTGCTCTTTTTGGAATTGCAGCGAGTCATTTCAGAGGATTTTGATTACCTTTATTATGTGTTTGATAATTTGCTCTTGAAAGATGGTTGTGAAATTTAAGGGTGTTAGAGAACGTGCAGAAAGAAAATACAGGAGGTGGCGGAAGTAATGGGATTAAGCAGCCCAATGGAAACAATAGCCTTCCTTGGCCAGATTCGGCCGTCTCAGCGAGCGTCAACCTGGATAAAGCATCACATGATGCACTTTCCTCAGACCATAACAAATATAACCAGAAGCTGAGGTCATTGTTTCCAATCTAAAGGTTAGATATGCATCTCTCTCTCTCTCTCTCTCTCTCTCTCTCTCTCTCTCTCTCTCTCTCTCTCTCTCTCTCTCTCTCTCTCTCTCTCTCTCTCTCTCTATAGAAATAGAGATTTGCTATTGATGAGAGTCATTCGTATCAAGAATGGGCCTGCATATTCTTTCCAAGTGCAATGAGCAAGTATCAGTGATGATGTTCAGAACATTCATGTTTTATGACAATGACTTGGATTTCGGAATGGATCTCTTTTGAATTCTTGACAAAGCGACTTAGCTTTAATTTGTGTTATAATTCATTATGTGCTGAAAACTGCTAGAGTTGACTGTGTCTTAATCTTGTCTAATCTGTAGAATACCGAGATGTTAGCTCGCTGGCTGTTAAATGGAGAGTTAGAACCTTCCAAAATAATGAGCATGCAGCCTAATGAACTGAAGGTATTTATCTGGTTTTTCCCCCCGGAATTTTTGTGCTTTTTAATGGTAAAGAGTGTCACACAAAGGGGGTGGACAGGAATAAGGGTAAATCCCTCGACATGTTAGACATGAAGAGGCAGATGTCCTTCATTGGAGCTAGGACATTGAGCTACTCTGCTCAACACCGAACTACTCCGATCCATTTCGTTTTGTAGGCTATCTATGTTGTTTGCGTACATTTGAGAAATTAGAAGCAAACTTTTAAAAGCTAAAATACCCATTCCGTCTAACCGACTACCTTTGTAGTCTGTTTTAGCTGGCTATATCTATATTGATCATTGAGGAATATCAAGTATCAAACAAATGTTTTCTCTCTCTCTCTCTCTCTCTCTCTCTCTCTCTCTCTCTCTCTCTCTCTCTCTCTCTCTCTCTCTCTCTCTCTCTCTCTCTCTCTCTCTCTCTCTCTCTCTCTCTCTCTCTCTCTCTCTCTCTCTCTCTCTCTCTCTCTCTCTCTCTCTCTCTCTCCAATGTCAATATATGTGCCCTATATTCGAATGCCTCTATTATATTTATTATGGTGATTTCTTCTTTTTTTTCTCAAATTTGAAATTTATATCTACTAGCGTACATCCGACATCTTTTTACATGTTTTATATGGAATTCTGTGGCATGTATTTTGAGATTGTCGTACACTTTTATATTGATTCGGCTGCTTAGTGGTGACAATAAACCAATTTTGGTCTAAATTTAGTGCACGCATTGTCCTTGAACTCAACATTTGAGAAATCTGGAGTACTCTTTCTACTGCATTTCTTATGGATTGATTTCAGTTGTACTCATTTGGTAGAAGATGCTGTCAAGTAGCAAAAGAAGCAAAAGAACTTTGTTTTTGTTTGGGGCATCACCAATGGAGCAATTTGGGTAACTTTATCTAAACATTTGGGTGGTTATTTATCTTCGATACAAATTTTAAATATTGTTGTTTGACCACACGTGTTTTGTTGGCTTTACTTTATTTCGCTAAGAATCGTGTGTGTGATTAATTATTTGCACATTTCTATTTGGCCAAGCCATTTATGTTAGAATGTTTTAAGTCTTCAACATATAGTTGAAATCTAAATCTGTTTGGACCCTTTGCATTTATGACATTGGACAACAATAGGATTGAGGGAAGATGATGGAGATAGATAGAGAGATATAGTAAAAAGGAGAGGATGGAAACTAGACAAGAATGGAGAGACAATATGTAGGCAAAATAAATGGGATGCGAGGGAGGGGCTAGAGAGTTGAAAGAAGTTAATTAAGAGAAAATGGTGGAATAGAACAGGTTGAGAGGAAGTGGAGGGGAAAGGGAGATGACATTGAACAACAATAGGAGAGAGGGAAGGGCATCAAATGGAGTTTGAGATAAAGATAGAGAGACATAGTAAAGAAGTAGGGAATGAAAACAAGACGAGGAGGGAGAGAGAATATGTTAGTAAAATAAATGGGATGCGTGGGAGGGGGCCAGCGAATCAAAAGAAGTTGATTAAGAGAAAATGAAGTGAGAAGAATAGGTTGAAAGGATGGAGAGGGGAAAGGAATAAGACATTGAACAACTATAGGAGAGAAAGAAGGGGATGGAGATAGAGAGAGTTAATTAAAATGAGGGAACGAAAACAAGACAAGGAGGAGGAGAAAACACGTAGGGAAAATAAATGAGATGCGAGAGAGGGGCCTAGCGAATCAAAAGAAGTCGATTAAGAGAAAATGGAGTAAAATAGAACAGGGTGAGAAGTTGGGGAGGGGAAAGGGAGAAGCATGTTTTCGTATAGTAGATATAATAGAAGGCATCAAACAAAGACATGGAGGGAAGGTAATAGTGTGGGAATAGAGGTGAGAGATGGAAATGACAAAAGGAGAAGGGAATGGCAAAAGGTTAAGGGAATGTGTTGGGGGAGAAATTTGAAAAAGAGGTGTGGAATAAAGATTGAAGAAAAGATGAAGAGTGTCGAAAGAAAGATGGGAGAGTATGAGTAAAAAGAAGGGATAAAATGAGATGCGTAAGGAGGGGGTCGGACAAGATACGAGACTTACCAAGAGTTCTGATCACTTTGTGCTGCTCCACAATCTTGCTTATATTTTTCTTATTCTGTGGCGCATGATAGAGCCAATTTGCTTGATTAACTACTGTTGTTGTGAATAAAAAGTCAAGGACCCATGTCATGTTAAATTCTTGAAATGAGTTTATAATTTACATGCAACTTAGTCCATAAAGGTCCGTCTTATCTCTTTGGTCCGGGATTTGTAAGTTGTATAGTTTGGTCACCTCACTCTCTTCTCATTCTCATCAGCAATGAATATAGATATCATATAGAAATTTGATGAAAATGCTCATCATTTTTTGTCGTCAAGTGTGATGATTATGTGACTGTGCTTTTGAGTACGAACGTTCATAGTGGGTGTGATTTTCTTCTAGGGACAGTTGATTACGGCATATCTTCAGAAGGGTAAACTTTTGCCTTACTCTTGTATAGTCATGTACTCCTGTGGACCTTCCCTTGCAGTTTGTTGTTCCAAAGCAATATTAGGTCCTCGTCAGGCCAAGAATACATTTGAATTTCGTTGTTATGCCCTCCTTGCTTTCTTTTTGTTATTTCTCAATGTTACAAGGTCGTCGGTTGTAACTTCTACATCCTACAAGCATATCTTGCTTCCAACGAGCATATCTTGCTTCTAACGATCAGATGCCAAGAGATTGTGTGAGATTTGTTGACATAAAGAAGAAAGGAATTGAAGACTCACAAAGAAGAATCAAACGATTTATAACCTTTGTTCATTGAGATGATAGTAAAATTCTGAAAACTATTCAGGTATGTGTATAATGCAAACCGAGATGCGACTTAATTGTGCGATATCGGATTTTATGTACAGTATTGTCATGTTACAAGATTATTTACGTGCAACAATTTTAGTGAGAATTGCACGATTATCGATTGTTGCCAACGACTATATACAACTTGAGTTACTTCCCAAAATTTACTTCTCTTTTGCCATGTTATGACTCATTCAAAAATGTTAGCGGAAGTTGGCTCATTTCTGTGTTATAAGAAAACTTATGTGCAACAAGAGTCATAACTTCAAATCGATTCTCACCCAAATACGATGCATTCAGAGGAATCATGCGCGTTGTGATGAATGATTAACACGAGAATTGATAATGTTGGGGGGGCGCGCGCGGCCCAACGACTAGTAAATACTAAACGATTCTAAAACAGGATTAGGAAACCTGCCAAATACGCCGACAGAGAGGGACGACACGTCCAACCCGGGACGACTCGCCCAGGCGACTCGTCTGGAAACAGACGAGTCGTCCAAATATCTTGAGGTCTCGGGTGAAGTCGTCCAACAAGGGGCGACTCGTCTTGGACGACTCGTCTATAATCAGACGAGTCGTCTGGATACGGACTGACTTTGGCAATATTTTTCAAACGGTGATAACTTCTTCATTACTTGGCCTGTGTGGACGTGTGACCACTTCCTGAAAAGCTAAGATCATAATCTTTAATCTCCCATTGATTTCACTGCAAAATCTTAAACCATTTGAGAGTTATGAAGCTTCAAAGTTAACGTTCCGTAAATGGACTGAAATCTCTTCTAAACTTGTCCAAAACTTGGCATCTCGCTCCTTGGATCATCTTTCATCGCCCCATTGTCGTTCCACACAATTGAATATCAATCTTGAGGTCATAAGTACATAAAAAATCGCTAATGCTTATGTCAAAACACAAATTATCAAATAATCGAATTAGCCAATAAACCGATCCAAAAGCTACCATTTAAATGCTTAAAACCCCATCTTTTGCTACTCCTAAGTGGTGTGTATCATCTACATACCAAATTACATCAAATTTAAGTTAGTTACCAAAACTAACTTACCACATTTAGACATAACAAATAATTATAATTAATTAATTACTCAATAATTAATTAACCAATTATTTATCTGGAAATTCTCCAACAATCCCCCACAATTTTCGAATCAATACAAACTTTGAAATCTTGTGATTCGATAGTAGGTGTCTTGGGATTAAACCTCTACCTAGTGAAATGTCTTTCAAATAGTTAGAATTGTGTGGTAGACTAAGCTTTGAACCAACGATCCTCTCGTACTACTTGATTTCAAGTCACGCACATAATTTCGATCCCATACACCTCTTAGTATCGGTTGCCACATTTATGGCCGTGTGTCCACGTATCTATTCATGAGCATTAAGAAGTCTAGCCCAACAAGACTCCCAAAAGCGGCCTCACTTTATGGCTTATATAGGTAAACCTTATCGTACTCCCATGTTAGTACAACAATGATCGATATAGTAACATACACCATTCTATATCCAAATAGAACAACCCCTAAAGGTTTATTAAAAACATATTGTTCAACCTCCTCCAACTCATGAGAAACAAACACTCTCAACGTCGGGATACCAAATAAGATTGAGTGCTCCAAATCAAACATATGGTGTATTTTGACTCATTGAACTTAAGAGTCGGAGGTTCTTCCAAGCGTTAATTAAGTTGAGGTTCCATCACAATTGATTTAAATTTGGGCTCACACATCCCTATATCACACAAGTCTCAAAAATCATGAACACCACGTCATTATCTATCAATAATGATCATAAGATGTTCCTCTTGATTTTACAAGAAAACTACAAACATATCCAAAACAACAATGTGTACACTAACATGTTTTAGATAACAAAGTTAGACGTCTTGATAGTATTACAAATACTACTACCAAAATCAATAAAACAAAGATTTAGTTGTTACCAATACCATCATGGCTATTACTACCATAATCAAGTGCATCCGAATACACAAGGTAACTACTACAAGCATAGAGTAACAAATACTCTTTTGCCAACAAGAATTAATCTTTTCAATTCGTTCAAAATCACAAGAGAAATGCATAAGCACATTTAACACATTATGAATCATTGTTACGTACCCCCACCATTAGCCAACTATAAATATCATTGCTAAACAAACGGCGTTACCGAGTAAAATAAAATTCATAAAGAGTGTGTGTTTTGTATTGTACGTACTACATAAATACTCACCACCATATGCACTTTTACAATCTCTTAACGTAATTATAAAGAAACATATTTGACATATTTGACACTAGGTATTTAACAAATATGACAAACAAATGTAAACACTTTTAAAGAATGTCCATGATCATAGTTACTCTTACTAAAATCAACAAAGTTGTTACTAAATTCATCACTAATGAATCTAATATACAAACAAGTCAAAATGAATTAGATCCAACGAACTTACATTCTTTCTATTTCAATTTTGTTTATACACATAACCACACATTTTTATTATATTTCTTTATATATAGGGTATACATGGTCTATATATATACCAATAATAGAACATACATTATACCCTCTAAACATCTCAAGAAATTTAATAAAGAAAATAATCATATGATACAATCAACAACAACAACAACAACAACAACAACAACAACAACAACAACAACAACAACAACCAAGCCTTATTCCCAAAATGATTTGGGGTCGACTAACATGAATCGTCATCCAGTAACCGTCTTGTGTACGCCAAAAAATTTCGAAAACGTTGTAAACCTTTTAGAAGTATTTAAAAACTTTCAAATGAAATTTAGAAAAGTCGTCAAAATAAATAAAAAGGTTTAAACAATATTGCAAAAAACATATGAATTTTGAACACAAGTTAAAAACTTTTGGAAAAAAATAGTTGGAAAAACCAAACAAAGAAATCAAAAGGGGTCAGAATAAGTCCTCCACATGAATAGAGTCTCGCCACACTGCCCTATCCAACACCATGCTCTCTTCAAGCCCTAGGAAGCTCATATCACTTCTAATCACCTTCGTCCAAGTCATCTTGGGTCTTCCCCGACCCCTACTAATATTATCACTTCTCCACCCTTCTACTCTTATAACCGGTGCGTCACTAGGCCTCCTCTTCACGTGGCCATACCACCTCAGTCGGTTCTCCATCATCTTATCCCCTATGGGTGCAACCCCTACTTTCTCCCTAATAACTTCATTTCTCAACCGATCACGTCTTGTATGTCCACACATCCACCGTAACATGCGCATCTCCGTCACACTCATCTTATGATACAATCGTATAACGTTAATCACATAATTATGTCCATCATCAAATTACGAGATTCGCAAATTCGTAAACCACGACATACACATAGTACTCGCCACGACATGTTCGTACTTCAGTGTGCCTTTTTGCGTAATTCTTCGACGCAAATTGATCAATCATTAAAGTAGCAGTCAGTTACAAATATACGCTACATGCAGTAAAAATCAATTAAGTAGCAGGATCCGACAAGCATTTCGAGACAATGATGCACGATTACATACATATTACACGAGGGAGGCTTGGCCAATCACCGTGATTAGGTGAATAGTGTCAATCACCGATTTGTTTTTTGCAGTTTAGTCCCTGATAATTTTATTGTTTGTTTTAATTTTTTAAACACATGTAAAACAAAATAAAATGCTAATACAAACGATTAAAGATGCAATAATATATTAATACAATAATATTAGAAATAAATTACAATACTTAAATGTGTTTTAATTTAATAAACGTAATTAAGGAGTAATTAGTGAAATAACGATTTTTCTTTATATAACTTTTTATGGTACTCACTATCATGCATCTACTACTTATGATAAATTTATAAGCCCACCATGCTCCGTGATTAAAAATAGATTAATTGCAGAGTTTCGACCAATACCTGAACTTAGTTAACTGGATCTTCCGATATTATTTAGCTTTCGGCTTTGCAGGGGTAGCTAATCCCAACCACGTCTAACCTTAGATCAGGCACAGCACAGATTCGGCTCGTTTCCTACCTCGAATCGTAGTCTCCTCTTAAGATATCAGTTTTCGGAGTTGGATAATCTATATTTGATTAAACATCATAAGGTTCGAAGAGATAGTTTTCCCTTGGAAAAGAAACTTTTATTGATTACTGAAAGATTACAAACTGAAAAATGAAATACATTTGATGCTCTCTCAAACTATGAAATTCTCAACAGAGTATTCTTGATCTAAGAGATATGGGAGTTCCCTATTGTTCTCTTAGTTCTTGGATACTCTAACTAAAAGCTTCATCTAAAATTTTCTCTCTCTAGATTCAGATTTTTTTTCTTGCTTGAGGCTTTGTTGCTCTGATTTGCTGTGTTCTTCATCTGAAGCCAAGCTCTGCTTTTATAGAGGAGCTTTGGGTCTTGCTGTTGGGAGAGCACTTATCCTAAAGACATGAATAGTAAAAGCAAAAAACCTACACCACACAAAATAAAGCTTACAACTGTAAAAATGAACTATTTTACATGTGATGGTAGGGATTCTATTCCATTAGCAGATTTTGCATGCCTTCATCTCCGATATTATTTTCCCATCCTTCAGCTTCTTCGTATTCTTGATAGATCGCATCATCGTCTTGATCAACGCAAAGCTCTTGGACTGTTTTAGCAGCATATTCTTGATCCCATGTCATTAGGGTATCAAATAGAAAGTCCTTTCCCTCAACAGAAAAAAATGTTCTAGATTCCAATTTAAACATGTAATCATGGATCGATTCAGACTTGTCAATTGCTCCCGAAAAGAGACTTGTGCATGCCATATCCTTTGGGTATATCAGAGTTGTATTACCACAATGTATTATATGGTTTGGATATTTATCCTTCATCTTTACCAAAAAGTAATCAATCTTCTGGATTATATAGAAAAATCCCATAGCTCTTGCTTCTGTTGGATTCCTTATTCTTCTTTTTGGCTTGATACAGATAGGATCTTTCATCAGATCTCCATATCCCAGTATGATTAGATAATGTGCTGGGTACACTATTCCGTTTTCCATTTCGATATTTGCGCATGTGATGCGTTCAAAGATCAAATTCTTCATTTTATGAAGTCTACGGAATATGTATTTTTGGAAATTTGTCATTTCCTGGAATATTGGTGCTTTAGGATCTACTGGTTCTCTGAAATGTGTTATCAAACCATACTTCCATGCCTTTAAGACGTCATCATCTTTTCTAATGAGATTTGGTGGTATGGACAAGGTTCTTACTCCTGAGTTGTTAGCACCATAGTAAATCCAACTGCACCCTCCTTCCCAAATGTCATAATATGGAGTGTTTCCTCCTACTAGTTCCGAGTACCAAGCTCGAAAATTATTATCTTTTATCTTATTTATTATCATCTGTTGAAGCTCGTGAGGTAGCATCAACATATTTATTATTATTTCCAGGATTAAGAATCTGTGGACAATTCTATTTGCACTTTTAATTAAACCATCTCTCAATCTAGTTTTTGAGGATACGATCAAGGCCTCTGTGAGAGCCCAACTGGAGGTGGAAACCCTCTTCATAGCTATGTTGGTTTCATCCACTAGTTGCTTCCTTTCTGCAGATATTCGCGTAATTTGTTTTGCAGAAGATGGTTGGCAGTTTTTCGATCTCTTTGCCATTTGCTAACTCTCTTGTGAGACTGTCAGCTAAGGAATTCTTTTACCCCTGTATATGTTCAACAGAAAACGAGAATTGGTTAAGCCAGGCCATAATTGCCAACGCAGGAGCCTCCCTTGCGCTTGCATATTAGATAAATTTTTCTTAATAAATCCAAGAATGCCTTAGCAATCAGTTCTGACTAAAAATGGTTTTGGAGCTAAAAAGATTAGTAATTTTTCAATTCCTCTTATGACTGCAAGGATTTCTTTCTCCATAGTGGGATAATTGCATTCAGCTTTATTAAAGCTTCCACTAGAATATCTACACACTTTTTCTCCTTCCTTTATTTTTAGTACTGCACCCCAATGTTCATCGCTTGCATCTGTTTCCAGTACTAGATCATTTTGGTCAGTAGGTAAATTTAAAACAGGAAGATTTTGACATAGTTTCTTGAACTTTATAACTGATTCCGTATCTGACTGATTCCAATTCCATGGAGCTTCTTTTTTAAGTTTTTGTTGTAGAGGTTTTCGAAACTTAGCTAAATCCTGTATAAAATCAGAGGCATAAGTAAGACATCCTAGAAACCTTTCTAGTTGCTTTCTGTTTTCGATTTTATCAGGAAATTTGTCAATTTTCTCAAGGATGTGTTTCTGTAGGATCACTTGGCCTGCCTTGATTTCTAATCCAAGAAATTTTAATTTCTTGTTCAGCATAACTGCATTTACTTTTACCAAGAATAATACCATGATCTAAACATCTTTGAGTCACCGCTTTAACGTCGCCCATATGTTGCTCTAGAGTTTTTAAAAATATAAGAATGTCGTCTATGTAAACCAAGCAACAATGATTAAGGTCTTTGAAAATATTATCCATTCTTCTTTGAAATATTTGAGGGGCATTTTTCAAACCGAATGGCATAACAATCCATTCATAGTGACCTTGAGGAGCACTAAAAGCAGTTAAAGGAATACTTTCTTCTTCCATCTTAATCTGCCAGTAGCCACTCTTACAATCCATTTTTGAGAACCAAGTAGCTCCTTGTATTCTATTGAATAGGACTGTTTTATTAGGAATGTAATAACCATCAAAGATAGTATTATCATTTAGTTTTTTATAATTAATTACCATCCTAGCTTTTCCTCGTTTTTCTTCTGAGTGATTTCTTACCATGAAAGCAGGACTGGTGTGAGAACTATTGCTATTACGGATTAATTTTTTATCTAATAAATCCTGAATCTGGATTTTAAATTCCTTAATATCTTGATAAGTGTAAACCATTTGTTTTACCCTTATAATTGTAGTAGGATTAGATAAAGCTATCTTAGCAACCGATTTATCTTTATCCCAATATTTAAGTGGGTTATCCGAATATAGCTCTTTGCACAAATTTTCTTGTTGCTTTATAATTTTATCTTTTAAAGATAATTCATGAACAGTGATTCTTAAAGCAACTTCTTTTTGTGTTGGAACAACCTTATCACCACGCTGGTTGCGCGTAAATTCAATTTTATTATGAGTATAGGCTTTACTCATCTTTTTTATTGGCACAGAATGACCATTTACCGTAAAGATTAGGTGATCTATTGTTTGAGTACAGGGTGAATATAATTTTTGAAAATTATTCCCTATAAGCATATCATGAGAAGGTTGGTCTGTTGCCCATAATTTGGGTATGATACATTGGACCCCGCCAATTTCTATAGGTAAATTTTCTATGATCTCGGTATGAGTCATAAGACTATTGTTATTAGCGATCTTAACATGCATAGATTTAATTGCCTTTTTCCAGAGAAATTTTGGGAAAAGATCTCTCTTTCCGAAACAGCATGAACAACCACTGTCTATGTAGGCACACAACTCATAATTGTTGTATCCTTCTAAGCATATATTTATCGGAATGTATATACTATTTGGATTTGTTCCGACAACTTCCTGAGGTGTTTCTAATGTCATATTGACTTCGTTAACCTCATCTTCATAAACAGGTTCACTCTTTGTGATAGTCCTGTGGCCGATGATTTTTCTTTGATCACAACTTGACCTTGGTGGTTCTCTAAGATCAAAACTCGATCTTGGTGTACCAAAACTTGATCTTGGTGATTCTTGAAGATCAAAGCTTGCTCTAGGTAATTCTATTGATTCATTGCTACTAGATCCAGTCTCATAGCGTTTTGAGGCTTCTATCATATGAGTTAAATTATATTTTTGACCTAAATTTGCCAATAATTTAATTATATCCTCCTCTTCTTTAGGAATTTCATTCTCTACGCCTTTGAAACGGCTAAATCTAGAACTCTGACTTCTTGTAATAATTGGACCTCTTGGAATACGGTTATTAGTAAATATTTTTCCTGTTTCGTCAATTGTAAATATGTTTTTATTTGTTGCAGTTGTATTCATGAATGATTCTACCCAAGTTTTTTTTAACCTAATGTCTTCAGGTTTATTTTCTCAATGTTAATCTTTTGTCTTGGGCCTCCTGATTCATATCTTTCTGCATCTACGATTCCTTTTTTCATCTTTGGATCGATTGTATTTTCTAGCTTATATATAACCTTCCACTTAATACGCAAAGGACAAGTTCCTTTATGCATATTTATTCCATCAGTTAATAATTTAATTGCTAGAAATTTTGAAGCGTAAGCATCGTGAAGACTTACGTAGTATTTTGGTTCGCATATCCAAGTTACCGTTCCTTGGCTTAAATTGCAATTAGCTCCGCTTACTATCTGATCATAAAGTTCTTTGTGTCGAATGTCACAAACAAAACTTATGCATTGAACGTTTTTTCCAAAATCTTGTAAAGGAGTTATGTAAATTTGAATTGCTCCAATATAAATATATTTGTATTTATTATCTTTATTATGATTTGTAATATTGGTCCAATGTATAATATTTATTTCAGCAGCTTTTTTGTCGCAATTTTTTACCTCAATGTCTCCTGCCATTTCCTCACAAACATATTTTGTGGATAATTTCATAAAAGGTGTTTTAAATATTTTACTTTTAGTAATACTAGGGAAATCTATCCCATTCCCGACTAATTCATTTAATTGGTCATCGTCAATGGACATTTGTGCGCTTTGCAATTGCGCTAAGCTTGACATTTCTTCTTCTTCATCGTCAAACTCTTCATCTTGTCTCATTTCGTTTAATTCTTCGTATTCTAATTCTTCTAAATCCTCTTCATCATCAATGATTTCAATTATTTCCTTATTATTTCCTATAGCCAGGTTAACAGCTTCTTCTTCAGAAATTTCGAAATAATCAAGGCTTCCTATAGCTTCTATCAATTTGTTGTTATTTTTCTTTTTGCAGTCGTTAGCATAGTGACCAATTTCACCACATGCCCAACACTTGCAATTATTTTTCTTTTTAGGACAATACGAAGCTTTTCTGAAAAATCTTCTACTTTTGAAGCCAGGTTTTTTGAAATATTTTTTCTTATCGTTGTTTATTAAAACTTTTCTTTATGTAATACTTTTTCTTTCTCATATTATAATTCTTTGTTCCATAATTATTGGGCATATCCCAACAAGTAAGGAATTGTTTTTTCATGTGTTGAGTTCCTACGACTTCTCGACATTTTTTCTCAACCCATCTTCTTAAGAAAGATACTTTACTTCCTAATGTCTCCTTGGCGTTGTATTTTAATTTCCACTCTTCAAATTGTTCGCTAATTTCTTCATTTATTGCTCCTGGAAGTTTATCATAAAACATTCCTAAATTTGTAGTGTTTTCGCCAATCTTGTAATAATAATGTTCGAATTCGGCAATATAACTGTCTAAGTATTTCATGTTATCCATTGTGAGGTTGTTGAGTTTTCTTTGCCACTCATTAATCTTTCCTCTAGGTTCAGTTATTATGCCAATAAATTCATCTTCTATGTAGCCACATAATTGTCTGAACATTATATCTGGAGAAGCTAATTCTCTTAGTTCAACTTTCTTTGTAGCTAATAGACCATCGTACCAATCACCAATTGAACCATAAAGACTATGTTCAATGTAGTTTAGAAATTGATCGGCTTCCCAAACTGTATTTAAGTTTAAAACAGTAGTCATGCTTTTCTTCCATTGGGTTAAGACGTCCTCTCTATTTCTTACTCCATCTAGATTCAGTTTATAACCTGTATGGCTAATGCTTTCAAGTTCGACTTCTTCGGGTTTAGGCATTGGATTAGGCATAATCCTAGCATTAAAACGAGTCGATCTACCAAAAACTTCTTTAGGTCTCATACAACTTGTTGAACCTTTTTGATGAGTGATATTATTGTTGAAGAAATTGTTTTCCGTAGGTAGTTCGTCTCGGATGACTTCTTCTCCTACTTCATTTTGATCAATTATTAATTTTCCTAATTTCTTATCTAGACGTCTCTTAATTTCTTCAATTGGAATGGTGTTAAGATCATCCATTTTTAGTAATCCCATTTGATGATATAAGTCTTCTTCAATTTGAGCATAATTATAATCTTCATGATTATCCTCGTCTATTATGTTTTGTTTTTTTGATATCATGCTCATGATGTCATTAAGCATTTCTGGGTCTTTTTCTTTTTCGAACAAATCTTGTAAGCTTGCTAGAGAGCAATCTTTAAGATTAGTTGTCATTTTGTTCTTCTAATTTAATAGGATTTTTGGGATTATTAGGTGGTGTAACTGTAAACTTTTTATTTTCGTTTTGATTTTGAAACGGATATTTATATTTAAAAGATTTGTTTTTCTTAGAAGTTTCTCCTTTGTCTTCTAAGTTAGTTGAATGTCTTATTTCGTTTATCAAAACAAGATGGTTTGCTCTTATGAGATGTTGTATCTCAAGTATATGCTCTCCGAGAGCCGCTTGAAGTTTAGCAGTTTCTGTTAGAGTATTTTTTATAGAAATTATTTCGTCTACTAAATAATTTAATACGGGTCCTAAGGTTTTACTTCCGTCAGGACTGTGCTAAATACAAGTATATTCAGGATTAGGACAAGGATCTGGCAAAGTAGCCAGTTTAATCCTTGAACTCCAGCCAAACATGGCCGGCTATTTACACGTGCAGGATGTGCGGTCGCACAGGGCCTCTCACTGATAAGGGCCCCTTATCTATTATTTTGATCAACTAAATGCATGATGTTGTTGATAGCGCGCTGGCATGATACCCAGATCTGTTTTCTTAGGTTCCGAGTTCGAGCCTAGTTACACCCTTTTTAGCTTACTTTTTTTCATTCTTTTAATACAAGCTGGGCCTAGGCCCTATCTACCTCGCGTTTGATCCTACTTACCTTTTTCTTTTCTATTATTTCTATTTCCATTTCTTTGGTTTTCAATCCACTGTTCCTTCACTTTCATTTTCTTGTTTTTTTTTTTTATATCGATAAGTCGTATAATATTGTTTTTGAGATGACCTTTTTAAGGTTCATTTTGGTATTTGACATGAAAAAAATGGCATCACATGTTCATATTGATACCGATTACTACATATGGAGTATAGTTTTTCTCTCCTATCGATTACAATAATTTTTTCACTTCTTATCATGAAGGGCCCCAAAATTTCAATATCGCACAGGGCCCCCAAAATCTGTGAGACGGCCCTGGAGCCAAATGGCTCTGATACCAATTTGAACTCTTACTCTATAATAGTGATTAAAGTCTAAATAAGAGTCTAAGTAAGTAAGAATGTAGATTAATAAAAGAAAAAGGAAGATTAAAGAATAAAAAGTGGGTAAGGAAAGCAGAAGGATCAAAGTGCAAAGAAAAGTAGTGAGGAGGGACTCAATAGCAAACACTATTTGTAGTGATTAGAGGGGGAGCTCTAATCACCAATGACGGAGCTAGTAGAGGGCCAAGGTGGGCACCGGCCCACTGCAAGCTAAAACAGAAAATGAAGTTCTTTATTGGGCTATTCAGAAATTTGCTTTTTGGCCCACTGCAACTCCAATTAAAACTTTAGCCCATCTTTTCTAATTCAGAAACAAACAAAGTCCACCCCTTTATTTTTCTCTGGGCCTACGTGATCAATAAATCCCCAGCCCTTTCACTATAAAAAAAAAAAAATTCAAAACCAATTTTCACACTTGACAGCGACGCATCACGGCATCAGACTGTTCATCTTCTTCCTCCAACAGTCAACATCGAGTCCATCCCGAATTCCCAATTCTCCATAGCTATAAGGCAAGTTTTAATATTTTTGTTCTTTCTTTTAGTTTTTCATTTACCCTCTATAATTTGTATTATGTTACGTTAAAATTTTATTGAACATAGAGTTTTTGGTGGAGTATATCAAATTATGATCCATTTAATTATTAAGTTGAATAATTGATATTACAAAGTACAATTGAAATTTTTGATTGATTTAAATATGATTATGAATTAATGTTGAAGTTAGAAACTTTGATTTAATGGTGTTGCTTTTAGAATTATGAGTTTGATGAGTGATGCCTAAAAAGTGCTTTGTTTGATGGTTTTTATTACGGCAAATTCCCATGGTGCCCCCGAAGTATGTCAGAATGCTCGTGGTGCCCCTATGTTTGAAACTTGTACACTGTGGTGCCCCCGAACTTTACCCCAACCAGCACATGGTGCCCTTCCCACCCTTGACCGTTAACTCCGTTAGTCCTTTGACCGTTAAGTGATGACATGGCAGTGATTAGCGGTTGGCGGGAAAGTTAATTAAGGATTAACTATTATTTAATAAAAAAAAATTAAAAAAAATTAAAAAAAAAAAAAAAAATTTCTCAGAAACTCGAAAATTTTTCATTAAAAAATTCAAATTTACAAAAATTAGTGCCCATGGTGCCCCTGAACTTTACCCCCAAGTGCACATGGTGCCCCCTAACTTTACCTCCCAGTGCACATGGTGCCCTCCTGACTCTTGTGTAACGGCTAGTTTGAGAAATAACCGTTGTGAACTTCACTATTGTGTGTATTTAAACAACATTATACCCCCAATGAGTTTATAAAACAATCACTACCTTCTCAAAAACACTCATAACCTTCCCCAAACACATATTGAAATTAAATTAATTTCATGTATTCTAATTCATGTTATAAGAGGGGCACCACGTGCAGTGGGAGGTAAAGTTAGGGGGCACCATGTGCACTTGGGGGTAAAGTTCAGGGGGACCATGAGCACTAATTTTTGTAAATTTGATTTTTTTTGTGAAATTTTTTCGAGTTTCTGAGAAAAAAAAAAAAAATTTTAAATTTTTTTTTAATTTTTTTTTAAAATTTTTTTTTTAATTAAATAATAGTTAATCCTTAATTAACTTTTCCGCCAACCGCTAATTACTGCCATGTCATCACTTAACGGTCAAAGGACTAACGGAGTTAACAGTCAAGGGTAGGAAGGGCACCATGTGCTGGCTGGGGTAAAGTTCGGGGGCACCACAGTGTACAAGTTTCAAACATAGGGGCACCACGAGCATTCTGACATAGTTCGGGGGCACCACGGGAATTTGCCGTTTTTATTATCATGTTTGATGATTATGCATTGATAATAGATTATTATGAATAGATTTGAATTTAGGAGGAACTATTGAACTTCAAAAAATGCAACAAGCTACGATTACCGGAATTTTTAAGAGAAAATAAAATCAAGAGAAAACAAAATCAAAGTTTTCAAGAAATGCAAGAGTTGAGCCTACAACACAAACAAACGAACCATCTAATGAGCCACAAAATGAAACACCTCAGAGTACCACAGAGACTTAAAAGCACTCTATTTTACGTACACTGTCAATTACAATATTGATGTTTTAAGCTTAAGTTCGGGTAGTTTGCTTTCTAGTACAGTTAGCTTTAGCCCGGCCCCTGGCCACTTTGAGTTCTAGCTCCGTCCCTGCTAATCACCGTGATTGGTGAAGAATTTCCCATATTACACATACATATACATGCAATGCCATCACCATTTACCAACAAAACTATGCGTAAACCGACGCATCCACAACCGCCAGTGTCATTGTCACGACAAGTACTTGGTAATTGACAAGGAATATATATATATCATATTATCATGCATATATTACATTAATCATAACATTATAACAGCCTACAAACTGTTACGGTGATCATCAACTAAAATTGTTTGATAAAACAACTCACAAAAAATAACCACCAAATGCCAACTTTAAGCAAACGGTAAAAAGAGGCCGCACACGTACTACATTTCGTAAACATCAAGCATGGCCAAAAAGGCAAAAATCATCGGGCATACGTACATCACAAGATCACATTTCATCTACATGCAATACATAGTACGTACCATGCATAAAAATGGTCAATGCGTTTAAGATAATTAACTACCTTTCATATAAACATTTAACAAAGTAAACTTATCTGTTTGATATGTAGTTCGTTAACTTTGGCCAAACTCAAGCGTACGTCGCAATCGTATAGAAGAAATGCATGAACTTTTTGTTGAGAAATGTGCCTTGGCACGGTTTCGTTGATCGGTATATTGAAGATGAGCATCACACATGAAATGGGCAACACGAGAAAGCCACTTGAGGTGATTGGAATCACCGTCGAAGGAGGAACGAAGACCAGGGACGAGTCGGCGGTTCGCGGAGGGGGTCGCGGCGATCGGCGCGGTCCGCGGAAGTATGGCGCGGCCCGCGGTTAGGAGAGCGCGGCCCGCGGCGATTCGAAGGCGGAGCGCGGTAGTTGCTCGTACGGGTCTTGGCGTCTTGGAGCAGAGGCGAACGCGCGGTCCGCGGCAAGGTCCGCGGATGAGAGGCGCGGTCCGCCGACGTGGTGGCGCGGTCCGCGTGAAGTCCCGTGTTGCTGTGTGCGCGAAGAGTATATCGGTTTATTCCGATTTACTCTATTTTAGACTTTCCATAATTAATATCTTTTATTAATTAAGTCTTTATTTGTGGGAGTTAATATATAAACCTCCCTAATAGTTTAGTCTAATTTCTAAGGGAGAAAAATTAGAGAGAGCCGTCACAGAGTTTTTCAGAGGAGCAGTTCAGAAAAACTCAGATCATCTTGTGTATCTGTATTCTCCGGACATAGTGAAAAGAGATTCAAACCCCCTGTGGACGTAGCTATCGCATTGATAGTGAACCACGTAAATCTTGTGTGTTTCTTATTGTTGTTTTGTTTGTCGTTTTTCGTTCTATACCGACGCTTCCGCACAACACTTTTCTTGTACACCCACGGTTTCATTAGGCCACCAACAAATCCCAAGAGTCTCTTTGTCGCCGTACCATGTCCAACATGGCAAATCCGAAAACCATACAATTTGCCATAATTACGAAATTAAGTCTTTAGATTGTTGGAATATAGGGGTTGATTATGGCATATCGTAATCTTCTAGGCGCGTATAATCGCTATCCTAAAAACTTAATTCGCCCCCTCGTGCCTGGGCCTAAGAATTAGTCTTTGAGATACAAAGAGAGACCCGATAGAACCTGCACAAGCGATATCGACACACTAAGTGGCACTAGAATCATTGAAGTATGTATGGAGATGAATGTGGGAGGAATTCTCAATCATCATTCATGATAATGTGAATGTCTTATAATTGTCTAAATGTCTAACCCCCCATGGGTATATATTATGTAATGGGGACCCTTAAGATTAAATCGCGGCCATTGATTTAATCTACACACCAAATTACATAAATTATGAATTAGTTTTTTTTTTTGGAAAGATTAAGCTGTAGTTTTATTCATCCACGATGGGGAAAAAACTAATACATGAGTCTTTCCAAGGATGGCAGGGTGCCACCCTAGAGAACCCCTTTTAGAAACCTTTAGTTTGGGAGTAAATTACTAAAGTTAGTAATTGCCCGAACACTTACATGAAACTTGATAGATAAAGCAATACATTCATTTTCCCTATACATTTCTGAATACTCTAGCATTTCTCTCCTTCCATAGCTCATAGATGGTTTGGGAGAGGGCACATCTCTGTAAGTGTTGCCTACCTTGTTTCCCTCTAACCCTGTGCTTAAACCAATGTAGTTCATGTTGTAGGCTCCATTTTCTCTTGTTGTTTCCTAGCCAGGTTAAGACTGAATTCTAGACGTCAGTGGATACAGTACAGCTGAAGAACAGATGACTGGCTGATTCATTCTCCTTTCTGCAGAGGGCACACCAGTTTGGGATGTATGATCCTCTTTTCTGCAGGTTATCAATTCTGGGGAGGGCATTATACACAGCCATAATTGCAATTATTGTACTCTTGGGGGCACAACAGGAATCCCATAGTAGTGTTTTGTACCATCTAACCTGGCTTCTCCTCTCCCTATAGAAGTCATAGATTGCTGAACTTCCTTTGTTTCTATT
The DNA here is from genome assembly GCA_963457585.1 of Spergularia bocconei. NCBI lineage: Eukaryota > Viridiplantae > Streptophyta > Magnoliopsida > Caryophyllales > Caryophyllaceae > Spergularia > Spergularia bocconei. The sequence continues at coordinate 15,245,955 of OY734946.1, read as the reverse complement.
CACCCAGTCTTCCTGATGGTAGAGCATTTGTCTCCTGATAGCTTAATAATGTCATCATTTAGGGATATCATTGCTCTCCATGAGTTTGAACAGTCAGTTCCAGCATTAACATCCCAAAAGTTGTGGTTCTTAATGTAGTAAGCCTTCACCCACCTGCACTAGATGCTGTCTTGATTTTGGTGGATTTTTATGATCCATTTGGTGAAAAAGGTTTTGTTCCAGTTTAGAACTTCCTTGATGCCCAAGCCATGCACCTTCTCTCTTTGGAGTGCACAACTTGCTCCACTTGATAAAAGTGGTCTTACCATGCTTTTCATCAATACCCCAGAAGAATTCCATGTAGAGTTGTTTGATTTTTCTCAAGTTGCCCTTAGGGAGTAACAAGACAGAGCCCCAAAAAGTTTGCAGCCCTAGGATGACAGAATTTATCAATTGGAGCCTCCCAGCATAAGAGATATGATTATTTGTCCAATTCTGCAATTTGGACCTAATTTTGTCTAGGAGAAGGTTGTACATTTCAATGGTGAGCCTTGAAGAATGGAGAGGCACACCCAAATATTTAAAAGGGAATGATCCAATCTTGTAGCCAGTTTTCTCAGTGATTTCCTGCACTTTATTAGTGGTTACCCCTCCAAGATAAATGTTGGTTTTCATAGGGTTTGCAGCCAATCCAGACTGCCTCTCAAATAAGTTTAGGGTTTTAGCCACAGCCAAAATTGATTTTAAATCACCTCTAGTGAAGATGAGCTAGTCATCAGCAAATAACAGGTGATTTATTCTGACCTTATTGCATTTTGGTGCTGTGAGTAGTCTTCAGAGTGGATTAGGCTCCTTAGTCTCCTAGACAGACCCTCCATGCAGATTACAAACAAGTATGGTGAGAGTGGGTCACCTTGCCTGACGCTCTTCTTAGCTGCAAAAAAAAAAAACCCTCCTGTCTTCCATTGATATTCATAGTGAAGTGAGCAGAGTTCAGGCATTCCATTATCCAGCCAATAAATTTGTCAGGGAACCCAAGTTTGATCATAAAGCACCTCAAGTAGTCCCATGAAACAGAATCAAATGCCTTCCTGATATCCACTTTAATTGTCGCTCTAGGTGATATCCCTTTCCTTTCATACTTGCTTACCAATACCTGGGACAGCAGATTATTGTCAAATATGTTCCTACCTTTAATGAATGTTGACTGTTCAGGACCAATTATCTCATTCAGCACATTTTGCAGCCTGCTGACCAACATTTTACTGATGATTTTGTATAAGGTGTTGCAGCAGGAGATGGGTCTGAAATCAGCAACATTGTTTGGTGTGCTCACTTTAGGGATAACTGTGATCAGGGTAGTGTTCACCTGCCTCGGCATCTTTCCTGATTTGAAGAAATCTAGCACAGTATCACATAGGTCTTGATCAATAACAGACCATGATTTCTTGTAAAAAGTTGAGGTGTAACCATCCGGGCCTGGGCTTTTGAGCTCATCAATAGAATGCAGAGCCATTAGAACATCTTCAGCAGTAAATGCTCTGATAAGGTTTTCTCTATTTGTGCCATTAATTGAGCTACCTTCAAATAATTCGGGATCGAAATTGTCAGTAGCTTGGGCAGTACCAAGGAGGTTTGTATAGTAAGTTAGGAAAGCTTTTGTGACACCTTCAGGGGTTGAATACTCTCTTCCTTAAAGCTCATTAATTCTACCAATGAATGCCTGAGCTTTCCTTTCTTTGATCTTGGCGTGAAAGTAGCTCGTCCCTGCATCACCCATTTGGATGTCCCTGATTTTTGCTCTCTGGTAGTAGAAGCTGAGTTCAGCATTTTCCAATTTCTCCAGTTTTACTTTCATTTCCTTCATATCCAGTTAGGCATTTTGTATCCCTAGGGTTTTCCTGCAGTTTCTTCTGGATTTGATGTAGATCATGCCTACATAATCTCACCCTTTCTGATATATTTGAGTAGTGAGCTTTAATGTCTCACTTTGCTTTGTTTGGAGATCAGTCTGAACATTTTTGTCCCAGTTTTTTCTGTCATCCATGCTTCCTCTACCAGTGAGACATAGTTAGAATCCTCTGTCCAATGCTTGAGGAATTTGAAAGGTCAAATCCCATGAAAGCTAGACAACTTTATATCAACATGTATTGGGGAGTGGTCAGATAAGCCAGGCTGCAGAAAGCTTACAGAGGTTGTGGTTCCACTATGCAACCATAGATTATTTACCAGGACTCTATCTAGCTTTGCCCAAACAACATCCTTACCTATTTGCAGGTTGTTCCAGGTGAATTGACAACCTGTTCCAGGTAGGTCAGTCAACCCTGAGCTGTTTACACAGTTTCTAAATGCTTCCATTTCCTTCACTTTCAATGACCCTTTGCTGATTTTCTCCTTACTTTCAAGGATGGCATTAAAGTCACCCAGCAGAATCCATGGGAGGTTTATGTTTGGAGCCTCACCAGCTAAAAAATCCCATAGTTCCAGTCTTTCCTGACCCTTATTCAAGCCATATATGACAGTGATGTTGCAGGAAAAGTGTGAAATCATACAGGTTGCCAGACAGTGTATGAACTGGGAGCCTGCTTTTAGAATTTGCACCTTAACTTTTCTGTCATCCCATAATAACCAGATTCGACCATTATAGTGCTTGTTATAATTGTGATAAGAGGCATAATTCTTAAATTTCCTCTTCAAAAGAGCTACACCTTTATTTTCCTTCACTCTAGTCTCCAGCAGGCCAAGAAAGAATATGATTGTAGAGAATGTAGTTAAGGACTTCTTGCTGCTTGTGGGGCTTATTTCAGCCCCTTATGTTCCATGAGGATATAATCATAGCAACACTTGACCCCCTCCTGGGTCAAAGCCACTCTCAATTTCAACTTGGGTTACCATATTGACGTTTTCTTCTTTGGAAATGGATTCTAGGTCAAATTCATCACCCTGAAGTGCATGGTATCTGTTTTCTGCAGATGCCAGCTTCTTAGCTAGGGACAGTCTTGATTTTTTACTGATGACTGGAGCAAAACCATCCTTATCTGTCTGCTCCTTGTGCTTTATTTTCTGGGCTACTATTTGCGCAGTGTTAGCCCTTGGGGTTTGATTTTCTGGCTCTTTCTGAGGCTAATCAGGCTGCTTTAGCTCCCTTAATTCAGGTTTTTGTGGTTCTGCAGGTCAGACTGTTTTTTGGGAACATAGACAGGTTTCTTCCTCACTGGCACATCTACCTTTTTGTTTAGTTTGCATCTTGCGCTGGTATGGCCCAATTTCTTGCAGCAGTCACAAAAATAAGGGACCCATTCATATCTGACCAATTGGGTACTCTCACCATACGGTGTTTGGATTGTTACAGAGTTTAGGAGCTGCTTGGAAACGTCAATCTCCACCAAAACTCTTGCAAATGACAGCTTCTCTTTAGTGGTGGTTCTGACATCTGCAAATAATGCCTTGCCCAGAGTGCTTGCAATCTTTCTTAAAGCTTTTGGAGTCCAAAAGTGTGGGTCAAGACCAGGGAACTGTTGGAGTAGGTGTCCTCCGACAATAATGCGTTGACTAATTAAATCTAATTAGGAATAAACCTGGGATATATTATAAATACTAAGTCAGTTGATTAACGTAAATCGATAACGCTTGGCTGGCTAGAGTTTGACGTTATTGTCGTTTTGACGGCGGTAATCAACTGATCCCTCCCGGTCACACTGATAAAGATAGTTTCTCCAAAAGATATTATATTTGTATTTAATACAATATAATATAAACCCTAATGTATCAGTAATAGAGTTAACTGATTATGTTGGATAGTGTTTTACGAGTTCGGAACTCGAGTCGGATAAATTATGGATTTTGTGTAAATTGTCAAAATTGACGATTAGCTATTTAAATTACAAAGAATTGTAATTTTAGCTTAAAATGATGTAATTAGTAATTATTATATAGAGATATAATAAGTAACTAACACTTAAAGAAATAAGTGTAGAAATTATACCCAAATTGTAACATAAGATGTTAAGGGGTATAATTAGTAAGGGCAAAATGGTCATTTGCCACAACCATTATATATAGTGTGTTTTATGTCAAATAAACACAACACATCATTTCTACATACACAAAAACTTGTTTTAGAGAGAGAATAGAGAGAAAACCCTCTAATTTCTCTAGAAATTCAGCCTACTTCCAACTCTTTTAAGATCAAGTTTTCTTCATTGCATGTCAATAAAAACTTGATCAAAACACTTCACTAAACCTAGAATAACATTAGCTAAAGTGTTAGCTAATTTTATTTTGGTTTTAGGGTTAAAATCTCATAAAAACTAGTCTTTTAGTGAGATTTTTTTTTGGAGAGCTTCTTTGGTGGATCAAGAGAGGAGGTTTCCTAACTTGGAAACTCAAGACTAAGGAGGAGGATCCCCATAAATTAGCAGCTCAAGATCCTTCATTTGAAGGAAGGTCTAAATTCCTCTTGATTAAGGTATAAAAAATATGTTTTATTACCTTATTTATGCTTTAATCTTGCATGCAACAAAAGATCCTAGCTAAACTTAATTAGGGGTAATTAAGTACTAATTAGAGGAGTCTAATTAGGGGCTAAATAACTTTCATGTGGTATCAGAGCATCGGTTTAAGTTGCATGTTAATTTTAAGCTTTAATTAGGTTAATTGGTAACTTAATTAATTTTTAATGATAAAAATTGGTTTTATCATACAAACTAAAGTTGCATGTGATGTTTTGGGCATGTGGATGCTCCAACCGAAATTATGATATTTTAGGAATTTATTTGCTAATTTTTGCTTATTTTTGGTTGTTTTTACAAGATTAATGCTATTTTCTAATTAATGGGTAATTAGATTAACATGCATGTTGATTTTTGTAATTTAAGAAATTTATAATTTTTCCAGAATTATAATGAGTATAATTTCCATAAATTTATTTCATAATTTTTATTGGCCATTTGTTATTAATTAGTAATAATGTAAATGGTGGAAAATTGATTTCTTAAGAAAAAATGACCAAAATAATTTTGCATATTTTTGTCCTTAATTAGCTACTGGTTGTGAGCTTAAATCACATAATGAAATAATTTCTAAATTTTTTTCATAATTAGTTATGATTTATTTAGATATTTTCGGGTTTATTATGTGTTTTTTGGACAAATAGTTAGCAAATATAATCAAATTAAACTAATTAATTCAATTTTAGTGGAGACTAAATATTGAAAAACTAATTTGTTGGTGGTTAGTTTAAACTTGAAAGGTGTTTTAAGTGTTGATTATTGATTCTAATAAGTTAGAATCGGAAATTCCTAAATTTATCGGGTTGCTTGTACTGTAAAGTTGAAAATCTGATTTTCGGTCTTATTTGCATGATTCTAAGTATAGTATGGCCATAGAGTACTATAGTATCGGTACTGTACCGAAATGTAAGGACGGTATCCGATTGGTTTGTAATAATTGCGATCTCGTATCGCCGGTTTGTAATAATATTTAATTTCCTTATTTTTTCAAAAATGTATAATAGGATAGTCCATATGTACATTTGTTTATATTGAAGACCGGCGCTTTTCACGGAGCCAATAGTTGGTGACTCGAGATCGAATTGAAGACGGAGCCTTTGAAGCTTTTGAAGCCTAGTTTAGGTTTAATTGCTTTTATTAGGTTCTAGTCTTATGGCCATACTAGGACTTGGATTTATTTGATGCATGCTTGGTTTAATTTCTGCACAATTATAACCAAACGCAAATCCCACATTGTCATATCCATTATCCACGACTCGCTAGATTTAGTTCACTTAAAAGCGATAGATAAAATATGACAAGATCTCTCACAAAAAATTTTAAAATCGAGATTTAGTCCTTCCACAATTCATACCTATGCAACCCTTGTTCATTAGGGGCACGCTCGCCCTAGCGGGGTGTTTCCTTTTTACCTTGGGGAGTAGGTTAATAAAGAGTTATTACGAGTGAATTTTGGTTTAATCTTGACGTGATTTGCAATACAAGTCTTGCAATACGGGACTAAAGGATTGATTTAGTTGAAATCGATCAACCGAGAGTTCTAAGTGTAGAATTAATCATGAGTTGGTTTACCGAAATTACATAAATTTAGGATGTATCGCCCTCCGCGTGCCTAGATTTATATAAGATCGGATCTCGGAATCATTTATATAATTTAGAGAGATCATTATATAAATGCCTAAATTCACAAATAATTATTTTAATGTGAATTTGACGATGAATTTAATCGATTGTTTTTCCCACGTTGTAGTTTAAAGTCGAAAATGGCTCAAATGTCCAATTCAGTAATATCCAAAGACTCCTGGCTTCGTAATTTTATGGAAAAGAATGAACTAAAGGAGGATGGAAGCAATTTTACTGATTGGGAGTTAAACCTGCGATTAGCCCTTCAATCTGATAGAAAACAACGTTTTCTATACGAACCCCCGATTCCCGCTCCAGGTCCCGACGCCACCCCTGATATGATACAAATGTATGAAGAGTACAAGCATGAATCTGACCAGATTAAGAATGTATTGATTTTTGCTATGCACCCGCGTTTACAGAAACGCATGATTGATTTTAGTGCATATCAAATATTCGCTAGGCTCACGACTAGTTTCTCGCAAAAGCCGCGAATACTTCAATACGAAGCAGCTTCGAGTTTCTTTGAGACTAAGCTCTCAAAGGGCCAACCAGTTGGTCCTCATGTTCTCAAATTTATCGAGAATGTTGAAACTCTTGAGAAGTTAGGATGCCCAATTTCTGAAGATTTTGCGGTATACCGTCTGCTTAATTCTTTGCCTGCAACATTCGGTCCTTTTAGGACGAATTACAACATGAATGATTTAAAGAAAAATCTTCATGAATTGCATGCCATGCTTGTACAACATGAGAGGGATTTGGTGTCAAGTGGGAGCGCGAATAAAGATGTTTTATCCATGGCGGTAAAACAAAAAGGGAAGTTCAAGAAGGGTGCGGGGAAGGGTAAGAAACCCGCGCGTGGCAAAGGAAAAGGAAAAGTTGCTTCGGGCAACAATTCTATTGCTAAGAGAGGCGCGACTCCTGAACAAAAATGCTTCCATTGTGGAAATTTCGGCCATTGGAAGCGAAATTGCCCACAGTACCTGGAGGAGAAGAAGTCGAAACCAGGTATATATATGATAGACATTAATTATGCAAGTACCACGTCCTGGGTATTGGACACTGGATGTGGATCTCACCTTTGTAATCACTTGCAGGGGCTGACGAAGGCACGTCGGCTGGCAAAAGGTGAAGTTGACCTCCGTGTCGGGAATGGAGCTAAAGTAGCCGCCGTATCAGTAGGAACGTATATTCTGTCACTGGCCTCAGGGCTAGAGTTGTATCTAAATAACTGCTATTTTGTACCAACTCTAAGTAAGAATATAATTTCGGTTTCTGTTTTAGACGCTGAAGGTTTTGAATTTTCAATACGAAACAACAGTTGTACCTTCTCGTTTAATGATATGGTGTACGGAACAGCCAAATCTATAAACGGTATTTACGTTTTAGATTTGATAAATGAGGTCTATCATGTAACAAATAAAAAGCTCAAAATAGGAGATCCCGATCAATCCTACCTTTGGCATTGTCGTTTAGGGCATATAAACGAAAAACGCATTGAGAGACTCGTAGCCAATGGAGTTCTCAAACCATTTGATTTTGGATCATATGGAACATGCGAATCTTGTCTTTTAGGCAAGATGACTCGAGCACCTTTTTCAGGAAAAGGAGTACGAGCGAGTGATTTATTGGCCCTCATTCATACAGATGTTTGCGGTCCAATGACAATCACTGCTAGAGGAGGTTATGACTACTTTGTCACTTTTACAGATGATTTTAGTAGATATGGCTACATCTACCTAATTAAATATAAAAGTGAGGTACTTGAGAAATTTATAGAATTTCAAAAGGAAGTAGAAAACCAATTAGGAAAGAAGATCAAGGCCTTACGATCTGATCGGGGAGGTGAATATCTCAGTAATGACTTTGATATTCATCTGAAAGACTGTGGAATCATATCACAGCTTACACCTCCTGGTACACCACAATTAAATGGTGTAGCCGAAAGAAGAAACCGTACCCTGTTGGATATGGTAAGATCAATGATGAGTCAGACTGAGCTTCCTGATTCATTCTGGGGTTTTGCTCTCCAAACTGCCATTTTCACACTCAATAGATGCCCGACTAAATCAGCTCCGAAAACTCCATATGAGTTATGGAGAGGAAAAGTTCCGAACCTCTCATTTATCAAGATCTGGGGTTGTGAAGCATATGTCAAAAATAAGACTGACAATAAGCTTGCACAAAGATCTGATAAATGTCTCTTTGTAGGTTATCCTTTACATACTCGAGGATATTACTTCTACAATCGTCTAGAGAACAAAGTTTTTGTGTCTCGAGATGCTGTCTTTTTAGAAAAGGAATTTATTTCTAAAAGACAGAGTGGGAGAAAATTTGAACTTAGTGAAGTTCAGGAGCCACAAATGCATAATGAGGCTCAGGATGTTTTGCCAGAAGACATTCCTGAATCGTCTAACTCTGTGGTTCCATTTTCCACTCCTAGAAGGTCAGGCAGATCAAGCCACCCACCAGATCGATACCTAGGTGTGATCGAGGATGGTGGTGATCACCTTTTGCTTCTAGAAAGCAATGAGCCTGCAACCTACAGAGCAGCCATGACTGGACCGAATTCTGCTAAATGGCTGGAGGCAATGAAATCCGAGATAGATTCCATGTACGAGAATCAAGTATGGGACTTGGTTAACTTGCCTGAAGGAACCAAGGTTCTTCAGTGCAAATGGATCTTTAAGATCAAGACCGGCATGGATGGAAATCAAGATATTTTCAAAGCTCGATTGGTAGCTAAAGGTTTCACACAAGTTCATGGTTTAAACTATGACGAGACCTTTGCGCCAGTTGCAATGCTTAGGTCTATTCGGATAATATTAGCGATTGCTGCTTTTCATGATTATGAGATATGGCAGATGGATGTTAAAACCGCCTTCCTGAATGGGTTTCTGGAAGAGGAAGTGTATATGACACAACCTGAGGGTTTTATTGATCCAAACAGTCCTAAGAAAGTTTGCAAACTTAAGAGATCCATTTATGGTCTTAAGCAAGCATCTCGGAGTTGGAACCATCGGTTCAACCATGTGATTAAACAAAATGGTTTCACCCGAAGTGTCGAGGAACCTTGTTTATACATGAAATTTAGTGGGAGTAAAGTAACTCTCCTAATCCTATATGTAGATGACATATTACTCATTGGAAATGATATCCCTATGCTTAACTCTGTTAAGGACTGGCTCGGGAAACATTTTCAGATGAAGGATTTAGGAGAAGCGCAACGCATCCTAGGTATTCGAATCTATAGAGATAGATCAAAAAGAATACTAGCGTTAAGTCAAGAAACTTATATTGATAAGATTCTTGACAAGTTCAATATGAAAGACTCTAAACGAGGATTTTTACCTATGGGAAGTGGGATAACTTTGAGTAAATCTCAATGTCCAACTGAACCTGAGGATATTGAACGCATGAAATCGAAACCTTACGCTTCCGCAATCGGTTCGATCATGTATGCTATGATGTGTACGCGTCCAGACGTGTCATATGCTTTGAGTATGACAAGTCGTTACCAAGCCAATCCAGGCGAGAGCCACTGGATAGCCGTTAAGAACGTCCTTAAATACCTAAGAAGGACTAAGGACACGTTCTTAGTTTATGGAGGGGATTCTGAGCTTCGTGTAAAGGGTTATGCGGATGCTAGTTTCCAAACAGACCGAGATGATTCAAAATCTCAATCAGGATATGTTTTCATACTGAATGGTGGAGCTATATGCTGGAAGAGCACCAAGCAATCGGTGACTGCGGATTCTACAACGGAGGCTGAGTATCTTGCGGCGTCAGAAGCTGCAAAAGAGGCAGTTTGGATCCGGCAGTTCCTGGAAGGATTAAATGTAGTCCCTACAGCAGCGGATCCTATTCCAGTCTATTGCGACAATAGTGGAGCAATAGTTCAGGCTAAAGAGCCTAAATCTAGTAACAAATCTAGACATGTACTCAGGAAGTTCCATGTAATTCGAGACTTTGTGGAACGAGAAGATATATCGATTTGTAAGGTTAGGACAGATGATAATATCGCTGATCCTTTAACCAAGCCATTATCACAGGCTAAACACAATGGTCATATTGTCTCGATGGGTTTGAGGCGTATGCCTGACATGTGTTAGATTATATGTTGTAATAGTTAATAAGTGTATTACCTTTTACATATATATGATAATTAAATTCATCGTTTTAAGTTTTATTGAACTCTTTTATTAATTCAGTTTTAAGAAAATGCTGAATTATATATATGCTCTGTTGATTCCTAATAGGTCGTGGAGACGATTTGAACCCTATTAAGTGATCAGGATCAACAGTGTATTCTGTCTCTAGTCATAAAATGAGGTGACGTCTCAATTGACTAGATTGTAAGTCGGTTGATGACTAGTTCAATAGTCATGGATTCATAGAGATGAATACCGATTACATAGACAGGCTGTAGAAGACACCTTGTCAGACATTTGACCAATTATAGAACCTTTGTGCCTGGTCGTGGCAAGGTAATCTATATTATTCCTATTAGTCGATTCTTTTGACCTGAGATTATTTGTCCAAGTTTATACAGCAGGTGGTGACTTTGATTTATGTCCTAAGTCGTGCCGTAAAAGGAGGCTAAAAGAACATCTATTGGGTCATTACCGACTGTATGAAACGAAGAAGATAATTCAAGAAGGGATCGTCCACCCACGTCAGGGTATAATATCTTTGGGCCACTCGAGGAATTGTGACTGGAAATGCGTGGCCACGCTCGGAAGAGATCTATGATAGATATTCCGGTCAGACAGTCATAATCCAGATCGAGAAAACCACTTTTGATAAAGATCCAATGCAAGTTCGACCTGAAAGATACTTCGCATTGAGTGGGAGATATAACGGACAAGAGAATCGGTAACGCATGACTTGTCTCGGACAAGTGGGAGATTGTTGGAGTAGGTGTCCTCCGACAATAATGCGTTGACTAATTAAATCTAATTAGGAATAAACCTGGGATATATTATAAATACTAAGTCAGTTGATTAACGTAAATCGATAACGCTTGGCTGGCTAGAGTTTGACGTTATTGTCGTTTTGACGGCGGTAATCAACTGATCCCTCCCGGTCACACTGATAAAGATAGTTTCTCCAAAAGATATTATATTTGTATTTAATACAATATAATATAAACCCTAATGTATCAGTAATAGAGTTAACTGATTATGTTGGATAGTGTTTTACGAGTTCGGAACTCGAGTCGGATAAATTATGGATTTTGTGTAAATTGTCAAAATTGACGATTAGCTATTTAAATTACAAAGAATTGTAATTTTAGCTTAAAATGATGTAATTAGTAATTATTATATAGAGATATAATAAGTAACTAACACTTAAAGAAATAAGTGTAGAAATTATACCCAAATTGTAACATAAGATGTTAAGGGGTATAATTAGTAAGGGCAAAATGGTCATTTGCCACAACCATTATATATAGTGTGTTTTATGTCAAATAAACACAACACATCATTTCTACATACACAAAAACTTGTTTTAGAGAGAGAATAGAGAGAAAACCCTCTAATTTCTCTAGAAATTCAGCCTACTTCCAACTCTTTTAAGATCAAGTTTTCTTCATTGCATGTCAATAAAAACTTGATCAAAACACTTCACTAAACCTAGAATAACATTAGCTAAAGTGTTAGCTAATTTTATTTTGGTTTTAGGGTTAAAATCTCATAAAAACTAGTCTTTTAGTGAGATTTTTTTTTGGAGAGCTTCTTTGGTGGATCAAGAGAGGAGGTTTCCTAACTTGGAAACTCAAGACTAAGGAGGAGGATCCCCATAAATTAGCAGCTCAAGATCCTTCATTTGAAGGAAGGTCTAAATTCCTCTTGATTAAGGTATAAAAAATATGTTTTATTACCTTATTTATGCTTTAATCTTGCATGCAACAAAAGATCCTAGCTAAACTTAATTAGGGGTAATTAAGTACTAATTAGAGGAGTCTAATTAGGGGCTAAATAACTTTCAGGAACAACACCCACACTTGCACAACTGATGTTCCCTCCATTTCTTTGCTGAATGTAGGTGACCAAGTTTTAATAATTATAGCACAATCACCATAATACCATGGTCCTTCCCTTAAAACATGCTCTATATCAGCCCTGCTCTCAAATTTGAAGAAGAAACATCCCTTTTTGAAGTACCGAATGGATGGGGTTTTAAAAAAATTCCAGTGTTTTGCAGCAAATTCATCCAAACTCCTTGCATTCGGTTTTGCCCCAATTACATGTCCGACAAGGGTATTTTCCTAGAATTTGAGCTCATGGTCAAAATCTTCCATTTCAATCTTAATCCCTTCCTCGGGGGATATAAATTCAAGCTTCATGCCAGAAATTTTGAACAGGTTTGCAGCATTCCCAGAGGTTTTAAGGTTTTCAGCATTGGTTACAGGATTTTGGGTTGCATTTTCAGGTACTTCCTAATTTTCTGATCGAACACCATTATCAAAATCAGCTATGGAGGTTTCAGAGCTTGGAGAATCATTTACCATTGAGAATTTGCCAGACTTGTTATGGTTGAGCGTTGCTGCAATCAAGATGTCCGCAAAAGTCGTCGGCCCCAGAATCTCCTCTCTGGCGGGCTCCAGATCAGTCGTCACCGTGTTAGTTGAGCTTGTGGGTATGTTACCAATTTCAATATGAATTTTAAATTGGTACCATGTTGTTCAGTGGAGCGTGTAGATGGTTTATGTGTATTTTGTTTATGTTTTTTACGTGTATTTGCCATGGATACGAGCTTAAGAAGATTAATTAATGGTGGGTTTTGGTTAGCTTGGAGATGAAGCTATCTCCTTGTATCCAGAGCATTTTTGTGATTCCATTTGATGTATTTTTTTGTACACAAAATATAAGTTAGTTACCAAAACTAACTTACCACATTAAGACATAACAAATAATTATAATTAATTACTCAATAATTAATTAACCAATTATTTATTTGGAAATTCTCCAATAACCTAGCAACAACCTTCTAATTACCTTAACTAGTTTACTACCCGGGCTACGCCCCAAATAAAATTTATCTTTTAGGTTATTTATGAACAGATAATTTTATCAACAAATTTTATCATTTATAAAACTATCATTTTCAATTTAAATGATGTGATTTCAATTCAAATAAGTAATAAGGAAGGTACAAAAAAATATAAGGTAAAAGATGAAATCAATTAATACTAAATATTTTTTTTATATTAAATAAATATTGTGAGCTTTTTATATGGAAAACGTCACTTATATATCACCATGGATGGAATGTACATCTCCACTTTTTACCATAAAACACATTTTAAATGAATTTTTTAACTGAAAATAAAAAGGACATGCCACGTGGCATGATAGAAGGCCTAACTAAAGCCGATGAACGTGGTCGTTGCCTCTAACACCGCTTTTAAGATATAGTATAAGATAACATTACTAAATTACCATAAACAACCTTTAAACATTATCAAATTGGTATAAAAAATTACAGCCCTTCACCACATTGGTATAAAAAAAAAACCCAAGAGGACAAATTGGTATTAAAAAATGCAACGAGAGCCAAATAAGCCTAATTTTATGTCGGAGTTGGAATAATCGACAGAAAATGTATTTATTTTTTATAAAAATATGTAAAGAACCCCTTTACTAATTTTTGAAAATAAGTTTTGAGAGTATAAATATTTTTCAAAAATACAGGAAAGCACTATTTTTCAAGTTTTTAAATAAAGCAAATAATTTTTTTTTGTCGATTTTCTAACTCGGTGAAAAATTAGGCCTATTTGACTCTCTTTACATTTTTTTATACCAATTTGTCCACATGGGTTTTTTTATACCAATGTGGTAAAGGGTTGTGTTTTTTTATACCAATTTGGTCATTTGGCCTCAAATTAACACACAATTGCACTCACGCCAATAGGCGTACAATTACAAAAATATGACTACAAACTTAGCATGAACATCACGCGAAATATATAGCAATACAACCAGCCCCAAGCACAGCCCCTAACACATCACGTAACAGCCCACAAATCAGCCCCAGACACTTCGATAAATGGGCCTTTTACTAGAATGACCATTTTGGTAAAACTATTTACCAAAACGACCACATCTTGAAACTATTGACCAAAATGACAATTAATATTGTTCCAAATTTCCAATTGATAAACAATAAGTACAAAAAGAAAAGAAACTAACCCAAAATTATATAAATGAATCATCTGACTGCTCTCCTCCTAACCGCCATGCTCACGACTCACCCAACCTGCCGCAGCCCACCCACATCACCACCGACCTTAACCGAGTCAGTCCAAACGTAACCCCCGTGACCACCATGTCCCCCCTTCTTTGTTCATTTCATTTCTCTCTTCTCCATTATTCTCACATTTTTCCATCCACTCCCTCTTCCCTCTCCCCAATAGTAACCACCTCCTATTTCCGAATGACCGCCGGTGGTAGTGAAGAAATGCACGGAATGAGGGAATGAAGGAGGGATAAGACTATAAGGGAGACGCAAAGGAGGACGAAAATTGGGCTGGTTACGGTGTAGGGGGGAGGGGATGATTTGCCGGCGCTGGTTGCCCTTTGAGGAGGGGCTGTTGGTGTTTGGGACGGAGGAGGAAGAAAGGGGTTGTGTTGGGTGGATTTCTGTTTTTTTTTTTTAAATAATTTCTGTTTTATTAATTATGCCTAAATTGTTAAATAAAGAAAAAAAAATTGTCTTTTTCTTTAAAAGTGGTCATTTTGGCAAAATGTTTCAAGCTAGACTTGTAAAACGGGTCGGGCGGGCGGGTTTCGGGTTCGGGTAGATTCGGGTTCGTGTAGTTTCGGGTTCGGGTGTATTTCGGGTTACGGTCGAAACGGGTCGGGTCAAAACGGGTTCGGGTCGCGTTACGGGTTGACCAGCGGGTCGAAAATACATATTCGCGCCTTTTTTATCCGCAAATTTTAACATGTAAAATATTATTTTATTCTTATTTTCCAAATTTTTTATATATAATATTATATAATAATAAATCATTGCATTATATGTATGCTTTATATGTTTTAAAAGAAAATTTTAATTAAAATTTATTAATATTAATTGTTTTATATATTTTTTTATTATCATAATATTTTTTTACTAAATATGTTTGACCCAACGGGTTGACCCACTCGGGTCGGGTCTTGACCCTGACATTTCGGGTCATTTCGGGTTTCGGGTGCTTTTCGGGTTCGGGTTGAAAAAGTCCGGGGTTTTTCGGGTTATTTTCGGGTCGGGTCTCGGGCGGTTTTTCGGGTCGGGTCAGAAACTTACAGGTCTATTTCAAGCTATAGTTATTTTGTTAAATAGTTTTGTCAAAATGGTCGTTTTGATAAATGGCCCTCGCTAAATCATACATCTTTTACTTTAATATAAGAAAATTTAACCACACAATTAGCACGTACATTACGCACCAATTCAGCCCCTGCAAAACCCCTCCCCCCAATTCTCATATACAATAGCTCAAAATTTTAAACAAACAAACAACAATTGACCACCTAAAGCTCACCACTTGCGTAACACCACTCTAAAATTCTCAATACCTTGTAAAATTCTCAAATTCAATTACCAAGTGTAAAGAATATCAATTACGATTTATAAGATATAATTATAGTATAAAGGGTCCATTAAAACCATAAGATTGGGTATAAACTCAGATTTTCATCAGCAAAATCATAAAACCAATAATTAGGGTTTATCAAATTTAAAAGAGGAAAGAGGAATACCAAACAGCCCTAAGGCCGAGGGGTGACAAGAAAGGAGTGTCCACGGGCGGCAGGCGGCAAGTGCAGCGGCGATGGTGGCCAGAGAAGCAGAAAATCGGGAAGAATAGTAGAGAAGGTGATATGACATCGATAGCAAATGAAAGGGAAGGATGGGCGGTATATGTAGGACGGAGAGGCTGTGTATGTGTAACGTAAAGAGGAGATCAAGAAATTAAGTGGGTAATTAAAAGTGAGGAACATTGCCGACTCATATTGGGAGATAAATAATGGGGTTTTAATTTGGTTTTAATTGGTAATTGATTTGTAAATTTTAAAGTCAAAACAATTTCCAAATCAACAATAAATCCCTTTTTATTTCTTTTAAATTAAATCCAAAATTTACATTATAAAACTCAATTAAATTTCGAAAAATATATTTAAACGGTAACACCCAAATAATATAAACTCCTTAAAATCGAGGGGTGTTACACCCGACCCATGATCACCCGATCCCCGATCTAACCCGACTCGATGTGACCCGAGTTACGATATCAATTTAACCCGGCATGACCCGACTCAACCCGATCCGAAAGCTTAAATGACCCCAATAAACCCAAATCGATTATGACCCGAAACCGAAACTATCCGACCCGAACCCGACCCGACCCACCCGATTGCCACCTCCATTTAAACCCAAAACCCGAGTTCACCCTCATCCTCTTTTATGAAAAAAGAAAGAAAACACATGATTTCCTTCCCTCAACCACTCGGCCTACTCCTTATCTCCTTCTTCTTACTTTTCGTATCTTTTACCCGCATAACTCCTTATCAGTACACGTCAACTATAAAGAGTCATATCTTCTTCGTAAAAAACATTTTTTAAATATTTTTCTTGAAAACTCTAATGTTACAAAACCAGCACATGGTGCCCTTGAGATATATACTGCGTTTTACATAAAAGTACACATGCTACCCCTATTAGACTATTTTGAAGAAATAAATGTAATATGTTGAGTCATTTGTCGCATTCATTTCACAAATAAAGAAAAATTACAAACATATGAATCAACTCATTTGATTTCAACTTCGTCTCCATCGAAGGAAACACAGACTCTGGTCCGCAATTTCCCAATCCACCTTGGATGTGAGTGAGTTTAGATGATTTTGAGGGGAGCCTATACTCCATATGATGAGGATTGACATTTGAGCGAAGAGAGATGAAAGAGGACAGAGAGAAAAAGAGAGGAGAGACAAAGAGTCGTTCAAGTGCAAATGATGAATAGTGAATGAGTTGCGATTTGGGATGGTGTTTCTTAGAGGGGTATAAACGAAAACTACCAAAAATAGTGCAAAAATGAGTTTGATTTAATGGCATTTCTTGGAGGGTTATATACGGAAATTACCACACTCTTTTCCCTATTTTCACACCAAATTAATCTTTCACTGCAAAACCTAATTACTCTCTCATCTCAAAACCCACGGCTACAACACAGACCCGCCACTACTTCCCACCGCCTCTTCTAGCATCTAATGAACCCCCCGACTCCACCTGGGAAACATAGACACCCTGGCGTGTGATGAACCCTAACCTGAGACTGCTATCATAAAGTGGCTGGAAAAAGGGTAGTCCTGCTTCCCGGCGCCGCAGTAGTGGGGCCCGAAAATGTGTTTTCCAATTAACTTCAAGGGGGGCAAAGGATTGTGGAGCTGATGATGGTGCGTGGTTTATATCAACAATGGTGGAGGTGTTTTAGATTGGTGCGTGTTAAGAGTTGGAGTACAGTTCTTGAAAGGAGAGGGAACGACATGGAAGTGGAGGTAGTCTGATCTAGTAGATGAATTTCGTTTCGTTTTTTTCCCTTGTTTTTTTTTTTTTTATTAATTGTTGTTTGTATTATAGTAGTATTAATTTTCTTGTTTGATAGAACTTAATAAAACAAGTAGATCGGGTCACAATCATTCAAATCAGATTAGAAATGTTCAAATAATGATTAATGAATTTGGTCTATTACTATTACTAATTCGTTGAAATTCAATCAAATTTTCAACAAAGTCAAGTTAGATCAGATTAGTTTATATTCATTCAAATCAGATTAGATCAGATTCGGACCAATCAAATCAGATCAAATCAAAAAGATGCATTCCTATCAAACTGGACCAAATATATAAAAATCATAAGTATATCAAGATCCTATTATCTAATCTAATCTAATCTAATACTACATATCAAAACCTGAAAGCAAGTCTTTCCCATTAGGACACTTGGCACTTATTAATTGGATAACACTAAGTCATAGAATAATATGATAATTATTAGCTAATTTATGAGAAACATTAATTGAATAGCACTAAGTCATTATATAATATGGCAATTATTAGATAATTTATGGAAAATGTTACTCCGTATAATTTTTGGTGTTAAGCACTACTACAAAAACGTTAATCGACGTCAGTGAATAGACATGGGTTTTAATGAAAAACGATGTGTATAGCAACACGGTGGCATACCTGTAAATAACTTCAAAGCATAGACATGGGGTTTTTTCAAAATATGATGTATATGCATAGAGTAGTAATAATAGACGTCCAACTCTAATAAATCCCACGTCTATACAAGATTTTTAAACATGAGCTTAATGTAAAACCCGACGATTATGATATCTTATCCTAATTATTAACATCATCACCCCAAACCCTTTATCCATCAGCTTCATTCTCACTTTCTCTCTCCTATCTCTTTCAGTTTAGATCTCGGCGATAAATTTTACTCCTCTCTCTTTCTCAGCAGCGGGAGGCGCGGATCGGGGTTGGCAATAAGTGGGGACGCGGTTGGGTTTCAAACAATGAGAGGCCCGCAATGGGAGACGTCTCGTACGTCAGTGAGCAACATGTGGCTTGCAACAGGTAACGCACAGTGGTGGTGGACGTGGGATCCGAGGAGATAGAGAGCACGAAGCAAGGGAAGAGGGACAATCAGTTGAGTGAAATTTACCCAAACTCTTCTGGTAGATTGATTTATTACTTTATAATTATTACTATTGTTCTGCTTTAATCTATAATTGTGGATTGATTTAACTTGTCATATGCTTTTTTCACCCTGGTATGCGAATTGTCGTGGGTTGCACCAAATTAATTCAATACTTATCCTAAAACTATGTAGTAGGGCAAGCAAGTTCGTATCCACAGGGAATTAGTTAATGTCTGAGTATGTAACGTCGATTGGGTAACCAATTGGGGGGGTTTTGTTTGAAGGTTGATTAAACTAAGCAATGCACAAATAAGTTGGAAATCAATTAAAAGACAAGTCTTGGTTCTTGTTTCAATCTACTACCGATTTATGAATTGATCCTTGAAGATCACTTATCTAATTATGTGAGCACTTTGTTGCGAAACCGAAATCTCTATTCTTCCTTTACTAGTTATTTAGAACGAATCAGCGTATCATAAACAACCCTAACTATCAATCAATCTAGAACACGCGCCTAAATATATTTCAATAGAAGCAATTAGATCTAGAAGAATATCAACAAAGATAGCAATTCAAACACACGCGGTTCAAATCGAAATATAAATCAATTCCCTCCTTAATCAATCTAACGTTGAATCAGCAATCAATTAGAAAGATAAAGTTGCTACTTTCCTAGCGATTAGATCATATAAGTTGCTAATACTAGTAGGCCTCCTAGCAAGAACAAACACAATCTATAAGAATTATAGTACAAAAGGATTGATAATACTCACAATAGGATCGATAAGTAATAATCTCACAATCTGGCGATAAACGGTAGTTTCAATTCACAATCACCAAGGATGGAGGAATTAGTTCTCCATAGAGTTTTTCAATAATCCCAAAAATAAGTCTTGAGTTGCAAAAGTTATCAAAATAAACGTACAAACTAGGTTTTAATAGTCTCCCGAATTAAAATAACGAAATTAAACTAATATGAAAAAATATCTCGCAGCTTTCCGCGGACCACCGGTACAAACCGCGGACCGCGCCACCAAATCCCCAGACCGCGCCTAAAAACCCGCGTTCCGCGCCTTGCTCTCTGATCCCGTCTTCAAACTCGCATAACTTCTTCGTTACTTATCCGGTGAAGGCGTGTAACCACTTTTTCGAAAGGTAAGATCATGAACTTTCATCTCCACTTGGTTTCAATGCAAAATTCCAAATATCCTGAGAGATATGAAGTTCTAAAGTTTGTCTTGCATAACCGGATCGAATTTCGGCATTCTTGAGATTCCAAATGGTCATAATAACCACTAATTCTTGTATCAAACACAAATCACACCAAATAACATAATAAGCAGTCAAATGATACAAAAACCAATGTTAAACACCTCAAAAACCCGACTTTAACCACAACGAAATAGCGCACATCACACCCCCATGTATTCAGACATAAATTTTTTTAAGGTTTTATTTGGGAAATTTTGTATATGGTGTATATTTGTAGTCGAAATTTACTTAAAATTTTGGTAAACATTGTGATACATTTTGATTATGTTCATTGTTAATTGATTAATGTTTCTGGGTTTGTGTTTTTTCTTTCTTCTTTATCTTCTACCAATTGAACCAGGTTCAACTCTCACTAATACACCTACTTTTTTCTTATAATATGAATTCGTGCACTTTTTTTTTTACCTAATTTCCCAGAATCTTTGAGTTTTAGTTCAATTCATGACTAAGTTTGCTTGGATTTCGATTTTGCAGACCAAGTGTCTTGCGAAGTGAGTTTTTAAAAAGTTCCGGTCTTTTGAAATTGGGATTCTTGCATATTGGTAATTTTTTTTAGTGCCAATCAACTTTTATTTTTATTGTTTCATACTTGTTTAAATACGAGGGATTTCTATGTGTACTTTCTTCTTTGTTACTTATGTTGATATCTATTGATCATATGTGAAGAAATCATTCATAAGTTTTCATTTTAGCTCCATATTGAAAAATTAGTGTATTTGGTCGTTCAATTTGTTGCTTGAACTCTGAGATTTCATTGAATTCTGTTCAATTTGCTGCGTGTAGTTGGAAACTAGGCTGCCCGTGTTATTGATTTAAGGTATTTGACAGCATGTTGTAATCTATGTGTAGGTGTTCTTGGGTGAGATCGTTATGTGGTGCTTGCTACAGCATAATTTTGTAGGAGTGTCATCTAGACATGTGAAAGGAGTCCGAAAGTCAAGTTCACATGATATTGGTTATCCTTGGTTAGTGTTGTATTAGATCAAAGAGATTGCAGTGGGTAAGGTACGAGCGATAGAAGTTGTATATGGTCTTTCTAGTTTAATTGAGAGATTTAATTTCCTAAGGCAATACTGGTAGATAGCTTAGGATGTTGGAAGCTGTAAGTTAGGCTAGCTCAATTTAACTGACTAGATTTGTAATGTACATTGTTAGCATCCATCAATAAAGACTGGCGCCTGGCATCCACTATTTCAGTCTCACCATTGTTCCATACAATTGAATATTGATGGGCAAATTTGTAATTTTTTTATTATTATTGAAGTTTGACAATAGACACCGGTCTTTTGACAAATCCAACGTATATTGCTCATTATTAAAGACATGGGCTTTCGGAAACATTTGATGTGTGTTTTCATTAATAGACATGGGTTTTATACTGAAGTTTGATGTCTATTAAGCTAATAGACATCAGATTTCTTAAAAAACTGATGTGTATCAAATGAATAGACATGGGTTGAAAAACCGATGTCTTTTGAGATAACATAGATGTCACTCAACTTAACGTCACTTCGAAAACCGACGTTTATAAACAAAAAAGGCCGATGTCTATTTGAGGTTTTGTAATAGTGAAGTTAGTTAATTATGGTAAAGTTAATTTATGGTAGAAAATAATTTGATATATAATGTAATATAACGGATGGCGGGATAGTGAAATGAAAATTAAATAGTATAACAATTGATGTGATAGTAGAATGAAAATGAAACACTATAATGCGGGACGTAATAGTGGAATGCAAATGAAATAGTATAACAGGTGATGGAATATGGAATGAAAATGAAATAATGTACGGACAGTTGAAAATTAGAAAGTGAGGCGATTT
Organism: Spergularia bocconei; assembly: GCA_963457585.1. NCBI lineage: Eukaryota > Viridiplantae > Streptophyta > Magnoliopsida > Caryophyllales > Caryophyllaceae > Spergularia > Spergularia bocconei. The sequence continues at coordinate 15,224,054 of OY734946.1, read as the reverse complement.
TGGGGCGATGTATCAGAACTGAGATCTCAGCCATGGCGAGGTCAAAAAGTTCTGGGAAATCTGAATCGAAATCAAGTAAGAAAGAGAGGTAATAAGCGATAGAATAAGCAAATAAGTAAGCTGATAAATCTTAAACCAAAAGGAAGGCCCGTCTTCTTCGGATGCGCGCGCAATGACATCGGAATCTATCTGACATTCAAGGTATTCCTCCTCTGGTCTTGTCTGATGAGGATGATGATGATGATATACATGCTGATGGAAACTCAGAAGAGGGGGGGAGCTGCCTCGCATTGAAGAAGAAGAAGTGTTGGAGAACATTGAAAATTGAAATGATTGGCAAATAGTGGTCAGAAATAGAAGAGGTAATTAATAATCCTAACCCTCATTCTTCTTCTCAGAATCATGGAAATAGTCCAAAGATGTTATCTTTAACTGAAGATGATGTAGTGGAAGGGAAAAATTACTGGAATTCTGCTATTGTATGTTTTGTGTTAGGAGCCAATCCACCCATAGACACTATGCAGGGGTATTTCAATAGATTGTGGGGTAAGAAGGGATTCGACAAGGTGTCTTTTTTACCTAATGGTTTGTTTGTGGTTAGATTTCAAACTGTTGAGGAGAAAGATATTGTCATGAAAGCTGGGCACTTTCTTTTTGATAATAAACCGCTGATTATAAAAGAATGGAATGAAGAACTTGATCTATCCAAAAATTCTGTCAAAACTGTGCCTATTTTGGTCAAATTGATGGGATTGGAGCTCAAATTTTGGTAAGAGAAATGCATACAGAAGATCTCAGGCTTAATTGGTGAGTTTATTAAGTGTGATAAGGTAACAGAGGAGAAAAGTAGGTTGGGTTATGCTAGGGTCCTGCTTGAAATTACTGTGGATAAGGATTTTCCAAATTTAATTGAATTTAATGATGAGAATGGTAGAACTGTGAAACAAGTAGTTGAGTATGAATGGAAGCCTGCTAAATGCACTATATATATGCTCAAGAATTGGGCATAAGAGGGAGGAATGCAGGAGAAGACCTGAGGCAAGAAGGGAGAGAAGAACTAGAGGAAATGACTAATTTGTATAAGGTAATGAAACATATTTATGTATAGTAATGGCCAAATTTTATAGGGGTAATGACCTTGTTTGTATATATTAATGGCCAAATTGTATAAGGGCAATGACTGTGTTTGTGTATAATAATGACCAAGTTTTTTTTTTTTTTGATAAGAGTAATGACCAACTATTGTAAGGGTAATGACCATATTTGTGTATAGTAATTGCCAAGTTGTATAAGAGTAATGATCGTATTTGTGTATAATAATGACCAAGTTATACAAGAACTATGACCTTATTTGTGTATCATAATAACCAAATTTTATAAGGGTAATGACCATATTTGCATATTACAATGACTAATTTGCATAAGGATAATGACCATATATATACTTGTGTATCGTAATGATAAGTTATATAAAATAATGACTTTTTTTTATAAAATAAAAAACCAACTTACTCATTCATTTTCTCTCTCCTCCCCAATCCCTTCCCCCATCACCACCAAAAGTGGTGGCCGACTCCGGCGACCTCACCCCACCCCCGTTTCCTCCCTCCACTTCCCCACAGGCCACAGCCATCGCGCGCTGCCGGAGAGGGAGAAATTTGAGGAGAGAGAAAATGTAGGAAAAAAAAGAGAAAATGAGGTGGGAGGGGAGAAAATGCTACCGCGGCGGTGGGGGTGGGGGTTTGTGGTCGCCGGAGGGGTGGCTGTCGGTGAAGGCGGCGGCGGTGGCTGGTGGGGTTGGGGGTGGTGGTCGGGTAGGTAGGGGGTGGGGAAAGGGAGGAGAGAGATTGGGTTTGGGTTTGTGTTGTAATTGTATTCGGTTGTAGTTAGATTGGGCCTTTTTTTAGATTGGATCTTTTCATTAAAAATCTGGCACATTCATAATTGGACACTGGGGGTACCATCCGCATGGTACCCCGGGGTATCATATGTTGGAGTAGGTGTCCTCCGACAATAATGCGTTGACTAATTAAATCTAATTAGGAATAAACCTGGGATATATTATAAATACTAAGTCAGTTGATTAACGTAAATCGATAACGCTTGGCTGGCTAGAGTTTGACGTTATTGTCGTTTTGACGGCGGTAATCAACTGATCCCTCCCGGTCACACTGATAAAGATAGTTTCTCCAAAAGATATTATATTTGTATTTAATACAATATAATATAAACCCTAATGTATCAGTAATAGAGTTAACTGATTATGTTGGATAGTGTTTTACGAGTTCGGAACTCGAGTCGGATAAATTATGGATTTTGTGTAAATTGTCAAAATTGACGATTAGCTATTTAAATTACAAAGAATTGTAATTTTAGCTTAAAATGATGTAATTAGTAATTATTATATAGAGATATAATAAGTAACTAACACTTAAAGAAATAAGTGTAGAAATTATACCCAAATTGTAACATAAGATGTTAAGGGGTATAATTAGTAAGGGCAAAATGGTCATTTGCCACAACCATTATATATAGTGTGTTTTATGTCAAATAAACACAACACATCATTTCTACATACACAAAAACTTGTTTTAGAGAGAGAATAGAGAGAAAACCCTCTAATTTCTCTAGAAATTCAGCCTACTTCCAACTCTTTTAAGATCAAGTTTTCTTCATTGCATGTCAATAAAAACTTGATCAAAACACTTCACTAAACCTAGAATAACATTAGCTAAAGTGTTAGCTAATTTTATTTTGGTTTTAGGGTTAAAATCTCATAAAAACTAGTCTTTTAGTGAGATTTTTTTTTTTGGAGAGCTTCTTTGGTGGATCAAGAGAGGAGGTTTCCTAACTTGGAAACTCAAGACTAAGGAGGAGGATCCCCATAAATTAGCAGCTCAAGATCCTTCATTTGAAGGAAGGTCTAAATTCCTCTTGATTAAGGTATAAAAAATATGTTTTATTACCTTATTTATGCTTTAATCTTGCATGCAACAAAAGATCCTAGCTAAACTTAATTAGGGGTAATTAAGTACTAATTAGAGGAGTCTAATTAGGGGCTAAATAACTTTCATGTGGTATCAGAGCATCGGTTTAAGTTGCATGTTAATTTTAAGCTTTAATTAGGTTAATTGGTAACTTAATTAATTTTTAATGATAAAAATTGGTTTTATCATACAAACTAAAGTTGCATGTGATGTTTTGGGCATGTGGATGCTCCAACCGAAATTATGATATTTTAGGAATTTATTTGCTAATTTTTGCTTATTTTTGGTTGTTTTTACAAGATTAATGCTATTTTCTAATTAATGGGTAATTAGATTAACATGCATGTTGATTTTTGTAATTTAAGAAATTTATAATTTTTCCAGAATTATAATGAGTATAATTTCCATAAATTTATTTCATAATTTTTATTGGCCATTTGTTATTAATTAGTAATAATGTAAATGGTGGAAAATTGATTTCTTAAGAAAAAATGACCAAAATAATTTTGCATATTTTTGTCCTTAATTAGCTACTGGTTGTGAGCTTAAATCACATAATGAAATAATTTCTAAATTTTTTTCATAATTAGTTATGATTTATTTAGATATTTTCGGGTTTATTATGTGTTTTTTGGACAAATAGTTAGCAAATATAATCAAATTAAACTAATTAATTCAATTTTAGTGGAGACTAAATATTGAAAAACTAATTTGTTGGTGGTTAGTTTAAACTTGAAAGGTGTTTTAAGTGTTGATTATTGATTCTAATAAGTTAGAATCGGAAATTCCTAAATTTATCGGGTTGCTTGTACTGTAAAGTTGAAAATCTGATTTTCGGTCTTATTTGCATGATTCTAAGTATAGTATGGCCATAGAGTACTATAGTATCGGTACTGTACCGAAATGTAAGGACGGTATCCGATTGGTTTGTAATAATTGCGATCTCGTATCGCCGGTTTGTAATAATATTTAATTTCCTTATTTTTTCAAAAATGTATAATAGGATAGTCCATATGTACATTTGTTTATATTGAAGACCGGCGCTTTTCACGGAGCCAATAGTTGGTGACTCGAGATCGAATTGAAGACGGAGCCTTTGAAGCTTTTGAAGCCTAGTTTAGGTTTAATTGCTTTTATTAGGTTCTAGTCTTATGGCCATACTAGGACTTGGATTTATTTGATGCATGCTTGGTTTAATTTCTGCACAATTATAACCAAACGCAAATCCCACATTGTCATATCCATTATCCACGACTCGCTAGATTTAGTTCACTTAAAAGCGATAGATAAAATATGACAAGATCTCTCACAAAAAATTTTAAAATCGAGATTTAGTCCTTCCACAATTCATACCTATGCAACCCTTGTTCATTAGGGGCACGCTCGCCCTAGCGGGGTGTTTCCTTTTTACCTTGGGGAGTAGGTTAATAAAGAGTTATTACGAGTGAATTTTGGTTTAATCTTGACGTGATTTGCAATACAAGTCTTGCAATACGGGACTAAAGGATTGATTTAGTTGAAATCGATCAACCGAGAGTTCTAAGTGTAGAATTAATCATGAGTTGGTTTACCGAAATTACATAAATTTAGGATGTATCGCCCTCCGCGTGCCTAGATTTATATAAGATCGGATCTCGGAATCATTTATATAATTTAGAGAGATCATTATATAAATGCCTAAATTCACAAATAATTATTTTAATGTGAATTTGACGATGAATTTAATCGATTGTTTTTCCCACGTTGTAGTTTAAAGTCGAAAATGGCTCAAATGTCCAATTCAGTAATATCCAAAGACTCCTGGCTTCGTAATTTTATGGAAAAGAATGAACTAAAGGAGGATGGAAGCAATTTTACTGATTGGGAGTTAAACCTGCGATTAGCCCTTCAATCTGATAGAAAACAACGTTTTCTATACGAACCCCCGATTCCCGCTCCAGGTCCCGACGCCACCCCTGATATGATACAAATGTATGAAGAGTACAAGCATGAATCTGACCAGATTAAGAATGTATTGATTTTTGCTATGCACCCGCGTTTACAGAAACGCATGATTGATTTTAGTGCATATCAAATATTCGCTAGGCTCACGACTAGTTTCTCGCAAAAGCCGCGAATACTTCAATACGAAGCAGCTTCGAGTTTCTTTGAGACTAAGCTCTCAAAGGGCCAACCAGTTGGTCCTCATGTTCTCAAATTGATCGAGAATGTTGAAACTCTTGAGAAGTTAGGATGCCCAATTTCTGAAGATTTTGCGGTATACCGTCTGCTTAATTCTTTGCCTGCAACATTCGGTCCTTTTAGGACGAATTACAACATGAATGATTTAAAGAAAAATCTTCATGAATTGCATGCCATGCTTGTACAACATGAGAGGGATTTGGTGTCAAGTGGGAGCGCGAATAAAGATGTTTTATCCATGGCGGTAAAACAAAAAGGGAAGTTCAAGAAGGGTGCGGGGAAGGGTAAGAAACCCGCGCGTGGCAAAGGAAAAGGAAAAGTTGCTTCGGGCAACAATTCTATTGCTAAGAGAGGCGCGACTCCTGAACAAAAATGCTTCCATTGTGGAAATTTCGGCCATTGGAAGCGAAATTGCCCACAGTACCTGGAGGAGAAGAAGTCGAAACCAGGTATATATATGATAGACATTAATTATGCAAGTACCACGTCCTGGGTATTGGACACTGGATGTGGATCTCACCTTTGTAATCACTTGCAGGGGCTGACGAAGGCACGTCGGCTGGCAAAAGGTGAAGTTGACCTCCGTGTCGGGAATGGAGCTAAAGTAGCCGCCGTATCAGTAGGAACGTATATTCTGTCACTGGCCTCAGGGCTAGAGTTGTATCTAAATAACTGCTATTTTGTACCAACTCTAAGTAAGAATATAATTTCGGTTTCTGTTTTAGACGCTGAAGGTTTTGAATTTTCAATACGAAACAACAGTTGTACCTTCTCGTTTAATGATATGGTGTACGGAACAGCCAAATCTATAAACGGTATTTACGTTTTAGATTTGATAAATGAGGTCTATCATGTAACAAATAAAAAGCTCAAAATAGGAGATCCCGATCAATCCTACCTTTGGCATTGTCGTTTAGGGCATATAAACGAAAAACGCATTGAGAGACTCGTAGCCAATGGAGTTCTCAAACCATTTGATTTTGGATCATATGGAACATGCGAATCTTGTCTTTTAGGCAAGATGACTCGAGCACCTTTTTCAGGAAAAGGAGTACGAGCGAGTGATTTATTGGCCCTCATTCATACAGATGTTTGCGGTCCAATGACAATCACTGCTAGAGGAGGTTATGACTACTTTGTCACTTTTACAGATGATTTTAGTAGATATGGCTACATCTACCTAATTAAATATAAAAGTGAGGTACTTGAGAAATTTATAGAATTTCAAAAGGAAGTAGAAAACCAATTAGGAAAGAAGATCAAGGCCTTACGATCTGATCGGGGAGGTGAATATCTCAGTAATGACTTTGATATTCATCTGAAAGACTGTGGAATCATATCACAGCTTACACCTCCTGGTACACCACAATTAAATGGTGTAGCCGAAAGAAGAAACCGTACCCTGTTGGATATGGTAAGATCAATGATGAGTCAGACTGAGCTTCCTGATTCATTCTGGGGTTTTGCTCTCCAAACTGCCATTTTCACACTCAATAGATGCCCGACTAAATCAGCTCCGAAAACTCCATATGAGTTATGGAGAGGAAAAGTTCCGAACCTCTCATTTATCAAGATCTGGGGTTGTGAAGCATATGTCAAAAATAAGACTGACAATAAGCTTGCACAAAGATCTGATAAATGTCTCTTTGTAGGTTATCCTTTACATACTCGAGGATATTACTTCTACAATCGTCTAGAGAACAAAGTTTTTGTGTCTCGAGATGCTGTCTTTTTAGAAAAGGAATTTATTTCTAAAAGACAGAGTGGGAGAAAATTTGAACTTAGTGAAGTTCAGGAGCCACAAATGCATAATGAGGCTCAGGATGTTTTGCCAGAAGACATTCCTGAATCGTCTAACTCTGTGGTTCCATTTTCCACTCCTAGAAAGTCAGGCAGATCAAGCCACCCACCAGATCGATACCTAGGTGTGATCGAGGATGGTGGTGATCACCTTTTGCTTCTAGAAAGCAATGAGCCTGCAACCTACAGAGCAGCCATGACTGGACCGAATTCTGCTAAATGGCTGGAGGCAATGAAATCCGAGATAGATTCCATGTACGAGAATCAAGTATGGGACTTGGTTAACTTGCCTGAAGGAACCAAGGTTCTTCAGTGCAAATGGATCTTTAAGATCAAGACCGGCATGGATGGAAATCAAGATATTTTCAAAGCTCGATTGGTAGCTAAAGGTTTCACACAAGTTCATGGTTTAAACTATGACGAGACCTTTGCGCCAGTTGCAATGCTTAGGTCTATTCGGATAATATTAGCGATTGCTGCTTTTCATGATTATGAGATATGGCAGATGGATGTTAAAACCGCCTTCCTGAATGGGTTTCTGGAAGAGGAAGTGTATATGACACAACCTGAGGGTTTTATTGATCCAAACAGTCCTAAGAAAGTTTGCAAACTTAAGAGATCCATTTATGGTCTTAAGCAAGCATCTCGGAGTTGGAACCATCGGTTCAACCATGTGATTAAACAAAATGGTTTCACCCGAAGTGTCGAGGAACCTTGTTTATACATGAAATTTAGTGGGAGTAAAGTAACTCTCCTAATCCTGTATGTAGATGACATATTACTCATTGGAAATGATATCCCTATGCTTAACTCTGTTAAGGACTGGCTCGGGAAACATTTTCAGATGAAGGATTTAGGAGAAGCGCAACGCATCCTAGGTATTCGAATCTATAGAGATAGATCAAAAAGAATACTAGCGTTAAGTCAAGAAACTTATATTGATAAGATTCTTGACAAGTTCAATATGAAAGACTCTAAACGAGGATTTTTACCTATGGGAAGTGGGATAACTTTGAGTAAATCTCAATGTCCAACTGAACCTGAGGATATTGAACGCATGAAATCGAAACCTTACGCTTCCGCAATCGGTTCGATCATGTATGCTATGATGTGTACGCGTCCAGACGTGTCATATGCTTTGAGTATGACAAGTCGTTACCAAGCCAATCCAGGCGAGAGCCACTGGATAGCCGTTAAGAACGTCCTTAAATACCTAAGAAGGACTAAGGACACGTTCTTAGTTTATGGAGGGGATTCTGAGCTTCGTGTAAAGGGTTATGCGGATGCTAGTTTCCAAACAGACCGAGATGATTCAAAATCTCAATCAGGATATGTTTTCATACTGAATGGTGGAGCTATATGCTGGAAGAGCACCAAGCAATCGGTGACTGCGGATTCTACAACGGAGGCTGAGTATCTTGCGGCGTCAGAAGCTGCAAAAGAGGCAGTTTGGATCCGGCAGTTCCTGGAAGGATTAAATGTAGTCCCTACAGCAGCGGATCCTATTCCAGTCTATTGCGACAATAGTGGAGCAATAGTTCAGGTTAAAGAGCCTAAATCTAGTAACAAATCTAGACATGTACTCAGGAAGTTCCATGTAATTCGAGACTTTGTGGAACGAGAAGATATATCGATTTGTAAGGTTAGGACAGATGATAATATCGCTGATCCTTTAACCAAGCCATTATCACAGGCTAAACACAATGGTCATATTGTCTCGATGGGTTTGAGGCGTATGCCTGACATGTGTTAGATTATATGTTGTAATAGTTAATAAGTGTATTACCTTTTACATATATGATAATTAAATTCATCGTTTTAAGTTTTATTGAACTCTTTTATTAATTCAGTTTTAAGAAAATGCTGAATTATATATATGCTCTGTTGATTCCTAATAGGTCGTGGAGACGATTTGAACCCTATTAAGTGATCAGGATCAACAGTGTATTCTGTCTCTAGTCATAAAATGAGGTGACGTCTCAATTGACTAGATTGTAAGTCGGTTGATGACTAGTTCAATAGTCATGGATTCATAGAGATGAATACCGATTACATAGACAGGCTGTAGAAGACACCTTGTCAGACATTTGACCAATTATAGAACCTTTGTGCCTGGTCGTGGCAAGGTAATCTATATTATTCCTATTAGTCGATTCTTTTGACCTGAGATTATTTGTCCAAGTTTATACAGCAGGTGGTGACTTTGATTTATGTCCTAAGTCGTGCCGTAAAAGGAGGCTAAAAGAACATCTATTGGGTCATTACCGACTGTATGAAACGAAGAAGATAATTCAAGAAGGGATCGTCCACCCACGTCAGGGTATAATATCTTTGGGCCACTCGAGGAATTGTGACTGGAAATGCGTGGCCACGCTCGGAAGAGATCTATGATAGATATTCCGGTCAGACAGTCATAATCCAGATCGAGAAAACCACTTTTGATAAAGATCCAATGCAAGTTCGACCTGAAAGATACTTCGCATTGAGTGGGAGATATAACGGACAAGAGAATCGGTAACGCATGACTTGTCTCGGACAAGTGGGAGATTGTTGGAGTAGGTGTCCTCCGACAATAATGCGTTGACTAATTAAATCTAATTAGGAATAAACCTGGGATATATTATAAATACTAAGTCAGTTGATTAACGTAAATCGATAACGCTTGGCTGGCTAGAGTTTGACGTTATTGTCGTTTTGACGGCGGTAATCAACTGATCCCTCCCGGTCACACTGATAAAGATAGTTTCTCCAAAAGATATTATATTTGTATTTAATACAATATAATATAAACCCTAATGTATCAGTAATAGAGTTAACTGATTATGTTGGATAGTGTTTTACGAGTTCGGAACTCGAGTCGGATAAATTATGGATTTTGTGTAAATTGTCAAAATTGACGATTAGCTATTTAAATTACAAAGAATTGTAATTTTAGCTTAAAATGATGTAATTAGTAATTATTATATAGAGATATAATAAGTAACTAACACTTAAAGAAATAAGTGTAGAAATTATACCCAAATTGTAACATAAGATGTTAAGGGGTATAATTAGTAAGGGCAAAATGGTCATTTGCCACAACCATTATATATAGTGTGTTTTATGTCAAATAAACACAACACATCATTTCTACATACACAAAAACTTGTTTTAGAGAGAGAATAGAGAGAAAACCCTCTAATTTCTCTAGAAATTCAGCCTACTTCCAACTCTTTTAAGATCAAGTTTTCTTCATTGCATGTCAATAAAAACTTGATCAAAACACTTCACTAAACCTAGAATAACATTAGCTAAAGTGTTAGCTAATTTTATTTTGGTTTTAGGGTTAAAATCTCATAAAAACTAGTCTTTTAGTGAGATTTTTTTTTTGGAGAGCTTCTTTGGTGGATCAAGAGAGGAGGTTTCCTAACTTGGAAACTCAAGACTAAGGAGGAGGATCCCCATAAATTAGCAGCTCAAGATCCTTCATTTGAAGGAAGGTCTAAATTCCTCTTGATTAAGGTATAAAAAATATGTTTTATTACCTTATTTATGCTTTAATCTTGCATGCAACAAAAGATCCTAGCTAAACTTAATTAGGGGTAATTAAGTACTAATTAGAGGAGTCTAATTAGGGGCTAAATAACTTTCATCATATACTTATTGGAGGGGTGGTCGGGTGGAAAGAGGAGAGGAGAGAGAAAATGTCTTTCTTTATTCTTTCCCTCTTTACTAGTCATAGCTAATAAATGACTACAGATACATATATACTCCCTCCGTCCCAATTTAAACACCCCATACCCAAAATACCCCCATCTTGAGGAGGGTGTACACGCTAATCGGTTAATCAAAGTTCCAAAAAAATTGCATAGTGAGTTAGATAAGAATCTTAGCAAAAATTCCATGCAATCTTTTTGGAACTTTGATTAACCGATTAGCGTGTACACGCTCCTCAATAAGGGTGCGTTTTGGGTATGGGGTGTTTAAATTGGGACGGAGGGTGTAATGACCAAAATAGTGTAAATAATGACCAAGTAGGAAGAAATAAATAGTAAATAATGAGTGAAAAAAAATAATGAGTAAAAATTAGAAAACAATGACTAGAAAATAGTAAATAATGAGTGAAAAATAGAAAACAATGACTAGACATCTGAAAACAATAACTAGTATAAATATTGATAAAAGTAAATAATGAGTGAGAAATAGAAAACAATGACTAGAAAATAGTAAATAATGAATGAAAATCAGAAAACAATGACTAGAACATAGTAAATAATGAGTCAAAAATAGAAAATAATGACTAGTATAAATAATGACTGGAAGAAAAAATAATGAGTAAAAATTAGAAAACAATGACTAGAAAATAGTAAATAATGAGTGAAAAATAGAAAATAATGATTAGACATTTGAAAACAATGACTAGTATAAATAATGATAAAAGTAAATAATGAGTGAGAAATAGAAAACAATGATTAGACATTTGTAAACAATGACTAGTATAGATAATGACTAGAAAAAAAAAAGTATATAATGAGTGAAAATCAGAAAACAATGAGTAGAAAAAAGTATATGATGAATGAAATCAGAAAACAATGATTAGAAAATAGTAAATAATGAGTGAAAACTAGAAAATAATAACTAGACATTTGAAAACAATGACTAGTATAGATAATGACTAGAAAAGAAAGTAAATAATTAGTGAAAATCTGAAAACAATGACCAGAATATACTAAATAATGAGTTAAAAATACAAAACAATGACTAGACATTTTGAAAACAATGACTACTATAGATAATGACTAGAATATAGTAAATAATGAGTGAAAAATGTAAAACGTGTTATTATGTATTTCCAATTTTCACTCGTTTTATATCACTTTATAGTCATTATGAATTTTTAATCATTATGTCTCAAATTTCAATCATTATTTATCAATTTTCACACATTATCTCCAATTTTCACTCATTATAGTAATCATTATTTTCTAATTTAAAGTCATTATTTCTCAATTTTCACAAGTTTTACTAATTATTTCCCAATTTTCACACATTATATATGTAATAGCCGGTTCCTTAATCACTTTGATTAGCTTAATCACTCTCCTAATCTCCAATTAGAAATCTCGATTGTGGAATTAGATGATACCATTAAGTTTATTGAGGAGCTATTACTTAAGGAATGTCCGGTTACATTCTCAATCCATTGTCGTTTCAATAGTTTTCTTAATCGTGAAGAAACGTTTTCTTAGTCACTAAGTAATCTCTTAATGTAAACCCGGAACAAAATTGTGATTGTTCCATTGTATCATTTGAGGAGCTTTCCTTGGTAAATATGAAGTCAAATGACACAAGTTATAGGTTCATTCTCAACTTACACAATCTCAATCTACACAATTTTAGAAGTTTGTGTGTAGTGTCGGGACTAGAAACCGATCTTATTTCATAAGCACGAGGTGCCGAGAATACAAAATAACTCCTAGATGATCACACCTCATGTTGATATCTAATTGGACCCAAAAACTTGCACCTTACTCAGCCAAATTTTATGTCATATGGAGACGACACCCAGCTGCCTGCTTGCCGCTATAATGACCTGCAGCAGGTCCATCTTCAACATCAATTTTCTCATTCTTCTATCACTCAAAAATGGCGAAACAAAAGCCTAAGCCCAACTACTCTTTTCTATATACAATTTCACAGAAGAGAGTAAGCCAAAATTTGTTCATCATGATCGCCTTATTGGCTCTACAAGTTAAGGTGTCTTTCTGAATGCGATTCTGGACCAGTTTGTGTATATTGGTCATATCTCCTTCATTTGGTAAGATCAATTCTTGATTATTGTTTCTATTTACTCTTAAGATATACTAGAACAAACTACAATTGGTTAATTTCATTTTCAATATGATTTAGTTGCCCAAATCATATTCTAAAGTAAACCCTTGTTTCGTTGCTCTGCCTGCTGGTATCATGAACATAGGGTCTTCGTAATTTGATCATAAAAGTCTCATTTGTTCATGTATTCAATCGAAACAAAACCCTAAGTTGAACTTCATTTCAAGATCTTGATGTTAGGCTTTTGTAATGCTTGAAAACCTGTTGTTATGATCATCTTATAGTCCCTACAAGTTGGATGCGCATATGGTACTCTGTTTTGGAGCAGCTGTGGTATTTGGGCTATAAATTCTTGAATAGTTAATGAAAGTTGACGTTTGATATGTTGAAATACTCCTAAGAGGAAGGGTTATGATTTAAAGTTGGTGTTGTGTATAAATAATAAGGAACTATTTCCCAAATGAGCATCTAAACATGATCATGTGTTTCAAAGCATGAAGATGGTGCAGCCTATTGTTGTATTGGATTTGGACAAGTTATACTTGGTTTCTTTGGTATATTTTTGGTGAGTTGGATACTAATGTATAGTAATTTGATGTACCATGATTATATGGTTCGTTGGAGGCTGATTCATGGAGGTTTTGGATCCTTGGTTCGCGGTATGGAGCCGTTCGGGATAGCTAAGAGCGTAAGTTCATACTTACCATGTCCTACACTTGTTGTGAGCAATATTAATAAGTTTATTGCTAATATTTGATGTGATGATTATGAATGAATGATAATTGATGAGTTTAATCATGTCTTGGTGTATGAGAACACGGTATAGTAATAATGTATCTTTTGGTTACTAGGGCATGCGTATAGGAATATGTATGGATAATATGAGTGGTGTTATGACTCATATGACCTTGTTTACTACATGTGAATAGTATATGATGAGTCCAGTCATGTTTTATGTGAATAGTACCCTTTTGAGGGTGATTAGAAGATTGTTATGCATACGTTGTGCATCATCAGTTGATAGTGTACAAGTATCTGATGGTTTTTGAGATGTGAACGTGGTCTATGTCCGCATGATCTATTCGATTGCGTGAGTACACATGGTGTGTTCTTGTGTTTGTACGTTGTTAAATGAGTGAACTCTATGATAGATTGAGTTCTCAAATTGACATGTGTGGAAACGTGATTCATGTGAATTATAGTTCATATATATGAGTATAGACGTATATGTGAAAGTGTTTGTGACTGGTGATTGACGAACTAATCACCTGCTGCATATGAATTGTATAGTAAGAGGTGATTGACGAACTAATCACCCGATGTAAATGTATTGTGACTGGTGATTGACGGACTAATCACCTGTTGTTTGATGTCTTATTAATTGATGATTGACGCACTAATCATCTATCGTATGTATAAGTTAGATGGCAATTTGGTTAAGGAGCCTCAGTGGTTTGATGGGGGAGTACCATGAGGTGATGAACGTATGACAGAAAGTCGTTACCTCGAATTTGGGTTGCGTGATTGAAATGACCCTGATGGGCAATATTGATTGTCGCCTTAGGAGAGATTACCTCGAATTTGGGTAAGGACCTCCAAGGGGTGTGCACACTAATGACTGTTAATAAGGCATGCATAAATGAGGGGAAGACGTTCTCCAACAAGCGAGTGAGCCCGCAATGCGATCTTTGCCGCCCTCGCGTCGTTCCCTTACCTATTGCCAACAAAATTATAAATTGTATGTTGCAAGTTATGTATTGTATTGAGCTATCGTCTGAGCATGATTGTGCTATGTGAAACGTATAGTCTAGTTCTGAAATAGAACTATGAATGAGATGAAATGTGATTCAATGAATTATGTGTTTGAATTCGAGATGTGCTTAGAGGTGGAATATGATATTCCTGCTCATACATGTAGCCCTAAATTTAATGTTAAGTATTATATTCCAGCATGATTTGATGTATGATCTAGTGTACTTGTCAGGAGGTTATGCGTGATAAGTAGGTTGCATATGAAATCAAATGTGACATGAGCTTGTCTGTTATGGTGATCTTTGTTATCCGTGAGCCATGCTATGTCGTACGAGCCTTTACAATGTCTTGTTGTGTTTATTGGTGTGTATAGCTGTGTTGCCAAGGTCGTGTTATGTGTATGGCTAGCATGATACGTTATTCTATAAATGGTTAGCAAATGAGTAATGGGTTTGGTGACGAATCGTCGTCGGTCTCAGGACCTTTATATGTCGGACAAATGAGGGCAGGTGTACCTCGGTAGTCCTATATGTGTGTCGTAAGTACGATGAACTTAACAGATTTTGCTGAGTTACCCCTGTCCATTCAATTCATTGGAATGGGCAGTGTCGTGTTTTGTTAAATGTGCAGGTGTACGTGTATAGGGTCACATACTAGTGGAGAGGACGAATCACCAAGTCTAGTAGAAGTCAGGTTGTATTAGACTTTGGTATTAGTACGTCAAAGGTTGTAACTTGTAAACAGACTGGAAGTTTTGATATACTTGTATAATATAATAATCGTTTGTAATCGAGTTATTAATTTTTTATGTTTTGGAGAGCCTTGTATCTTCCTTTGGGGGAGATACGGCGGTAACAGGTCCGATTTAGGCTAATGATGCTTCCGCTAATAATACTGTTAATTAAGTCTTAAAACTAGCTTAGAAAATCGGGTTGTTACAATATACCACTTTATAGTCATTATATATTCTCAATCATTATTTCACAATTACACTCATTATTTCACAATTTTCACTCATTATACACCACTTTATAGTCATTATTTCCCAATTTGCACTTATTATTTTAGGATTTTCACTCATTAGTTTTCAATTTTCACTCATTATATACCACTTTATAGTCATTATTATTTCAATCATTATTTTCCAATTTTCAGTCATTTTTTCCAAATTTTACTCATTATATACTACTTTGTTCATTATTTATTTTCAATCATAATTTTCTAATTTTCACTCATTATCTAATTCGAATTGATCATTTTAATTTTTTGACATCACGAGTTGATGATTTTTGGTGGTGCATATCAGTGCATAATGATGGAACTCCAATTACAAAAAAAATAAAAAAGGAAAAAAAAAAACTAATTTTCTCTCTCTTCTGCCTTCCCTCACCCGACCCATCCCGCCCCACCACGCAACGAACAAGCCGTAGCTGCCACCACCCCCACCACGATAGTTCCATCCCTGAACCCGCCACCACAACTCCAACTGCCGGCCACCTCCTTCCGTACTTTCATCGGGGACGCTACCGCCCCATCCCGCGCCACCGCGTCACATCCTTCTCCTCCCATTTTCTTTTCTCTTTCTCTCTTCTACTTTCTTTTCTCTGGCCCTAAACCGCGCGCCACCGCCACCACAATCGACGTCTCCGGCGTGAATCGGTGGCATCAACGAGTTCGAGGGGTGGTGGTCGCGTAAGGGGTTGGGTGGTGCTTGGAGAGGAGAAAAACGAAAGGGAGCACGTGGAGGAAGTTGGACGCGGCGGCGACGTTAGGTAGTTGGATGTATCGCCGGCGGCAGTTGTTCTCTGAGGCTTGGCGTGGTGGTGCTCTGGCGGAATTCAGAATAGATGGGGCAGACGTGAAGGGGCATAGGAAGGGGGAGGAGAAAGAATACTTGGGCTTTTTTATGTTGAGGCCTAATGATATTTTGGGCCCAGATTGTTGTTAGTTACATTGGGCTTCACATGAAAACATGAACTTATGTACTCCCTCCGGTCCAGATTAAACTTCCCATCCTCTTTTTTAGGGTCTCGACTTTGTCTTCCCCATTTCCAAACTATTAAGTTTTTTTTCGATTTAACAATTAGGGAGACAAGATGAAGATTTTGGTAATAATTAGCTTTTAAATTTATTTGCTAAATGAATCATTAAGAATTATTTATTAATTTTCCTTTTGAAGTGCGCAAAAGAGAGCGGGAAGTTTAATCTGGACCGGAGGGAGTATATAATTAGGACGGGGGGTACGTATCTCTACGTACCCCCGGTGGCCGGTGTACCATATACCAATTGCTGGAATAATAAGCAAGAGCATGACAAAAGAGTCTTCAGCAAGATAGACATGGCAATGTGTAATGATGATTGGATTCTAGCTTTTCCTGATAGTCAAGCCTACTTCCACCCCGAGAGACTATATGATCATAGTCCTTACATTATCAATCTTAAACCTGAGAGAGTGCGTGGCAGGTAGGAGGAGGTTTAAGTACTATAACATGTGGAGCAAGAGCATGGAGTTTGAGCAAATAATTCAGAATACTTGGAAGGTGACTATTGTTAGGTCTCCAATGTTCCGCTTGGTGAAAATACAGAAGCTGCTGAAACGCCCCATAAAGTCCCTAAATAAGGAAAAGTTTTCTGATCTTGAAAAAGGAGGAAGTTAGGAAGTTTTTTGAACTTACAGAGATCCATACTGAGCTCCAAAGAAACCCCAACAATGCTGTGATTGCTGAGAATGAAAGACAAATAGCAGATCAGTATAAATTCTTGAGTAGAGCAAAGGATAGTTTCCTGAGACAGAGATGCAAAGCTACTTGGCTGCAGGAGGGGGATGAAAAATCCTCTTACTTTCATTGTGCTATTAAATCTAGAAGAATGAGGAATTCAGTTCACCAGATCAAGGATATACATGGGAATGATAAAACTGATGATGATGGTATACAATGTGCATTCCTGGAATTTTATACCCAACTCCTTGGTCAAGGGACTACTTGCTTAGATGTTCATTTTCCTACTATAAGGAAGGGGAATATTGTGACTGAGGAAATGGCTGCAAGGATGATGAGGAAAGTCACTAGAGAGCAGATCAAAAATACCATGTTAAAAATTCCTGGCAATAAGAGTCCTGGCCCAGATGGTTTCACAAGCCAGTTTTATAAGGACTCTTGTCATATAATTGGAGAGGAAGTTTGCTGTGCTATTTTAGATTTTTTTGAACATGGGAAATTGCTGAAGAAAGTGAACAATACCATTCTGACTCTCATTCCCAAGGTAACCCATCCTACCTCTGTAATGGAATTCAGACCCATAGCATGCTGTAATACTATTTACAAATGCATTGCCAAGATTCTTTGCAGTAGGATTGGGGAATGTTTACCTGATCTCATCAATGAGAATCAGGGTGCTTTTATCAAAGGAAGAGGCATCATTGAAAATATCATGATACGTCAAGACTTGGTTAGAAGTTATAAGAGGAAATCAACATCACCAAGGTGCATGCTCAAAGTTAATCTCAGAAAAACATATATATGATACAGTTGAGTGGGACTTTGTCAAAGGCTTGCTTGAGGCTTTGAAATTCCCTGAACAGATCAGTAAGCTGGTCTATGAATGTCTGAGTACCCCCTCATATACAATTGCTCTAAATGGAACCAGTTTGGTTTTTTTAAAGGTAGAAGAGGGCTCACACAGGGTGATCCTTTATCACCTCTACTCTTTACAATCTGTATGGAGTATTTGTCTAGGATCTTGAAGGTTGTAGGGGATAGGAAGGAATTCAGATTTCATCCCAAATGTAGCAAATTTAAACTCAATCACCTCTGCTTTGCAGATGATTTGCTGCTGTTCTGCAAAGGTGAAGTGAAATCAATAATTTTGCTCATCCTTAGGGCTTTCCACTTTCTCCAAAGGCTCAGGTCTCCGTATGAATCCTACTAAGTCAGATATTTATTTTTCTGGAGTTAATTCTCATGTGAGGGAAGAAATCCTTAGTGTCTCTGGATGTAAGGAGGGTGATCTACCTTTCAGATATCTTGGGATAAAAATTACAACAGGAAGGCTATCAATCTTGGATTGTAATATTCTCACTGAGAAAATTGTTAAGAGGATTAAAGACATTGGTGCCAGGAAGCTTTCTTATGCAGGGAGACTGACCTTGGTTAAGGCAGTGCTGATGACATTACATTGTTACTGGGCAAGGGTGTTTGTTCTTCCCAAAATGGTGTTGAAAAGAATAACAACTATATGTAGGAATTTCTTGTGGGATGGCTCTGACCAGATGATCAGAGTCCCTCTTGTGGCATGGGAGGAGGTTTGTAAACCCAAGAATGCAGGTGGTTTGGGCCTGATTGACATAATGGAGTGGAATACTGCAAGTATAGCCAAGTATGTAGCATGGCTGTATACTAAAGCTAATTCCTAGTGGATAAAATGGATCCACATCACATATTTAAAAGGAGAAGATTGGAATAGTTATAATCCTCCTGTGGATGCCAGTTGGTACTGGAAGAAATTGTGCAGAGTTAAGAACAAGTTCAAAATCTTTAGCACTGACTGGAAGAATGCCAAATACAGTGTTGGTGCAGGTTATAGGTGGATTAGAGGGGACGAAACCAAAGTTGTATGGGATAAGATAGTTTGGAGCAGGTTTTCAATCCCTAGAGCCAGCTTTATTGGTTGGTTGGAAGTTAAGAACATACTGCAGGTTAGAGAGAAACTAAAGAGGTTGGGAATATGTCAGGAAGATGAGTGCCTCTTGTGCCAAAATGGTTCTGAATCTCACGACCATCTGTTTTTCTCCTGCACTTACAGCAAGAAACGTCTGCAGATAATGAAGCTCAAGTCTGAATTTATATCCATGAGTCGAACACTATCAATTAGTGTTCGACAAAGAGATTTAAGTCCAGATTGCAAAAGCAAGTTACTGGTGCGGTGATTTGGAATATGGTGTACTACCCGTGGTTCACAAGAAATAGGTGTAGACATGAAAATATTGTTTGGCTCCTGGAGATTTTGGTGAACAAGGTTTTTGAGGAAATTAAAATCAGAGTTCGCAATGTAGCTCAAAACATTATAGATAGGGATAGAATTTGGCTTGAAAGTGTTAATCTAATGTAATTCTAGTCTTATTAGGTTATGCTGATTTTGATTAATCAGTGGAAATTGTCATGTATGTTGTAGACAGGGGTATGCCCCGGTGATCTTGTAACTGTTTCATTTTTTAATGAAGTCTTACTTTTCAACAAAAAAATTGAAATAATGTAACGGGTGACGTAGAAGGAAAGAAAACAAAAATACGATGAGTTAGTAGAAATAAATAATAATATAATATGACAAGTGACAAAAGTTGAAAGAAAAATAATGTAAATTATTCGTTCCTAATAATATTATAACAAAAGTAATGGGGATTATTATCATATCACTAAAAATCAATGATAATTTACAAGAAGTTGGTGGGGAGTCGAGATACGATCTGAGCCCCCACACCCTTTACTATGGAAAAACCAATCCTAGTAAAAATATGAGCTGCAGCCTGCGCACCTATATCCTCCGTCCTAGAGAACTGCTAAATCCGCTAAAGTAGACCAACAACTGAGGGTTCCAACTCCCCCATAGAGGAGAAAGAGAAGGGAAGGAAGTCATAGCCCAAAGCAGCGCACCTAGCCTCATACTTAGCACGATTACGATAGGCCGCTTCCCCGCACCACCTTACCTGGTTCGAAATCGGTCAATCCCGTCTGAGTCAAGGGCGACGGCCCAGCCAGATCCCAAGAAAGGTCGCGTCCTCTATCCCAAGAATAAAGCAGCATGTCTACTGGGCGGAGAATAACAAAATAAACCTACATCTTTATGAAACGAGTATAAAGATACGTAGCCCGGACGCGGGTTCGGGCATGCAAACTAGTACTATATATTAAAACCTGAAACCAAATATTTTCTAAGAGGACATTTGGCATACATTAATTGGATAGAATATAAAAATAGCATTAAATACAATTATCAATTAGTATATGGTAATAAATTACCAGAGAGTAGTATGGTACCGAGTATTTGCTAATAATTTATGGAAAATAATCATTATGGTTTTAAATTAGAACAAAGATCACATTTTTTTTATAAAATGAGCATAAATGACATAAATACATAGCACAGGTGTGGCACAGGCATGTAAACTAGTATATACTAATTTATGAACCCGTGCCATGCACGGGGTTCTTCAATGTTTATTTGAATTAGTTCTACTCCCTTATTCTAGGAAGATGTGCCATTTTTTTAGGTGAGTTTTATTTTTTATTTAACAAAAAACTAATTGGATTCATAGGGACAAAATAAAATTATTAGATACGTAAAGGCTCACATTTAAGAGATATAGAAAGGAAATTATAAGTTATCAACTTGGTAATTTATCCAATCGAACCCACTTTTGGAAGGTCGTGTACCCGCTTTATTTCTAAGACTCCTGACACTTGACTCCTATCGACCTATATCGGGTTGACACGCATACAGCTGGGTCTATTATGACTTGATTTGTCGACCTAATCAGAGACATAATTCAGACAAATTTAACTCACTTTGTCGACTATAAATTTAACTTAGTGGTTAGTTATTCGAATATAGACTGATAGCTAATAATAAGTTGTCCAAAATAACATAAAGAAACCCTAACAAAAATGTGTCTTATATTAAATAAATACATATTATAGGACACACGACATTCGACCTATCAAAAGTTCAACAAATCCAGTAACATGCTCCGACCCATCCCAACCTGACCGGACCTGCGGCCATTAAGCGATTTTTTAGACCCATACTTGTATATAACCTATTTTATTAATTACTTTTCATTAATCCCCACATAAAAGAATCAGTTTTATGGATTAAGTCAAAGATCATAAATTATACTCCCTCCTCAAAATATATGTCTTTCTCACATTTCGAAATACTTCTTTGACATTCGATTTCTCTCAAAGTATAAGGGTAAAAATTATGAAATTATACTCTTGTGAAATTATGAAATACTTTTTTTATAAAATTAAAAGTCAAAACTTGCCTCGTAACTTGAAAACGTCAATTTTATCAAACAATCAAATCATAAAATGACGCTAACTAATTCTATCAAAAATAATATTGCAGTAGTATGGATAATCTACTTTATCTTATACAATCAAATCTTTATTATTACGATAACCGATGATGTCGCTTATAATACCATCGTGGCCGTGCCTGCAATCACCGAACCCGCCCACTCATGCTATGATCGAAGTAAAAGGTATAATAAGAATGAAAGTTATGAACTTACATGAATCCAAAGAAATGTAGTATGTTCATAGAATGATTGAAACAATCGAGCCATAAGGATTTGATTTATGCATAAATTGAAAATCGAAATCAGATGACTAAAGCTAACCTTTACACTCGTTGACAGTGAGATTGATGAACGATGGCTATACATAATACATATCAAAGATTGATGCACGTAGAATTGTAATTCTTCTTCTATGACTTTGAATCATGTTGTAATGCAAAGTAATTTCATCGTGACAATGTTGGACCCACAACCTACGTCCTCCTGTAATTGATGTAGGCAACGTTATAGGAGGGGGGCTGATATTGGGTAGTTGATCATCAGTGATTCGTACTTTTGTTGCTCCAGCCATAATGTACTTCAAAAGGAATTTACAATATTTTTCTTTTTTGTCCATGTGTATATAGCAGGATGAAGGGTTGCATGAACGAAGCCTCTTTTTATAACTGGCGACGTTAAGCTGATTGTGAATGAATATCTTGTAATTTCTCTCATATTCCATATTCAGAATCATTTGTTATATATACTTTATAATTGATATAATATATTGGCCACTTTTTATAGCTGGCGACGTTAAACTAACTGTGAATGAATATATTGTAATTTATCTCATATTCCATATTCGTAATCATTTTTTATATATACTTTGTACTTGATATAATATATTGGTTATATCATATCTTATCGAGATACTGTTGATCCTCTTATAATATCAAGTGTACATTGAGTGTTCATACATATAATAAGGCAACAATTGACAACAATTATTTTGATCATATTCCGTTTCCATTTATTACGGCCCACAGAATATTTCCCTCCCTCATGTTTTATTTTGCCGATATCTCTTGCCTTCCTTTTTATATTATGAGCATATAAAAATATGCATGAAGTAATTGTTAGCTCACTGGTAATCTGATGAATAAGTATGTGAGAGGTCAGGGGTTCAAATCCTGATAGACACATTTTTGGTTGAACTACCAATGAGCACGCTGACGTGTTAAACAGTTGCTGATATGGCGCCGATTTTTGGTTGAACTACCAATGAGCACGCTGACGTGTTAAACAGTTGCTGATATGGCGCCGACATGTCAATTGCTTATCAAGCTCGTGCCACATCAGCTTATATATATAGATAGATAGATTACATTTTAAAAAAAGAACATTATCATCATGAATCCCCATGCATTCGCACTTGTCAAAACACTAACTATTATTGTAATTGCAACGACCAAAATCAACAGCATTAATAACATCTTGACGCATGTGAATCCAAGCTTCAACACCATGTCCGCTACTTGTGCTCGACAAGATAACCAGATTACTGACCGGGTAGGTAGTGATACAGGCCCATACGGGCTTACCCATTCCAAAATCCATTTCATAAAATGGATACCTACAAAAACTACTGAAATAGCAACGATCCTCCTTTAAATCTGCGCTTTCCATCTCCCGATTCAGCTTACTTAAACTCAAATCATCCTTCAGCAACGACACTACGTGAGCATTGTCGACCTTACTGATAGCCTTCCTAACACTATCTACCAACTCCGAAAACTTGATTTCGCGACCATTCCTTATCGAGGGCGTTGTCGTGGTTGCACAATAGAAGTTTCCAAAAGAATCCTTTGGGATGGGAGGTACCGTCCTTGTCCGAAAGTTAACAGCGTGTATGATACTCTCAATATTCGCAGTATTAGCGTCTGCCATCAGAAAGCGCTTCCAAATGAAAGCACTAACCACTTGTACAGTCGTCGACGAGGGGTTCAGCTCATTGTCACCAAGTTGCATTTTCAGCTCATCTATCTTCCTCTTATCAAATATGAGCCTTTTGGAAACAATTTTCTCGGTGTAGAATTCGGCTTGGTCCGCCGGATGAAAGTCGTTCAGCTCTTTTAAGGGAGGGAAGAGTAATGCGCCATCGAACTTAGGCGAAGGATATTCTATACTGGCTGTGCCACAAGTTTTAGTTCGAGCTCGGGAAATGGTAGCCCAAGCACTAAGGAAAGCCGCGATTGATGCACCATCTGCAATCTTGTGCGAAATGCGAACTGCGATAGCTATACCGCCGCAGGAAAAATGGTTCACTTGGACGCTGAGGAGTATATTATCGTGGTTAGGTGTTGTTTGAAATGGTAATAACTCTTGTAATTCTTCAAGGTTAGGATTTTGTATGACAGTGGTGAGTTGCAAATCAGAGACGACTTCAGCTTCAAGGAATTCGACCCCTTGATCATTGCAATCGATTGACTCGTTGGCTCGAATTCTTCCGGCTAGTGGGTAGAATTGACCCAATGTTTCCGAGAGTGATTCCTTGAGCAATATGGACCGTTCTGATTGGCTGGTTCTAAGATCGTGTCGGTAAAATAATATGATGGGGGTATGATAAGAAACTTGCATCTGGTCTACTAGAGACAGATTGACGGAGTTGACGCGACGGGGTGTCGTAAATGACGGCTTGATCATATCATTTGAGGTCAACTTCACTTGAAGTTCACTACTACTACGTGATTCTAATAATGCCTCATTATTGTTATTTTTGTGTATTATTGCAGTAACATAGGATTTTTCATGATGATGATGATGATGATGATGATGATGATGATGATGATGAGGTCGAAGAAACCTTACTGAATTGAGAAGGTGCTTGTAATTGAACTGCACAATATTACCAGATATGAATTTTCGTAACAAACTCATGCTGATTAGAATTTAGATCGAAAGTGAAGATCTTGCCCTGGATCGGCTGCTCTATGCCGGCGCGTATACCGTAGTCTCGGTGCCACGTCACCCTCACGTCATCACTACGGTTTATTTGTAAAAACAAAACCAAAAATTATAAAGAAAAATAATCTCACAGCTATTCTCTGATCTCCTCCCTCGCCAGCACTACATCGCCCATTCGCCTCCAGCCACCGGCACTAGACACCACAACCTCTGTCGCCGGTTAGGGAGGGGAGTGGTGCATGCAAGGTGGTGTAAGGTGGGAGCAAGGGGTGGTGGTTGTGTTGGGATTCTGGGAATGAAGGTATAGAAAAGGAATGTAAAATATGGGGTGGGAGGAGTGAGAAATGATGGCTGGAATTCTGGGGTAGGGTGTTTTTTATTTTGTATTTTTGTTTTAGGTCAAAACTTTAAAGTACGTACTAAGCTAGTGAAGTTTTTGGAAATGTAAGCCACATGGTACATGAAGTAATTTTTACGTTTGAGACTTTGAGTATATAGTTATATACTCCTAATTGTTACGCTTAAGTATAATACTAGTTTTATACCCGTTTTTACGTTTGAGACTTTGAGTATATAGTATATACTCCTAATTGTTACGCTTAAGTATAATATTAGTTTTATACCCGTTCGTTGCACGACTGAAATATTATATCGTTAGACGTATGTAATGATTATTTTCTTAATTTTAAATAAAAATTATAGTATTATATCCTTATTTTTATTGCCCCTCGTAGTCACTTCGGTTTACAACTGCAAGAGGCAGCATTGGGTGGGTATGGGGCACAAACAAGGGCGGAAGCTGGTATATGGTGTAGTCCAACAAAAAAGAGATCATATTAGGAGTGGTTGGACAAAATGATTATATTAGGTGCGGTATGACCAAATTTTACTTTAAATAGGTGTGGTTCGACCAAAAATACTAAATTATATTAACTAATCTATACTTCTACATTAATAGTCTAACATCCACATCTACATGGCAGCTCGTGGAGGCATACGGAAACAAAAAAAGCCAAGTCATAGCTGAGGTGTCATCCAACCCTTTAACGTCTTTACCTCTTTTCCACGTCACCCACAATGTTATTATTTCGTGGGTCAAAAAACAAAAAGTTTGTGGGCTGTATTAAACGCAATTATTCATAATTAAAAAAAAAAATCCTCTTTGTAAACATCTTCTCGCTGTCTGCCTCCCCGCGCCCCTTTGTAAACTGTTCGACTTCTTCTTTCTTTATGGCGCTGATGAAGACGGAGGTTATGGAGTCGAAACGGCGATCTTTGCTAGCGTATTGTGGTATTTGTAAGGCCTGCCTTATCGCCCTTATAATGTTAGTCTTTGAAATTCTGTATCATGTTAATTATTAGCCTCGGGGTCAAGAACTTATAATTGTTTCAAGATGATAACCTTTCAGGCTAACATGTGATTCAAAGTTTATGATAGAAAATCTGGAATCTTTAATGTGCTTCGTTAAATGAAATTGTACTCAAATTGTAAATTATGTTACCCTTTTAGTAGGTTGCCAAAAGTTTGGGTTTTGTTAGTGACTTCAACATTAATTTGTCAACATATGTGAAAGGATCAAGTTAGTTACATTGCGTCAATATGCCAACATTTGAACGATCATTCTTACTTTTTTTACTTTGGACTACCAAGAGTCTATTCACGGTAGATATGTCTACAATACTTTTTAAAATGCTGAATCAATCGCATTTGCATCGGTGGACATATGTAAGTGCAAATAAGTTAGGGGAGCTGTCTACTGACATGCGAAGAAGGCAACTACGGAGTACAACACCAAATAACCAGATTGAAGGTGGAATAGGGGAATAAAGTACTCTAAAGTGAAAATTATGTACTACTCTGTACTATCATTACTTTATTTCCACAGGAGAGTACAAAAAAAAAATACATCAACATTCCCGTGAATACACGGGTGCAAAAACTAGTTAAATATTTATTAGTTAAGATGTCTACTTATCTCAGTAAATCGCTTACGGAGTATTACTTTATCTTTACATAATATTTCCTTTTTAATTTTTTTATGCAATTTTTTTTTAAAAGTCTCAATCTTGACGATAAATCTCACCGAAATCCGTACTTAATTTTTCAAAAAACATGTGTAAATGTCTCTTATACTGAAATACATTTCGACATGAACTTGATGATACATGTATCATATATAGTATTCTCATATACGTAGCCCAAGTTATAATAGATCATATTACGTTTCATGTAATTAACTTTATGTTAAAGTTTAACAAATATTGGACTCTCTAGTGCATTTTTTTCAATCCTAGTGTGTTGTGGGAATTTCTTAATTTATAGACGCGCCTTATACATTTGTCAAAAACATTTTTAAAATATTTTTCGCTAGAGTATTGAACTTGTCAATATATCTCAACCAAATTCATACTTTACTAAACTTTTCAAAGATATGTGTGAATGGATCTTGGAGTATATTGAATTATATTTTGACTCGAAAATTGATACATGTATCGTAATGTTCTGGTATACGTAGCCCAAATTATAACAAATTATATGTTATGGAATATGTACAGTTAAGATAACATATTTTTTGGCTTCGGTTTCGTAAGTTATGATATAAAGTTACTTAAATTTATTTTAATTTATTAAACTTTGCACTAAACTTATTGAATTTGAACTAATACAAATTTATTTGGAATCAATTTTTTTTACTATATTCATTATAGTTACAACATCGTACTCTCATGATACGAATATGTTAAAAACAATAAGTTGAGTTATACAAAATCTTACTAACATCAAGTGTAATAAGCTTAGAAATCAGTATACACTATAGTGAACAATTTCGAAACTAAAACTCATTGTATTCGGTACCTCTATCTTAATCACTATAGCACACCATCTGTCAATTTGTTATTTAGGTTTGTTGATGTGAAATAAATGTGTATATCTTGCATAAATTGTATTAAGTTTTATTTAGTATTGACATCTTATACTTTTGTCATGAGACATAAACACGTAAAACGATAAACGTTGGTTAAAATAGGTAATGGAAGTTAATATATTTATAAAAAAAGTTAATTAATTAGTTAGAACATTAATTCAATTAATAAGTAGTTTTAGATAAACGGTAACTTTATTTTGTTATTACCTTAAAAAAACTTTATTTAACTACAATAATTATAATGATTTGGGTAATAGAAATTGCGTATATAATATAAAATATTGCTAATGTCACCGTGTAACGCATGAGTTTAAAACTACTAGTAATTAATTAAAAGATTCGTACTTGCATGTGCAATGGGTTTTTTTTTTTTTTACAAAGGTTAAAACATTACAACGAAACTACACAATCTAAGAATTAAAAATACAAGCATTAGTACAACTAAAAGGAACAACACTATTTCAGCGTCATCCTGTTGCCAATACATGTGCATCGGAAACACATTCACGATCAACTTTGAAGATGTTGCAACGCCGACTGGTAGCCGCAGACGAACGAATTTGTCGAATAAGCCAAAATACCGATACAACCTCCTTATTACTATCTCTTAATATTGAAACCAAAACAGAGCAGACGGTAAAGATACTAACAGAGGAGAATTGATGCTGAATAGCCCATGAAAGAGCACCACTAAAAGCCAATGCCTCCACACGGAGAGCCGAACCCATAATCCCGCAGTCACACGCAGACCCAAGGAGTGACAGAGAGGTATGGTGAGTAGCAGTCCACGCATATACTCCCTTCAGCTGCCGGGAGTCCCAAGCACCATCTGAGTGGATAATAATGTCGTAAGGCCCAGATGTATGATATTGACCAAGATAAGCAGCTAAAAATCCCGGCGGTGAGGGCACCAAAGGGAGGCGCTGAGCTTCATGAGTAGCAGATGCTGATAGAGCCTCCGAGGTAGAATGCTCCGCTGAAAGGAGCACAAAGCCGGGATCACAAACATCTCCCCTGAAAATGATGTTATTATGGTGCAACCAAATAGACCACATAATTGCACAAAAGGAAATAAGAGGGGCGTGGGAGTGCATACTAGAAAGAAACTTAAGCGTATCCATGAGCCAAGCGTATCAATGAGAAGCTCGCCAAATGTGTCGTACACACCCACAGTCACGAAATAAATGGCTCATTGTTTCTTCTTCTTGGAAGCAAAAAGAACACACTCCGGAGAGGTGAATCCCACGTCCCCTAAGATTTTTTATAACGGCAACGGCATTATGGGCAAGCTTCCACTTGGGCAATAGATCAAACGCCCAAAATCGTTTCCAAAATTTCTGCTCCGAATTTGGCACGAGCTGCTGAGAATCCAATGGTTGACGATGCACATTATGTTCTAGCAATTGCCTATTAATTACTTCCGCACCAATCCTGAGGCCTATTAATTTATTTAAGGAAAATTCACGTGGTACCCTCGAACTTTGACTGATTGCACATGGTATCCAACTTGGCAAGTTTGTGCACATGGTACCCGCAAAGTTACCACTTTGTGCACATGCTACCCAAATAGTAACTTCCGTTAGATTTTCCGTTAAGTGATGATGTGTTAGTTAGTTCACTTAGTTGTTATATGAATTAGTTAATATTAATGATGATTTACCATTCTAAGAAAATCAAAAATAAAAATAAAAATACCTTTTTTTTTACTTTGTAAAACAAATCCAAAAAATATTTTCATAAACAAAAAAAAAATCCAAAAAACAAGTTTTTTTTCATAAAAAATATTATTTCTCTCAAAAAAATCATAATTTGTGCACATGGTACCCTTCAAGTTACCACTTTGTGCACACGGTACCCTTGAGATCACAACATTTTGCACATGGTACCCCTAGAAAAATTAGTTTTTTAATAAAGTTTTTTTGAAAAAATATATTTATTTTTCTAAGAATTTAATTGATTTTTTTAATTGAAATATTAAATCTATAATTTAATTAACTAATTACCTAACAACTAACCGCCACATTATCACTTAACGGACAAATCTAACGGAAGTTGCCATTTGGGTACCATGTGCACAAACTTGCGAAGTTGGGTACCATGTGCAATCGGCCAAACTTCGAGGGTATCACGTGAATTTTCCGATTTATTTATATATTTGAAAAAAAATCTGAAATACAGATTTCCGTTGTCAAGTGGGCTATATGTCTAGATCATCTTTCAAGATACTACGGAGTACTAGTATATATCTATATAGGGTCAGGTTCAGCTAGGAACCTTCGTTATATAGGAATTGTAGGAACTCTCTATGTTCATCTAATTTAATTATAATTGTATGTTCATCGAAATATAATCGCATGTTCATCGAAATATGATGAAATATAATCGCATGTTCATCAAAATTAGCCGCATGTTCATCAATCTTTCGAAGTACATAATTGTCAAAGTTAATAGCTAAAACTAATATGCCAAAACGAATTGGTATAGACGTATAGTAGTGGGCTCCCAAATTGGATAGCACGTAACAAGTGGGTGAAAATTGATCAAAAAGTGGCAGAAGTGTGGGGTCAATTCATCCCATGCGAGAAATTTGTTTCTGGCGGGAATATGAGCAGATTTGCCGTTTGTCGGACGGAGGAGTTCGGAGCCGTGGATCATTGTAATTGGAGGGTTTAGATCGGTTCTTAAATTTCCTACATATATACGCAAATATTACCCCCTGCACTCATTTATACCTGGTCTTCTAATTATTTAATTGGATTTACAATTTGAGTTGGGCCAAATTCTGACCTGACTCAATATTTCAATTAAAAGTTTTCAAACCCATATTATCTCCCTTTCCCCTTTATTTTCTCTCTCCTCCCATACCCACTCACCACCACCACCACCACCACGAACCACCTAACCACCGCCGGCCACCTTCACCGACCACCACCCCACGCGACGCCACCAACACCATTCGGTGGGCGCCGCTCCGGCGACCCCACCGCGGACCCCATGAGCCCGCGCTAATAAGGGATAAAAAGGGAGATCGTTAAGAATGGAGGGAAATAATAGGGGAGAAGGAAGGGGCGGCGATGTCGTGGAGTGACGGGGGGAGGGTCGCAGGGGAGAGGCGGTTAAAATGGCTTGGTCGGGGCCGGTGTTAGTGGTGGTCGGCGACGGATCGCGGCGGGGCTGGGGTGGTGTCGGGTGGGGTAGGGGGGGTTAGGGGAGGAGAGAGAAAAAGGAAGGGAGGGGGCGTTTTTTTTTTTATTTGATATAATCTTGACCATTGATCTAAAGTATTCATTTTAAAACAAAAATCGTCCATTTTAACACAAATATCGTTCACTTTAAACAGAAACTACATATTTCAAATTAAATAACTCAAAACAAAAGAACTCATTTTAAAACAAATATAATTCATTTTACAACAATAATCATTCATTTTATAACAAAAAACATTCATTCCAAATCAAATATCATTCATTTCAGAACAAAAACTCATTCATTACATAACTGTTCATTTTAAAACAACTACCATTCAATTTAGAACAAAAAACAATTCATTACATAACCATTCGTTTTGTTTCGCGATAAACGGCCTTTGTTTCGGGATGGTTAGGTTTTGTTCTTAGATGAATGGATTTTGTTTCGGGATGATTAGGTTTTGTTCTGAGATGGTTGGTTTTTGTCCTAGGATGGTTAGTTTTTGTTTAACTATGGTTGGTTTTTGTCCTAAAATGATTACATTTTGTCTTGTAATGGTTAGTTTTTGTCGTAAAATGGTTACTCTTTGTTCTAAAATAGTTAGTTTGTGTCGTAGAATGGTTACTTTTTGTTCTGCAATGTATAACTTTTGTTTTGGAATGATTAGTTTTTGTTGTGGAATGAATGATTTTTGTTCTAGAATGATTATTCTTTGTCCTAGAATGGTTGGCTTTTGTTCTGGAATGGTTAGCTTTTGCCCTAAGATGATTAGTTTTGTTCTGAAACGGTTAGTTTTTGTCGTAAAATGGTTAATTTTTGTTCTGGAATGTATATCTTTTGTTTTGGAATGATTAGTTTTTGTTCTGGAATGAATGGTTTTTGTTCTAGCATGATCATTCTTTGTCCTAGAATGGTTGGCTTTTGTTCTATAATGGTTACTTTTTGTCCTAGAATGGTTAGATTTTGTTCTGAATAGATGATTTTTGTTCTAGAATGGTTGCTTTTTGT
This sequence comes from Spergularia bocconei, assembly GCA_963457585.1. Classification (NCBI taxonomy): domain Eukaryota; kingdom Viridiplantae; phylum Streptophyta; class Magnoliopsida; order Caryophyllales; family Caryophyllaceae; genus Spergularia; species Spergularia bocconei. Next base: position 15,192,378 of record OY734946.1, on the reverse strand, counting down.
TTCAAAATGATTACTTTTTGTTCTGCAAATGTATAAATTTTGTTTTGGAATGATTAGTTTTTGTTCTGGAATAAATGATTATTGTTCTAGAATGATTAGTTTTTGTCCTAGAATGGTTGGGTTTTGTTATATAATGGTTACTTTTTGTCCTAGAATGGTTACATTTTGTCCTAGAATGGTTGGATTTTGTTCTGCATGTTAAATTAATCTACACTATATGTCACTTAATGTTATACATTAGCACCAAAGAATAGGACAACTAACCTGATCCCATAGCAAGAGATGAATTACCGTCCTTCGGAAGAAAACCAGTCCAGGGTTTTTAGGAGTCTTCTCTGTGGACAGTATGCGCAATTACGTGTGTGGTAAAACTGAATCTGAATGTGTATTTATATGCATGCATACAGCCACAGAGGGATCCTAAAGTCTTAACTTAATTGGATTCCTACCACCATCGGAACCCTCGTAGGTTTTGGCTTACACTTTATTCCATAACTAGTATTCCTAGCTTAAGTAAGGAGTATTCCTTAAGTAATATTGATACTTGTCTGTATATTAATTAATGGAATCATGGTCCACTTAAAATAAGTCTAACATTCTCCCACTTGGACCATGAACTGAAAATGAGTTGATAAGACTGAAGCATAACAAAAGAAAGCGGAAGCGTAAAACATTTTCTGCATTTTGAGCGAAAAGTATTTCGAAGAAATTTAAACAAAAATAGTTGAAAACATTTACTCGACCAACGGGCACTTTAAAAAACTGAAGTAAAGTACCAATCTGAAGTTAGCTAACACATGTATTATATTCAACTGTATAAACATTGTCTGGAACTACAGCTCCCACTGAGATGTAAGAGCGGTCCTGGAGTCCCGTTTAGAAGATCCTTTTCCTTCTCATACAATACTCAGCGATACACCCTAGTTCCAAACCTTAACCGTAAGAAGCCATAAACCCATATAAACTTAATTGCGCAACTTAATCACATGGGCGCTGAAATTCGCTGCACTAAGTTTCTGAAACCTGCAATTATACATAACATATATATTGTTGGAAGTGAGTTCTTCGAAGGACAGTTGCTCGGCTCGCCTCGGGAAGTACCTGCACAAAAGGGAGCCCGGTTTTCACCAGGCGTCGCCCCTCCGACGATCAAGTCAGTGAGGGGTCTCGGAAGGGGGTGGCAAATAAGACAAAGAGAGCCTTTATTGCGCAAATCAAGAGAATAATTTAGAGAATGTCAGAATTTGTGTAAGAACCTGATTTTGATGGGTCATAAAGGGGGTATTTATAATGATAGAGGGGGACCTAGGAATAATCCTAGGTTTCCCCACTCCATCTTGACCCTTTATTCCCCTTCCATCCAAGGACTGTCCTTAAAGGAAGCTTTTTGCATGACATGGGCCTTTACTAAGGTTTACTTCACTAAGGGCTATGGCCCAACCACAAAGTGGTACCAACAAAACCCCTCGGATCTTGGTCGCGTCCCTCGCTGTCAGCAAAGGCGGACTCATCGGGGGCGACCAGGGTACGACCCCTGGCCGCCCTTTATCAAGGTGTACTTCGTGCACCTTGGTAAAGCCATGTCATGCAGTCGTGCCCCTTTCGAGGCGTCGTCTTCTTCTCTGATACCGCGCTCCTTTGCGAGGAGGTGACGACTCGAACGGGTAGCCTGCTTGAAAATTTCACCCTCTTCGAGTCGTCGTTCCCTCGCCTGGGAGAGCTCGAAAATTTCACCCTTACCGAGGGAGTGACGGCTCGAACCAAGAACTTGTTCGAAAATTTCACCCTTTTCGAGTCGTCGTTCCTTCGCCTGGGAGAGCTCGAAAATTTCACCCTTTCCGAGGGAGTGACGGCTCGAACCAAGAACTTGTTCGAAAATTTCACCCTTTTCGAGTCGTCGTTCCCTCGCCTGGGAGAGCTCGAAAATTTCACCCTTTCCGAGGGAGTGATGGCTCGAACTAAGAACTTGTTCGAAAATTTCACCCTTTTTGAGTCCTCAATCCCTCGCCTGGGAGAGCTCGAAAATTTCACCCTTTCCGAGGGATTGATGGCTCGAACTAAGAACTTGTTCGAAAATTTCACCCTTTTCGAGTCCTCAATCCCTCGCCTTGGAGAGCTCGAAAATTTCACCCTTTCCGAGGGAGTGATGGCTCGAACAAAGAACTTGTTCGAAAATTTCACCCTTTTCGAGTCCTCAATCCCTCGCCTTGGAGAGCTCGAAAATTTCACCCTTTCCGAGGGAGTGATGGCTCAAACTAAGAACTTGTTCGAAAATTTCACCCTTTTTGAGTCCTCAATCCCTCGCCTGGGAGAGTTCAAAAATTTCACCCTTTCCGAGGGAGTGATGGCTCAAACTGAGAACTTGTTCGAAAATTTCACCCTTTTCGAGTCCTCAATCCCTCGCCTGGGAGAGCTCGAAAATTTCACCCCTTCCGAGGGAGTGATGGCTCGAACTGAGAACTTGTTCGAAAATTTCACCCTTATCGAGTCCTCAATCCCTCGCCTGGGAGAGCTCGAAAATTTCACCCTTTCCGAGGGAGTGATGGCTCGAACTGAGAACTTGTTCGAAAATTTCACCCTTTTCGAGTCCTCAATCCCTCGCCTGGGAGAGCTCGAAAATTTCACCCTTTCCGAGGGAGTGATGGCTCGAACAAAGAACTTGTTCGAAAATTTCACCCTTTTCGAGTCCTCAATCCCTCGCCTGGGAGAGTTTGAAAATTTCACCCTTTCCGAGGGAGTGATGGCTCGAACAAAGAACTTGTTCGAAAATTTCACCCTTTTCGAGTCCTCAATCCCTCGCCTGGGAGAGTTCGAAAATTTCACCCTTTCCGAGGGTAAGGGCTCTTCACATCGCCCCGAGCCCCTGGCTCGATGTTTACAATTTATAATTTCCGAAAATATTATTTGCAATTAAATTTTGAATTATCGAAATTTTGAGTTTCGAAAATTTAAAATTTGAATATTGCAATTATTATTCTCGGGAGTTGGCGGAAATTTGAACAGTTTCCTACGCCAACTGTCCCTAGATTCCCGCAAAAGCATCCTCGGGAACACGCGAAAACTTTTCGTCTTCTGCGCCGTAATGATGACTGACGGCCGTTGGGAAGTTGTGTAAAAACATGCGCTTTTACCATTTTGCCCCTAACTTCACCCCTCTATAAATAGAAGAGTTTCACCCCAAATCATTTTCACTTTCAATCATAATCACTTTCATTTCCAAAGTTTTCCTCGTAAATCACCAGAGATCCGAGCTGCACCCGAGCCCGTTCCGAACGCATTCCGAGCCCGTTCCGAATCGAAGATTCTTCCTTTCTGGTGACTTTTTCGCTCGATTTCTCTCGGTTTTCCTTCGGCTTCGTCGCTTTTCCTTCTCCAACTATTATTTCCGGTAAGTTCATTTTTTTCCCTTCGTTTTTGCGCCTTTTCCGTTTGTTTTTAATGCTGCCGTTGTCGTCCTACTTGTCCGGTGACGATCCCGGGTTGTCGGTCACGCTCCGGCGGCAAAAAGATGCCAGCCGAGCGTTCTGGGATTGGGAACCCAGATAACACCCGACAAACCCACTCGGTTTCGAGGTCGGCGATGAGAAGCGGTCCACCCTTCGCGCCGACTCGCTTCTCTCGCATCGATCCTTCGACTTTCTCGACTTTTGTCGACCCGTCGAGTGTTGGGTGTGGTAGATCCGTCATCGGGGAAGGTGAGGGGTAACGGCTCGCACAAGGCGAGCCCATAACTACCTTCTCTCTTTTTCTCAGATGGCGCGTATTAAGCAGACTCTCAGGGTTCACCCGGGGGGTATAAACGACCCGAGGAGGGCTCGCGGTGTATATATGCCTAACTCGGTTGTTCACCCCCCGCAGGGACCGCCCGAAGTCATGCCTCCTCGACAAGCTGTTCGAGTCACCAACAACACCTTCACCAAGGCAACCATCGACCCGGTTTGGCGTGCGACGCAAACACCTGAGGTCGTTCAGTCTTTCAGCGAGGCCCATCATGTTCAGGACCCGCTCGTACTGGTCGTGCCAGACGAGGGGTCAGTCTGCTCCGAGCCTCCAGAGAATTGCCTCGCGATGTACGCGCAGGCCTTCGCCTACGGTTTCCGAGTGCCCCTTAATCAATTTTTGGAGGATTTGTATAACCATTATAACATCTGCCCCTCGGAGCTCACCGTCAACGCACACATTACCCTTTCGGGTTTTGTGATGACCTGCCGGTGTGCTCGCATTCCACTTTCCCTCAACATTTTCCGATCCCTTCACTTCCTTTCCAACGACCAGTGGGGATTCAAGAACTTCGTCGTTCGCGGCGCGACCAACACCTATAGCATAGTAACTCATCCTCCGAAGCCTCAGAAGGGACCGGAGTGGAAGAGGAGGTTTTACTGGATCACCACTGCTGACGGTTCGCCCCTCAGCGACAAAATTGGAGTGCCCCTTCGGTCATCGGGCTCCAAGGATGTGAACAATTCCCTCTCTCGACTCAGCGAGGCGGAGGAAAGTTACGCCGAATACTTCTACCAGAAGCTGAAACCCGAGCCCGAGGACCTCACCTGGGTCCCGCACGAGGAGATGCTGAATAAGTATTTCTGGCTCGCGTATTCGGGCTTAATCTTTACTGATAATGAAGAGGAAGAGAGTAGGTCTCGTGTTGCTTTCGTTTTGCTTTTCTTGTTGTTCCTTCAGATTACTAACCCTTTTCGTTTTTCGCAGCGCGTATCAGCGACTCGGTGTCGAGGAAATTTCACCGGTGGCACAAGACAATGCCAAGTCTCAACCGTCTCATGGCTCAGAGGGCCCGAAGGGCGAGCGGTCGGAGTCAGCGAGAAGCGGCTCAGGAACAAGCTGTTCAGCCTCCTCCTCGGGATGAGCGGGTCCGATCGACTGGGGGTCGCTCAGCTGATGAGCGAGCGACTCAGTCGCCTCGTCCTCCGCCATCCGACTCGGCTCTTCCTCGGACTCCACAGGGGACTCCGTCTCGCACCTCCTCGGAACAGCCTTTACGAGCGACTCATGTTCGCATGCATGCACCGGGCGGAACCAGTGCTAGAACTGTTCCGGGGCAGCGAGCCTCGGGTGTCATCCTCCGAGAGCCTACCTCGGTCGGTATCGAGGCGGTCACTGTCTCGTCTTCTGAAGGCGAGGAGGCAGAGGTAACTCCTTTTTTGGTGCTTTATACTTATATATCTTAGTGAAAAATCTGACTGATATTCTTCTTTCAGGCTCGGCGCCGAGAGAAGAGGCCTCTCGACGAAGGAGAGACATCAGCTGCGAAAAGGCAGGATGTCGGTGATCCGGCTGCTCGGACATGTAAGCCTTCGGAAGTATTTGAACAACAGTTAACCGAATCCGTACAGTATCTTTCTAATTCTGGGTTACTTGCTGATGTAGTGGCTCAGCTCGAGGCGATGGCAGCGCCTCTTCTGCCTGACATGTCGAGGGTCGCCGCGGCGGTTCACGACACGGCTCGAGACTTTCCTTTCTGTCCTGACTGGGCTCGACGGGCGGTCTCGCAGATGATGCAGGTATCCTTTAGTCTCGTTCGGCTTTTTCCTTTCTCTTTTTATCTGTTTCATTTTCTAACTTCTTTTTTCCTTAGGCGACTGTCCTCATGTGCCAAGGTGAGCTGCACCTTGCCCAGCAGGCCGATGGGGGGTCTTGGAAAGAGAAGTGCCTCGTTGCCGAGGCCAAGCTGAAGGAGATCGAGGCAGCTAAGGACGAGCTTGAGCAGTCGCTGGCCGAGGCCAAGAAGAATGTTGCCGACTGCCACAAACAAAACGAAGAAGCTGTTGCTGCGATGTCTGCGGCAGATGCAAAGGCTACCATCTGCCGCGCTCGCTGACGAGGTGGAGAGGGCGAAGGCCGATGCGGACCAGCTAAGCCTTAAGCTGGTCAACGCATCCAGCCATGCTTCCCTTTGGGCGAGGCGGGCCTGCTCGGCGGTCTCGACCTTCCTGTCTTCCAAGGGCTATAACTATCTTAGCAATTTGGACAAGGCAGCTGCGAAGCAGGAAGGGATTGAGCTGGGCCTGGAGCTTAGCTGGAAGGCGCTGGTGAAGATTGTCCAAGGCAAAGACGACCTCGAGCTCGATCGGAAGGAGTTCGAGGACTCCTATCGCTGGGAGCTCGATGCACATAATGATGCCGAGGCGGGTGCCTCCCCTGAAGAAGGCGAGCTCAACGAGGAGGAGGACATCGAGGCCCTCGAAGCAGCTGCAGCGGCCGAGGAGGCAAATGCGAAGAAAGAGCTGTTCGAGCTGCCTGAAGCCTTCGACTTCACCACTCCTGCCGAGGAACCTGCCACCAGCACAAGCACTTAAACAATTTTAATTTCAATTGGGCTGTTAAGCCTTGTATTCATACAATTTTACTCTGTTTATTTGTTGCCCTCTCGAGGGTTTTCCTTTAACAATTCGGCCCGGAGCCGCCCATTTTCGAGGGTGTTTGGCTCCGAGCCCCTTATTTTAATCACTGCGACTTTCATACAACTCGTACTGTTTTAACGTCCATCCATGGGTGGTCTCGCCCTCGAGGCGAATGCCTCTTCGGGGTTAAGTGCTCGATGCCTTAACCGCGAAGACATTCGACTCCTCGCATGAATGACGCCTTTTTCGGCTAAGTTGCCTTGTTCGTTTGTCCCGCTTCTGCGCGAGAAGCGAGCGCATGCACTCGGTCGATGCCTTTTGGTGTTCGGCCTTCGAGGGGAGGCCTCGCATCAGCCTCCTTACCCGAGTTGAAGTTTAAGGTGCTACGGGATCTCATCTTTCGTAGCCGAATGTGTTCTTAGCTGAATTTATTCGACGCGAGCCCTAGTTGGGAAAGCGTGTCGCTACCAAGGTGGGGCAACTTCAACCCACTCCGAGCGATTGTTGTATCCAACAATGCCTTCGACCTTGGTAGGGCAATTTATAGACTCTTGTCTTCGGCAAGAATGCCTCGAGCGACTTCTCGTATGGGTAGTTGCACTCGGCTCACCTCTTCCGAGGGGCTGCAATGCACGCATTTCGAGTGCATTCCCATACGAGCGATTGCGCCCTTGTCTCGCGTTCTTAACGCGCTTCGAGTGCTTTTCCTTTTGGGATCTGCACTCGGTTTTTCTCGTATTCCGTCGAAGCGATCGGCTTCACTTCGGCCGTTGAGTTATCGATCTCTCGTCGACTTCGGTGAGCAGGGGTTGGGGGTTTTTGACACTTAGTTTTCTGGGCTAACACTGGCGCTCAGCCTTTCATTGATTGATACTGAAGACAAATACAACATTTGGCCCTCGGCCCACTAATAAACAAAAATATTCGAAAATGTTTCGCAACATGCGAGCCTTAACTTAGGATAATGACACGACACTAAGGATAGTACTTTTTGAGGTTGTAGAGGTTCCAGGGCCTTTTCACCATCTCTCCTTCCAGAGTGCTAAGCCGAAAGGTGCCTTCCTTCACTTGTTCGACCACCAAGTAGGGGCCTTCCCACTTGTCCTTCAACTTCCCTCCTGGAAGCTTCTTGCCCGTCGCCTTTGCATTCCGAAGGACCATGTCTCCAACTTCCACCTTCCGTGGTCGAACCATGCGGTTGAACGCTTTAGCCATCTGCTGCTTCTGTCTTTCGACTTTCAAGAGTGCATTCCCTCGGCACTCGGGGAGAAGGTCGAGCGCGGCTCGCAGCTCGACTTCATTCTCCTCAGGCTCGTAGGTACTTATCCGAACAGATTTGGCCTCACATTCGATTGGTAATACAGCATCCGACCCATATACCAGCTGAAAAGGGGTCTCGCCTGTGGCTCGCTTCGTGGTGGTGCGAAGCGCCCATAGGACACCTGGTAGCTCCTCGACCCATTTTCCCTTTTTTCCTTCAACCATGGTTCGCAACCCATGCAAGATTATCTTGTTGGATGACTCGGCTTGCCCGTTCGCCTGCGGATACGCGACCGAGGTATAGCATGTCTGGATGTCATACCCTGCACAGTACTCCTTGAAATCATCACTGTCAAACTGGGTTCCATTATCAAATGTGAACATCCGAGGGACTCCGAATTTGGTGATGATGTTCCTCCAGACGAAGTTGATCACATCTCGGTCAGTAATCCTTTCCAATGGCTCGGCCTCGACCCACTTGGTGAAGTAGTCGACGGCCACGATGATAAACTTCTTCCGAGAGAAACTCTTTGGGAAGGATCCAAGGATGTCCAAGCCCCATCTTGCGAATGGTAGAGGTGTCGAAATTGGCTTGAGCTGGGTGGGAGGCCTCTTGCTGATCGGCCCGAACCGCTGGCATTTGTCACAATGCTTAATCAGTTCGGTCGCGTCAGTCTGCATGGTCGGCCAGAAAAATCCGGCTCGCAACGCTTTTGAAGCCCTTGCCCGAGCCCCTATGTGCCCCCCACAGTCACCAAAATGAATTTCCTTCAAAAGATATTTCCCCTCGGTCGGGTCGACGCATTTCAGGTATGGATGGACATACCCTTTCTTATACAGCTCGCCATCAACCAACGTGAACCACTCGGCCCTCTTCTCTACCTTCTTGGCTTCTTTTGGGTCGCTCGGAAGCTCCCCGTCCTTTAAGTAGGCTAGAAGTGGCCTCATCCATTCGGGACTTCGATCGAGGACCAACACAGTAGCGGTCCGATCGATGCTTCTAAACGGCAACAGCTCCCACTTAACGACCCTTGGGTTGTCGTTGAGCGAGGAGGTGGCCAGTCGAGCTAACGCATCTGCCTGCTGATTCTCCGACCGAGGGATCTACTCAATCTCGAAGTGTTCGAGCTTCTGAGTGAGCCCTCGCACTTTGTCCCGCTATTCCGCCATGTGGTCTTTGGCTTCAAACTTGTCATTCAGCTGGTTCACCACTATAGCCGAGTCGGAGAACGCCTTTACATTAGTGGCCCCTGCCGCCAAGCACATCTGTATCCCTGCAACGAGGGCCTCATACTCTGCCTCGTTGTTGGTCGCCTCGAAACCGAAGCGGAGTGCGTATTCCGACCTCTCCCCTCCAGGGAGTATGACGATCATACCGGCTCCGCTTCCAGCTGAATTCGACGAGCCGTCAACGTACAGCGTCCACTGTTCCTTCATCGGTCCCTCGGGCTCGTTGAAGGCGGCCTCTACTACGAAGTCGGACAATGCCTGCCCTGCGAGGCGGCGTCTCGGCTCGTATTCGATGCCATGGCTCTTCAGCTCGCAAGCCCATCGAGGCAATCTCCCGTTTCCATCCAGGTTGTTTATATCTTCTCCAATGGGTAGTTGGTTCGAACAATCACTTTGTGGCTCTGAAAATAGGGTCGGAGGCGACGGCTTGTTACGAGCAAGGCCAGAGCGAGCTTCTCGAGCGGAGGGTATCGCAGCTCAGCCCCCGCAAGGGCATGACTCACGTAGTAAACAGGGCTCTGGACCTTCTCTCTCTCCACAACCAGCACGGCCCCGACCGCTTGCTCATTCGCAGACAAGTACAAGTACAGATCCTCCTTCTCTCGAGGCACAGATATCTTAGGGATGTTGACAAGGTACTGTTTCAGCTCCTGGAATGACTTCTCAGCTTGCTCGTCCCATACAAAATTCTTCTTCTTTTTGAGAGCGGCGAAGAACGGGAGGCATCGGTCGGCCGACTTCGCAATGAAGCGTCCGAGGGCTGCTACGCACCCCGTTAACCGTTGCACATCCTTCACGTTCTTTGGAGAAGGCATGTCCAAAATAGCCTTGATCTTCTCAGGGTTCGCATCGATGCCCCTTTGGCTCACGAGGAACCCGAGGCATTTCCCTGTCGTCACCCCAAAAGCACACTTCTTCGGGTTCAGCTTCATCCCGTACTTCCTCAACGTCTCAAACGTCTCTCGCAGATCGTTGCAGTGATCGCCGGTTCGGACACTCTTTACAATCAAATCATCAACATATGCTTCCATGTTCCTACCAATCTGTTCCTTGAACAATTGGTTCACCAATCTTTGGAACGTGGCTCCAGCATTTTTCAGTCCGAACGGCATCACTCGGTACATATACACTCCGAGCGGTGTGATAAACGCCGTTTTGGCTCGGTCCTCCTCGGCCATCGGGACCTGATGGTATCCCGCATAGGCATCCATGAAGCTTAGGAGCTCGTGCCCCGAGGTTGAATCTACCAACTGATCCATCCTCGGCAACGGCTGACCGTCCTTCGGGCAGGCTTTGTTCAAGTTTGTGAAGTCGACGCACATCCTCCACAACCCATTCGGCTTCTTCACCAGCACCACGTTGGAAAGCCAAACTGGATATGTGCATTTCTCGATATATCGAGCCCCGAGCAGGCGGTCGACCTCTTCTTTGATGGCATTGGCTCACTCCGAGCCAAAATGCCTCTGCTTCTGGTGAACGGGCTTCTTGGATGGATCGGCGTTCAACTTGTGAGTGATGACCGAAGGGTCGAGCCCCGGCATCTCCTCAACAGCGAACGCGAACACATCCTTAAACTCTCTTAACAGGGACACGAGAGGGGCCTTGACCTCCGGTTCGAGGGCCCTGCCCACTCGAACCGTTCGGTCGGCTCTTTCCTCTTCCAGTGCCACGTGCTTCGTCTCCTCAAATGGTTGGGTGGGTCCTTCGAGGCCATGCCTCGCATCAATGGTCTCAACACACAGATTTTCAGCCACGGCCTTCGCCGGGCTCTCTTTCTTCTTTCTCTTCTTGGTGGGGGGTTCGCTCTCCTCGAGCGCTTCACTAGGGTTCACCATGGGAGGCCTGAGTCCAGCATGATAGCACTCACGAGCGACCTTTTGGTCAGCTCGGACAATAGCGGCTCGGCCATCATCTGTGACGTATAACATCAACAGACCCAAGGGAAACACTAGCCCTGCAATATCATTCAATAACGGTCGCCCCACTACGATGTTGTAAGCACGAGGTATGTCGATGATGACAAACTCAACGTGGGCTCGTCTCATGTCAGCTCCTTCGCCTATAGCTCCTGGGAGGCGAATTGTCCCCATCAGGTAGATGGTTTGCCCTCCGAAGGCGACTATCGGCTCTCGAAGCGGTGTGATATCCTTCGCTGTATACTTCAGCTTCTGAAGGCATTCATACGTCATTATATCCACCGACGAGCCCGTGTCCACCAAGGACCTCCTCACTTGCTTGTTTGCCACCTGCATGGTGATAACCACCGGATCATCATGAGGTGACCGAACGTTCTTTACATCTGATTGCTTAACTGTCATAGTTGGGATCTTGATTTCGGGAAGCACCGTCGCGACCGAGTTGACAAAGAGCCTCCAATTAGTCTTTCGACCACGTCGGCTCGGTCCTCCGCTAGCGAAACCTCCCGAGATTGTATTAATTACGCCAGGGCTTCGAGCCCTGGCTCCATTTCCTGCTTGGCCGCCACCACGAGCGCCCCTCTGATTGTTCTGCTTGTACCGATCCCTTTGACCCCTCAGGCGCTTCAGGTACCGGTTAAGCAATCCATTATCAGCCATCTTGTCGAGCGCCTCCTCGAGGTCTTTGCAGCTCGCTGTGCCATGACCATTCTCCATGTGATACTCGCAGAACAGATTCATGTTCCTCCGATCGTCCTGTGTCATGGCTCGAGGAGGCCTTAGCTGGTCCGACTCCTTGATCGCCATGAACACAGTCCTGAGCGAAGTGTTGAATTTGTACGGCTTCTTATGAATCGGTGGGCCGAGGCGGTCCTGGAGTCGCCCCCGAGAGGCTGAGGGCTCGCTGTACCCTGATCGGTTAACAATGGCGGCATTGATGTGAGCAGCTGCCCGCCTGTAAGCCTGCTCGAGCTTCTTGGCCTCCCGCTTTACCAGATCATACTTGCACTTGCCCTCGTTCATGCCGTGCACCAGTGCACTAACAACCATCTCATCAGTCAGGTTGGCAATGTGCGTGGCCGTCGAGCGGAATCTCTGGATATAGTCATCGAGGGGCTCCTTGTCTCCTTGCTTTACCGCTGTCAAGTGGATCGGCGTCTTCTTTCTCGTCTTACTGGTCACGAAGTGGCCAGTAAACTTCTTCTTTAACCTGGACCACGAGTAGATGCTACCCGGTGGCAACTTATCGAACCACCGTTGAGCAATACCAGTCAGCGTGGTCGGGAACAGCCGGCAAATAGTAGCCTCATCCTCAGTCATATAACCAATATTGTGCATGTACGAGGAGATATGGTCGAACGGGTCCTCGACCCCGTTGTACTCGGTCATCTTGGGCTTCTTAACCCCGGGCACCCTCTCGGCCTCTAATATCCATTTTGCGAAGGGTGAGTCGGCAGTAAACGTTCTTCGGATGCGATGGGACCTGTGGGAATGGTGCCTTGAACTGGCCTCGCTCTCCGAAGCGGACTCCGAATCATCACTCGTGTGGTCCGAGCTGATATCTCGGGTCGCGCTTCTGGAGGGCTCCGTCGCATGAGTCTTCCTCCGAGGAGAGACCGACTTCCTCTCACTCCCACGGGGTCGCTCCGTGTGTGCTCTTGGCCTTCCTCGGGGTGGTTCGTCCTCGACGAGGATACCCTTACCCTTATCCTTTGCACCGATCCCCTGATGCTTCAGCTGCGAGGCCTGGGTCGCCTCTTTCTCCTCTCTCCTTCGTTTCAGCGTGTTGATGGTGTCTCTCAGCTCTTCAGGCTGGTTGTGTTTAGGTCTGTGCTTCTCGTAAATGTCTTTTATCCTCTGAACGGCCGCCGCCGTTCGCTGGGAAGGTGTCTTTCGAGGGCCCCGCTTATGCTTGCTTGATGCGGGCACCGCCTCAACAGCGGGTGTCACGACCTGAGCAGCCATTCGCCTCTCCAGCTCGGCCATACGCTCACTCATTTGGTTCTGCCTCTCAGCCTGCTCTTTCAGCTTGGCTCGGGCCTCGAACAGCTCTTTCATCATTGCTATCTCTTGGGGGCGGGCCCTGCTCTCCATCACTTCCTCTTCGTATTCCTCGTCATACACCTCCACATTATCCTCGAGACGAGGCGGCGCTTCTCCTCGGGGCGCTGACCGCTCGTCCTCGAGCGCCCTTGACGCGCCCTCGCCGGGGGTGCCAGGACGCGAGGGGTTCGGGTCAGCGGGTCCCAGGATGGGCGTCTCGCTCGCCACGGCTCCTTTCGAACGCGCGGGTCGGCCTCTCGGTGCCATTCCTTCTTAATTCCTTCCTGGCTCGGGTACTCTCGAACGGCTAGTCCTGCGAACTGTCCCCACAGACGGCGCCACTTGTTGGAAGTGAGTTCTTCGAATGACAGTTGCTCGGCTCGCCTCGGGAAGTACCTGCACAAAAGGGAGCCCGGTTTTCACCAGGCGTCGCCCCTCCAACGATCAAGTCAGTGAGGGGTCTCGGAAGGGGGTGGCAAATAAGACAAAGAGAGCCTTTATTGCGCAAATTAAGAGAATAATTTAGAGAATGTCAGAATTTGTGTAAGAACCTGATTTTGATGGGTCATAAAGGGGGTATTTATAATGATAGAGGGGGACCTAGGAATAATCCTAGGTTTCCCCACTCCATCTTGACCCTTTATTCCCCTTCCATCCAAGGGTTGTCCTTAAAGGAGGCTTTTTGCATGACATGGGCCTTTACTAAGGTTTACTTCACTAAGGGCTATGGCCCAACCACAAAGTGGTACCAACATATATATACATATTCACAGGTCATAACAAAGTATCACAATATCAATTAAGTAAATTGGTCAACATTACTTAAAAGAAAAACAATCTTAACAGAGCATATCCTGTAGAAAGGTGCAACAAAATACATCAGATCTTCAACAAAAAAAAAAAAAAAAAACTCCTAACCCCATGGTTTTTAACGTGTCTCTTAAACAATTCAAAAGCTAGTCCCTTTAGTAAGAGGGTCAGCCAGCATCTTAGTAGTCGGCAAAAGCTTAATGGCTATATTGCCTTCTACGTCTTCAAGAACCGAATAGAATTGTAATCTCTGACGTCTGGAGGAAGATTTAGAATTATTATTCTTAATAAATGACACTGCACAGGAATTATCACAAAAATAGTAATAGGTTTCTGGACAAACTCATCTAAACCTAATTCCGTAAATAAATTCCTTATCCACCTAGCATGATTTGCGACTTCATAAATAGCTAAGTATTCGGCTTGCATAGCAGAAGTGCTTGTCTTATATAACCTAACCTGGAAATACTGTAGTAATTTCTTGGTTCGATCTCTTCCAACATTGTTCAAGTAATCCTTCTGGTCTTTTAATTCTTTCCCATAATGTTCACATCACTTAGTGGCTAAACCAATATCAACCACAGGAAAAAACATAAGTGTAAACTTACTCCCACTGACTTTAAGTCACATGGCAGTCCTACCTTAAGATTTCTGGCATATATGTAAACTCTTCAGCCATTGTAATTTTCCATTGATCAGTTCTACGATGCGACATAGCAAATTTACAACTAGTAGAATTATCAATATGGCTAAAATCATCAATATCAGCTAAAATCATTCACATCAACAAACTAAGTCTAACAAATAGAGAGACCATAATGAACTAAAACACTTTTATCAAGCCAGGTAGGTGAACTGGAAAGCTAGAGCAGGAATCATCTTGAGAAGTCTCACCCCCAACCTGCGAAATCGCAGGTGACACCGAAAAAGATGACTGCTCGTTGTGGGAAGATGAGGTAACTGAATTGGTATCGAACGTATAACCTTCAAAAGAATGTGTATTGCACTTTTCCATGATATGAGTTTTAAGACGATATATACTCTATAATAACACCTAGACTTTAAAGGATACTCAAAGAAGAGACCCCTATTAGTCCTTCACCACGTTTTCTTTCAAATCAGTAATATGATATTTTATATTCACCTGTACACCCCCAGAACTAAAATTGACCAAGAGAAAGAAAATAAATCCACAACTCAAGGAGATTTAGAATGCAGGCAGCAGCTTTCACAAACTATCAGCTATGCTACGAGTCGTGTCCTAAATACTTCATTTTCCTAATTGTTGTTATACGATAGTTCTAAAGATTCTAAACTTCTCTAGCTATTCACTCTTTTCCTTACGACCATAAATATAGCCATACCAAGAGAAAACAACGGTGAATATAATAAAGTAAGATTAGTCTATTTGAAGGTGCAACGGAAACAAGCACCCATATATCAGAAGGATAAACACGAGAAGAAGAAAACTTCTAGAAAGAATTTTTTTTTTTTTTTTTCTTTCCCTTTAACTTTTTCTTGATATAGTCAACGCGAATACTGGAATTCAAAAGAAAATAAGATCATTACTAACATTTTCCTTTATTAATCTTAAAACCATCGTAACAAGAAACATAATGAATGTCAACACTTAAATTTTTAAAAACAAACTGTATTCCAAAGACAACAAAGATGAAATAGATAAAAAATACTCCTAATACAACTGACATATAAAAAACTTAATTCAATATGAGAAAAAGTCCTTAGTCTAGTCTTGATCTAGAGTCTCCTATATGTGCTCCAAAGAAACTCTCTGACCATTGCTTAGAACGATCCACTTCTCTTCATCACTTGGTCTCCTTAAATTTTCTAAAACCTTTCTTTTTCATCCACTCTTTCCACTTAGGGCATTGTTTCTTAAAATGAGATGTGTCATTACAAAAATAACACCCAAATTCATACTTTTCAATTTACCATTCATATTCGACATCTTCATAAGAAAACCCCTAACATCGCCATTATCAGGATAAGACATCGAAGTGATTTTTGTCACAAGCTCGCTGGAGATAGCCATCTTCGACTCAACAAATATACCATCTAAACCATCTAGTAAACCTTTAGCAGTTTTAAAAGAAGAGACAGAATCTCTGTACTCATCAGAGACTAATGTCATCATGAAAGCTAAACACTTCCTGTTACTAGGCTCCCACTCATCATACTCAGCCTTATAGCCTGCGACAGATTTGTCATCGGGTGCAGCAGGCTCATTGTGGGAAGGGTTAGTATCAGAACTCCTCTGTTGGAGTAGGAAATAACAATGGAAAAGGCTTCCTAATACAAGCATCAATGTCCAGGAAGGTAAGGGCAAATTTCACATCTCTTTTCCATTTTTTAAAATTAGTTCCATCAAGAGGCTCAATTGAAGGCAAGGCAGCAGACAAATTTCCAACTGAAGACAACGAACGGGACATTACAAGAGTAAGATAACGATATTATTTAGACTGATTTACCCTCTATAAACATACCAACTGTAATCTACAAAAAGAAAGTTGAAATATATTCTGCACCTTCATCAAAGAGAATACAAAGCTTAAATATACCAGATGAACTATCATATGACAAATTTTCGACTGAAACAAAAACAGTCACTAAACAGGACCTCGTAGATTAAAATTCAAATTTAAGCTGTAGTACCTTGAGTCGAACAAATATAACGTATACACAACTTTACTGGAAACATAGCTTAACATAACGAGTATATTGATCCAAAAACCAAATATAACCACCAAAGTTAAACTTATTTGATCATGAACAGCTAGCACAACCAGATTGCAATAACAGCTCAGAACAACTAAGTTGATTACCAGATACAATCTTAACACTACCACCAAGTTGATTTTTATTTATTTTTTTTAGGCTTCCAAATTCGTTGCTGAAACACCTAAAAATAAAAAACTTGAAATTCTGAAGAAAAGGCTTATTCTTTAGCATCCAAATTTATTGTTGAATCACCAATTTTCTGAAATATTAATTCTTTGGCACCCAAATTTATTGTTGAATCACCAAAAAATTAATCAACTGAAAACTTACCTCAAAACAATAATTGAGCACTCCTAATATCCAGATTTATCGTTGAATCATTAGAAGAGTGACCAATTAGCTGAATATCAATAAGGCGAAAAACTGAAGAAATTTCTTAATTCCGAGCATCATCCAAGATTTGTTGCTGAATCGATACTCACCGAACATCAATATATTTGCTGATATTATACTTCTGAAGATCAATCGCTCATGTCTTACTTTTCCCCCTTTCAATTTTTTTTTGTTTGGGTTTGTCGAAGACAAGCCATGGTAAAGAGCAATTTTTTTTTTTTTATTGTTTATTTGTGGTCCTAGAACTTTAGTACTGATAACCGAATAGCAAAAGATAGTGTGTGTGGTTATCTTTTCCACTTGATCTCATGGCCCTACCCACATGACTCATTAGTTATTACAAAGACAATCTTTAAACAAAAAGAAAAGAACTTGGGGTCTTAAGTGCAATTCTACGAAACATAATAACATGCAACAATTATGTTATCATTAATAAATTTAATCGTTCTCATGCATTAGGGCTAATGACAACATTATGGTGGCTCTGATACCACATGTTAAATTAATCTACACTATATGTCACTTAATGTTATACATTAGCACCAAAGAATAGGACAACTAACCTGATCCCATAGCAAGAGATGAATTACCGTCCTTCGGAAGAAAACCAGTGCAGGGTTTTTAGGAGTCTTCTCTGTGGACAGTATGCGCAATTACGTGTGTGGTAAAACTAAATCTGAATGTGTATTTATATGCATGCATACAGCCACAGAGGGATCCTAAAGTCTTAACTTAATTGGATTCCTACCACCATCGGAACCCTCGTAGGTTTTGGCTTACACTTTATTCCATAACTAGTATTCCTTAAGTAAGGAGTATTCCTTAAGTAATATTGGTACTTGTCTGTATATTAATTAATGGAATCATGGTCCACTTAAAATAAGTCTAACACTGCAATGATTAGTTTTTGTTCTCGAATGGTTGGTTTTTGTTCTAGAATGATTGCTTTTTGTTTCAAAATGGTTACGTTTTGTTCTAGGATGTATAGCTTTTGTTTTGAAATGATTAGTTTTTGTTATAGAATGAATGATTTTGTTTTATAATGTTAGTTTTTGTATTTGAATTGTCATAGGATGATTAGTTTTTGCTATAGGATGGTTGATTTTTGTCCTAGGATGGTTCGTGTGGTGGTTGGATTTGGAGAGGGGGAAGGTAGAAGAGAATGTGATTTTTCTGTTTTTTATTTTTGTTTGGGCTGAAATTTACAAGGCCCAGATTATAGTTGTTGGACTGATTTATTAAAAAAAAAAATAGGTGTACCATTTTATTGGTACCCCTGGGGTACGATAAAACAATTGACTTGTACAATGCGAAAAGCCCACTTCTTTTAGAAATGAACCCGGTTTACAAGAAAATCCCGGTTTTGATACACAAGGGAAAACCAATATGCGAGTCTGGGGTGATAATGGAGTATATAGATGAGGTGTGGCAGCACAAGTCTCCGGCATTGATGTCTTCTGATCCTTACGAGAGAGCTCGAGCTCGTTTCCGGACTGATTATAATGATAAGACGGTATGCCTTTTTCCGTTCTTTTTCTTGCATTGTTAGTGAACTACGTAAATTTGGGTGTTAATCTTGATTGTTGTTTATAAACGTATCCTTCACCACATAATTGTTCAAATTTCACAATGCTGCAATTCCTTTTTGCTCTACGCAAGGTGTGGAGGCAGAAAGCCGGACAAGATGAGAAAGACAAGCAGGAGTTCTTGGACATCATGAGACTCCTAGAAGCAGAGCTAGGAGACCAGCCCTACTTTGGAGGGGACACATTTGGATTTCTAGACATCACGTTGATCCCAGATTATAGCTGGCTTTACGCCTACGAGACATGGTCCGATGTAAGCATTGAGGCCGAGTGCCCAACGCTGGTGGCGTGGGCAAAGAGATGCTTGGAGAGAGACAGCGTGAAACGCTGCTTACCTGATCAGTTCAAAATGCATGAGTATGTACTATGGCTGAAGAAGAGGTTTGGGAATGATTAATAAGCAAACCACAAAGATTCATGGTTTTTCGAGTTTTCAAGTTGCAAGTTTATTCACAAATAAACTGCTAAAACTTGTTTGGTGTAATCGGTAAATTGTAGTACTAATGGAGATTGTATTGCATGTACTGTAGTTCTTCTTGGAGGTTTTAAGGAAGAAGAAAAATTAAGTTCCTAGTTTCTTCTGAACTTTCTATCCCGTCGAATTTCGGGCTCAACCCGAGACACAGGTTTCAACCCTGGTCATGGGTACCACACTCGATGATCCAACCAACTTAAAAGTTCAACTAGCCGGGCATCTTACGTACAGTTTTTTCTAGATAATGACATTTCGGATGGCTCCTGTGGACCGAATCAGAAAGTAATACTGTATATGACAAGCTTAAAGTGTGTAATAATTTGATTATTAGAGTATCAATACGCTATAGGCTATAGCTTACATATCTCACAACTTAAGAAAAATAGAAAATACAAAAAGTGGCTCCAACGCTTATACCATGCACCAAGGTGCACAATGAGTATGGTGCACCTCCTCACAATAGAGGAGTAGGGACCATACTTAAAATAATTTAAATTTATTTAAATGTGGTCCCTACTCCTCTATTTTAGGAGGTGCACCATACTCATTGTGCACCTTGGTGCACGATATAATTTGCGATGACCTTGCAGCTTTCCAACAGCGATTTTAAGAAGTGCTAAGCAGATCTTCCAACTGGCAGCATAGCCACAACAGCCTGGAGGTACCATTTCACAGTGCAAGGACACAAAGCAGTCCTATTGCTCTACCAACCGCCGGACTGCTTCAATAACTTAGAGCTGTTTGACGACTTGCCACCTTTATCTTTGTAGGAATTTCTGGACGTATAGTTGGGCCTTCTTCCACGCGCGGATGCTATGGCCCTCTCTCTTTGCCTGCTGAGGCTTTTCATTAGCTCGGGGTTTTCGTCATCACTTTCTTCCTACAAATGTGAGAACTAGTTTTAGTATTACACATACCTCCACAACAAATAACCCTTAGATTGAAAGGTCCAGAACATCCAGATAGAACTGAGGTACTTGGTGTTGGGAAATCACCCCTTAATATCCAAATATATACCATTACCAATGGTGTAAATACTAGTTAGTAGTAATTAGTATTTAGTGTAGTATTTGGGTGGAAATGGGTTTGGAGAAGAAGTTGGGCCATGTTGCATATTTCAGCCCATGCTGTAAGTAAAGTGCTATTGGACTGAAAATCCAATAGACTTTATTGAGGGGCAGAAATTGGCTAACTATGCTTCTTGGAGAAGCCTTGTCTCCACGCCAAATAAGAAGAAAAAGAGGAAGGCAGTAGCTTCCTTGTAGAAAACGCACGACACACAAAAACAGAGGAAAAAAGAGGGTTTTGTGGGTTGTGAGATCAAGTTTTAGCAAGAAAACTTGAGGTAAGGTGAGAGCACATATTCTAGAGTGAATAGGTGTTCAACATCCTCCATTGTTGAATCCAAAAGAGTAAGAGAGAGAGCTAGAGGGAGAGTGAGAGAGTGACAAACACAAGAGGTGGTTGGTCCGATCTACTCTACGGTAAGCTCGTGTGGGAGGTTCAAGCTACAACAACGATCTTCGGTCTCGGTGTACCGATATTCATCAACAAGGTATTTGTAGGTCTTTGAGTAAGAGGGGTTTCTAATTGAATTAGGATAATTGCAATTAGACCTAAACTTAGAGATAGTATACTTGTGTTGTTGATTGGTGGTATTGTTGGTTGTACAATTGAACTATCGATTCTCTTACTAGTGGATTAATTGAGCCAAGAGTGGCGGTGGTTTTTCCCTTGGTTGATAAGGGTTTTCCACCTAAAAATTGTTGTGTTTTGAACTAGCCATTATTTGCACTTTAATCGTTGTTGTTACTCCTCTCCTAATTGTCGTGGGCCGTTTACCGTCTCTCACACCGTTGTTTGTAGCACGCTTCCCCAACACTTGGATGTGATATGAGGATTTGTCCAAGTGAAAAGAACTATAGCATGGATGGTGTTAAATGAGTCCTTTCTGAGATCACAAGTTCCAACCTAGCAATGCGTTTTCAGGAATTTAAGTTCCTTATCCGTCCTCCCTCAAAAGGGTTTGACACAACCTGACTCCGACATACGCCATATGAACAGAGGGCAAAATATTCGAGATCATTCCTCACCCATATGATAAATCAATGCCACCCGCCCTCCTATGCCCCATGTTTATACATTGCAAACTATCACCAGAGGCATCAAAGAGTACGGCCGTTATGGTTATGTGCTTTTGTGAAGAAAGTGCAAACCTCGTCATCTGTATCCTCTGCCTCTTCTCTGCCGCTTGGATCTGAAGATAAAATCACAGGACTGTTGACCACATGACAATCTTGTTCTTGATGTCCCTAAGTAAGCAAAGGGTATGAGACAAGCTTTAGTCTGCAAACTAAAGAAGGCCAGACAAGGAATACAGAATATCCCTACAAGATCGTATATAGAAGAGTTGAAAGGGGGGATGTGCGTAAACCCCCAGAAAATTAAAATATATACACCCGGGCGTATTTTATCCACTTTGTCCCCTCCCTGAAAGCTCTCCTATATAACCTCACCCTTATTTCTTAAAAACATGGACGATTTCTCAACCCCCCCTATTTCCTCATTTAGCCGAGGACTGAGAATATTTGAAAATACCCAGGGTGTATCATGTATGGTAGTCACATTATTGGCTTCTCAAACATCTAAAAGTACAAATGATTCACACCTTTTTAATGATATATTGGTTCAACCTTTGTGTACATACAAGGCTACAAGCCATATTTTGCACATATGACAAGACAAAACATAAGAAAACATAACAGAGCTAGAGATTAACGAATGATTTCACCATATACGGTTCATTTTTGCCACTACCCAAGCCGAGTGTTGACAAATAACCAAAACATCATTGCCTATCCATAGTTTCTGGACTCACTACGTATTGTGGTCGCGAATGGTTGATACAATCATTGATCATACACAAACGATACACGAGAAAGGATAAAGGTGGGGACAGAAATGCACAATTGCCGTTTCACAGTAGAAACAAGAATACCGGGAAAAAAATTCACGAAAATAAGGAACTTAACCCCCTCAGCAACAAAATACCTGCTCTGTCAACTCAAGAGAATCAAATTCTGTGATTATTCCGTCATTTAGCTCACTAACATCCGGCTTATTGGTTGTGGATTCATCATCAGCATCTGAATCATCATCCGTCAATTCTTCATCAATGCCTTCAGAACGCCTTTCAATGAACTGCAGGTTCAAAAATATAAGACATCCAGACATATTATTGACATGCAGCACAACATTCTGCTGTCTGCCACAGGCGCAATGAAGAAAAACAAGCAGGCCAATACAGTCAGTCAGCACATTTCCTTACTCTCCCTATTTGGAAGGGAAATTAAGATAGTCTGCTATTGCTAACTCGCAAAAGAAAAAAGAGAAGCCTTCCAGAAGCAAACACAAGAGGTATATTATTTACCCTATCAAAATCATCCTGTTGCTCTTGGACGTATCCACTGGCAGAAAGTTCCTTATCCAACGAAACATCAGCCTTTGTAATAGAGGATAAGTTTGGCCTGCTATTATCTTCTCCAGCTGCCACTTGCTTATCAACTTCATCAGATTCCAGTTCAAAAGTCAACTTAAATCTGCAGAAAGAAGATAAACGCATTCAGTTGTGAAAATACACAAACTGAAGGAAAAAAAAAAAAAAAAAAAAAAAAAAAAAAAAAAAAAAAAAAAAACCTACATAGTGAAATGTTGTTACATAAGATATTATAAAAAATTTGCAAACGACCACCTTATAGTTACAAATGTTTGCGAACAAACACCTAGCAGAACTGCAGAAATTACGTGACACCTCAGAAAAAGCTTAGCTGTAGTAATACCACATTGCTCACACTTTTGTCTAGAACTACGCAACCTACCCTCACTTGAGCTTCACGTTAAATGAAATGTATCGTTTCCCTCAACTTAATTGTCCTAGCTCTTTGCCAATCCTATTACTTTAGCCATGTTGAATGTACTCATATTCAGACGTCGCCCCAAACAATGATATCTATAGACTTAATTGTCCTAGCTCTTTGCCAATCCTATCACTTTAGCCATGTTGAATGTACTCATATTCAGACTTCGCCCCAAACAATGATATCTATAGAGACCTCCCTCCCTTTTCTCACTTTTTTCATTTTTATGTAAAAAATGAATTCGACCCCCTCTAAGACTTCCCCTTCCTTACCCTCTACTTCTCTCTATACAGTCAAAGTATGAGCTTGTGTGAGAGAAATAATGCAATGGGAGTAGATAGAAGAAAACTGTCTTTGATAACTTGAAAGGTCATGTGGACATCATGTGAGGGTAGTTTACTAGGTTAAGTGAACCCCTGGCGACATGTTAAGTGAGATGGTATTTCCTATAGGTAAGGTTTTCATAAGATGGTTGCTCGAATGTGTTTTTAAGTGTTTGTTCACAAAAGTGGCCATCTTGCCCATCCATAAGGAAGTTGTTCGTACTTCGTTTAACATATTAACTAGAAATAACAGAGCAATAGAGGTGCACCTTAAATGAGGTGCAAGGCAACAAGACCCATGCCAGTTAAAATTAAGAATGTAACCAACAATGGTACAAAATTGGCATGGGACCACAGCAAGGTTGCAGTAGTAGCCCTAGTAGGTGTGCTGCTATTTAAGAAATGAAATTGGTCTACAAAACCTATGATTCTTTGGAGAGGGGCAGAGTACAATAATGAAAAATTGATACATCCATTTATTAACTACATCATTGTCCAATCAAATTACCCTAGGACAGGATAATAATACCATGCGATGGAAAACACATAACACCAAAGCAGTTCAAACATGCTCAGTACCTTTTACGGAAGAATTTGAAGATGCATTCAACGTCACGATCAAAATACCTGCAAACGGAACAAACTTGCATGAAATCTAACGAGTGTTTCCAAAATAATGGACAATTACACAGTTTGCAAGTAAGCATCAGCACTTTTAAATCTTAATAAGCAAACTCAGACCCACAAGGAAAGCTTGAAAGACCAGATAAATGTTACACACATTTTGGCATTCCTATGATTCACTGACACCATCTGCGGGAAATCAATCATTGTAATATTCTCTTCCTCATCAATCTACATACCAAGAGGAATAAAAAACAAAAGGTGGTCAGAGCTCCAACTCATCACATCAGAATTGACAAAGTTAAACAAGATAAATAAGATCAGTAAATTTAAATGCAAATAACGGATAGCATATCGATATCGTCTTTATACTATCTTATCTTCTAGAATGCAAATAATGCATAGCATATTGTGACGATTCAACCATTAATAACTCAAAAGGCAATCTCACGAACTACGATCAAGATGAAAAAAATTGTGATGTTTAGGCTTTACAAGTTTGTAGAAATACATGTAATATATAAGTGACCACGTAGATTTAGATACAGAGGTCAAAGTGCATCATTAAAAAATCCAAAAGGCAAAGGATACAGAAAACTCAGTTCATCACTAATTGTTCATTGCACGGCAAGCTCTTAACCAATCAAGATCAGGATGAGATAATGAAAACAATAGCAATGATACATACCATGATGTTAAATTCATTAAAGTCGCAATGGATAAGCCCATGCTCTGCAAGCCGAACAATTAAACATACTATAGTTTCAAAGACAACATCTGGATTCTGTACATGCTTGACCTGCACCCTGATAAGAAAAATATTGGAATATGAGGATCAGCTTAACTTCTACATTTACACAGATTTTTCATTAATGCCAAGATACAACATGCAGAAGAACATAAAAATGGGAGGTCCTACTCAGAAAGAACTAGTATTCTTCTGAGGTCAAAACAATACACGAGTAGTATTTTGTATCAAGTGAAGAGAAAAAAAGGCTTAATCTTCTTCTTTCCTAAATAAAAATTGTGTGAAGCTCACAATATATGTAAATCCTTCACCCTAGCATTGGAAAAGCTACATGGAAGAGCTCTAGAGTACTACCCATAAAAACTCTTTCTCCCCATTCCAAAAACATGAGCCTCAAGTGACACAGATACCCTTCACAGAATTTAGAATATCAAATGACATGTCTCACAAACAAGAAAGACGAGTACTCATATCAAACACAAAATCAAAGCAATCTAACAAGCAAGAATCTGCGAAGGACGAGCACTCACAGCGGATAGCCTTGAACAAGAGACATAACAACACAATGTCGATTACAATCAACCGCCTTTGGTACCGGAAAGCCATGGTCTTCCAGGGCCTGCCAAAAAATAAAGTGTGAGATTCATGCAAAAGCCAGTAGGAAGTGTCAGATCCATCGGCAAGAGGTGCAATAGATAGAACCTTCATAAAACCAAACTCCTTAAGCGCCGCAAGACGAGACAAGTATAGCCAATTGAAACTGCTTCTGTGCTTCAAGTAATCACGTTTAGACTTGACAGCCCTAAAGGATACTCTACCAAGCCTGTGCAGCTTCATTGCCATAATTGTACCTTCTTCATTGACAACCTCGAATATATCTGGACGCCACAACAAAATCACAACCATTATAAAAGATTTGTTTTACTTAACCTAGACAAAGTACAGAAAAGAAGTTAAATATATTTACCAGATTCCTTTCCAACTCCAATTTGACGACCAACAGCAGTGATGACACCACTCTTTACCAAAGCACTGATGGCAAGAAAGTCATACCCAAGGTATGTTAACCGGAATCCATCATCTGATTAAAATGAATTATGTTATTAAAGTTCGGTCATACACAAGAAGATATAGAGTTCTAAGCTCTAATAATATCTAAGAAGTCAACATGCCGTGATCAGAGTAAAAAGGTTACTAACAATCAGAGGAATCATGGTGAAGGAGCTTGTGCTTGAGCAAATTTTTCAAAACCTTATAAGTTCCCCCGTGCCTAAATTCAATCCGAGAAGGGAAGAACAAAAAGCAATTAGCTTTAACAAAATTACAAATAAAAGACAAAAACTTGGAGATACAATGATTAGTAAGAAAATTACTTGAGGCGGGCAATGCGATCAATGAGAGCAGAAGGCACAATCTCATGCTGCAATAGTCGAAAACAAACAAAACCCGAATAAACAAAATCAGAAAAACAACAACAAAATCAACAGCCTTGTATTAAGATTAACGAGGATGACCGATAAGCAAAAGGAAGAGTAAGTAAGATCAGTACATTGCGCATGCCCAACTCGACTTCAACGAGAACCCGAAAATCATCTTTAGAAAGATATCTCAACACATTGACATCCAGCTTCATAGCTGCTGCTCCTGCTGCTGCTGGGTTCCTCTCTCTTTCGGTTTAGTTATCAACCTAACAATTGGCCAATAAACCCAATTAATGACCAAAAACCCCTACAAATTTCCATTTCAAATACCCCAGAAAAACCGCTCTAGTCTCTAGCTTCTTAATCACTGTTCTAAACCCCCTATTCAATTGAATAAAAAATCTCAAAAATAACAATTGAATTGAGAAAACATATCAAATAATTAACTGGAATGCTATTTATCGCCCGAAATGGTGGGCTTAGTTATCGCCCCAAATATGGCATGACGAAAATAACCCTCCTTTGTTTTATCTTGTTTTGTACCATATTCTCATATTAATCACTTCGTATTCACCATTTTCATAACACAACCACCCCTTAATCTCCTCTAAACTCACCTTAAATCAACATTTTATCACTCCTTAAACGACTCTAACTAGTCAACAATGCAAATATAACACAACTAGTAAAAACACACTCTATACACCTTAACCCCCCATGGTAACGTCATCTTAACTCTCAAATAAACCTAACACATTCACCAAATTAGACCCAACAACACAAAATTAACAACAAAGAACCACAATAGCATACACCAACACAACTACAAACTTCCTTCATAAGAACATACAATTTCTCCTCCAAATTTATCACAAATTCACCAAAAACATCCAAAACAAATTACCCATATTATATGAACCCTATAAATCAATTATGAGTTATAATACAACATTTATATAACATAATAATTCATCAAAATATAAAAGTTTTCAAAAATTCGAATTTAAATACAAAATTACAATTGAAAATCGAAACTTGAGGATATATGATTTAGAATATTAATCGCCGGAAACGCTACAAAACAAGCAGTCGCGCGCGGAGGACAACGGCAGCAGGCGCACGCGACGGAGAGAGAGAGAGAGAGAGAGAGACAGCTGATGATTAAGCGTGTAATTGTGAGATGGGAGATTGAGAGTCCATTTATTTGTGAATAGGAGAGAGAGTGAGAGTTGGGTTTAGACTAGTACCGAGCCAAACCAAAAGATGAGCACAAAAACCACAAAAAGGGTTTAAGTGGGGTTTTTGAAACACATGTTCTAAACATTCTAATCCCCCAAACAACCCAATTACTCATGTCACTCATCATCTTACAACTAAACCCAAATTAATCTTTCTTACAAAAAATTAAAAAAAAAAAAAAAAAAACCAGGATGGGTAAAGCTTCGAGGGACAAAAGGGTTCGAATTCCATTTTCAATCCATTTATATTGCACAGAAATGAGCTTTTCTCTATAAATTTTGATGATTATTCAAGTTGGGTAAATTTAATTTTGCAGGATATTTACTATAGGAAAGCTAAGGAACAAGGATGGCGAGCTCGGAGTGCCTTCAAGCTGCTTCAAATTGACGAGGAATTCAATATCTTTCAAGGTTAATTTAGTTACCTCCTTTAGTAAATTTTATGCTAATTTGGGTTGATTTTTATTTGGGTGAAACTCTTGATTTTGTGTTGTTGGGTCAATTACAGGTGTGAAAAGGGTTGTTGATCTTTGTGCTGCACCTGGTAGTTGGAGTCAGGTAATGTCTATCTGCTCAACTTTTTGATACTATTAGACATTTACTTACTGTACTTTTTTTTTTTTTTGGGAAATTACAGCCTCTTTATGCTAGTTAGATTGTAATTTATTCGCTCGAGCTTTTAACTTGTTTGCAATACCCTGAGTTTGTTGAATCTATACTTGAAGTCTTTCTCGGTTTAGTAAAGCGGTTATGACTGTCATTTTGAACGAATTTGTGTGGCCTAAACTGAAGTGGGTTCTGTTGATTTTTGGCTTAGTAGGAGTTTCGAGTGGTTTGGCTTTACATGTGTGAAATTGTTCTTGGTACGTTAAATATATCAGTGCTTAACCACTCGCTGCCAGTCTGCCATAGACCTCGAAATAGTGATTAGTTTTGCACTTCTGCTCAAGGGTGTAAAATTCATTGATTGGTGTCGATTCACTAATGTACATTGTGCATAATCAAGATAGATGATTATGTAGTTCTGTTGTTAATGATGCTAGTGAATGAGTTTCGTGAAATCTGATCTTTTCGTGTACACAAGGCTGTGTGATTTTTGTGCTGAAACTGAGAGAGTGAGTGTATCTTGCATTGCGTTTTTTTGCAGGTTTTGAGTCGACAGTTGTATCTCCCAGCAAAACTTTCACCTGATTCGAGGTGTGTTTTCTTTCTTCGTTTCTTGTTATGTGTGGTATGTGATGTGAGCTTGTTTCTGACATGTTAACCGTTATACACACAACATTACACCCCAGTGTTTCATTGGCTCCCGAGAACATATGACAAGGTAAGAGGGGGGGGGGGGGTGGAAAAACCTTAGAGAGGAGGTTAGATGACCACAATGAAAAGTGCATCGAGAATTGCATCAGCAGACTTTACTATTGAAGCGCAAAAGTCAGAACATTAATTTGTATGTTGATCCAAGAAATATGTTATTACGTTACATGTGCCTGGGTGTTACATAGCATGTACTCCGTATATGTTTGGCTAGGAAATGCTAGGTTTGCGTCCTAACAATTTGAG
Organism: Spergularia bocconei; assembly: GCA_963457585.1. Taxonomy (NCBI): domain Eukaryota; kingdom Viridiplantae; phylum Streptophyta; class Magnoliopsida; order Caryophyllales; family Caryophyllaceae; genus Spergularia; species Spergularia bocconei. The sequence continues at coordinate 15,163,736 of OY734946.1, read as the reverse complement.
GGCTTACCAGAACACAGGCAAACTGTGCTGAAGCTATAGTTTCAGCAGGGCTGATTTTGTGATGAATTTCTTTTCCTATATAAGTAAAATTTAATCATGTGAGGCAAGTATAAAGGTATCAATTTTCTTGCTCTCAACTAGGACCTTCTCGACTAATAATATGTGATTTAGCCTCCTACATCTGAATATATAAGGTTAGAGTACAATCTTTTGAGACAACAAGTTATTGAGTCCATTTCCATCAAAGTAGGTTGCACCTTAGACTTGTTCGACTTTTCTGATGATAACACTTGTTACAACAATACAACATCAATTGGACATATGATAACTAGCGAAGACAAGTTTATCAGATACCAAGAATTTTTATTTGTCCTAGTAATCCAAGTCTTGATCAATCTATACTGGAGTGGCACTATTCTTTCTTAGTCTAAACTATATGTGCCAAGTTCTGCTCGTTGCTGCTGCTGTTCAATTCTTATTCACGAATCAACCAGCTGGGTAGCGACATTTTTTAACCCATCAGAGTGTTAAAGTCATAGGTCGAGTATTCTGAGGGACTGTGCGAGGATCGAAATGCCTCATCAACAATAGCATCAGAGCCATCTCCTCAAACAAAAGAAAAAAGAAAAAAAAAACAATAGCTTCAGAGCCTTAGTATCGATTTTTGGCTAATCTAGCATGCCGATCTGTGTCTGTGGGACCAGGAGAAGAGTTTCAGACTTGCAGGACGTTTCAAAATGAACATACATGTGCTTATAACATCTTTAAAAATGTGAGCCCTTCTAGATCACATGTGATGCACTAATGAAATCTCTACGTTCTGGCATTTTCCATGCACGCTTTTGACCACTGATTGTTTGTACTATTCAGGATTCAACTATTGTAATCGGCGTTGTAATGATATTATCTTTTTAGAATTTACTACATATTTTTTTTCTTAAAGGAAAAGATTTCCTATATGTCATGTACTCGCATGATTTTATGTTTCTGGGGTCTTACTATATAGCAATGAGGAGCGAAGGCAATCACAGGGCTGTATGTAAAACCGAATATTGCGAGATATCTTGTTTTGAGAGAGTCGCTTCATCCTTTGATTTTCTCCAATTTACATGGAAACGGAGGATGAAACCGCTTCTGATTTGTATGTTTATTGTCTGCAGGGATACTGACCCCCCTCTTATAGTGGCTGTTGATTTGCAGCCTATGGCCCCTATTGAAGGAGTGATTCAAGTGCAAGGTGACATAACAAATACACGAACTGCTGAAGTGGTAAGGTTGAACAGCTATAGTTTCTATCTTTTTTTCTTTAATGAAAAAATGTCATTAAAACCCTGGAAAAAGGTACAAATTACGATAATTTGTCCACGCCTGTGGATGAGCCGGCATTTTTCACAAATTTACGAACAGAAGCTTATATCATATTTCTCATTCGTTATTTTAATTCTGAATTTAGTTCTTGGAAGAAAATAAGTTTCCTTACATGCGGAGTTAAAAGTGAGATAAAGGGCCTATGGTTCAATAATAAAGGCTTACTTCAAGCCCCTTGGTAGGAATGGTATAGAACTATGTCGTATTTTTTATGAACTAAAATCTAGAATCAGGCCTTCAGTATCCCAACGAATCTTTAACATGCTCAGAGATAGATACAAACATGGAGAAAATTACCATACAAGGGCACTCTCCTTAAGACAATCTCTGGCTCTTGTTGACATAGTTCGAAGGTATCATACGGACAGACCTCTATTTTGACCAACTTTTTCGCCTGAAGCCTCTTTTGTGTACCTATCCAGCCAATGAACGCTGCTTTAGCCTTAAGGGACCATGTGTTTGAACCAGATGAAATTCCCACCATGCCACGTTAGGGTGGTCATTTTCTGCCATCTATATCCATCGTTAACTGCATAGTTTTTATTTTAATTGAGCCATTTTCCTTTATTAAAAACTGAGGCCATCTGGTTCTTGATCTTAGATATTTTTTTCTGGTGCCAACTGGAATCACAATCGGCTGATATGAACCAATCTTTATTTTTCAGATAAATACTGTGGATCCACCTTGTCCACAAGGTGTCTGCTTTCTTGTAAACCCAGGCAACATATTTACCAATCTAGTAGTATTCCATTTGATCAATCTCTATCCCCAGCTGCCTGCTTCTTTATGACTACAGACAATTTACAAAGTTATCAGAGGACTTCTAACGTGATGTTCATATCCATTCCACAAAAGATTCTGCGGATAGCTATAATCTTTTTCATGACCATCTTAGGTAGTACAAGAATACGAGCCCAATACGAGTGTAAACTAATTCGAATAACTCACCAAAGTAACTTGCTCTGCATAGGAGAGCTTTCTCGCCAGAAGAGTTCTAATTCTTGACACTATTATCTCTGTTAATGTATTGTAGTTCATAACAGAGACTCTGCCTGCTGTGGTGGCTACCCTAAGGTACCTAAAAGGCAGCTCACCTTGCTTAAAACCAGAGAAAGTGAGAACATCTTGCACCAGGGAGAAATTAACACCAGCAAATTACACTTCAGATTTAGCAGGGCTAGAACTAAGACCTGATGCGCTTGAAAAAGCAGAGAGACCTTTAAGTATAAGAGAAATAGATAGAAAATCTATTTTTACTGAAAAGCAGTAAATCATCAGCAAAGCAGAGGTGATTGAGCTTTGTCCTACCACACTTCGGATGAAACCTGCTCAGCTACTACATTTAAAATCCTTGTCAGTGTAAAGAGTAATGGGGAAAGGGATCACCTTGTCTTAGACCCCCCCCCCCCTGGCTTTGAAAAGGCCAAATCTCCAAACCATTAAGGGTAATTGTGTCGAAGGGAGTTCCCACACACTCCATATTGTATAAGAGCCGCTTCCATTTCCTTGGTAATTCGCAGCTGTAAGGCGAGCATCTTCTCTGTGGCCTTTGGCGGCTCGACCAACCACTACCGACCGGTCAATTCCGCTTTGGGGCCACTGCTTTGTGCCCCCACTTATTGTTTTATGGTTGTAATCTTTGAGGCGGTTACTCTCCTTTGTTTGTTGTTTTGCTTCTTGTTGGAAGCTAAAGTTTTGTTCTTCTGTGCATCTTTGTGATGGGTAAATTCCCCTTAAGGAGGCCTTGCCATAGTTGGGTGCTCTGCCTGAACTTACAATCGCTGACTAAGTATGGACCTTTCCCCTCTCTTTTTGATACGATTCTCTTCGGATCGGGCGCCCCCGTTTTTTTGTTCTTTAATAGTAACCATTAGTATGTTCACCAAATGAGAAGGGAATTTCTAGGTAACCAACATTTCCTTCACAAATTCCCATTGAACTGTTGTATAGGCTTTCCTGAGATCAATCTTCATCATACATCTATGAGACACCCTTTTCCTATTGTATTTTCTAGCTAAGTCAGGGCAAATCATAATATCGTCAACAATATCTCTATCTTTCACAAAAGCACCTTGATTTTGAGTGTCAGGCAAAATCTCGCCACTTCTATCACACAGGGCTCTAGAGATACATTTGTACGATGTATTGCAACAGCAATTGGTCGAAGTTAAATGACAAGTTGAGGTTGAGCAGTCGCTGGGGTTAAAGTGAGAATAGTACTATTTACCTGCTTCAACAGATTTCCAGTCTTGAGAAAATCAAGTACAGCTTACTCTCTCCTATAATATGCCTTGAGTCTCTAAAACTTGGCTTGGAAACCCCATCAAGTCCTGGGTTTTTTAGGTCCTTGTACCTTACAGCGGAGCTTTATGAAATTGTGATCAGAGGTATTGAGAAGTGGTTTTGCATATCTTTTTGATAATTACGTTGGTCATGCAATAACTAAGCTCCCATATCCTTGGGGTGGGGGGGGGGGGGTCCGACTGCTGTTCGGGCATTTTCTTTCCAATTCTAATTCTGTCTCACTCTCTGCAAGAAGAGAAGGCAACCTATCCTTGAGAGGGAACTATAAGCAGGCATTTTGTCTGTTAACTCTCCAGTTTTTATGCGTAGGGCTTTGAGTTTGATCACATCTGCTGTCTGTAAATGCCAGTATGCCTTGTAGGGCATTTTCTATGCTTGCCTTTCCTCTTATCATTTATTGATCTTGGAAGTCAAACTTCAAAGGAAAAAAAAAGTTGTGATGATTGGTTGGTTGCAATGTATTCTTCTGTAACTTTTTGCTGTCTAGGGTTGGTATCTTACCAACGTATTGGTCAATATGTTGTCATTTATTCAACTGTTGCTAGCTTTTTGTGTGATGCACATAAGAATATACAGGGAAGTATTGTGACTTCTTGGTTTGGTTTGTATCTTTTCTTTTTGCCATTTGTCCTGCCAAGGCTATCTGGGGAAAGTTTACTGTAATTTATGAACGTAAACTTTTTTACCTTACAGTTAACACTGTTAGTTGTCTAGTAGATGTATATTTGTGCTGTGTTTTTTTTTTTTTTTTGGGCTTCTTGTGTTGTAATTGGTGGTGACTTTTTGTATACATCTAATTCTGTACCACTTCCAGGTCATCCGGCATTTCGATGGATGTCAAGCTGACTTGGTCGTATGTGATGGTGCACCTGATGGTTAGACTACTATGTCATTTCCATTTGCTTTAAGATTATGTAGAACCTAATAGTATATGTTGATATGGTTTTTTGAATATTAAATCTGTTACTACATATCCTGTGATGAACAGTTACTGGACTCCATGATATGGACGAGTTTGTTCAATCTCAGCTCATTCTAGCGGTGAGTTTCATCAGCTGGCAACTGCTCTATGACTATTTCTGCTGTGTATATGCTCTGATTTCCGCAACATGCTTTACAATGTCCAGCCTTGTTGATCATGTAGCCTCAATTTCGGACTATGGGTATAACTAAGTGCAGATTACAAAGATGAACTTGAATAGTGGCACTGCTCTATTTGAATTTACTTTCAAGAAAAGGACCAGCTTCTTCATGAATGGGCCTTGATAGGACACAAGTACATTTAGTCACGTGTTGACTTTATATGAAGTGAATATTTCACGTGTTGAACATCTGTAAACAAACTTGTTCATGAAAATATAGCGGGAGTTTCATCTAAGCTAGCTGCATTCAGCTGATAGGCTATACTAAAAAGCGATTGTTAATCCAAGTAGTTTTCTCTTTCAAGTTAACTTTTTGTCAAACGAAGTTCATCTTCAATGTTGAGTCTAATGATGAGGATTTGTTTCTCCATTTGAATGTTTTAGGGTTATTTATTTTCATATAATGACTCATGAGTGTTTACCTAGATGTCATGTGAGGCGTGAGCTGCTGCTACATCTAGCATATCTGAACTATGTTTCTGTTTATTTTTGTTTCTAATTGGTCAGGGGCCCTTTTGCCTTGAAAAATCAATGAATTACCTTAAGTATGAGCTTTATCTAACTGTACTGAGCTTCTGGAAGTGTTTCTCTAATATCTTACCATCCTTTAGAGATACTATTGGATATTAGGCAGATTTTGAACTGTTACCAAAGCCTTGTGTTGATTAGTTATCCGCTGTGAGCTTTTTAGTGGAAAATAACTGGAAAATCTGTAAAAAACTACTCATTTTTTTTTGTAATTTCCTGGTACAGTGATTTTAGAAAATATATTAGTTTAGTTGGTATTGAAACGTTCTAAAATCCGATGCATAATATGGTCTGATGGTCCCAAAATCATTTGAATATATGTTAAACACTTGGTGCAACTCATGATTCTAGGGTTTGACGATTGTTACTCATGTACTGAGGAAGGGAGGAAAGTTCATTGCAAAGATATTCCGTGGCAAAGATACAAGCCTCCTTTATTGTCAGGTGACAGTTTATTTTTTGTATCATTAATGATAGTCCCTGGTCTATTACCTTTGAATATAGTTTTCCCAGCTTTATCACATATATAGATGTAGTTGTAGATGTAGCCTTTGATTTTTCTGCAACATTCTGGCAACCACATTATCTGGCTCTGACTTCCCATGCCTTCCAACTTTACATGAACTTGATCTGTTTATGAGTCGATAGTTCCATATTGCTCTCAGTTTATAGACACGGCTACTTAGAAGAATTTTGGGTGATTGAAGTTCAGTCGCTCAGATGTCATTCATAAACCCTCAGTTGTCAGTGACTTTCATCCCGCAGCTATTAGGTTCAAGAGTCTATGATTAGCCAGATCTTGCATAAAAAACTTTTGAATTACGGTATACTAGTATGTCTTAATCTATAGACATTAAGCATATCTAACAAGAAACTTCCAATTTTCTATGATAATATCCTTTGTTTAGGGATTGGTGGATTCGTTCTTTCTTTATGGGAAATGGCATGCTTGGTAATTAAGTCTAATTCTCATCCCCCATATAGTATGTTTGTATGGAAAGAAGTTGAAGGGAGGGGAGTAGAAAAGGGATCGTGTCAAAGAAGGAGAGCTAGAAAAGGAAAGGACCGTGTTGCACTTCATTGTGAAATTGTGTGAGGACCCTGCATGATCCTTTGTATGAAAATCATTGAATTCATAAGCAATGTAAAAGTATCCACATACACCTACTCATGCATTTATAGAACTGGATTAGTAGCTAGGATTGAACCAGCCTCGCAGATAATTGCGTTATGATATGGTGCAATGGTTCCTTGTATCTGCAATGTAGGCTTTGGTAGGATTTGATTTGTTCAATGGGGATGACAAATGAGCCCTCTCAGTTCTCCCTCTAATTTTGTTACCACAAACATCTTTGGAATCATCTCCCTTCTTTTATGACCATCTCCTTTATATTTTAAGGTACTTTTCTCTCCGTTTCTCTCCCTTCTTGTTGCCTCACTGCCAGCCCCTTCCTTTGCAAGTTTGCTATCCAAACAAAGTGTTTCAGAGATGAAAGGTCTGTAAAAACAGAGCAAGAATATTCACTGAACATGTTATTCAGTGTTTGATCTCCTATTAGATCAAAAGAGAAAGAGAGAGGGGTTTGGGGAGTTGGCAGAGCAAGCCAGTGTGACAGAATTCGCTCAGCCCACTAATTGTTAAATAACCAAGTCAACCAAAGTCTATACTGATGGTTGGAGAACACAGAATGGTTTTATACCTTCGACACTTATGAATTGCCAATTGGTTTGATCAAACTAATTCACTGCTCGTTTCTGAATTAGATCAGTGGGTGAAGCGAATTGCTATTCGCTAGAGGTGTACACAAACGAGGAAGTGGTTATGGTTACAGTGGGCATTGATTTGCTTATTTCATTAAATGTGTGGATTGCTGAATTTCAGTGTTGTGCTGTCTTCCAGTTTGTGGCTGTACCTGAAGGCTGCACTTTTTGTATTTTTCTTTGCTCATTTAAAAAAAAAAAAAAAAAAATTAACCCACAAAAAAAAGGGAAACTTAAAGAGAGACTGGTGAAGATGTATTATTGTTGATTTGGGTTTTTGGATAATGTTGATGTTCACTTTGGCCTGCCTGTTGATTCAATATTGCTAATAAGTAGTCATAGCTGTATTAGAAACTGTGTATTGCATTATGTGCCCAACTTTTTATTTATTTGTTTGTAAATTAGTGCATTGTCTCCCCGCCCTCTCAACAAATCATAGTTGATGCTGGACTGTGCCCTCTTCTTGATGAAATCTATTCAAGATAATTGTAAGTTGAACTTATTTGACGATTAATTACCAATACTAATGTCGTTCTTAGGGTCCCTCCCTCTGTTGGGGTTGGCCTTTTCTCTTTCTTTGTTTAGTGTCACCATTCAGATATTATACCCACTGTAAAAAGTCATTTCATACTTTTTTTTAGCAATCTCTGACATGGTAATGCCCGTTCAATGCCACTCTCTTGCTGCAGCTGAAGCTATTTTTCCCGAAAGTGACATTCGCGAAACCTAAAAGCAGTCGCAATTCTAGTATTGGTGAGGGACATTTATCCAGTTGCTAATATTTGGTTCGCCTCTTTTCTACGTCATTGCAAACTTGCATTATTTTCTTAAATGGTTGTTTTGCAGAGGCTTTTGCAGTTTGCGAGGATTACTCTCCTCCTGCAGGATTCAGTGAGAAGGATTTATATTGCCTGCTGAAGGAAGTTGGGAGCCCCTCTGGAGCAGATGATCTGGGTGAGCTATTTTCATTTCCATGTGTCCCTTTCTTCTTGTCTTTTGCAATGATTTATTTCCTTAAATTAAGCAAATATACGAAGTTTAGACAAATTCATTTGCCTTCCTTAAGATGATGTTAACTGTTAGCTTGAACATGATTTTTTCTTTACCGAAATCACAAAGCGTTTTTGTATTTCACATGAAATTTTTTATATTAATCTATTACGTAATGTTTTGAGTAATTAGACGAGGAGTTTGGTCAATAACTTATGATTATTCTGCATCTCTATTGCAACAATAATAAGAAGCAAAATTCTTTGCTAGAAGCGACTGTAAAGGGTATACTCTCTCCGCTCTTTTCATTTGTTAACGTTCGATTTGAATTCCTCTCACATATCCGAACCAAACTTTTAACAAATGAAAAAGGTCAGAGGGAGTACAGACAACTCATATTGTTGCCCCATGAGTTTCTTTCTAGAAGATTCATTGCCCTGGTCTGCATTCTAGGAGACCTTCACTGCTCCTTGACCCTGACTGAATAACTTGTGTAATCTGATGACGTCGATACCAAACCATCTTCACTTGGTCTATGAAGGTCTGAAAGATGAGCTAAGGGGGTGGTGGTCTGAGATATTTTGCAGGTTAGGGATGAACTGGGAAAGTTGGGCCCACTAATTAGGACTATCTCTAAATGATTAGTATCTAGAAGAACACCTATTTGATCCTATCCCACCACTCTTGCATGGAGCTTTTTGGAGAAAAAGTAGGTTCATGGGCTATGTGGTGATGGACAAAATAAGTAAATAACTTATGTTAAACTTATGACGTTCTATTCCATTTTCCTCTAGAATAGAATGATGTCACATTCCATATGGAAAATATCCAGGTAAATATCCGGGTGGCATTTGAAGAAATGGGGGAGTACCTTGTAATTATGATTGATAGCATGGGAGGACATGTTTTCTTTGTCTATGCATTTATATGCTTCATTGAATCTCTTTTCATGGATTCATGCACATATTCATTGACAGAAACTTGCTGTCCTCATCAATCCATGTGTGTATCGGCTTTTGAGTTATCCATTGTCAAGGGAGACCTGTATGAGACCGTCCTAATCATAGATACAGTCAGAAGTTTTTTTAACTCTAGGGTTGCTATCGAAAATTGAACTAATTCTTCCTATCTGAACTCACCTCAAAACCTTCTAAAAGCTTATATGGTCGGAGACTAAACTAATGATAAGGCGGTCTCATTCAGCCCTGGTGCTATCCATTCGACATAGAATTCTTTCCATGACCCATTTTATCCACCTGGTATATGAGCAAATTTTGGAGATCTGGCTCAATAACGGGAAGAGTTTATTTATTTCATCTTTTGTGGGACTGTCAAAACCTGATGGTTGGTGAAGGCGCTGGCCCCTTGCGCTTAGCGCATTACATTTGGTAAAAATTAGCATTATTGCAAACGATTCCCCTTCCCGCTTTTATATGGGACTTACAGCCTTGTCTAGCGTACAAACCGTGTATCGTTTTGAGTTTTACGTTATTTTACGCATGGATGAAATTTTAACCAAATCTGACTGCAGCGAGGCAATTTTCCAGTGACCAAATCAAGATAGGTAGTAACTACTACTCGTACAACTGTACAATAGTGGGCCTTGTCACCTAATTAGAACATCTAGACGCATAAAAGTTGAAACAACGTTTAGTTGCTCAGATTGTCCTGGTTTTTATTATGCTAGTGCTTGCTTGCTTATGTTTTGATACATACGTGTACAGATTGCAGCAGTGGCTGGTTAGAGGGCCCTAATAAGGTATACATTCCATTTTTGGCTTGTGGTGATCTTACTGGATATGACTCAGATCGCTCTTATCCCTTGCCCCAAGTTGCAAAAGGGACGACTTACAAGAGCCTTGACCCTGTACAACCTCCTATTGCTCCTCCTTACAAAAGGGCTCTCGAGCTCAAGAAAGCTGCGAATCAAGCCATCGAAAAACTAGAGAATCTCTCCCTCGATCCTGAATGCTGAAAGGGGATTTTGTGAAACGCCTAACGGTGTTCCCATCTTATTGGAATTTTTCCATGATCATTGAAATTATAACATTGAGGATAGTATCTCGATTCTTCATTTGTAGCTCAGTTTCTACAATCTCATATCTATGGGGCTAAATCTTTTCTCTTTTCGGGTTTTTCACTTTTCCTAATTACCAGTGCTGGACTTCTTACGACTCTTACACATTGGTTCGTATAACGTAGACACTGGTGACTTTGTGAGTGACTGGAAAAAGTAGATAATGAATATATACTCGTTAAACTCGTATCATACAAGTATAGTCTGATCCAAACAACATGAACAATTGCTATCTTGAAGACTTGAACTACAGTGTGGCCTAAGTCATTTCAATTATATGGCCGGGTACTGTTCTCGTACCGACCTCGGTACATTGTCATTTGCATGATTGTGGTGTAAATCTTGAAGGATAACAAAGATGTCTTACACGTATGTGATATAAATGGCAAATTTCAGACGTATTAACCAAGTTATATCTCACATGTTACTTGTGAAAATAACCCCTCTACGCCTCTAGTGTCCTACTACACAAATGACATGACACATCAAAGTAGAAAGAGTCATATTCATTGCGTCCTACCAAAGTGAACATGATTGAACCCCTGTTAATCTGTTAATCCTCAATCCTGCATATATAGCGTGACAAAGCCGTTGGAGTGTCATTGACACGAAAATTTCATTAAAATTGTATTCTTTTTTAGGACATTTCACTAAATAGCATATGAAACTGATGATAAAATACGAGGTTGGCTAGGCCAATCACGGTGATTGGCAAGAATTTGCCAATCACCGATAAAAATCCCAGAATATACAATCTAGGATTCACTATATACCATTTGAAAATTTTCGAACATTTTTCAAATGGTATATAGTGAATCCTAGATTGTATATGGTGGGATTTTTTTCGGTGATTGGCAAATTCTTGCCAATCACCGTGATTGGCCAAGAATTTCCCATAAAATACTACGGAGTACAAACTAAAGCTGCATTTTGTTAATCTTCCATGTCGTTTTCACTTTAAATAATGTACGATTACTCAGCACCAACCAAGGGGGGCTCGTGGATTATTATCAAGCTATCAACAATCAATATGACGATTCCCAAGTGTTTACTTTGACTTGTGAATATAGTAGTATAGTATTGTGCTGCTAGTTCCAGTTTGATGTCACATTTTGCTCGACTTTATCCTTTTGTCACTCTAAAGAAAAGAATATAGTATGATCTCAACGAAAGAAAAAACTATAGTAGAATTATTTGGACGATAAGTGTTTCCTTTGAATATTATAGTTTATATTTGATCTTCTGTGATTCTTTAATTAAAAAAACTAGATAAACCTAATTCAATCAACTTTCGACTATAATGAAGTATCAATTTTGTGTATGCGTGAATTATCTAAGAAAACGGAAAAACTATAATCTAACTTTGTCATTGCATCGAACATTGTCTGATACTCCACCCATATTTTGATATGTCCCAAGGATACTTGTGCATTAAACGAACTGCAAAATGCAATAGACGAACGTCCTGTTTACAAATTTTTTAAAACTCGTCGAGGTGGCGATCTACCATTGCGTTTGCTATGAAGACTGAGGTGTTTCCACTTACAAAAGAGTAAAAATGTAAAAAGTACCCCGGGCAAAAGAAAGGGAGCCCGGGAGGGGTGGGGGAAGAAAAGTAAAATCGTGTACTCCCTCCGTCCCAGCTCAAACACCCCATATTCCATTTCGGGACGTCCCACCTCAAACACCCCATCTATTTTGGGACATATTTCTCTCTCCTACTTTTATTAAATTATTACATCATCTCTCACATTATCTCTCCTACTTTTATTAATCCTCACATTCTCTCTCCTCCTTTTTCCTAATATTAACCCACTCAACATACTATATCAATTTTTCTTATTCTACTACAAAAATAGCTCGGGGTGTTTGAGCTGGGACGGAGGGAGTATATGGATCGAGGATCCAAGTGTATAGGAGGTATAGGACATTAGGACCCCACCCATGTGTCTGCTTGAATAGAATGCTTGCCATCACAAAGGTTCCTGTCGGAACAAGACTTCGTAGTTCGTACATTGGACCTTCGCACTATCCACTTCCTCGTCTTATTACCTCCATCTCTCTTATTAACCCTTAGATTAAATAGACTTAAGCTGTTATTTTCATTTGTCTTCCAACATTTAATCATTTACAATTAACACTAGGTGAAACGCCCGTGCGTTGTACAGGACACTTTATCATACTCTTTTCGCATGCATTTCTTAATTTTTAATGTGGATTGATTTAATATATTATGCGAGAGTTTTAACATTTTTGGACTCTCTCTGTGCATTTTCTGACCTCTCAACGCCCTCGTATTCTTTTTTACAAATTAGGTAATTTCAAAATAAATTATGATAACCGATTAAATGTTGGTTTGTTAAGATGACTCATAATCTCACAAAATCACTTACGGAGTATATCACTGGACCGAGTTTTACGTTATCTTTAAATGACACCCCTATTTTTTCAAATACTTTTCAAAAGTATGTGTAAATTGAAGTTTTAAACTTGTCGACATATCTCAACCAAAATCATACTTAACTTTTCAAAAGTAGTGTAAATGGGTCTTATATTGACATACATTTCGACACGAACTTAATGAGATACATGTATCGTAATAGTCTGATATACGTAGCCCAAGTTATAACAGTTTATATCATATTTCATCTTGATAACTTCACTACATAAGAGTTTTACAAATATTAGACTCTGTGTGTGCATTTTTTAATGTTTTATTTGAATTATTTTTGATAATTTAAATGAGAGTTTAGCAAATGTTGGACTCTCTCTGCATTTCCTGACCTCTCGACGCTCTCAATGCACTCCAATTATTCGTTATATTTTTCAAAAGTACGCGTAAATTGCAGTTTTAAATTTGTCGACATATTTCAACCAAAATCATACTTAACTTTTCAAAAGTAGTGTAAATGGGTCTTATATTAACATACATTTCGACACGAACTTAATGATACATGTATCGTAATATTCTGATATACGTCGTCCGAATTATAACAGTTTTTATTATATTTGATATTGATAAGTTTAATACATAAGAGTTTTACAAATTTTGGATTCTGTGTGTGCATTTTTTAATATTTATGTGGATCATCTTTTATACTCTAAGTGAGAGTTTGGCAAATGTTTGACTCTCTCCCTGCATTTCTTGGCCTCTAAATACCCTCAATGCGCTCCAAATTGTAAGCTTTTATATATATATATATATATTAGATTTACAATTATCGTTGTAATAAAAAAAAAAAAAAGGCACTGACATTTAAATCCCAAGTATGATTGTAAACTTCACGTCTTCGTCACTAGAGACGGAGATTTACGTTTTGTTGTACGGAGTATCTCAAATTCACTCGAACACTACTCAAATCTCACTGTTATCTATATTTACCCTCATTGATGCGATCATGCGAAAACCAATTTCATTGGTACTCCGTATCTTATTAACAGTTTGACAAGACAAGTTTCAAACATTCAAACCTCACACATATCATATGTGAATCCTAATATCATACTACTATAAACATTGTAAATTGAGCTTAGATGACATTCACGTGCACATGCCAAATAGCGTGTACACACGTGTAATGCTAAGACCGATCGGTTGTCAATTTAATGTGAGAGTTTGTGCGAGGAAGTGAGGGCTTTAATGATACATGCAGATAAGTGGCAAACTGACAATTACCGTGCTCACAAGGTATGTAGATTTGTGTTAACTCGCATTGCAATATTGGTCGCAATTCTTCCACAATCATTAATAACATATTGGGACCTTGTAACTAAATAGTAATTCATTCAAAATAGTGGACAAACCAATTACATTGAAATATCTTCATAATCATCGCAACTTTGGTATGTCTAAAATTTCATCCCCAAAACTACTGTATCTTACAAGTGACGAGGTAGCGGTAATAATAATACTACCTCCATTCAAATCCAAATCCAATCAATAGGACTTCGGCTTTGTAACAACGGAAAGTTGGACTCGATTTAAAATGAGGGAATCACAATTCACAAACCAGCAAATTAGATGAAGAGATGTGAAGCGGAAAATGGGAATCCTAAATATCTAGAAGGGGCATGAACATGTTGCCAACTCCAATTAATTTCACCTTTTTTCTTGTTGTTATCTTGGATTGTTTTTTCCAACATGAATACTCCTTCTCCACCACACCATTCCTCCTTGCATTCTTCGCCACATCTTTCTCCATTTCCCATCACCATTACCCGATCATCTCCCACGTCCACCAGAGATATCGACGACGACCCCGTTACGCTTTTCGGGATCGAACCTAGGTTCAACGCTTTCCACTCCATTTCCTCGAAATTAAATTCTTTCGCTTCCCCTCCGATCATACAAATCCACCGCCGTTGCCGTGTCCCCAACGCGGCAACCGCGGTGGATTTCGGGGTGTGTCCTGGATACGGCCACACTCCGTCGTGATGACTCCAAGTGTTTGTTACGGGGTCGTATATCTCAGCGTCGGACCTGAATCTCCCTTGAGATTCAGTTCCGTATCCGCTGATGACCCAGAACTTGGAGTCATCACATAATATTTGACCGTGAGATTCGTCTCTTTCCTCAGCCATATCCGGTAGTTTCCGCCACTGATCGGCCTCCACATCGTAGGCCTCCGCCGTCCGGAGGGCATTCTTCTGTCCATCGTGTCCTCCGGCGACATAGACAGTGGCGGAACCTACCGCGGCACAAGCGAAAAACGACCTCGCCGCGGGCATCGGAGAACCCTCCTTCCAGGTGCCCGTGGCGATGTCGATAACTAGGACCCTGGGAACCGGCTCCAACGTAGCCGGGTCCCAGCCCCCTAGCACGATCACCTTCCCAACCTTCGGCAGCGCCACGCACTGCGCGAAGGTTGGGATGGTGATATTAGCCAGATTGCGCCACTCTTGACTCGTAAAGTTGAAGATACTTAGACTGTAAAGCAGGGGACTCTGGCAATCATTGCCCCCTTTAGAACCCGCCTCTTCAACAACAAATTTGTCCTGCTGCGGTGCCCGTGGCGGCGGCGGAGGGGAAGAGGGCTGGATAAGAAACACCAGATGCTCAGCGGCCGCAGCGCGGCGGCGAAGAGAGAAGAAAGAAGGCTGCTGAAGGGTGGTTTTCCAGTGATTAGAGACTAATCGGAGGGTGGGATGGGAAGTGATAGGCACCCTTAAAAGACATTCAAAGGCCATATCATTTGGTAATCCAGGGATTAATTCCTTATCAGAGAAGCAAAACTTGGAAAACTTGTTTATAATATTGGTATTAATATCAATATTAGTAGTGATAATTGCAGTATTATGTGCCATAATTTGGAATGCTTTTGATAAACAGAGAAATGTAATTTCTTCTCTTTTGTGACTTTGTGAGTGAAGTGGGGGATTGTAAGAAGAGGCAGTATATATAGTACAATGGAAGCGAATGAAAAGGAAAGGTTTAACCGTGTAACGTACAAGTGGTGAAAGTGTGATAATATTGGGATAGATTATAAGAATGGTGTTATTCGTCGCCTATTAAACGTATCTGTGAAATATTGTGTTTGTTTCGATCTTAAAAAGGATTGTGATTATCAGAAACAGTGAACATTGATTTGTTGTTGGGTTGTGTTATGTCTTGGTTAGATTCATGTGTGCTTTTGTTTGCATAGAAATTTTAGATTTTGCCTTGGTTTAAATTAAGTGCAATAATTCAACAAAGTCGTATCTCTAAACTATATAATTAATGATCAATTGACCCATATATGGATGGGTGGGGCTCCTAAGTGATGGAGTGATAACGACTTGTAATGAAGATGGCCCTAAGAATTATCCACAAGGGTATCACACCATTCATTTGTGGAAAATTATTGTGTTTTTATTTTAATTTTTTGCAATGGAAAAAGACTTATCCTCAATTTATTCTAGAACTTGAGGTGAAAAATAAATATTGATGTTGATTGTCCTTATATCAATTTAGTGGATTTTATCACGCATAGATTCGTATGTAATTTAAATTGTTTTGAATGACACCTCATGCATGAATTTTAAAATATAAATGATTGGTGTTACAATGTATTATCGAAAGATATTCATTTTCTCATCAAATAAGTTTAATTAAAGATACAAGTAATATCAAGTAGTGTTTATTAAAATTAGACCGATGAAATAGTTTGAGTCCCTTTTATATTCAAATCAAACTAACAATCAAAAATTTGTTTTTTTTCTTTGAGTTTGTAAAATCTCTTTTTAGTTTGGTTTTATACAATTTAAAATTGTAGTTGGGAGGCAGAAATTGAAATTGAACTTATTTGAAAATTGAAAGAATAACTTCAACGGTGTAATTTTATTTTATGCACCCAAACCTAAATTTTTATCTTTAAATTTTTCCGTTTAATTATTATGAATTAGTAAAAAAAAATATTTTGTTATTGATTCATGAATATAAGTAAAAGAAGTTGTTATTGATTTATGAATAGGATTAAAAAATACAAATGTGTTTTGAAATTAAACTAACAAAACTAAATAGGGACAAAGGATACTTCGCTTTGCAATGTACAAAAATACGTTCGTAAATAGATGGGGCTGTTTTTGTGACATAACCCTAAACTTAGGATTGTTTTCGTCAAGTTTATAATGTGGGATATATTTGGAAGACCCATCAACTTGAGATTATTTTTGTTAGTTTTTGGAGGTTTTTTTTCCCACCAATGAGGGTAGACAATTTATTCTCCCTCTAGTATTTAGATTCCTTCAACCACACTAGCACATTTCTCTTCATTTTTGAAAACCAAATAGCCCCTTATTTTGTTATATTTGACTATATCTTTAATAGATAGGGATGGAAAAACATGCCGCATATTTAGAGGTATAAAAAAAGGTAGATTTATGTAGTGCCAAATAAGTCATTCTAAAGTACAATTTTATAGGGGATTAAGTTTAACCTAGTGGTTAGAAACTCAACCTGTCTGTGAGTTATCTTGGGTTCAAATTCTCATACCCCCACCCCCTTCACTTGTACCAAAAACAAAAGTGCAATTTCACAGCTATTTTTATACAAACTTCAAAACTTTTTACACTTTCAAGAAGAAAAGAAAGCAAAGTCTAAAAGACCTAAAAGAAGAGAAAGTGAAGTACTATAAAACTATCTAGTTGCGCAGTTATCACTTATCACTTCCAAAAGAGGCTATGTTTTGGCCCCAACAAAGAGGAGACCATTTCATTGTTCTTCTAGATGGAACGTAGGAGATAAGCTTAGTAGTGACTCACTTTGGTAGTTTGGTACAAACAAAAAGCTGCCACTTTCATAATCCAAACAAATTAAACCAGTTGTAATCGAAGCTATTTGACATGAAGATAAATAATTTTTATATAATAGGTCGATTATTAAGAGTGTTTGATTTATGTTTCCTGTAAATTAGACGATCGATACATACATAATGTCATTCTTAATATTCGAGTTTATAAGCATATGATTGTTTATACAATCAACATGGAATGATGTGTATTGTGTACAAGTCCGACAGTCCCTAACTCCCTAATCCCTATGGATCAAGAAGCTAAAGTAATAATTGGAAAATTCATGTGCTACCCTCGAAGTTTGACTGATTGCACATGGTACCCAACTTGGCAAGTTTGCGCGCATGGTACCCTGAACTTACTACTTTTTGCACATGGTACCCAAATGGTAACTTCCGTTAGATTTTTCCGTTAAGGGATGATGTGTCGGTTAGCTGTTAGGTAATTAGTTCATTGAATTATAGAATTAATCTTTTTTAGATAAAACAATTTCAATAAATTTTTAGAAAAGTTAATCTTTTCTTTCCCATTTTTTTTGCTAAAAAATTCTTTTTAAATTTTTTTTTTTAAAAAAAAAAACTGATTTTTCTAGGGGTACCATGTGCAAAATATTGTAATATCAAGGGTATCGTGTGCGCAAAGTGGTAACTTGAAGGGTGACGTGTGCAAATCATGAATATTTTTAAAGAAATTTTTTTTTTTTCTGAAAAAAAAGAAACAACTTTTTATTATTATTTTTTGCTTATTAAAATATTTTCTGGATTTGTTTTAAAAAGTCTAAAATTTTGAATTTTATTTTATTTTTTGATTTTAATTAAAATGGAAAATCATCACTATTGTTAATTAGTAATTAACTTTTATTAACTACTCTACCTAACAACTACACCAACCAAGGCCCTGTATGATAGGACTGCATCATTGTGATTTGATTTGATTTGATTTTAATGAATTTGATCTGATTTTATTGGCTCTTATCTAGATGAAATTTAATTCGAATGAGTCTGATCTGATTTGAATGGCTATGATTTGATCAGAATAAAATTCGAGATTAGTATTAATTATGATATGATCAAATTTCTTAAATATGATCTGATTTGAAAGTTTCTGATCTGACCAAATTTGATTTGAATAATTCTGATCTGAATTTAATAAATATGATCTGATCTGAATATTCAGTTTATTAAGTCCTATCATACGGGGCCTAACACATCATCACTTAACGGAAAAATCTAACATAAGTTACTATTTGGGTCTATGTGCACAAACTAGTAAGTTCAGGGTACCGTGTGCACACACTTGTCAAATTGGGTACCATATGCAATCAGACAAAGTTCAAGGATAACACGTGAATAGTTTAAATGAACGAAAGAAAAGGAAGATGCATATATAATTTGTTCTAGAAGACTTTGGCCCAAGTAGGCAGAAACCGCGCGCAGAATATCATGTCTAATGACAAATGGTGTGGTCCACTCGTGTCACCCTAAAAGCAATCAAAATCACCACTCGAGCCACACATTACAAAGTTCCAAATTATATGAAAGAATAGAAAGCTATTTAATTAGTTATTATGTAAAGATAACATATGATTATTGATATCACATGCACAAAGCTCGTCTTAGCTTCTCTCTCTTGGGTTCCCTACAAAGACATATCGAAAACGAAAACAACTGGTAGTGTATGAGTGAGTAATGGCGACCTGTGAGTGACACTGTGTGCTTGTGCACATGATTATGCATGGCCTATACAATTGGATACCATATCATTGTCTTTATCCATTCAGTCAATCACACAGAATAATATAAGAAATAATAAAAATTAATCTAATTACTTACATTTTATGCAATTTGGTTAGATAAAGTTGAGTTCAATCGGGTTTTCTTGGGTTGAGTTCGAGATTAGAGTTGGGTTGGCTCAGGTTTGGTTCACATTATCTAATCTTATTGGTTATGAGAACTCATCAATTTAGAGTTGAGTTTTTCTTCTAATTAATCTTATTTTTATCAGTTCAAATATCCATGTTTATTTTCTCGGATCGGGTTAAATTTTGTCCACCTTAGGTATAACCGTATCAGTAAGAGTGTCTTAAATTTTGATTATGTATCATTGTCTTCAATCTTCATCCATTAAGTTCAGTTGGGTATTTGACATAGTACTACAAGATAATGCAACGAAGGGATTTGAGTTCCCAACATTATTTATCTCATAAACCAACATGAGAATATTTAAGCCTAATTATGAATTGAATCAATTAGGAACTTGTGTACCAAAAATCGAGATGATTACTTCCGTATATTCAGTAATATATCATTAATGACGTATTTCAATTTTGATACTCACAATCAGATTATCTATGATGTGATTAGCATCACGTATATACTACATCGAAATACAATCTTGTGAATCCTCAGTTGCTCAACAATGTTTACTAATTTTTTTTTTTTTTTTGATGGGTACTAGTAGAATTCTAAATGATTGTAATCGAAGGCGTGGGAAAGGCCCCATAACAACTTCATACTCTAAATTATCTTTCACTGTACTAAAATAGTCAAGGATGAGTCATCCACAAATTTTAATGAATGTAATATTAAGTAGGGAGACAATTATAAAGGGTTTTGGGGGGTCTATCATTGCCAAATGACAAAGTAAATGGCGTGAGGGAATGAAATATCGGCCTCAAAAAGATGAGTACGAGACATGTCTTAATAAATTAATAAATGTTTAACTAATTTAGGCTTATCTTCTAACAAATCGGTTATTGTACGTTGCGCTCTGATTAAGAAATGAACAAGTGATTGTAGATGACTTTTGTTGCATGCAGTTCCTTCTGAGGAAAACTCATGCTTCATTATCATTTTTAATAATAATCAAGCCCTCTTGAGAAATTATACTCTGTATAACGAGTAGTGATCATTCATGCTTCATTGTTTTTGTTGACCTTTCTAATGTGTCTAATGGGTGGATACCAGGAAAACTATGCAAGTTTTGAGCCATATAAACACTTTAGATAAAAGTCGGAACTCTAGGATACTACAATTGAAACGAGTAATAGTATTATCTCAAATTCAATTCACGTCTTTAATAATTTTACGATAAAATCGTTTTCGGTGCAGACGATACCGAAAGACGGGAATCTTACTGATGCATACACATATAAGGCACTACTATTGTTAACAAGGGAAAAAGAAACATTTTTACAATGGAGAGATTGACACGCGCCTCACGCGCCTGAAGAAAAAGGAAGCAAGTTTCCCTTTGATCAAGCCATCGACGTACGGACAAGCTCATCAGGCCATGGCCGGCAGAGGCCGAGGACGCGGCAGACCACCAAAAAACAGACCGGAAAAGGAAGGCGATCACAGCCATACCAATTTCATCGGAGAACATGGAGAATCGGAGCAACCAACACAAACCCAGATAGAAAAGAGTTCGCCTCGACCTTTAATGTTCAGTGAGATCTTAACCTCTGCAATTCGAGGCTCAGGTATGAAATCTAACTCGGAAACTCATGCTGATGCAATTGATAGTGGTTTGGGATTGAATCACTCTGTGAACACTGGTAATTTAGAGACTGAAAACCCTCAAAACCCTGTTTCTGAGAATACTGATCTTGAGACGATAAAAAAGGGAACACAGGAGAAATTGGGAACAAAAACCTGGAGTAATGTTGTGGGAAAGAAGCCTAAAGTAGGTATGAGCCTGTTTTATGATGAAACAAGTGCCAAGGCAGAGGAAATCACAATTGAGGAGACTGATATTCACAATGAGCTAGAATACTGGAAATTTACTCTAGTTGGAAATGTGCTAGGAGCAAAACCAAAACTGAAGGACATTAAGGAATATGTGGAAGTTAATTGGAAAGACATTGCAGTGCCAGAAGTGTTGTATTATAAACGAGGATGGTTCAGCTTCAGGTTTGAAAATGAGGATGATATGAATGAAGTGCTGAAAGGAGGTCAGTGGAAGTTTAATGGGAATGCTCTAATTCTGAAACAGCTTACTCCTAAATTTTCACAGGAACTTGATCAGATTTCAATCATCCCTGTCTGGGTTTTATTCCCTGATCTTGAGCCTTGGCTATGGTCATCAGTAGCATTGAGCAAAATTGCCAGCAAAATTGGGACCCCTCTCTTTGCTGATCATACAACAACAGTAAAAGAGCACCTCTCTTTTGCAAGAGTTATGATTGAAGTAGATGTTTCAGCACATCTCCCTGATCATATTATGGTTAATACCCCATTTGGAGAAATCTGCCAGAAGGTCAAGTATGAATGGGTTCCATACTTCTGCTCTGGTTGCAAGAAACTTGGGCATGAATTAAGAACCTGCAAACTGAACAGGAAAAAGAAGGAATCTGTCAAGCAAGTCTATAGACCAGTGGAAACAAAAGAACAAGCTGTAGATAAGGAAGCAAATGCCACAAATGGCAATGAAAATGCAGCTGTTCAGGAGCCTCAGCTAGTCAAACAAACAGTTTTGGAAGTTGATGAACTGGGATTCAGGACAATCACAAAAAAGACAAGAACTAAGGATAAAAATGAGACAGACACCCATGTCACTCCTGTTTCTCAAAACAGATTTTTTACCTTAGCAGAAAGAGGACTGAAGGGGATAGAGTTTTCAGGCTCCACAGAGCAAATTTTTCCAGATAAGGTGGATGTCTTAGGGGAAGAGGAGCCTCCAGGCACCCCTCACACCCCATGAAAATTGCAGCTTGGAATATTAGAGGGCTTAATGAAGCCCTCAAGCAGATTGAGGTGAGGGACCTCATTCTGCATAATAAGGTGGCTATAATGGGAGTTTTAGAAACCAGGGTAAGACAAAAGAAAGCTGATAGGATTATTGACAAGATGTATTTTAGGGTAATGTATTTTAGGGTAATGAATGATAGTTGTTGTTGTGTTATTATTGATGAGGGGTGAACCCCTATTTATATCGTTACAATAACTTGTACAGTAAGACAGAGATCTACTCCTATTATTCCATAATACTATTCCTACCATAAGTCTAATATTCCCTAACCATATTACTTCCATAATCCTCTAACACCCCCCCTCAAACTCATGGTAACTTTGCAAAAGTTTCCATGGGTTTGAAAATTACAATAATTGTGTAAAAGAAAAATAGTATCTGTAGTAGCTTGATCAACCCGCAATGCCTCGTCCTTCCTTGTTCAGCAACAGTCGGTTTGATGGTACCGAAAAACCAATTGTTTGTTTGTACGGTTTACTGGACACCGAAAAACCACGTAGTTTGTTTGTCACGGTTTGATGGACACCGTAAAACCAAATCCGTACGGTTTAGTGGACACCGAAAAACCAAACTTGTAATTCAGTTTTTATGGAACTGAAGAAACCAACCATTAATTCGATTTTGATGGAATCGAAAAACCAAATTTGTTTGTTTTGTTTGTTTGTTAAGGGTCGAAAAATCATACGACCAAATCGTAGTTGTAAAGGGTGAACGTAGGAGAACAAAGGAATTTGGGTTGTGATCGATCGAAACCAAGGGGGTTACGTGTGGAGGCTGAAAGTTTATTTGGTTGGGCTCTTTGCTTGGGGAATAGGTAGACTTACGTAGCATGAGAAAATCAATTTTTTTTTTTTTTTTTGGTACGTAGATAGAAACAATTTGTAGCTAAGAATAAGTTTGAATCATCACTAATGAAATCCTGCCGGTGGGCGCCATAGATTATCAACCCACCGGCAGGTAGCGGAAGCGATTTGCAGAGTCCTCTACCCACCGGCAGGTAGCGGAAGCGATTTGCAGAGTCCTCTAGGAAAGAGGCTCTGATACCATGACAAGATGTATTTTAGGGTAATGTATTTTAGGGTAATGAATGATAGTTGTTGTTGTGTTATTATTGATGAGGGGTGAACCCCTATTTATATCGTTACAATAACTTGTACAGTAAGACAGAGATCTACTCCTATTATTCCATAATACTATTCCTACCATAAGTCTAATATTCCCTAACCATATTACTTCCATAATCCTCTAACAATTATTAAGGGCAGATTTGCAAGATTTGTTATGGCTAACAACTATGCAAATCATGTAAATGGTAGGATCTGGGTTTTGTGGGATCAGCAGCAAGTGAAAGTGGATATAATTGGTACTCATGCCCAATTTATTCACTGCAAAGTTCTTCACCTTAGAACAAATGAGGAAGTTTTTATAACTTTTGCATATGGTAGTAATGATACTAATGAAAGGAGAGACTTATGGACTGAATTAGAGAAGATTTCCAGTGTTGTTCATAATTGGATAGTCCTGGGAGACTTTAATACAATAAGGCATCCAAGTGAGAAATTAAGCTCAGCTCAGGCCCATGCTACTGATATGGATGATTTTAACAATTGTCTTAATCAGTGTATCTTGGATGATCTGAAGTATCAAGGCTGTGAATACACCTGGACAAATAAGCAAGAAGGTGATCACAGAAATTGGTCAAAATTGGATAGAGCTCTTGTAAATGCTCAATGGCTCACCAAATATCCAAACTCTTTTGCTGATATTCCCACAGCAGGTGTCTCGGATCATTCCCCACTGATTGTGACACTTTTTCAGGATATTTTGGTGAAAAAGCAATTCAAATTTCTGAATTGCTGGGGGAAGCACAGAGATTTTAAGGCTGTAGTTACTGCAAGTTGGACCAAGCCCTGCCAGGGGAACTCTCTGCTAAAGCTGTTTCAGAAAATGAAGCATGTTAAACATGGCCTCAAACAGCTGCATTCAGAGCACTTCTCTGATCTTCCTGGTAGAGTGAGGAGGGCAAAAGAAGAGCTACTTGAATGCCAAAAAGCATTGCATATGCAGCTTGGTAGTACTGATCTGCAGGAGGCAGAAAAAAGGCTGAGAGACAAGTACTGTAAGCTAAAGGATGCAGAACTTAGTATGCTTGCTCAAAGAGCTAAAGAGCAGCATATTAAACATGCTGACTGCTCCTCTAGGTATTTTTTTGCTAAAATAGCTGCTAGGAGAAATCAGAGTACAGTTGGGAAGATTCAAGACCATAATGGCAAAGAATGTGTAGGGCACACAGAGATAGCTGATGCT
Organism: Spergularia bocconei; assembly: GCA_963457585.1. Taxonomy (NCBI): domain Eukaryota; kingdom Viridiplantae; phylum Streptophyta; class Magnoliopsida; order Caryophyllales; family Caryophyllaceae; genus Spergularia; species Spergularia bocconei. The sequence goes on along the minus strand of OY734946.1, from coordinate 15,139,240 downwards.
TTTATCAGGTATTACAAGGAGCTCTTAGGGAAAACTAGCCAAGTCCAGCCTTACAATGTGGAACAAATTAAGAAGGGTGCTGTTGTGAATGTAAATTCTTTCCAAGCCCTGAATGCAGACATAAGTGATGAGGAAATAAGGAAAGCAGTTTGGAGCATTGATCCTAACAAGAGCCCTGGCCAGGATGGCTTTACCACAGGGTTCTACAGAGATGCATGGGAAATTGTTAAGCAAGATGTTCAAAAAGCAGTAAGATACTTTTTCAACACTGGCAAGATGATTAAACAAGCTAATAGCACTGTCATTACTTTGATCCCAAAAAAGCAGAATGCAGCCACTGTCATGGATTTCAGACCCATCTCATGCTGTACTACAATCTACAAAGTGATTAGTAAGATCCTGGCAAACAGGCTGCAACTTGTATTGCCAGAGATTATAGGAGAAGAGCAGGCTGCCTTTGTAAGGGACAGGAATCTGTTTGACAACACCATGATCTCTCAGGCTCTAGTCAAAGGTTATGGGCAGCAAAATGTATCACCTAGGTGTTTGATAAAGGTTGATATAAAGAAAGACTTCGACTCTGTCAGTTGGGAATTTATTGCAAGCTTTCTAAGAGACCTGAACTTCCCTGAAAAATTCAGAAATTGGATCATCCAATGCATCACTACCACTTGGTTTTCAATCAAGGTTAATGGTAATACTGAGGGGTTTTTTGAAGGGAGGTGTGGTCTGAGGCAAGGGGACCCTCTTTCTCCATACATTTTTGTTTTGAGTATGGAGATCCTTTCTAGAGCTTTGAGAGAAATGCCAAATATCAAGGGCTTCAGTTTCCATCCAAAATGTTCGAGAATCAGGTTGACTCACCTGATTTTTGCAGATGACCTAATGATTTTTACAAGGGGAGATGTCCCTTCTGTAGCTGCAGCAGTGGAATGTCTTCAGGAGTTCTCAAAACATTCAGGCCTCTATGCTAACACAACCAAGACTGATGTATATTTTGGTGGCATACATCATGCTGTCAAAAATCAAATCCTTCAGTTGTCAGGCTTCTCTGAAGGTAGTTTCCCCTTCAGATATTTAGGCATCCCATTAAATTCAGCTAGACTGAGCTCTGATATGTATGGGCAGCTGCTTCAGAAAATCAAAAATGCTGTTAGTCATTGGACAGGCCAGCTCCTGTCTTATGCTGGAAAACTCCAGCTTCTTAACTCAGTCATCTTTGGCTTAGATAATTTCTGGTGTGCTAGTATTCTTCTTCCAAGAGGTATACTCAAGCAAATTAATCAGCATTGCAAGAAGTTTCTATGGAATATAGCAGATGGGAAGAGGAAGATGACGTTTTATAGCTGGAATAAAGTCTGCTCTCCTAGAGAAGAAGGTGGCATGAACATTAAAGAAGCTTTGTCTTGGAATAAAGCACTACTTCTTAAATGGCTGTGGAAACTAGAAAATGAAGGGAAAGGCATCTGGATTCAATGGATAAAAGCATACAAGATTCACAAACACTCTCTTTGGGATGTCAAAAGTAAAACTTCGGATCCTGAAAGCTGGAGGAATGTGATAAAGGTCAGAGATGAGTTGCTAGAAATGATGACAAGTGTTGACAATGCTAAACTCAGGCTGCAAGAATGTGGTATCAGTGGCAAATTCAAAGCTACAAAAGCTTATGACCTGTTTAGAGCTGAAAATGCTAAGGTAAATTGGACAGGTGCAGTCTGGGACACAGTTAGTATGCCAAAACATAGCTTCATTTCCACCTTGGCTATGCAGGGAAAGCTTTCGACAATTGACAACTTGAACCATCGAGGCATGCCAATTGTAAACCGATGCTATCTCTGTAAAAATGATTTGGAAAGCCATGACCACCTATTCTTCAAGTGTAGCTACTCAAGAGTAATCTGGGAGGAGCTCAGAAGGTGGACTAGATGTCAACTCAAGGATAGTTCAATCTGGAAAATAGCAGAGCTCTATGGGAAGAAAAAAAGAGGCAGAAGTTGGAGATCAAGATGGATAAAATGCAGTTTCACAGCAGCAATTTATCATATTTGGTATGAAAGAAATTCCAGAGCTTTTGGAGATCAAGAACATAGTTCGGAATGGATTGTTTACCGGATAAAATACATCGTTTGTGTTAGATTGTATGCCTGGCTTCGTAATTCTTTCTCGGAAGATGTAGTTGAACACCTTATTGGGTAGTTTTTGTAGTTCTCTATTGGTGATACTTTGTAAGTCATTTTCCTTCTTTTTTTCTCCCCCGTTGTGGATGAATAAAGATGGAAACCAAATTTCTTGCAAAAAAATACTATTGTTAACAAGGTACACTCCACATCAACAATACACCCTTGTGGGTCTGGGAGTGTCTATGCTTGTAACCGCTACCATTGTCCATACCCGGCCTTTCCCGTCAACCCAAGAGACAAGGCAAACCAAGAGAGGACAATGAGGTCGTATTCAGATCTCACTATCTCTATATCATTCCAATCCACAAGTGACTTAATATCGTTCCGATTTACATTATCTTTCTCCATCACCAGTTCGGCATAGATCAATTGTTTTCCCTGAAAAAGCAATAGAAATACAATAAACAGAAACCATGCATGAACAATGGACAAGCATCACCTACGAGTCTACGACACTAAGAAGTAGCCAGAAGACGAGCTTTGTGAACCCATTGGCGCAAAACTTTGAGAAACCCACGCCGGCATAAGGTAGAAGCAAGCTATGTCAGATTGTACACCGCAAAGAGTTCACACTTAAATCACTGTCTTCTTGAATCAGCAAACCAAATGATCAGACATTCAAATGAACATTCCAACAAAAGTACTAAATTATCGGATAGATGAGGCGTTCGTCCTCCACCATGTTAAACCCATAAGAAGTTCACAGAATATACAGGACAGACTTGTGATACAGCCTAGTCTCATTGAATAAAAGAATTTGTAACGCAAAGACAGATCATGAATCAACTACAAAGCCTCTAAAATTTTCCTACCTGACTTCAATTTGCTAAGTTTGATTTAATTCACAATAAGAAAAGTTTACGTGGACGAATTCCAGAACAATGAAAGGATAAATAGACAAGCATCATGTACAACTTTCAAACTTCTTTCCCTTGTGTTGTTTCCTTTTGGAGGAGTAAGAATCCCTTTTTGAATCATTGCAACCCTGACTAAAATAAAAAACATCACCCACCATCAGAGCAACTGCCAATCGTCCTCCTGTGCACCCACTGTGTTGACGGAATTGAGCATATCGTAAGTGTCTTCAACTCCAACATCCCCGACACCACCAGCCATATCTGCTTGACTGGTTGCCCTAGGAGAGTTGCGGCTATGAGCAACAGTGAAGAGTGGAGCACCATTCGATTCTTCAGCAAGCTTAGAAGCTCGAGAGCAGAAATCATCAAAGTCATCTGTCAGTAAACACACCACAAGTATTAGCCTGCATTTGATTTAATGTATCTTGATTTACAACATCCGATTGCAAAACGCCAAAGACAAATCACATACTTCATAGTCCATACACATACATTTCCAAGACAGATTGACAAATCTGGAAATATGAACAACTATATTTGGATACTGTGATTTTAACAATTTTTAAATTGATGCAAAAGGCTCCACATCTACATCAAACAGATACAACTCTAAAATGTAGGCCAAGACTATTAGTACTCCCACCAGTTTTTCCAGCACTCCTTGACATTACATTTTTGGAGTGCTGAAAGAATAGGTGCCCCATTAGTATTACCAGAATGTATAGCAAACTAAACTAAAACAATCACAGTTGTTCGCATATTTTGGACAGCCACATGATCATCTGCTGGGATATGCCACGTAGAAATCTTTAGAAATAGGAGTAATAAAAAAAGCTCATGTAAAAAAAAAAAAAAAAGCACACTCAATCTTAGCTTCTTGTATATCCCAGCATGCTACATTGTAAACTCAATTTTGTACTTCCTTAAGTAAAACCCCCAATTACTATGTCGTAAGATCAGACTGCAGCTTCGTTCACGTGAGGGTACACAAGGCCACAGCCAAGCACACATCTAAAATTCCTTTTCAGTAATTATGATTGACTGCAACAGATATAAATACAATTACAACAGAGAAATAAATTTAAGTACCTTTGTCTCGGCAGTAAAATCCAATTGCCAAAGAAGGATCAATAGTCTCCAATGGCATGTGCCGGACCACACTAACAGACATTCACACAGTCAATGAGGAACATGAAAGAGATGAAATGGCAGAAGTTAATTATTTACAGTGAAGTCTTACTTGCTGTGGTAGGATGAAGTATCAGTCTCTAGGTCACCCTTTTTTATATCAACCACCTGAAAGATAAGTTAGAAGCATAAAAAACTTCCTTTCATTAACAACAGACACGAGAACAATTGCAAATTCCTAGCTATCATTACAACTGAAACAGCCACAGAAGCAGCAATTAGAAGCCAATTCCTTTAAATCAACCTAAATTATGACCTTATGTCATGACAACTATATTACTACGCACTAAAACTACATACGGAGTATATAATTCAGAGATGCTCAGCATTCAACCTTTTTTCTAATTCATTATTAATGATACTCTCAGGAATATAAATGCTTCTCCAATCTGTGTGACTAAGAATACAAACTATACAATCACAAATCAATAAGTTGCCACCATAAATTTCACCATGATTCATGACTAATCAAACCAACAATTCATGGTCAACTCCAGCTATGACTAAGAGAAGTAGAGAACCATCACTTAAAATTAATTTATCCACTAAGTGACTGCAGTAAAAACTACAGATCATAAACATTCACCAGCATAACAAGAGACATTTGCTATCTGGAAGTCACATAGCATAGAAATGCAAGTCCACAATTGAGACCCTTCTTAGGAGGTCCTTTCCTTTTCTTCTTTTTTTGTTCACCCTTTAACTCAATATAGAATGGCTGTTAAAGGACACCAAGTACGGACTCCCAAGTACAAAAGGACGCCATGGGTGTGACGCCCGTATACAAAAGGGATAGAAGGTTAACCTATCAAGCTATCTGAGGGATCTTATCTACAGAAAGAAGAGTCAAGTGCCGATGAGAGTGGATCACTTGATGCGAAAATTAAGACAATTCCAAAAAGTGAAACTTTAACGCCCGAGGCAAACAAGCGCAAGCAAAATCAGCTATTCAAATACACCACCACGTAGCCGAAGGAACCATCTTTCATACCCCTTGATACCTCGATAGTCCTCCTCCCAAAAAAGAGAACATCTTTAGCCTTACGAGGGTGAACCCAACATAAGCTGAAAAGAAATATGGATCTGAGCCGCAATACTGAACCCAAGGGCAAGAGGGCAAAAGAAGATCGAAGGATTCCTTGTCCTCACCATATACAGAACAAAAGCTAGCCAAAGTTTAACCTCTCCTCTTAAGTGTGTCTTATGTGGGTTTTTTTTTCTTATGCTACTACTCAAGCAAAAAGAACAAGCTTATGGACGAGCCTTGCACTTCCAAATTGCAGTGCCTGGGAAATCGAAATAAATAGTATCTAGTAGATTCCAAAAGGCTACCCAATTCTCACACCCAAATAGGAGCATAAGAGAGACGTTTCTCTCAACTATTCTGAATCACCAATTCAGATTGATCTACAGAAGTTCTTTTCAATATTTGCTATATTTCAGGGTCCCCCCAATTACCTAAACCTCCACAGCTCTCAAAGTATAGTGGTGCATAAAAGACGAAAATGTTCAGCCACAAAACATAAAATCCAACCCCCCACATAGCACATGGTTTAACGACGTAACGCAAAGCCTTGTTAGAACTTAAAAGTAGTCAACTCAAGGCATTCAAATTGATCTCCGCACCCTAAAGCCTCAACGATCTCTCTTCAATGTTTCCAAATGTGAAATTATCATCTCAGACTCTTCAATTTAAGTGCGAACCATCTATCTTGGTGAAACTTATGCCTTTCTTTTAATGCCCCGTAACATAAAAGTGCAAACAACAGACAGAATTCTCTAGGTCAGCCTCCTTGACTATTGTCAAAAGCACCTTGAAAGGTTTTAATGCAGTCATGTTTCAGGTGACTCATAAAAAGCAACAAATGAGATATGCTGCAACAACAAAAGGATTCCGAGTCTGCACATGAACTGGCCTATGTCACAGTCAATGTGAGTTAGAAAATTGAAATAGAAGCCAGAAGGAGAAACAAGATATCAAAACAAAGCAAGATAGGCGAGGAAAAAATTCAAAGAAAAGATGTGGAAAACTTATTTAAGAATAACTCAGAAACAATCTGTATGAGACCTAAGAGAGATTTTGAATAAGCCTGGACTCTCAAACTTTTGTTTTTCTAGCAACAAGTAGAAATCAAATCTTGAACTCTACCTTCTGAAAAGTTGGAATGACAAAAAAAACAAAAAGAAAAAGAAAAAAAAAGGTCACACCCCACTCTACTCCCAACTGCACTCATATAGCTTCCAGTCACCCTCATCTAAGTAGGTAACAATTCCTAGACTCCCCAATCACCCAGTCTGATATTTCCCAGAAGCAGCATGTGTTTGCAAACTCAAGAACCTTCCTTTCCCCAGTGTGCAGAACTTATCCGGCATACACTTTACTCATTAAAGTAGTTAATCAATTTACTCTATTATGATGTCTACCTTATACATGAGACATTTACAAGACCTCATGTTGATATACATAGATACAAAGATCAAGCAATTCTAGTAATATATATTCGGGAGACGCAAGAATTTCAAGGCTCCAGCAGAAAAGAAATTTAAACCAAAAAATGCTTATAAACTAGTTTGCTGAAGCTGAAGGGTATCACCATCAAACAATTGGAGAGAATGAACTCATCAGAGAGAAGAAGTCGGATCATAAGCACTCTATAGTCTATATACTTTTAGCACACTACTGCTAAGTAGTAAGACAACCTTAGTATTCTCCTGCCATAAAGCCTTGACTATTATGTCATTGGGAGAGGGAAGGAGAATGTAGGGACGGATGAGTTTGTGATTAGAATCTGAGAAAGGCCTGCAGGACTTTTTATGTGCATGTTATTCCCCATAAAACCAGTGGCACAGCAGCTTAAAAACAATAAAGCTCTTCGTTTTCTATTCGTATTCAATGAGAAACGGATTTTCAGTTGCTTGTTAACACACATCCTGGAGCAAAATGTTCCTACATTTTTCTAAAGTAAAAGTAACTACGAAATATTTCTGGTGTGTCAAAATTATCAAATAGCATAATACAAAAAGAAACGTAAAAGTTCGATGCCCTGACTCTTAAAACACAGTAACAATCAAAACTTACTGGTTGAGCTTCATGAGGATCCAGGTAGAAGGCGCTGTCATCTTGCACGCCAATTATATACGTTGAAACACCAGGCTTCCCACCCAAGATGCCAACACTCTGGGGAAACGCAAACATTGCCCTCAGTAGAGGAACATACCTGAAATGGACATACAACAATATAAGACAACTGCAAGACGTGAAGGCATGCATCTTTTGAAGCACGTCAGAAAGAAAACTAAACACGTCAACATCATTCTGGAGGAGTCACTTCAAAGGTATTTTTATGTACTGACACCAAAAGACACTATAAAAGGACAGACTATAGGTATAGGGAAAGAAGAGGTAAGATGATCAGGCATCAGATAGTGAGAAAAGGAACAAAGTGATCTGTAGAAGACCACATCTTAGGTCAATTATAACAGCAGGAGTTCATACCCAGAGAGCATACTGCTCCCTTCCAACAACAACAACAACAACAACAACAACAACAACAACCAAGCCTTATTCCCAAAATGATTTGGGGTCGGCTAACATGAATCGTCATCCAGTAACCGTCGTGTGTACGCCAAGAAATTTCGAAAACGTTATAAACCTTTTAGAAGTATTTACACACTTTCAAAGTAAATTTAGAAAAGTCGTCAAAAAATAAATAAAAAGGTTTAAAAAATATTGCAAAAAACATATGAACTTTGAACACAAGTTAAAAAGTTTTGAAGAAAAAAAAAAAAGTTGGAAAAACCAAACAAATAAATCAAAAGGGGTCAGAATAAATCCTCCACATGGATAGAGTCTCGCCACACTGCCCTCTCCAACACCATACTCTTTTCAAGCCCTAGGGAGCTCATATCACTTCTAATCACCCTCGTCCAAGTCATATTGGGTCTTCCCCGACCCCTACAAATATTATCACTTCTCCACCCTTCTACTCTTCTAACAGGCGCGTCACTAGGCCTCCTCCTCACGTGGCCATACCACCTCATTCGGTTCTCCATCATCTTATCCCATATGGGTGCAACCCCTACTTTCTCCCTAATAACTTCATTTCTCAACCGATCACGTCTTGTATGTCCACACATCCATCGTAACATGCGCATCTCCGGCACACTTATCTTATGAATGTGACACTGTTTCACGGCCCAACATTCCGTGCCATATAACAGTGCCTGCCTAATTGCCGTTTGATAAAACTTACCCTTCAACTTATTGGGCATTCCTCGATCACACAGAAATCCTGTGGCATTCTTCCACTTCAACCAACCTGATTTGATCCTATGAGCCACATCTCCATCCAATTCTCCATCCTTTTGAAGAATCGATCCCAAATATCGGAAATACTGCTCCCTTCCGTATTTCCAAAAATATCTGAACTATATCTATGCCATGCCCTATTTTATCCTCATCTTTCTTACTTTCAGATAGAAAAAGAGACCCAAGACATCTTTGCAATATCGTATTTCATACTCATCTTTTTCATCAATTTGTATTAGATAATGGATAGATATTGTCAAGGTGAATAAAGAAGGTCCTCAAAAGCAGACAGTTACAATGAAGTCCAATCTCGTTGAATGAAGCACCCAAGGATAACAGAGAAGCTTTAAACATTTTCCATCCCCAAAATATAATAAAAAGAAAGCCTATCAACCTGAAAAAACATGAGAATTTCATTCCAACCAAGTGCACCAAAAGATAGCTAAAAGCACACACCTCCATAACAACTTCCTTTGTAATACCCAAACCTCAAACCTCAACCTCAAACCTCAAACCCCACTGGTAGCTAACCACTCGTACATATACATTGTACTCCTCAATATTTTTGATAAGACAAATACAACAACATCATAATTAAATGATACACTTAACATCTGATTAATCACTCTTGCACATGAGCATCTGAGAAACAAGAACCTGTACGTAGATCAAATGATCATAAAGGCATTCTCAATTGATTACACAGAAACACACATCTTCGGGCATAATCTTCCATAAAGCTGGTTTATACCTGAAAAGCTTTTATATATTAACACCAATAAGGACTCACAGTCTTGTCTATCTTTTTGGGGTGGGACCTTTACCTCATTTCCTTTTGGGATTAGGCTGGTTTTGCGGAATCCACTATCACCATTTTGTAGCATATTTTTAATAAACAGTAGCCAAATTTTCGAAGGATTCCATATCATTAATTATGTTTCATACTTTTTATCATTGCTACGGAATACGGATTATAATTTAAAAAAGGAATGGCATGCAAAAGAGAACATAACTTGGTGAGAATATTTACAGCATCAAGCCAAAATTCTATCAGCTAGCCAACCAAAATTCCAGACCTCTGCAATCTTAATCCAAATGTCAATGAGCCTTTACTAACATTCAGCCAAACATAAGTACACAAAGTCTTATTATTCCAGTAGGTAAAACTTGCGCTCTATCAGCAAATCCAATCCAGGACTTTACTTTTTCAGCAGAATAATTTGAACAAGATTAGGTCAAAAAGTTAGGACAGATGTCAAGAAGTAATGTCTAAACCGAAAACAAAAGTATCATTCTTGATAAGCCTCATTCAAACGCCTAAGTCCCAGTCTCTAAACATGTATTAGGCACTAACCAGAGCAATGACGCGGACAAATAATTTTGTACAACTAAGGTCACACCTTAACTTTTTCCAGATTACGGCTCACAGCTATGCAACAACCAAATAAAATCACTTAAGCATCTAATAAAAAGCAGGCTTTGAATTAAATATATCGACTGCACCCAGCTACAGTCATTAGTCCAAGTGCCTCGATCTTCTAAGCAAACATTCAGATATGAAATCCAATACCCAATACTCAATCAGGGAGGGAAGTACCTTGACGTGCACTATCTTAAAACCAGGCTTTATTTTGTAATCAGATAGTATATGCCTTCACAAACTAATGATCATGGAAAGGAAACTCTAATTTACTTTAACGAAAGAAAGAAATATGTGGCTCACTTAAAAAAAAAAAAAAAAAAAAAAAAAAAAAACCGAATAACAACAACATCTTTACCCGAGCGCCTTAAAGGCTCCCGCCATAAGGCGGGGTAAGGGGGGGTCGGATGCACGCAAGCCTTACCCCTATTGAAACATAGAGAGGTTGAGCACGGATGACCCAAAAAAACCCGAAGAACATGGGGATATATTTCACAATAATACAGTAGCAACCATAATCCGGCGTTTCTATCGTTAACCATACAATTCTCATGAAGAATAATTTTCTCAATAGTATACAACACGCAAGCGCAACCACATAAATTGCTGATCCGTTCAACGAAGGGAAGAAACCTAAAGATGTAGGCACAACACATTTGCATGACCTACATTACCACTCATTTAAGTAAACACGGGAGGCAAATCTTTACAGATTGAATAGAATATGAGACCTTCACATGTCATTAAGGGAACCTTAATGTAGAAAAGAAACAGTTAAAAGTGCAATGTGTTTCAGATTCAGAACTTGAAAGCATAACAGACCTGGGATTAAGTTTATCGAGACCAAGAACCAGAGGAACCAGCAAAAGAACAGCTGTCCAATCAGTCTGGCCACCTGAATACTCAAGGCAGCAGCCCAACACATCTTCTACACAAACAACAGGAGCTCCACCTCTTTCCCCATCCTCATCACCAGACACAATGTAAACCGCCATTGGCAAGGATTTGCTGACTTTCTCTTTCTCCCCCCGCGCCAGAGTTTCCCAAGCACGACACATAGCATAGGGACCTACCCACGACCCAGCTGCTAGGCCGTAACTCTTTCCAACTTCCAAAAGTTGGTGGATAGAGAATGCTGATTCCTCGGAATCACCAAAGTCATTCAATATCTCAGTGTAGCCTTCGTCAAGTTGCTGTATCATATGAACAGTATTGTTATAAGCATATTGGCAATCCATTCCCTAAAACAACCAATCTACAAATAAAATTCTCCGATTTAAACAGGGGAGGGGGAGTCAATGGCAGTTCAGTCTCACCTTATTTACAGTCTTTCTCCAGGACCTCCCGAATCGATGAATAATCAAAGCCTGTACATTCAACAATTAACTCTACAATCCAACTCCACTAATCTAACATAGCAATCGAACAACAAAACCGCGAAAACAAACACAAAAGACAAACCTGAGCGACAAGCATTTGACTACTCCGAAGCATACAACCCCAATTAACATCACTCGTATATTTCGAATCCCCAATCGGATTAAAACCTGCAGCAACAATCAACACAATCACAACCCGCAAAAAAAAGAAACTTAAAGAAGAAGCTAAATATCAAAACACAAAAACAGAACAAAATCAAACCTTTCCTATACGTCATTAAAATCCTGGACGAGAAATCCTCAACGAAGGCAGCAAACCCAGCACTAGTAGTAGGATCACCACCAGTAGCAGCGTAATCGTCAAGCTTATAACAAACCCCCAACAGCCAAATATCACTACCAGAGGTAACAACGTTTGACTTGCAATACCCAAGCATATGCTCCTTAATTCTCCTAATTGACCCGCTCGCCATAATTCTCTTCACAGTAGCTGTCCAACCATTACAATTATTACTATTACTCCTCGACACTGGCTTTTTTCGGCTTTCGAACAGCGAAAAAGCCGAAACTACTACCCCGGAAAACAACGTTGATGATGATTTACGATCGGAAGAATCAGAGCAATTGCGCTTGATTTTCGGCGAACAATTGGAACTAGTACTAGTACTATTTGATTTCGAAGTAGTACCAGCTTTATCAAGCGAATTCTTCATTACCTATAAATTCTCTCTCCTCGATCATCTCTGATCATTACTATTCTGCCCTAATTCACCAAAATTTTGCTAATTGAATTCTCTACAGCTGCGAAAATCGCCGCAAAATTGAGAATTATGCGACAATCGAATTGGGGGAATTTGGAGAGAGTAAGAATTAGGTTTTTATAGAGGCGATCGAGTCGGAAAAGGTTCAATGTGCGGTGGCGTTGACGGCGGTGGGAGTTGTCGACGGTGGTTAGGGAGGGAGAGGAGAGAGAGAAGAATTAAGATGTCCCCTCTAAAAGAAACGAAAGAGTAAACGCAAGTATATTGTTGTTGAGTAAACTTAACTCGTGTGAATCCAAGTTTGACAGGACTTTGAATGCGCGATGCGGGATAGATGCGGGATAGTTTAGTAGGCAATGGACCAATGGTAACCTTCTTGTCGATATTTTTTTTGAGTGGAATATGTCGATTGTATTTAGGAACTAGGATGGAAGCATGTGCGTTACACGGGTCTTTTAATTATCATTCTTATGATCAATGGGATTCGAACTCCTATGTTCACGTTGGATGGCAAAATTTGATATCCGACTAATTAGGTTTCGTAGTAGTACTACTGAATAATAGTTTTTGGGATTCAAATTGTTTCTTTTTCCTTTGATCTTCGTACTCTCAGGAATTGGTTTTCTAATGTGTCCAATGGGCATACGTTAAAAAACCCGATTTACTATATGCAAGTCGTGAAGTGACTTTTAATTGAAATCACTTATTAAAGATCTCTATTAGACGTAACAAAATAAAAACTATGTCTATATATGTCTGTATAGTTTTTTTTCCCCGAAACACTACCTTACTTTTCCATTTGTTTATGAGACGTTACAAATGATGGGATTTTGGCCGAAAATGTTTCAAGTTTCTGTTCGACCTCTCTTCATGGCGTCATTGTTGCCCGAAAAAAAAAAAACCGTTTTAAACCCCCCCCCCCCCCCCCGACCAATTACCATGTTTACTCTCTCTCAATCCTTAACAGGGTATATCTCAATGATTATATGTTCAATAAATAATTCATTTAACTAATAAATAGTAAGTTTCCCGAATTTTATCTAAACAAAAGGTAAGCAAAATTCAATAATATGATCAAAAAGATTTGTAGATTTGACCAAATTTGTGGTCAAAGAAAATAACCCGTGGTACAAAATTCTTTCTAGATAGATACAATTAGTTTGTCAGCTTTTATATTTGATGATTGTCTTATATGTGTCATGCATGAGTAAGTGTTAAAAGTGTGTGTACATACTACTACTAAGAGTCCTATTGTATCTTAGATTGATACTCCATCCATAACAAATAAAGTGTTTATACGAACGTAGGATTACTTTTAATAATATAAAATTACCCAAACTCTCTAAAAACCTGCGGTCGTTGTGAGCCTCTCTAAAAAAGGCTCCTTTAATAGTATAGAAAGATTTAATAGTAAAAAAGTCCGAGGCCACAATACCCAGGATATAGGGAGGACCACTATCAAACCAGACCCGAGTTGTGTAATCAATCAGACTCTCATATGACCAGCCACATGAGCTGCTATATTACATGTTCTACAAATATGACTAAAACTACAAGACGTAAATTTGCGAGACAAAGAAAAAAACGTCTGAAACTATAAGACCAGAATAACTAGAGCTAAAAGACGCCGACTGTAGATGATTCACAAGTTTTAGCGAATCCGACTCCAAAATAACAGAATTAGCACCCTGCTGTCAAGCCATCAAAAGACCTAGCTCTGCCGTTTTCGTTTCGACCACGTCTGGTTCTCATATCTCCCTCACCTGTTCACATGCAACTCTCATGACTTCCCCCTCTGGCCCCTGAATCACCACTCCTAACCCAGAAAATTCGAAACTCTGTCAAGAACTTGCAGAAGGTCAGCAAAACTACCCCCATGGACTCCCTCAAACAACCCATCCAATCACACACATCAACTTCGCCTCCTTTCACCCTTCTCCTCAGACCACTACTCCACAAGGTCCCTCCCTTTTGATGAATCTGATCCGAACATGGCTGCAGTGTAGGTTATAGAATTATTATTTTCCAAAAACAAAACGTAATCACAATCGTCCTCGATTACGCCAAGGACTTACTCTGTTTGACCTTTTAGAAGCCGAGGATGAAACCATTGAGTTAAAAGAACCGCGAATGTATTCAGATAAAACATTACTGTAATACACCGAATTTCAGAGGAAGTTTCTAAGAGATTAAGGGCTCATATGATGTGTTTAAAAGGATTGATAGTGCTACTCATACCAACAAAGTTAACTTTCCTTTTAGAAAGCCCATGTGATAAGAACTCCACAGTTAAACGTGCTTGACTGAGAGTAATTTCAGGATGGATGACCTCCTGGGAAGTTTCCCAGGGTGCGCCAGAAGGACCGTGTTGGTCTGTGAGGTCAGCCCACAGCCTGGTAAGCTGCCATAGGTGACTACTTCCGGCTCAAGCGCTGAGGCGGGGTGTTACAATTACGCACCTTCATTTGTGTTTGATAGCCTAGTCGACTTAGGCCCTGCTTGATAGGACTTAATAACAGTATTATTCACATCAGTTTAGAGTCATTCAAATCAGATCAGATCAGATCATAAATGTTTAAATAACTATCAATGTATTTGGTCCATAAATGACACTAATTCGTTGAAATTCAATCAAATTTTCAACAAATTCAGATTAGATCAGAGTCATTCAGATCAGATCAGTTCAGAAAAGATGCATTCCTATCAAACAGGGCCTTAGTTACGTTTATTGATTATTGTACATAATTCTCTTGTTAGTTGGATTTTAGAATCTTTTCTTTTGAGTTAGGGAAAAACCAAAACCGTCTACGCCCCGTTTGAGCTAAGATGGTAGTCATTCTTTGAGGAGAGTGACTCATTCATCTACCTATCTTTCTTGAGGGTGCTTTTTTCTATGATTGTTTCCCAATTTTTTCGCGAGACCATCTTTACCTTGCAAGGAATACCCCTCAGTCATGGGTACCCATGAACGGAAGTAATGGGAGTTGAAGGGATCTGGAACACGCTTAAGATCATCTGAAATTAATAATGTTGATTTTGCATGTTTTGTAAGTCTCTAATATATTTAGACAATCAAGTAGGTATCACTTTTGGAAGTCTCTAATATCTTTGAATAATCAAGTACGAATCATGAGCTTATAACATACAAATGTTTAGACCAAATTTGACAAACCTTACCTCAACCAAACCGTTTTGATCTGAAAATCACACAATTTAATCAATGGCCCGAACCCAAAATGAATACGCATCAAACCGACCAAAAGTCAATTTAACCCAAAATTACACAATTCAATAAATGAGCCGACCCGTTTTACGGACTCAAACTCAATTTGGCCCACAACTGCAAAATGGTCCGTCCCAACCCAATTATGACTCGGCCAAAGCCCGACTCACGACCTGTTCGAAGTCGCCCCGAACCCGAAATGCCACGCCCAAAGTGGACCCAAACTCGGGAAAACCTGATAATAAACCGGCCCGATGGTAACCTGAACCGAACTCAGATTGACCCAAGTAAACTCCGACTCTTAATTAACCCGAACTAGCGTTATAATTTGTCCCGAATCTGATCCACCTGTTACAACCCGACCTAGAACCGACCCAATCGACTCATTTACCACCCTTTCCCGGGGTACCCATATAACCATTGTTTTACCAGCAGACAGTTACTTAATGCGAAGACAAGACAAAGAAAGTTCAAAAGACGAGAGATAAAGAGAGTGTGTGATTGACTAGTGAGAAACTGACAAATTTCGAGTGCGAACAGATTTAACTGTAACCGGCGTCGTTATTTTCTTCCGGCGACATTAACCAATACCCCCCACCAGTAAATCTGTTCCTCTACCAAGAAACATGCCCTTGAAGGTTCCTCTCTCTCTCTCTCCCTCTTTTTAAGTTTCCTGTGAATTAGTAAGATTTGGGGAGTTTTCACTAATTTTATAAGAGATTTATAATTCAGATATTCTAGAATTTGTGTAGCCCTTAATTTGATTGCATATCTTATGTGTTTTGTGTGTGAAATTGTGGTTTACGACTTCAATCTTGGATTTTTTGGAATTTGGGAGTGATTTTTTTTTAATTTTTTTTTGGGGTCAGATTCTTATATCTTCAATTATTAGGTTTGCTGAGTAGTTCTACGAACAGGATTCAGGTTTTTATTCGCGTGAAGATGGAAATGCTGTCTCAATTGTCCAAGGTAATGCGTATTCGTTTCTTTCGATTTTTCTGTGTAATTGATAAATTATGGGATAAGAACTTGTTTTGGTACATGGGATTTGAGTTTGCTGAGAAAAAGATTTGAATATGGTATGCATTTGGGAAGTTAACACATACTGTACTTATGTTTGCTATGTTTCTTGACGCAAGCTTGAACATTTAACGATCCCTTCTCATATCGAGGGTAAGTCCTTTTCGGGATATGGTGTATTTTTGATAGCTAAGGTGTTGTGTCACATGTAATTAGGATGTGCCTTGAAGGTATAACGTTTTAGTGATTCATGCCCTAGATAGGCTAAAGCTATGCTTGCACATTCGTCCATAGGTCAAATCGGATATGTAATTATTGGAATAATTGTTGTAGACTCAAATGATGGTAGATTGGCCTCTTTAAGTAGCGTCTCTATGCATTAGCGTAGCAAGAATAAAGGTAGCTGATGAACCTACCCAAGGTACCCTTAGGAAAAATGCGGTTTCTTAGAGGGGTTTAGTTAGTGGCTTGCAGAGTTAGCCACCGGCAGTGATGTATCTTTGATAGCATTATTGGAGGCCTACAACTCTATTAGTTGCTTAGGTAGGGGGTAGGGGTGTAGGGTTTCGTCTCGATCTACACATGGCATTGTTTCTGATGCGCTTACTTTACACAGTCTGGATTTTACGAGGTGCAAGGTTAAGGCTTGCCTACTTTAGCATATTGTTCATCAGGTATAGGAATTTAAGAATATTGGTGGTAATTTAACTCCCAAGATACAAGAACCCGATGTCTACTTGTGATTTGTCTATGTATGTAGGATTGACCCTTAGGAAATTACATCAAACCCATTATTGATTTTGGTAATCTCCCACACGGCAACATGTTGCACACTGAACAATGGCAAGTAGCAGCATTCTTATAAGCAGTTTGCTCTTCCTGGATTGAATAGTTTATTGTAACCAGAGCTTGACTGCTTGAGTAAGTAACTAAGTTGCTATAATATAGCAGGCATTTGTTGTTTCTGCTCATAGCTTACCCACATAGGATATAGTTATGTTTTTATTAGTTGACGTGTATGACATGGCTGGGCATAAGATAAGCATGCTTTCAGGAGTCATGTATCCCCTCAACATCTTGTCTCATGCATCACCTCAATTCTTTATACACTGAAACCCTTAATTTTAAAGCTTATATTTATTTTAACTTCGAATAATTGTATAAATTGGATTTTGAATCCCAATTAATGGAGATGTAGTTCATTTAACCACTAACCACTAACCACTTGAAGCTAGTAACAATGTAACACCACTAAGCCCCATACATAGCCGGATAGCCCTCAGGATGTTAACCTCCAGTAAATTGGATAGTGTTACACTACCTTAAACTGATGACTGAGGCACTACCATGCCAGTGAAGTCCGTGAAGGAATGAACGCAGCAATTTGTACTATGGTAGCTCGAAGATATCTTTTGCTGTTGACGAGTTCTTTTCTAAAGCAATAGGTAAAAAAAAGTAATGTTCTGGACAGCATGATGCTATTGCTCCCTCTCTTAGTTCTTTTAAGTGGGTTTCTAATTTCAATTTGGTTTGCAGTGCTTTGTCCCTTTCCCTCGTTGTTTATGTAGGTTCAACACATTTGTCTTTTCCGTGTCTGTTTCAGACTTGTGATATTTTTTGTCAGTACTTACTCTGACAATATTTTCTTGCAAATCAGTCTGTGGAACAGGATGGGATTGGGAATGTATTCAATAAGTTGGTTAAGCAGTTGGGAAATCCTGTGGAGTTTGAGCTTCCTGATTGGTTCAATAAATGGCAGCCTGCTCCTTATACTTTCATAAAGCGCAGTATCCTTTGAAATATGTTAGATAGTCCACAGACGCATTATCATTGTTATTTGCACATCCTTGAGATAATTTTTTAAAAGGCATGTGACACAATTCTCTCTGGTTCCGGAGATGCTTACTGTAACTAGCTGCTGATCTTTACATTGCCTGTACACTATCTATAGGTGGAATATAAGCTCACTGGCATATGTTTTCAGATTTGTGTGTGACTGTGTGTGTGTGTGTGTGGGGGGGGGGGGGGTTTCGATGTTGTCTGCCTTTGTTTGTCACATATCTTCATTTCTATTAAATATTGCTGCCTTTAATGCCTAACCAAGATATATATATCACAAAGAAGCTGAAAAGACGCTATGAGGATGATGGCATATTTTGCTCTTGCAATGAATCCCCTGGATCCAATGCTTTGTGTGGTAGAGATTGCCACTGTGGGTAAGTATTCAAATTGAAAAGCCATTTGTTTAGTTGTATCGTATGAGCATTATGGATTCAAGCAGGCATTAACAAGTCCTTATTTTTGGCGAGTAGATCAGATTCTGCGAGCAATCAAAAACCTTTTAGAGTAACTTTTAGCAATCTTGATGTGTGCATATAAAGGCCTATAGATGTTTTATTTATCGTAGCATTCTGCCGTATATTCCAGGTTAGAAATACTTTCGGTTCACCATTGTGATTTACTTCATTCTCTAGAAATAATGTGATTGTCCCATTGTTGAAATATGAACAAATTTTGCTGAACCAAGGAATGACATTTAGTTACACATGGTATTTTACTTTGTTTTACGTTCATATTTCCTTGTGTTTATACTCAAGAGAACCATTCTTTTTGTTGCTCTCTCCTTTCCCCCATCAAATAGCGTTTATGGGTTTAATGTGGTGGTGTTGATGGTGTAAATGTCATGACACTTGAGTATGTCACATGGTTATTGTGCTAACATCAGTCACATTCTACTATTCCTTCAGGTTACTCTTGTTCCTGTCTGAAAGTTAATATGCCGGCTGATATATGTATATGCATCAATGTTTGTTTGTGTTATTTTTTGTTCACTATCATTTTCTCACACATTTTTCCAGGATGCTGCTATCTAGCTGCTCGTCAGGCTGTAAATGTGCAAGTGATTGCATCAATAAACCATTTCAGCATCGACCTGTAAAAAAGATGAAATTAGTGCAAGTACGTCTCTCTAGCAACATGTTATATTATCTCCTTTGTTTCTGTCTTTAGGCAGTTGTCTGTTAAAGAGCAATAGGATATGTAATTGTGTTGATCTAACGACAGTTATTCTTTGAGCATTTTTGGGTTAGTTCTATTCATGAGGCATATCATGGGTCTACAAGCTGTTTGCGTTAATTTTGGAGCTGAAGAGCCAGCTTTAGTTGCCTCTTCTATACCTTGGATGTCTGTGCTTGCTAGTTGGCTAATGAAATGATATGCGATCATAAATAGAAGGGATAAACGTGCTCTCACGGTGACAAGTTAGCAAATTGTCACATGAGAAAGAAAATTCATTCCTTTAGTTTTGTACCTATTGTGGCACTTAAACAGGGAGTCTGGTAGAGATGTAGTGTAGTTAGGTATTTTAACTGTAAGACCTGATGGAATGTTGAATACTTGCCATTTTAGTTCATACTTTTCTGATCTTTTAGATTTCACAAGAGTCATGCATTATCGCAAGATAACGGACCTGACATATACGGTACATAGTGACTCTCTAAGTCTACTTTATTGGAAAGCTACAGCCTTATTATAGTGAACTAGTTTACTACCCAGGTTATGCCCGAAATAATTTTTATTATTTTATGTCTTTGTGAACAAATAATTATATCAATAAATTTAATAATTTATAAAAACTCTCACTTTCAATATAGATGATGTGATTCCAGTTCAAATAAGTAATAAGGAATGTACAAAATAATAAGGGAAAGATGAAATTAATTAATACGGAGTAGTAAATATTGATTTTCTATAATAAAAAAAAATATTGTGAATTTTTTTATATGGAAAATGTGACTTATCTATCACCATGGATGGAATGTCCATCTACACTCTTTACAATAGAAGACATTTTAAATGAATTGTTTTAAGTGAAAATTAACGAGACATGCCACATGGCATGACAGATGGCCTAACGGAAGCCGGTGAATGTGGTCGCTGTCTCTAACACAAATTTTAATATTTAGTATAAGATTGGGTGTTTGAGGATTTCTGAGGAGACGAGAGTCGAGGTGTAGCGATAGGAATGGGGTATCTATTTGATAGGTATGACTGGAAATACTTATGTGATGAGCTAGATAGGCGTGGAAGAAAATTGGACCTTGGTTACCGAAGCGACTTCTGCGTTCTTTCCACTAGAATAGTATCATCATTCTGGAAAAATATTCAACAAGGTGCAATATTGACTCATCCATGGTCATTTGTTCCATAGCCGTAGTATATTATACAGAGTATTGGTTTTTGAGTCTAAGACTCTTTTCATGTTTTAGGTTCATTCTACATCATTTCTCCAAATCCGTATGCTGGCTTCATGTTGGAATTTTAGCTTTAGCCAATCAGTGTCCCCTGCTTATCATTTACCTTTATGGATTTTTTTGCTGGCTTCATGTTGAAATTATACAGAGTATTGGTTTTTCAGTCTAAGACTCTTTTCATGTTTTAGGTTCATTCTACATCATTTCTCCAAATCCGTACTGTATATATACGGTGCTTGACAGTAAGAGTGTTTCTCTTGAGCTATCTATGTATGGAAAATCCATAAGTTAATTAAAGACCACATCCTATTTGCCTTGAGGCAGATTCTTACATCACTGAAATCAGTTTGTTTGTTTGGAGTTTTTTGCTAATCATTTTCTATATTTATCAATTTGTGTTGGTTAATGTCTTGCAAAGAGTTGGAGACATTGGTTGGTTTTTCCTCCCCCATGATGATACTACCGGATGATAATAGGTTGGGATTGAAGTAATGGGTACAATCGGTTTCCTGTGCGAGGGACTAAGAACACCAGCTCATTTGGTAAACTTGTTTGTCTTTTGAAAGCGATAATGGTGGTAGTGGGCAATTATTTAGCACCAACACATGTCAATTAAAATTAAGCGCCCCTACTATCAACTCAAAATCGTACAAAACTCATCACCACACTTATTACACCAGTGATACACAACTGGCCCTACACCTCACGCCACCACCAGATCTGCCACCACCGCATCCACAACATTGTCAGACCAACCGGTGGAGGCCAATTTTGCCAGAGACGGAGAGTAGGAGAGAGACTTGAAGAGAGAGAAAAAGAGGGAGAGTAGGTGGTCGAGCTCGTAAAGGGTGTTCTAGGATACGAGGAAGGGAGGTTGGCGAGGGCGAGGGCGAGGGTGAGGAGCGACACTGCCAATGGTTGGAAGTCGGCAGTGGAGAGATCGGATCGGGGTTTTAATTGTGAGATAAGATGTGGGAGATCGAGATGGGTGCCTATATGGTGGTTTAGTCCGAGGGGAATGGTCGGAGATGGGTGTGAGAAGCCGGTCAGTGCTAAATCGGGACCGGCGGTCGGAGATCTGTGGTGGGGAATCATCGGCAATAGGGGAAGAATAGCTTGGAGGGCGGTTGTGGTGGAGGTGGTGGCTCAAGCCTCAAAGAAGGAGAGAAGGGAGAAAATGGTTTGGCAGATTAGGGTGTTTTAGAGTTAATGAGATATTAATTAGTTTGTAGTTAAAAGAACCCACTTTTGGAGGGTCATTTGGATGCGAATTGCCGATTAGGAAACTGGGTCATTTGGAATTGAATGGAGGAGTATTACGGCACTTTTGAAAAAGAATCAAGTGACTTTAAGAATTAATAGGTGGTCTCTTCGTATGAGGAGGTCTCATGGTAGATTTTTTGAATAAATTAACAAGTTGAGAATAAAAATGGGAAGAAATGTCATTGTTTTGGGTTAGTGGGTAGGTAATTGGACTTAATGGTTGAAATGTTTGGGCTAATGGTTGAAATGTTTGGGCTAATGGCCGCATAATTAGGTCATTAGTCACCAATTGCACTTTTGGCTGAAAAACTCCTTTTAGATGTGCTTCTGGAAAAAGTGCCTTTGAAGGTATTCTTTGTACAAAGTTTTCAAATGTAGGATTCTACAAAAAGAAAGTATGTATATATAAGGCACTTTCTTATAGTGTTCTTCTAATTTGGACACTTGTTACCCTACCCTTTAATCTTGATCACCTGTGCACAGGTTCAAGTATCATAGGCTGTTGCTATTCATTTGCAACTATTGTCATTTGTTAGCACTACCTATACTCCACTTGTTAGTCACCTTTCAACATAAATTTAGTGTGTGATCGATCTCAAAAAAAAAAAAAAAAAAAAAAAAAAAAAAAAAAAAAAAAAAAAAATAAAAAAAGTAGTGTGTGATCACCGTCTTCCACGCTACTCTGATGGAAAACTCTTATATCATTGCTTCAAATTTTATATTTTTCGTGTTGAAATGTTTTCTTCATTCTTTAACGTTCTCTATTCAATGTGCAAAGGTCAATTTGATTGTAATGATGTATGGTAAATCTGTTAGTTAAATTACCTGGTTTTCTGTTAAATAATGGGCTTTTGAGTTGCAGATGACAGTGGCCATTGCCTATTAGTGTTCTTTGGTTCCCATCATTCCTATCTTCTGGGTCTATATGATGCAAAATTGGCATGTGTTTTCAAAACATTACGTGTCTTTGTGCAGTTCTTCATGTTTGGGGATCTGATTTAGTGGATTTAATATTCAATGGGTTTTGATTATATTCTCACAAAGTAATTTGTCAACTTGGATTTATGTGGTGCTTGCTAGACTGAGAAATGCGGCTCTGGCATTGTGGCAGATGAAGATATAAAGCAAGGAGAATTTGTCATAGAATATGTAGGAGAAGGTGCTTATTTTGTGGTTTAATGGTGGCGCAATTGAGTTTGTACTTCTATTTTTCGATGTTGATTTTAAATGTTGTTTGTCTTGATAACAGTTATTGATGATAAAGAATGCGAGGAAAGGTTATGGAAGATGAAGCATCGCGGCGAAACAAATTTCTATCTTTGTGAGATTAACAGAGATATGGTTATTGATGCAACATACAAGGGTAATAAATCAAGATACATCAACCACTGTTGCTGCCCGAACACAGAGATGCAGAAATGGTTTGAATTTTTTACTAGTTCCTTTCTTAATCCTTGATGCTAGATTACTTACAGTGTTGCTTACTCATTGAAATTATTTGAACACCTCTATCAGGAGTATTGATGGCGAAACACGAATTGGCATATTTGCTACCCGTGATATAAACAAGGGCGAGCATCTGACTTACGATTACCAGTGAGTGCCGTATAACTTATGTCAATTTTGTGGTATCAGCTTATAATTGCTTGAATTTTAAGCATTACTTGATCAATTTTGAGGATTTGAAGGGTGTGATGAGTTAATACTAATCCAGGCTAACAAATCTGGCAGGTTTGTTCAGTTTGGTGCAGACCAGGATTGTCATTGTGGTGCTGCTGGTTGTAGACGTAAGCTAGGTGTTAAACCTAGTAAAACATCATCTGATGCTGCGCTGAAACTAGTTGCACGCCAGGTAGGAGCATTATCTCTAAAAATAAACCCAAGGTTCTAAGGGAATGGCTCATATTACATTATGGTGGTGCAGTTTGTTGTCAATATGTTTTCGGCCATCTCTGTGGGTCTTTTCTTTGCCTTATACCTATGGTTCACTTGTGAATTTATTCCTTTTAGATAATGTACCTCTTTTAAATAATGTAGCTCAAAAGATGTATTAATTTTTCCTGTAAGTGTGAGCTTGACAAATGAAAATATAATCAGTTTCTAAAGTTTAATTCTACTTGGAAATTTACATTGGACGATGCCTCTTCTTAAGAGATCTATTTGCTTTCGCTCTAAAAAAAAAAAAAAGAGATCTATTTGCTTTCTGTAGATAATTTTCACTTTCTGTCAGGCAAGAATTATTTTTGTCAGTGAATATATTTCTTGGAATATTGGTTGATTTTACTTTGGCCACAAATTGTGAAAGATATTTGGATTAATATTGGCTTTCTCTTGCTTGTAGGTTTGTCAGAATGGAGGTTTATATGGAGGTAGGGATATGTGATTTGCTGAACTACCACTGTTTGGTTGCTTTCTTGAACTTGAATGAGCTGGATGTTTGATGTCTTTAAAAAACTTATATCTTGAAACTTTGTTCAACTAAAATCATTTAGGAATGATCAATAATCCAAGGAGGAACTCCAACAATTGCATTGGTGAAGTTGTTATGTTTTTCCGTCCGGGGAATAAAAGGTACAGGTCTTACCGCCATCTTTATCTTGGTTTCTTTTTTTCTGACTACTGATGGGGTAGTTGGATAACGGAGACTGAGAAGATGTGTTTAATTGTTTTGAATGTTCCTTACTTTCTCTATACGCCTATATTTTGTTAATTATAAAGTTTTAATAGTTGGATTGAGCAGGTTACTGGATTACAATGTCTTATCAAATTATGCTTGGGAGTCTATGTCTTAGTCATTAGTTCAGTGGGTCAACTTGTTGTTGGTTATCTACCAAAAAAAAAAAAAATTAAGAATTGGATATGAAATATAAGGCTCAAGTTGTCCCCCTCTTGTCCAAGTATGTATTGCTCTGCTTGTTTCTCCATTGTGATTTAGCCAACAACCTTCAGCTATGAGGATAATCTGTTTTGTCCTGGTTCCATTATGAAGGCATTTTTTACTTAAATTGTGTCTAGAATTTGGCAACTGTGAGTAGGGTAAGCTGTTGCGGAGTTGCATAGTTATGGCTGTCAATTGGTGTTTATGTTTGAAGGGAACTATACTCATCCAATCTGGTGTACAGTCAAGAAAGGGCTCTCTTTAGCTCCCTAATGGGCCAAATATTAAGGCAGCAGGCATTCCTTAAAGAATTCTTTGATGTTTGATATAACCTTAATTATACAATCTTGACAGATCTCTTTTATGAATTTTAGCTATGAACACTCCTTCTACCAAAAGATACAGTATATATTTATCCTCATGAAGATTGATCAGTCTTAATCAGGGCCCCTTTTTCAAAAAAACGAATGAGTATCCCTGTAATCACCTACCTTTACCGAAAGCAAGTTTATTCACATTTTCAATTTGCTCATCAAAAGGAGAGCAAGGTGGGGAATTTATATTTAAAAGTTAAATTGTATAGAAAATTATTAATTTTCTTTTTTTGTTAAGTGGCTGATATCAATGAAATGGCCTCTCCCATGTACAAAAAGACATAAATTGCAATCAATTATTTGGGACTAACCAAAATGGAATAGTGATCATTCTTTTTTAAGCTAGGCATTGTTTTGATTCTTCCCTTCAGTTGAATTTTTAAGAGGTTAGTTTTTTGTCCACTTTTAAGCTGGTCATGGAAGTTTTCCTGGTTTCATTCACTAGCCATGAGGACGTGTAAGTATAGACTATGTTTGGAATCTCTCACTAGCCACGAGAATGTTTACAGTCTATGTTTCTGCTGATTATGCTATTTTGAGTAGAATGGTCACTGCCTTGTCATTTCAGGTCCCTTGTCAATCTAGTTAGGCATTATTCACAATGTTTTTGGCTACCCGAATTTCTGTCGTTATGTCCAAAGATCTTACTCCTCTCCCTCTCTGCCCTTTTTGTTGGCTTGTAATTTTGCCTCTTACTTTGACGGTCCTGTTTCTTAGTTGCCAAAAAAGCCCATGCTTCTTCCAAATGATCCATACGTTTGCTGCCATGTTATGTTCATAATGTCTTTAACGATGAACCACTCTTAAGTCATAACTAGCTTTGGTGACCTGTTTTGTTGGACGACAGATAAATCTCTTAACCGGATCTGTAGAAGTTGATTAGTTTTCTTTATGGAAACGCCGTAGGAATAGTTGTGGCTTCTTTGTACTCCAAATTAGATGAACTTTTCCTTGAAAGTAAGCAAAGATCTTTCCGTAATTTTGTGTTCTATTTGGAAATTTATATGTCCAGGCACTTGAATTCGAATTTTAAGCATGATTATCAGTGATTGTGCAAATGTTCTCAAAGTTGGGGATGAGTAAAATTTTCATGACTAGATTTGCTAACCACTACGCCACCCTTGATCCTCTCTATATCATCTATGTATCCCATCAGTGCTCCATTTTCTCTTCTCCTATCGTAGTACTTCCATATGGGTTGATTATTTTCCTTTCCTGAAGTATCTGCCACTCCTGCTGCTCCCCGTTAGCCTTGTTAGGTCCTGCTGCAATCAGCTTGTCATTGTGCGGGGGTGTTGGTCCCTTTTTTAGGTGCTATGTAGGTGTTGATTGTCTTTTTGTTTGGGCCTTTGTCAATTGTCGGATTGTTGCTACTCGCAAGTGTGGTTTACTGTGTGTATGTGTCAAGTTCATGCGTCTTTGGTGATACGTTGTTTATTTAGTTTGTAACTCCGGCTTGTACTGTGTCGAGGGTCCATACAAACAGCAACATCCAAGTATCCAAGCCTTGTTCCCAAAATTACTGTGTCGAGGGTTCATGTTTACCTAATTTTGGATGAGGCGTATTTTCGCAAAGTTGGCTATTTATGCCAGAAGATGCATTATGTTATTGTCTTACTATGATCATAGCTTAGGAAGAGTGCGACCAAAAAGAAGTGAAAAAACATGGTAACTTGCAAAGAAAAGGAAAAGTTAACAATTTAGCTGGAGCATACTTGCTGCCTAAAGTGACAAGGGAAGACTTGCCCCCTATACACCCTTGTGGTGGGACCCTTCTCCTGACCCTCGACTTGCGGGAACGTCAGTGTGCTCTGGGTTGCCCCTTTTATACTCGGTGACTAAAACAAGATTGGTGTTACTGGGTTTTTTTTTTCTTGTTTCTATTTTTAATTTGAAATTTCCTTCCTCTACACTGGTGCAGGTTATTTGGTATCATAAAGCGGTTTGATAACATTTCAAAAAAGCATTTGGTGAGGATTTTTTCTACTGGCCATATTTGTCTCATACATTGTTACTGAGCTTGTAGGTTAGATTAGTACCTGACAAACAACTCTTGTTTCGCAGATAATGTTTGAAGATGGAGTAGTTGAATTTATCGACATGTCCAAAGAGGATTGGGAAGTTTGCAATTTGTTATTGTAGTTCAAGCCTCAGGGTGAGTTCAAACTTCAAAGTTGTTGCTAACTTGTATTTTCAGTTTCAGACTGTCATATATGTGATGTACTTTCATGCCTCTTAAATTTCCTTGTGTGCTTAGTTGTCTCTGATGTTTTGCTTAAAGTTTTCTCTATTATTTAGGTTTTTTTCACTCTTCAAGCTTGAAGCTTCAACTAATGGAAATAGAAAACCTGTTTTACAAGTTTTTATCTTGCTGAGTATGGTGTGGTGGTTTATCTGTTTGAACTCTCTACTGAACTGGTTCGAACTGGCTATTCATTTCATAACATTTTGGTGTGAGTCCTATGACATAGGATGGAACATTATTATTCAAGAAAGCTCTTAGCTTTGTTACCAACCAGATAAGTACGTCGAATGGAGTAGTGTGTATTGTTCCATATTGCCTCAGATCTTTGGCTTACAGGCTCCTATGAGATGTCAACTTGGGAATTTTTTGTTTATTTTCTGGGCTTGAATTAAGTGAAGATATTAGTCATCCCTTCCAACGCACACTTTTCTGAGGCCAAAAATCTTCTTTGTTAGCAATGATGATAATCTGCCTGTTAGAGGAGGCTAAATTCGTGCTGTTTTAGTAGATAATAGATATCGTATGTCTCAATGTCTTCAGAGATCGGGTAACAATAGGAAGGATTTAGCTGGGGAATAGTATCTTAAACTGAAACATGATGGCCTTTTATTCCTCTTTTCTGCAGTGTAAGCTTGAAGTGGTTAGAATACCTCTGTATAACTAGTTACATCTGCAACATCATCTAGGACTTGAGTTAATTATCCAATGCTCTCCCAGGTTGAAGATGACTGCATCTTTATGAGATTGTGCAAAATTATTCTGGGATGACCTACCGTAGATGGGCATTTATCATTTTCCGAGAAGATGTGTAGAATTTGTTTGTTTGCTTGTTTGTTTTGAATTCGGAGCTTCTGAATTAAAAGAGACAGTAATGTAATCGTGTTTTCATTTCACGCTTTCTCCTTACAATGTTTCATGTGACGGGGATATCCCAAGGTTCAACAGATGTGTTTGCTTGCTTTAATTTACAATGTTTAGTTCTGTCATCAGGTGGAACATTTCTGGAGAATCTTAGTCCAGTTATGCCATGCCCTGAAGACGAAGATCAGCTGGTAACACCATCACATTCAGATCGAGCATTACAATCAATAATAGCAATTCTTTTGTTGGCGTTACCCATGTGTCTTTATCTTATCATTCTTTTAGTTTGTTGTATTAGTATAAATGTTGTAATAGTTGTATCATAGACTCGTTACGCAACTTTATACAGATCAAGCCTTCAAAGTTGGCTTATGCTGAACATTAGTTACCTCAATTGAACTAATTTGTGGAAGAAATGAAATGGTTTTCAAGTTCTACTCTTGTCTTCGAGTAATTAGAAATGGTGCGGCGAGAAAAAAATGATTAACCAACTATAATAGGTCGAAATTATAAAATTAACTGCACTTTGATTTTTTTTTTTTGACGCCTTTGAAAATTGAAATGTTGCACACAAGCCATTCTTGCCTTGGCTTAAAGTTGAGGTTGTTCAAGATTCATTGCACATGCAATGCCCACAAAATACAACTTGAGACACAAAACCGAAACAACCGTAACAAGTCTAATGGCGGAATTGTCATTTTTGTGGTCTTAAAAAATAATATAGTCAGCCGATTGGAGTTAAACCTGCATCTTTAACTTGTTTTGTTTGTCATATGTTATTTTGTTTAACTTAAAGCAAACAATGTTGTAATAAACCAATGAAGTCTGTACGGACTACAAACTTTAAACAAATTACAAAACTAACTACTCCCTCCGTCCCAGCTCAAACACCTCGAACTATTCTTGTAGTGGAATAAGAAAAACTAGTTTGAATGCCCGGGCTATATATGTGTATTGTTTATACTCGTTTTATAAAAAAAATGTTGCCTTATCTTTGTTCAAATAAATTACCATAATGATTATATTACATAAATTAGTTAATATTATACTACTCTATAATAATTTATTACCATATCCTAACCGATAATTGTATTTAATGCTCTTTTTATACTCTATCCAATTAAATGTATGATAATTTATTACCATATCCTAACCGATAATTGTATTTAACGCTATTTTCATGTTCTATCCTATTACTATATATGCCAAGTGTCCTCCTAGAAAAGATTTGGTTTCAGGTTTTAGTATATAGTATTAGATAGTATTAGATTAGATTGATATAGTAAGTTGAGTAGGATAATATTAGGAAAAAAAGGAGGAGAGACAATGTGAGGATTAATAAAAGTAGGAGAGATAATGTGAGAGAGGATGAAATAACTTAATAAAAGTAGGAGAGATAAATATGTCTCAAAATAGATTGGGTGTTTGAGATGGGACGTCCCGAAATGGAATATGGGGTGTTTGAGCTGGGACTGAGAGCATATTTAGTGGAGACCAACATCTAGGTTGGTCTTCCCATATTTTATTATTTTCTCTCCCCACCACCTTATAACGAAGACCACTTTATTTTTCCTTGTTTATTGGAGACCAACTTTGAAGTTGGCCTTCCTACATACTCTATCAAAAAATAAAAATTGATATTTGATGAATATATACCCAAATTGGGTCTCAATTTAAAGAGAAAAATATAATCTATCCGTTGGTCAAATTTTTTTTATTTTTATGTTAAGCAAGATTTACATAAATAGCAATTAAAGAAGCCATTTGAGATAGATTTTCAGCAATTATTGGGTCAATAAATAAATGACACTTGGCTCCCTCTAATTGGTGCATGTGACAAAAAGAGGTGGTCTTCAAAATTGTATACCCGGCTTCATGAAGACCAGCCTTCATGCTCTCTCTATTCCTTTTGCAATTTTTATTATCTGTTTATTATTTCCAATAGTTGAAAATCTACTTCAAATGCCCCAATAAATATGCTCCGAGGGAGTAGCTTACAAACAAACAAAGTCTTAATTAAGTCTGTACGGACATCATCGTCCTCTTTTGCTTTCTCATTTGTCGGGTAAGTTTCAGCACGCTTTCCAATCTTCATCGAATTTATTTTTAAGTTCACAACAACTACGGAGTATTCTAGCAGCAAGTAGCAAATTAATATTCATCAACTTCTCTTTTTACTTAAAATTGCTTATCCACCCTTTCCAAGTTAACCAATATTCTATTAGCAAATACTACAGCAAATTACCTAGGGTCTAACGACAGATTAGGTCTTTGAATTCAAAAGCAACCAGTTTCTGTGTCCAGTTCACGCTCGTGCTCATGCTCGTGCTGCCTTTATGTACTTTTAATTTGGTTTTTGAATTATAAATATTTGTATATTTGTCTTTGTCGGACAATCCAACTCTACACATAGTGTTATGTAATTGTCCAAAAAATAAAAAAAAAAGTAGACTATAGTTGTTAGAATATAAAAGGATCAATTTGGAAATTATCATAGGTTTTGGCTCTAATGTATCGCTAAAACTCATAATATGAGTCATTTTGGGACATAAACCGTGGTTTCTATACTTCGATTTTGGCATATTTTTACCACAATTTTGAATAAAGAAAAATATTGTCAGAAAAATTACCATGAGACGGTCTTTGAAAATGAGACACGTCTTCAAAATTCTAAAGAAGTAACTATGTGGGTGCAATATCATTTAAAATTAATTTTGGCCCCAATTAATAATAGAAATAAATTTTCTTAGACCTAAAATGTAGCTTTCACAATTGAAGAATATAGTCTCAAAGTGAGTCCTTAAGGCTCACGAAGTAACTATGTGGGTGCATTATATTTAAAATTAATTTTGTATAATTTTGGCCCCAATTAATAATAGAAATTAATTTTCTTAGACCTAAGATGGAGCTTTCACAATTAAAGAGTATAGTCTCAAAGTGAGTCCTTAAGACTCAAGTCTCAACCTGCATTTAGTGTCATCAACCACAATTTAATACCCAAGAAGTTGATAAAAGTTGACATGACACGCCACGACACGAAGACAGGGGGTTGGTGCGGGTTAGTGTTAAGGGTTTCTAACCGTTTAATTCAATTGGTTAACACGTTTAAATAAATGGCCGGGTTAGGGTTTATCATTTCAACACGAAATAAACACGACCCCTAATCGTTTACGTATAGAAGTTAGTTCACCGTAGTCTATAGATAACTTATCCTAATGGATACTTTTTGTCATGTTAAAACTAAAAATATTTGTAATGTAGCCATAAAATATATCCTTGTAGTTCACGTCAAACAAAAAAATATATCCTTGTAGTTAATTTGTAATGTAGCCATAAATTATACGAAGTATCCTTGTAGTTCACGTCAAAAAAAAAAAAAAAACCTTGAGTTAATTACTAAAGTCATAGTCACAACCAATATAAAAAGATGGAAAATTCACTTCGTAGTTTGTGCTATACTCCAGCTCTGTTCGGTTGCACTAGCTGTTTGAGTAGCATGTAGCATGGTAGCATGTAGCTGTTAGCTGTAAAAGTAGCAGTTGATGTTAGACGTGTTCGGTAAAAGTAGCCGTTAAGTTTATCAAAAGTATATACTACTCCTACCCAAAGAGATTTTCCTGTTTCTTTTTGCAGTTTTGAGTTGTCATGTTGGGATCTGCTTGTAGATCAAATCAAAGACCCGTTTGGCTTAGAATCAAGTCAAGTTGGTTGACTGCAATGCAGAATGAAATATTTAATACTTTTTAAAGCAAGTGAACGATTCATTTGGTCTAAAAATAGCTCCCAACATGTCACCTCAAAACTGTAAAAAGAAACAGGAAATCTCTTTGGGTAGGAGGGAGTAATACATAGAAAAATAAACTCAAAATGTTAATTTGGGAAACATTTCCCAAATGCTACCTAAAATGCCAACTACTTAGAGCATCTCCAATGGTTGGTTTTGCATGTAGTTTTGTTTTTTAAGCTGCTGACATTTGCAGCTCATACCATTGTTTTTGTTTTTGGTTTGGAGTTTGACAAAACCATGTTGCTCACACAAGCTACATATCTAGTGGTAGCTTGAGAATTAAAAAAAATATTAAAACATTAAAAAATAATGAAAATTGGTATTAATAATTAATAAATAAAAACAAAAAATATTGAAAGCCCCACCCAAAACTACATTTTTTGTAGTTTTACCATTGTAGCAAATGATGGGTGTTTTGTGTTTGTTGCTCAAAATTTCCCTCTCTCCTAGTTGGCAGGCCAAAGCTACAATGTTTGTAGCTATTCATTGGAGATGCTCTAATTAAAATGATAGTTTCAAAATGTCAGCCAAACAGTAAAGTAGCAGTTTGACAAGGTTAAAATGCTACCTTTTAACTTGTTAATGTGTTGACCAATAGGGCCTCCGGTCTCTAGTCTTTTATTAGGAAGAAACAAAAAGAAGGTAATTTGCCGTGGAGAGGCGTCAAAAATGCAAATCCCCACCAACTTAAAAGTTTAATTTGCATGCTGAACTCATTTTCAGGGGGTAACACTTGGCTGGATTTCCAATCAATTTACAATTTTACTAACAACTAACAAGGTTCTTGAGTAATTTGGCGGTTTGTGCATTTTATTCATTCTCTTTCTTTTATAAACCACCCTTCATCAGTGTCCAACCTTCAAGCTTGATCATCACAGACAACACAACCAATCAATGAGTCTTCTCTTGCTTCAACGTCATATTTGAGGTACGTTCTTTACATTTCTGTTTTTTTTTTGTCGGATTAAATTACAATATGAAAGAAATGAAGTCATTTAATTTGAATGTGCCATTTATTTTCAATAGGCTGAAAGACTACTTAGGGTGGTCACTTTCGTCGGAGGGCAAATTGAAATGTCAGGTTGGATGGAATGGATTTCGTCACAAACAGGTATCGTATTATTCGTATACGATGAAACACTGTTGCCGGTTCATTGTCTAACTTGTTCCTTCTCATTTGCGTTATTAGCTAGGAGTTAAAATGGGGTATACACAGTATATCGAAAAGTTTAAGGCTTACGAATTGCTAAAAATAGTTTGATAATCATGTAGTCAGAGATTAATTAAGGAGACATCTTAACAGTTAACACACATATGCATAATTTAATTCCTTTATCATGAATTGAGATAAACTAATTAATGAATAAGAATGTAATCACCTGCCATTTGCAAAAGCCAATTTTCTGAGTTACTAACCGATGCGCGGATGCTGGCTCCTGTCAGCTTCTTGATACACTCGTTAGGTTGTATGCGGGAATTCAGAATTCCCATGAAGTTCCACTTCCTAGGTTATGGAAATTCACATGAATTTCTTGAGATTGTTTTGTTACATGTAGGAAATGAATTCCCAAAGGAATTTCCAATTACCAGAGGGGCTAGGTAAGCCAATTCCTCCATTTTGTAGGAATTGGATTTTCATTCAATTCCCATGATTTTGGGCAACCAAACAACTCCAGATTTTTTAATTCATGGGAATTCTATATTCCCATGATTTTGCTTGGCAACGAAATGACCATAAATTTGGGGGAAAATGAAGTTTGGAATATGAAGTATACTATGGAATGAAACAATTTTTGGTGGTTAAGGGGTAGCAAAAAGAACCACAATGGTGTTTAGAAATAAAAACTTTAAGAAATGGGTCAGGAAAAAAGATGTTCAATAATATGGGGCGCCGGGCGCACCGTGCACTTATGCATATTTTTAGGATACGTAAACGACTCTATAGTGTAGTGTACTGTAACGGGGAACTGAACTAAATTTTTTTATTGTAAGAAGTCTAAAGCCGACTCTTTAATTATAGAGCCGCCATTTAGGATGGTGGCTCTATAATTAAAGAGCCGCTACGTTAGGTGGCGGACTAGCCTTTAACTTTATTTGTTTTTGTTTTGAATAATAGCTAATGTTCGTCATTCTTTTTGAGCCGTCATGCGAACTGGCGGCTCTATTACGAACTAAAAACCTAGCCTTGGTGCACCCCATTTTGTTCAACATTTGTTTTCCGACACATTTTGTTAAAGTTTTATTTCTAAAAACCATTTCAAAAAAAAAAAAAAAATGCCGACTAAAGAGGGTTGGAAATCGACTTTAGGTATAGTCTGACCAAAATGTGAGTAATAGGTGTAATTTAGCAAAATCTGTTTTTTCTTTTTTTTTTTTTTTTTTTTTGTAGTCAGATTTTATTTTCCATTTTTATGTGTAGTCCAACAAAAAGCCCTATTTATGAATTTTACGGATAAGATTTTTGGCACACGGTATCTTTTCTTTCTAAATGTCCATTACGTGGGTTGCTGTAAGTGACTAACGTACATAACCTGTAATCAAATCTCTGAAAGAAATAATTTGTTAAATTTGTGCGGTTAGTATAATGTGCACGATGTATAACCGAGGACGTTGAGGTTGAATGGTATGATATACATTTAAAGAGGCATGTGGTCTCATGTCAAAAACTTTGAAATTTATCAATACTCAATAACGTAAGCAAAATGTTAATGAACCGTCTCTACAATGTATTACAATTAAAAATAAAACTCCATATGGTAAGTTAACTCTATATGGATGGGTAGTGTACTAATATATCTCAGTGTTGACATTCATGTGGTGCTCCCTGATTGCTATCTCTAGGCACTTTGTTAGATGGCTTACAAGAATTGGTCAATAAGTGGAATGGCTCTTGCAGTGGAAAAGAGGACGATGGGAAGTTGAGTTATTCTGAGGACCTGTTGGAAGACTTAGAGCTGTTGGAAATGGAATTCGAGAATTTGACTCCAAGTTTAAAGGATAAAATCAAAACCTTGAAGCTCGAGGTCAGGTACGTCTTGCCCTATATGACATGTGGTCTTTTAACAAAAGGCAAGACTTACGAGGAAACCCAAAGGCCGCATTTTAGAATCAAAGGTTGTCCTAAGGCCTTGGTTGAATTCATACAATACATGATGGAGCAGACTCTGCTTGTCAAGCCAGATGCTACAGAATTCTATCTTGGAGCTTCTGTAGGCGAGTGTGATTGGCTTAAATTCTCTGAGTTTGTCATGGACAACTTGAACTATTTCCAGGGCCTGGATAATAATCAAGCTGTTTTCTTAAAGGAACAGCTAAAAGCTGTTGAAGAGAGACTAAGGTTTGTCCTAACTTTTGTTAAGTTGGCGGCAAAGAGGAATTATGCAAAGTTAGATGACACTGAGGCAAAAATAAATGACATTTACGATAGTATGGGATCTGTGTCTCGCGATGCTGCCCATATCTTTCTGTTATTTACGATGGAGGATTTTGATCGAAGCAAAACTGAAGCACATATTTTAAGAATTTCTGAGCTTCAGGAGAAGATCAACGGTGTTCAACTGCGTGCTAAGGAGGCTTACTTTGACATTTTAGCAGCATTGAAGTTGTGTATTCCAGACACTTGCCCTTTGAAGTGTGAAACTCTTTACGTATTGATTGACTCCCTACAGAACAGCTTTAAGGAAGTATGCACCTACCTTCATATTGTAAGATATTCTGGTAAAAAGGAAATACAAGCAATGATCATGGAGATGGAATTCCTCAAAAGTATTCTCATGGTTTCTTTGGATGATTTGTCTGACCACGGGATATTAGATGCCATCGCTACACATATTGATGTCTTGGCCAGCGAAGCTGAATCCGCTGTAAGTTCCTATTCAGCTGAGTTAGATGGTCAGCACAACCATGAGACAACGGTCAAGATTACGGGTTTCAATAAAAATATTGCTAGAACAAAACAGGAACTTAGACAGACAAACATAAAAGATGAGATGATCGTTGACTGCTTGATTGAAGATTTCATGAGTAGTTTGGGGCCCCTTCTTACGGAGAGTATTATGTTGGAGTTGGGTTTTTGGCAAGTATTTCTCAGATGCACAAGAAAATGGTGCATCAACCATCAACAGTTGCGAGCTATTCGAAGCCATACTGAGATAGTGGTACGCCACGCTTGGTGGGACATTCGGTGTCACTCATTCAGAAAACGAACTATTGGTGAAGAGATTGCTAGAGAAGAGATCACGTTCCTTCGTTCTGACTTGGTAAAGAAACTTATACTTTACAGGCCAGATGTTAAAGAAGTATGCGCTCAGATTAGAGATTCAAAGCCTTCATCACCTAGTCGATTGTGCAAGAAGTTTGGGCTGGACTTTGCTGATGTTCAATGTAAACTTCTAAGTCCTATGCAAACTTGTAAATCTGAGTCAAATTCTCCAAAGGGGACATTTGCTGCTGAGATGGCAATGTTCTTTGGATGTTTACATCAAATAGCTGCTAATCTGTTCATTGAAGGTAAGAGGCCAAATGGTCTCTTGACATTTCTGGAAGATTTGATTGACAGGGCAGCATGTCTTTCCTATCTAGAGCTGGTGGACAATGCAAGTCAAAATATGTCTCTGAAGGAATTGCTGATGCAGATTGAGGAAACAGATGTCCGCTCGAGTGTTTGTACATTGATTGCACCTGCCATTTGGAAAAGGCAATTTTTGAAGCTACCAACGGATGTAAAGACACTTGCTCCTGTCAGCTTTTTGGTACGATTTTTAGAGGGACTTATAAGAACTGATGCTAGTGTTATTAGTTTTATGAAGGATCATATCAAAACAGTTCTGAGGGAGCTCATTGTATTGAAATGTATTCTCACAGATCCGCTGAAGCAGTTCTTCGAACAGAATGAAACGGATGAGCTTCTTGCTGATATTGGAGCAGCGGTCTGTGAAGCTGGCTTATTTTACTTCTTCAGTCGTGTCAATGAATCAAAAGTTAATATCTTCTTCAAAGCAAAGGATGTAGTCCGGTGCTTGAGTGCGACAGTCAGACAAGTTTACTCAAAATTTTCAAATTTGTCGCCATCCAAGCTACACATGCATGAAGTGAGATCCTTAAATATCCTTCTCGCAAATCTGATTAAGCTGAGTAAGTCTAAGGCTGATTCTGCCGGATTTCCTGCTAGACAACTCTATGAGCTACAGAATGATTTACAGTCCTGTAATTCGTTTCTTGGAGATACTGTATTCGCGCAAGATGAATTTGGAACAATAAAGCGCCTCAGGACCCGGATTGTAAATGTAGGCTGCAAAGTTGAAAGTTCAATTGACACATTTGATGAGGTTCCTGACTGGTATTTCATAATGCGCTTATCAACTATTACAGAAGAGATTAAGATCATCAGAGAAGACATGAAGGAGATAGGACTGATAACCGATGCTGGTAGTTCGAGTGGGATTGCCAAAAAATATGAAGTTGCAGGTTGTTTTAAAGGTGAAGCGATACCTCCAGAAACACAAGATGAAGTTATAGGTTTTGAGAATGAGGAAACAGAACTGACAAAACATCTTAGAACAGGCTCAAAATCGCTCGAAATTATGTCAATAGTAGGCATGTCGGGCGTGGGCAAGACAACTCTAGCCATGAAAGTGTATGAAGCCATTGCTCCCCTCTTCCATGGTAGTGCTTGGTGTTATGTTTCTCAACACTACCAAAAGAAAGGATTGGTCCAACAAATTTTAAATGAAATAGATGGGCCAAATGATGGAATGGATGAACTCAGCGAAGACTGTTTAGCTTATATGCTATATCAAAGTCTGATGAAAAAGAAGGATTATTTAATTGTCCTCGATGATATATGGGATATTTCAGCATGGAATGAGCTGAAAATGTGTTTTCCACAAGGAAATAATCGGAATAGAATCTTGGTAACAAGCAGGTCTAAGATTGTTGGTCTGCAAGCTGCTAGCTGTGGTGACTTTTGTATAGCCCTCGAACTCCTTTCTACGGACAAAAGTTGGCTTCTATTGAAGAAGAGTGTATTTGGCTCAAGAAGCTGCCCTCGGGAATTACATGAAGTTGGGACAAAAGTAGCAGACAGATGCGGAGGGCTGCCACTTTCCATTGTTCTCATAGCTGGAGTTCTTAAGAATAAAGAAGAAAAAGAAGAAGAGTGGGAGCAAGTAGCAGAGAATCTAAATTCTCTGGTTCAACTCCAAGATGGTGTTTCAAATAAACTGGAACTAAGTTACAAACATCTATCCATCCATCAGAAACAATGTTTTCTTTACTGTGGATCACTCAATTCCACACCCTTGTCCAAGCTCATACGTAAAGGGAAAGTTCGTAGGTCCAAATTGGTGCAGTTGTTGGTTGCTGAAAGATTGGTAGAAGAAACTGATCAGCAACACAGTCTCGAGGATGCAGCAGAGTGTTGCCTGATGGACTTAATCAGTCGAAATTTGCTAATAGCTGCCAAAAGAGGGTGCGATGGCCAGATTAAAACATGCAGAATCCATGATCTGCTGCGAGATTTCTGCATATGGAAAGCACAT
Organism: Spergularia bocconei; assembly: GCA_963457585.1. Lineage (NCBI taxonomy): Eukaryota > Viridiplantae > Streptophyta > Magnoliopsida > Caryophyllales > Caryophyllaceae > Spergularia > Spergularia bocconei. The sequence goes on along the minus strand of OY734946.1, from coordinate 15,100,703 downwards.
GAGGAAAAATTTCTACATATGATCCCAAGGTACAAACAACTATATCCCCTAAACCTCATATAGCTGACTTTCTAGCATTTTCTTTTATATCCTCACTTGCTCAGAAAGAGGTTCTTTTTGTTTTGACATTGCGGCACTAGCATACATATCTCATAACAATAACTAAGACTGACTGATTTAAGTTTCATACCTTTCTCATCTGTCTACATTATACAGGTCTGAAATTGTGGGACCCTTTCCAAATTGGCAGCAGCGTGTTCACGTTTGCTTACACATGCTCGCTAAATTCAAGTATTCTATATGGTCCAAACCACGCACACGTTCCTTGACATTTACTGAATGTGGTCTTATTTGTATGGTCATGGATCATGACTATATGTTCCACATTTTTGAACATTTTCCTTTACTCAATGTGCTGAACCTGGGAGGCACCAATTTGGGTTCGTTCCCGGAAAGTGTAACAGAGCTGAGTTCGTTAAGTTACTTGGCAGTTGGGTGTCGGATGGCTCACATTCCATCCTCAATCAGTAAGCTACTTAACCTTGAAACACTTATTGTCAACGGTAATAGTGAAGGAGTTCAAGTTCCAGACACTATCTTTGGTCTGAAGATGTTGCGACATCTGGTGGTCAGTCCCTATACCCACTTCACCAGTAAGAGCTCGAGTTCATCAGATTGCATGGAATTAGAAACCCTGTCCACCGCAGTTTTTTGTTGCTGTAACGCATGTAAGGAGACCATACGTAGTTTACCAGGACTCCGGAAGCTAAAATGCATACTTCGTGGATCCATTAGGTATGGCGGATTTCCTGATTTGGATTCCCTCAGTCATCTCGAATCTCTTAAGGCATCTTACTCTGGTATGGCACCCTGCATTTGCAAGTTCCGCTTGCCCATGTTGCCTGTCAGTCTTAAAAGGGTATCATTGTCTAAGTTTGAGCTTCCTTGGTCCGAAATGGAAACAATCGCGACACTGCCTCATCTAGAGTATCTCAAACTGCAGAATGCCGCATTCAGAGGAAAGAAATGGGACACATGCTGCGAATTTCGAAGTCTAAAATACTTGATACTGGATAGTCTTGACGTTGAAGAATGGGAAGCGTCGGACGATCACTTTCCCTGTCTGTTGCGGTTGGTTGTACGAGGGTGCAAGTACCTCAAATCGGTTCCATGTGAGTTCAGCAACATTTATGAATTAGAGTGCATTAAAATCGACAAATGTGGTCGCTCTGTTGCTGATTCAGCTGAAAAAATCGAGTACAACCAAAGGAAATGTACGGGTAACATGAAGTTCAAGACCATTACCAGCCGTATCGAAGAGATGGTAGTCATGGTACCCATTGACATACAAGCAAACAAGGAGAAGTTATGTTCTAATTTAGGTGTTATATTGGCTTATGAATGTTTGCTTGCAGTCTGGAGGCAAAACGGATATATTCAATAGACGATCCACAGCAATATAATGCTTTTGATTCAAGTCAGCAATTAATGGACTTCACTACTTCAACCTGGAGGACATACGATGCTCTAGATTAAATTCTCTGAGATATTGGGGTGAAATTTTCGACCCTTGGTTCATCTGTAAGCACCCTCTAGAAGTTTCCATAGACCCGACGTTTACCCTGTGGAGGCCAGCCCCCAAAAGATTGGGGCTTTTGGAGTTATGGGGGCCATGAAGTTCAGTCCAAGTGGATGGTGATGTTAAAAGACAGAAGACAGAGTAAGAGACGAAGGCACGGTAAAGTTCTCTCCGAAATCTCTCTTTCCTTGTTACATCAATTATTAATCGGTCAATTATTTATCTCATTTTTAAATTTGCTTAGACTTCCTGTTGGGAAATTAACATCAACCTCAGCTCTCACGCGCAATGCAAGCACTAATTAACAAGTAACCATAAAAGTAAGAAAAAGCCGCAAGCAATAAACACGATGAGACACAATATTTAGGGACTAAATCCAAGATACCCCTCAAAATCCGGCCAAGACGACTGAAATTGCGCTAAAAAAAGTGTGAGCAAAATTATGGCCTTCATAAGTTACAAACCGACTCAGAGACCTTCTCAAGATATACTAGCCAATTATGGAGTCACCAGTCACCTATTTAACCGTCCATATTGTCTCAAACTCTCTCCGTGTGTATTTGACACTTCTAGTATTTCCATTCTTGTAATGCCACCCCATATTCTCTCCATATAAGTGTGATGTCCACTAAGAAGATCTAAGCCATGTATGTAAACTCCCTAGATAACTTGGTACATGGACACCACCATGTAAATCACCACCCAGGTACATGAATTAGACAATTACTACTGTGTAGTACTTTTTTTTTTTTTTTTTTTTTTTTTTTTTTTTTTTTTTTTTTGAAATGGTACTGTTTAGTACTATTATACAAGTATGAGTTACACAAATTATTACTATAGACTCCTAGTATTTTCGTTGTTACTACTATGTACTATATACGGAGTATGAATTGTCTTAACTCTTATCTTTAAACCTCTAACATCGTTCTAAATAAATCGATGTCTGTTTTAAAAATATAAACGAATCTATTGTAGGCAGTAGGCACGCATCGGTGAACGAAATGTAAACAATATCAATGTATATATAAAATAATTTAATATTAAAAGTTCAATTTGAAGTTTTTTAGTATAAATCAAACCAGTTGGTGTGAACCCAATGGAAACAAAGTACTCATGAGCAAGTATTCAAATATGCTAGCTAGGGGGTAGTTTTTACTTTTTAGAGTGGTCCATCTCTATTAAGCCCCGGTATATCTCGACTTATTTTGGCTTTTCATTACCTTCACTCATCCTGCATTTGCTCCTCCAACTCCACACACCACAGTTAATTCATCACAGAAAGAGCCGACCTCAGGTTGATTCTATTATCATTCGTTTCGAAATGTTTCTTTATTTTGCTTATTTGTTTGATGTTATATTGGGTACTTGTGAATTGTATTGACGCATTTGTTTTTACTTTGCACCTTCCTAATGAATTAATTAGTTTAGTTACGATGAGTCGATTAGTATCACATTGCTACATATATTGTGACCAAAAAAATATACTAGTGTCTAGTAGGTACATATAGGACTACTAATAGTAAATAGGAGGGTTGAGTACTCTGTACACCTAAACAATTGATCATGGGTAAAATATAAATCGACCCATATCAAGTAGAAGTATAAATTTTCTTGCCGTAATATATTGAGGCAGAGAAACTATTAACTTTGGTTGGTTTTGAAATTTCCCTCTTTAGAATTTAGATGGCGGATGCTGCGGTGGGTGTTTTTCTTGGGTTGGCCAAGGATCTTATCACTCACAACTACAACTTGATCAGTGGTGTGAAGGGTGATTTCGATATCATCCACGAGGACATCAAAGACTTCAAAGCCTTCCTCGATGATGCGGCTGGGTGGCGTGATTTTGCAAGCATGGCAAACCTCACTGCACGGATGAGGGATGTGACGTACGAGGCCGAAGACGCCCTCGAAACCTACGTCATCCTCAAGTACGGCAAGGGCACATTGGAGAGACTGTGGGACTTCAAAAAGATCCACAATGCTGCGGGTGATTTCAAAAGCATCATGGAGCGGATAGAGCGGATTAAGACGGCCAAGATCGATGTTGTCAACACACTGCAACGTCTTGATGATACCAGGAGAATTGCTACTGGCTCAACGGTAACATTTCACTCCCGTCTTGATTGATTTTTTAATTTTGATTGCGAGAGCTAAGCATGAGGTACACTTATTATGACATTATAATATACTCACATGTACGAAATTCTACCTTTTATTAATCATGTCGTTTCTAAATTTAATTCTCGCAACGTTTAATGTACAAATTTTTAAAGCTGGTTTTGTATAATGAAGGGAGCTTTGGGCTTGGCACAAGGAGACGAAGTAGTAGGGCTAGAAACAGAGACTAGAGAACTTGTTAAGCTCCTGACCAGCGATTGCGAGGAGAGGAAAGTGGTAGCAATTGCAGGAATGCCTGGGCTCGGGAAGACAACCTTGGCAAACAAAGTATTCAGTGATCCAGACATCGAGTTCAATTTCATGTACCGTGTCTGGGTTCGTGTTTCACAGCAATACAACAGAGGTGAAGTCCTCCGCACCATCTGGAACAAGGTCGGTGACAACTCCGACCTGAGCAATATCTCTGAGGACGAGTTGTCGGATAAAGTCCGTCACCACCTCTCTCAAAAGCACTGTCTTATTGTGTTGGATGATATCTGGACTGAGAATGCGTGGTATGAGCTACTGAATGCTTTTCCAAGAGAAAACTCTAAGCTCCGAATATTGGTCACTACTCGAGAGAACACACTCGCCTTCCTTGCGCAAGAAGGTAATTACTTTGTCGTTCATTAAAAAAAAAATGTCATTGGAATGGTTACGGTCCATTGGTCCAATCACTTTGGACGATCTGGTCAATTTCAGGTCACGTCATTATTCTAAGTACTGATTCGAGTTCATTCGTGTTTAGTATCGTTCGAGTAATTTGGGGTTGGTTGATTTCGTGTTATTTCGGATTGTTTCAGTTTGAAACAGGTTGTTTCCTGCTTATCCAGTGATTCAAATCCAAGCTTCTCTCGCGTCGTTGGATCAAACTTCAAAGAACTACTAAATTTATCAACGTAAATTTGTAATCAAAATATATTTGTAAACCATTATAACTACTTTGGGATTTAAATAGTACCCAGCCATTAAAATTGGTGTTTTAAACATAGAGACTAATAAGAAAATTGATAATCTAACTGTAAAATTCAAATGGTCATTTTCGAGTCGGTTTGGAGTAAATTTTTATGTTAGTGAATTTGAGTCATTTTCGGGTCGGTTTCGGAAGGGTAATTCGGGGTGGCCCTATTTCGAACTGTTTCATTTTCGAGAGTTGATATATTTTTAGCCAAATTCTGATTCGGAAAATAGTTTGGTGATCAAGATCGAGTCTTCGTACAATGTTTGTCACTTTACGAGTATAGAATCTCTAAAACCTCCCTCGGCCTCTTGTTATAGTGTTTTTTTTGTTTTGGTGCGTTTTGCGAAAAAAGGATCCAATGTAGCTAGGAACTGCGTGACATACATTTGCTAACGTGCAGTGGGTGTTTGAATAATGCTTCCAGGCAAATCGTTTCCACTGAAGTTATTAGATGACAAGAAGAGTTTCGAGCTGTTGGAAAAGAGAGTTTTCCGCAAGGAAAAGTGCCCGAGCCAACTCCAGGACCTTGCTCAAGAAATCGCAACCAAATGTCGCGGGCTTCCACTGGCTCTAGTGATCATTGCTGGTATTCTTTTGCAGTCTCGGATGGAGAAGAGGTGGTGGGAAAGTATCTCTAAGAGAGTTACAGAGAATGTAGCACAGGAAGAGAATTGTCGGAAGATAGTTAGGCTTAGCTATGATAACTTGCCTTATCATCTAAGAGCCTGTTTTCTATACTTTGGGATCTTCCCCCAGAGCTTCCAAGTCCCCGTTTCCAAACTGTTTTGTCTGTGGATCGCAGAGGGATTGGTTAACCCGGATGAGGGGATTGAATTCGAGGAACAGGCCGAAAAGTATCTTCGAGAGCTCGTGGACAGGAACTTAGTACTGGTAGAGAAGACAGATTGTAGAAACAGAATCAAACTGTGTCGTGTCCATGATGTGCTTCATGATTTATGCATTAATGAAGCTGGACAAGAGAACATGTTTAACCAAATCAGGGACCTCGATAGTTTTACTCGGTCTTCCCGTGATTGGGATACGTATCGTCGCCTGTCCATTCACTCTCGTGTGCTAGAATACCTTTGTCTCAAGTCTTCAGGTGCACGCGTACGTTCATTCCTATCGCTGGGTCTTGAAGCTGTCTTACCTGTCCCTGATATCAAAAATTTCCCCGGCGCATTTCAGCTGGTCAGGGTGTTAGACGTGACATCAATTCTCCTACAGCGTTTTCCCAAACTGTTGCCGAAACTAGTTCATCTGAGGTATGTGGCTTTGTACATCGATTTCGATGTGCTTTCCCCTGATATTGCAAAGCTATCAAAGATGCAGGTTCTCATAGTCAAAGTGAAAAAGGGGGATAGTCTTGAAATTGCTGCTAATATATGGGAAATGTACCAGCTACGGCATCTGCAGAGCAATGTACCAGCTCGCTTCTCTTTCCCTTTGAAAAAACTTCGGCAAGGCACCACCTCTCCTATCAGAACGTTGTCTGTCATATCCCCCGAAACCTGCACAGCAGAGTTCTTGGCCACAACTGCGAAACTCAAGAAGCTTGGCATCCGCGGTGATTTACAAACGCTGCCAATTACATCTGATGAGTTTTCGGCATTACTGCATTGCCTTGAGATTTTGAAGATCAAGAATGAATCAATGGGGCGTCCTTCAAGAATGACTTTTTTTACTAAGCAACCGTGTTTTCCTCGTAGCCTCAGGCAACTGACTCTATCAAAAACGTACTTGGATTGGCAGAAGCATATGGAGACCCTTGAAAAGTTGCCGCATCTTGTGGTGCTCAAACTCAAAGACAATGCTTTTGTAGGCAAGTCCTGGAAGCCGAGAAGGGAAGGCTTTATGAATCTCGAAGTCCTCCATGTCGCGGGCACAGACTTGGTGGATTGGGATGCGTCTAGTGATCATTTCCCCTCTGTCACCACTATTGTTCTCAAATACTGTGAGGCGCTCAAAGACATTCCTTCTCAGCTCGCGCGCCTGCCTAACCTGCAAAAGATTGATCTGTACTGCACCAACCCTGATGTTGCTGCTTCCGCCTGGAAAATTCAGCAAAAGAAACAAGATGAGAGACCAGATATTATGTTCAGGCTCTCTGTTTTTCCTTCTAGTCATTTGCCAATTTCGTGAATGTTGTTCAGTCTCTCTGCTCTGTCAACTTTCACGTCTGATGTTGATTCCAGCATGTTATAATTGACAATCAAATTCTGCATGAATTTTGTTCAGGCTCTCTACTTCCTGTAATTCTATAATTATTCTAGTGTTTTCAGTAATCCGGGTACTCTGTTTGATCATCAGCCTATCGTCTATTCGTCTTGAATCGAATTGTAAACCTGCATAGTTGCATGCATGTGTGTCGCAACTGCTTGAAACTAATACACTAGAATACTACATAGAGCAAAAGGCAATTACAAATTCCTTTGAAAATACGATTATACGATCATGAAAAACAAACATACGGTACATGTATGTGCATGCAAGTATATTAACCATATCATTAATTCATTATTATGATTTCGGTTCATTTTTCAGATTGTTAATGAAATGATACTAATCAAAATCGAAACTCAGTTTGGTCACATCGTTTGGGTCTAGCCGTCTAGTACGCGTTAGCTAATAATGTTGTATCTGTCAATCCGTCATGGCCTATCCATATTTGTGGTATCAACAGTTCGGCTAATAAGTTAGCTTCGAGCTGAGAGTCATGTCCGAATCCAATGGATCGTTGATATGTATAAACAATATGCTAAATCGAACAAATTATGCTCAGTTCAAAACCATTGCCGAAAATCACACATATCCATTATCTTCAACATGCTTTACCCCTTCTATTTTAATGACAAGTTGACTACTGCGTGCGATCACCCAGTCTAAGTCACATGCAATTCAAAGTTGATCCATGAGACTAGAATTTACACTAAAATCTGATACGAGGATCACTTCCTCCGACATTAAACAAAAAGAGTTAATTAAGCTTCAAACAAAGCGTCTACAAACTGTTTACTAATTATTTACACCCAATTGTAGTACTAGATTTGCTACTTGTTAGATCAATATTGTTGGGGAACTGTAAATGACAAATTCATGCCAAGATTGGTTAGTGTGCTAAACTTTGTCACATGTGAACCTTAACTTTATCATCCTCAAAATAAGCAGTGCTTTAATTTATTTACGGACGCTCCTACCGGTCTACAGTGTAGACACGCAAAATTGTCTACGATTTGCCATGTCACTACAAGTAGTAAAATTGGGTGATATTTGGTAAATTTAATTGGCTTTGGAATAATGTAGGCTTAGGTAAGAAATTAGTTATGAGAATTTGAAGTTGAGGTATGGAGCAACAAGTCTCATATGAGACGGTCTAACAATAGCTTATTGTGAGACGGATCTAAAAAAACCCATTAGCATAACCCTTATTTAATTATTTCTTTTTATTTCTTTTTTTTCCAAAAAAAAAAACTGATTTCCTTTTTATTTGTTCAATATTATTATTATTATTATGATATATTGTTTCCTAGTTTGTAGGGAAATTGATATCTTACGTCTACTTGGTTTCTTTAATTTTTCACCATTGAATTTTTTATTTTTTTTGTCAGAGCTTTTCAACATTGGGGTTGGCTGGGAGCAAACCCATTTTCTACTTACGTAGATTGCAATACATTATTCTTGACTGAGTTTTTCTTCTACCATTTGTTTTTCAAAGTTATTTATTTTCCTCTTGTACCGTCGATTTTTGTACAGTCAAAGGACATTTTGTGTTGATCGTTAAAATTCTCTTTGTGGTTTACATTTCGTCCATTAGTACAGCGATGTACGGAAGTATCATAATTTAAAAATGCAATCTAATGGTTAATATTTAGCGGGTCACTTTGTAATATATAGTGTTCACCTTTTGAATTTTATTGGTCACTTTGAATCTCAATAAGATGAAATTCGTGGTGATACTTTTGAAGAGCGTAATACTATCCGAACGAGTGTTGAAGTTAATAATTACTCCCTCCTACCCAAAGATATTTTCCTGTTTCTTTTTGCAGTTTTGAGATGCCCTGTTGGGAGCTATTTTCAGACCAAATGAATCATTCAATTGCTACAAAATTTAGTACATATTTCATTCTGCATTGCAATCTACCAACTCTACTTGATTTTAAGGCAAACGGGGCTTTCATTTGGTCTACAAGTAGTGCCTAACATGGCAAGTCAAAACTGTAAAAAGAAACAGGAAAATATCTTTGAATAAGAGTAGTATGTGATTACTTTAAAATTATATACTTTACAACTTATAAGGGTCACAATACACGTAATCTGGGCTACACTATACATAATTAAGGGTTACTATATGTTAAACGATGGTAACTAATTATTGCTTATGTCTAACAGACCCATTTGAGGTAGATCAAAATCTACAATGTGACAATTCTTGAAATATATCTTTGCTGATGTAATTTTGATTCCTTTGTACGAACCCTGTGCTTGATTAGTTGAACAAGAATGATGCACTTCTACCTCTATTAACCCTAGCACTATTCTGTATGAAAACTTTTCAGCACGTCCACTTGCTCGAGCCCAAGTCGATGAGTTTCATCTACATACATTAGAAGAAAGTAAACATCAGCATAATATATTACGGTTTAGTGATGAGTGAATTTCTGTACTTTATTGTACAATCACCGCTACGTTTAATTCAAAGTAGATGACGACGAAAGAAATACAAGTTAATTATGACTTGTGACCAAGAATTGGTTTATAGTACAAACTTTATCTAAAAATGGGTAACAATTAAGGGGACTACAATATGATTAGAAATGATTACTTTTAAAAAAATTGGGTGATGATACTACTTACAATATATGATTCACGTTACAACTTTTAAGGGTTACTTTAATGACCTTTACGTTTAATTCAAAGTGAATTACGATGAGAGAAATGCAGGTTACTCAACAATAAGTGATGACTTGTGACCACTTTGTTAACGGTGGTACTGTTTACAATGACTGACCTACATTACAACTCTTAGGTGTTAATTTGATAACCCTTACGCTTTAAACAAAGTGGACTACGATCAAAGAAATTTAGGTTACTCGACAATAAATATTTGATAAAGTGCACAATATAAAATCACGGCTTGTGACCAAGTATTGGTTTATAGTGTAAACTTTTATCTAAAAGGTGGGTAAAATTTATGTGAACTACAATATGATCGAAGAGGGCTACTTAAAACATTTAGGAAAAACTATTATACTTACAATAAGTGGCTTACATTACAACATATAGGGGTCACTTTAAAAACTCATACGTCTAATTTTGCAGGGTCAATTAATTGGTACTAACCAAACAAGATATGATTCACTGATAATACCCTTTCAAAAATCTCATATACACATCCCATACGTTCAAAGTAATATGGGTCACAACAAATGAAATCAAGGTTACCAAAAAAAAAAAAATGTTTCATGAATCGTAACCAAGTAATGTTTGATAGTAAGCCCATAAACCAGAAGCACACTCATCCCCAACGAACTAATGATTATCTAATATTATTCAATGACTCATAAATACCTAATCTTATTAGCAACCCAAAACATGAAATTTCAATAGTAGAAATCAAATTGTATTGGACATGCAATTTAGGCAAAAAATTTGGTCGATGTCAACCATATACCACACGATTAGAAAATTCAACCCAGAAAATCATTAAACACTTAGTACAATGTCTATAAATGAAATTAAGAAAAAAAATCATATTTGAATTATCTAGTTGTATTCATACCTTGAGTTCCCAGATCTTCTGATCTCTTACGCTTTGATGGAGTCTTCACATCAGTGGTTTTTTTTTTGCCCATTTCAATCCAGTAGCGTAGTTGAATAATCTGAATCTTGAGCTTTTGGGTGACCCAAAAAATGGAGGAAAGAGGCAGAACAAACGAATAAAGAGGGGAAAAGGGAAAGTAAAGTAGTTGATTGAGATGGGAGAGAGAAACGCGTATAGAAGGTACGTATAATAGGGAAAAAATCTAGGGTTTTTTTTTTTAATTCATTATTATTATTATAAAAAAAAAAAAAACTGTTTCTTAAGTGGGTATTTATATTATAGAAACTGGGTTATAGGATCCGTCTTACACTAACTTATTGTTAGACGGTCTCACAGGAGACCCACTGGGTATGGAGAATTCTTATATGAGGAAGGTGAAGATCTTCCCCTCTCTCTCCAATCAAGCATGCATATATTAGGAAGAAATTAAAAAAATATAAAAGAAAAATTTGATTGTATTAAACTAAATAATTTTTTTTAATTATATTAAAAAGAAACAAGCTGACCTTAGGGAACCTAATAACGGCATATACATTCCAACAAAAATTGGAAAAGCTTTTAACACCCAAAAAAAAAAACGAAGGAAGGCTAATTAAGTGGTCGTTTGGTTGCCAAATAAAATCATGGGAATTCAGAATTCCCATGAATTTAAAAATGTGGAGTTGTTTGGTTGCCCAAAATCATGGGAATTCAGAATTCATGGGAATTTCCAATTCCTACAAAATGGAGGAATTGGCTTACCTACCCCCACCTTGGTAATTGGAAATTCCTGTGGGAATTCATTTCCTACATGTAACCAAACAGTTTTGAGAAATTCCCATGAATTTATATTTCATGGGAAGTGACACCTCCTAGGAATTACGAATTCCCGCATGCAACCAAACGACGTCTAATTATTTATGGTAGACAATTAGGAGGACATAATTTAGACCTCAAACAAAAATTAAAACATAAAAAAAAAAAAAAAAAAAATTCCTTTAATAATTACAGTAGGCAATTAGATTTTACTACCACTAGCCTAATTTTACTACACCACTGTTGATTATCCTAACTTGGAGTACGTAAAACCGTGACTCCCATATTAGGAGGTTGACATTGGTATGATTAGTGCTGATGGCCGACCTCTTCGCCCAGCAGACATGCTGCTCTATTCTTGGGATCGAGGGCGCGACGTTTGTGTCGATTTGACTGGGTCGTCGCCCATGACTCAGACGTAGACCTGTAAGTTTCTGACCCGACCCGAAAAATCACCCGAGACCCGACCCGAAAATAACCCGAAAAACCGGGACTTTTTCAACCCGAACCCGAAAAGCACCCGAAACCCGAAATGACCCGAAATGTCAGGGTCAAGACCCGACCCAAGCGGGTCAACCCGTTGGGTCAAACATATTTAGTAAAAAAATATTATAATAATAAAAAAATATATAAAACAATTAATATTAATAAAATTAAAATTAAAATTTTCTTTTAATACATGTAAAACATACATAAAATGCAATCATTATTATTATATAATATTATATATAAAAAATTTGGAAAATAAGAATAAAATGATATTTTACCTATTAAAATTTACCGATAAAAAAGGCGCGAATATGTATTTTCGACCCGCTGGTCAACCCGTAACCCGACCCGAACCCGTTTTAACCCGACCCGTTTTGACCCTAACCCGAAATACACCCGAACCCGAATCTACCCGAACCCGAAACCCGCCCGCCCGACCCGTTTTACAGGTCTACTCAGACGGGATTGATGGATTTTGAACCAGGTAAGGCGGTGCGGGAAGCGGCCAATCGTAAGCGTGCTAAGTATGAGGCTAGGTGCGTTGCTTTGGGTTATGGCTTCCTCCCCTTCTCTTTCTCCTCTTTGGGGGAGTTGCAGCCTTCAGTTGTTGCTCTGCTGAAACGGATCCAGCAGTTCTCCAGGACGCAGGATATCGGGGCGCAGGCTGCAACTTTTATTTTTACTAGGATTGGTTTTTCCATAGCAAAGGGTGTGGGGGCTCAGATCGTATCTCGGCTCCCCACCAATTTCTTGTAAATTATTATGGATTAATAATAATACTAGTATATAATTATTAGGAGATACTGAACGTCCTCATTTAAGATTATTACGTTCTCATTTAATTCTAAGCGAATATATACCATATATGACTCATGTGACTACCGTCAATTAGATTTTACTACATAATAATATATTTTCCTAGTTTGGAGTTATATCAATTCGATTTTTAGCTTATACCTGTATTATTAAATCCGGTTAAGTTTTTCAAAAAAAAAATCCGGTTAAAAAAGCTACTAATATGGTATGGTTTCAAAAAAAAATATGGTATGGTTTCATTTATTTATGGTATAATATCATAAGTAAGATATTTTTACTTGCTGATTATGGGCAAAATTTTAGGATCCTACATTTATCATCTGTATATAGTGTGTATCACCAATTTACCTCCAATCATCTATTACTTTTAATAATTGCGTGCAAGATAAGCTGAGTTGGCAAGGTTCAACGTAGAACTGACACGTCAGCATTTATTTGACACGTCAGCTTGATCGATTGGTAGAGCAGCCAAAAATGTCTTAGCCAAGATTTGAATCATTGACCTCTCATTTACATTTTGAACACATTACCATTGTGCTATCCGCTACTTCATGCATGTTTTTAAAATTCATTTTATAAAAAAGAAAACACCAGACAAAATAATTGTGGATGAGCAAATCATTCGAATACTGAAAATTTTGACGAATTATGGAAAAAAAATAACATAAATGATAATATACATTAGCTTTCCTTATGTGAATACCTTCCATAAATGATAGTATACATAAGTTTTGACATACCAGTGGCAATTGCAAAAAAGGAAAGCCAAAGTCTAAGCCTGCAGATAACCCTAAGCCAGTGTATGTAGCTAAGCCTGCTGCAAATATGCCTGAACCTGAGAAACAAATGGTGATCAGCACAACTGTAGATCCTAATCTGCAACCTGATACTGTGACCACTACACCTTCATCTTCTTATGTGGATGCAGATGGGTTCACTTTGGTGGCAAAGAAAAAGAGCATATCCCAAAAATCTGCTCAGAAATTTGCCAGGCAGCAGGGATTTCAAACTATATTGGTGGAGCCTGTTGAGCTGTTCTTGGATCACAATGAAAATGGATCTGGAATTGACATGGAGGATCCAGGTGGGGGTGGAGAGCCTCTCCAATCTCCATGATTATTGCAGCATGGAACATTAGGGGGCTTAATGACCCCCTAAAACAGCAGGAAGTGAGGGACTTTCTGTCTGTAAATAAAGTGGATTGTGGTGCCATTTTGGAGACCAGAATTAAACCTCATAAAGCTCCTCATATAGTTAAGAGGTTTTTTAGGCATTTTCTTATGGAAAATAATTATGATTTTCACAATAATGGTAGAATATGGATTCTGTGGAAACCAGCTCAGGTTCAGGTTCAGATTCTCTTTAAAACAGCTCAAATGATCCATTGCAGAATAACTCAGCACAACACTCAGAGAGTTTTTCAGGTGAGCTTCATTTATGCTGCTAACAGGGGTGATATTAGAAGGGATCTTTGGAAAGACATTTCTGGCTTGGTTCAACTTCATGAGGCTTGGCTACTAATGGGGGATTTCAATGTAGTCCTTAAGCCAGATGAGAGGATAAGTACAGCTGACCCAGTTATGAGAGACATAGAGGATTTTGCAGATTGTGTTTCCCAAAATGGACTTGCTGACCTTCCTGCTCAGGGTCATGAATTCACATGGACAAACAAACAAGATGCTTCAGATAGGGTGTGGTGTAAATTGGATAGAGTCATGGCTAACAGTATTTGGATAAGCAATTATCCTAATACTATAACTCAGTTTTTATCCCCAGGAATTAGTGATCACTCTCCTGGGTTGGTCACTATCCCTGATAATACTGAGCCGGTTATAAGGCCATTCAGATACTTAAATTGCTGGGGGCACTCAAATCAATTTAAGGGGATGGTGAAGGAGGTATGGGACCAGAAGATAAATGGATGCAATATGTTCTGCTTGATGACAAAGTTGAAGAATATGAAAAGCAAGCTCAAAAGCCTGAATAAGGAGGAGTTTTCTGACCTTCCTGCCAGAGTCAAGGCTAGCAAGGATAAATTGTTACAATGTCAGATTGATTTAAAATCAGATCCCCTGAACCCTGATAAAATTGCTGAAGAAAGGGAATTGAAAGATAAATACATTCAATTCAAGAGAGCAGAGATGAGCATGATGCAGCAGAGGGCTAAGGTAAATGATATAAAATACTCTGACACTAATTCAAAATTCTTCTATGCCAAGATTGCTGAGAAAAGAATGAGGAATGCTATTGGCTCTATTAAGACCATCTCTGGGATTCAGGTTCAAGGTCACAGGAAAGTGTCTGATGCCTTTTTGGAATACTACACCTCCCTGCTTGGGACTGAAGACAGTATTACTGCTTATCCTGCAGAAATAATTACTTCTGGTGCCATACTCACTGAGACACATAGAAGTATGCTGATAGCCCCTTTATCCATGATTGAGATCAAAGATGCTCTTAATAATATTGACATCAATAAGAGTCCAGGCCCTGATGGATTTTCCTCTGGATTCTTCATTGATGCTTGGGACATTATTGGTGAATCCTTCTGTGCAGCAGTGCAAGAATTTTTCAGGACAGGGAAATTATTGAAACAGGTTAATTCTACCCTGATTTCTCTTATTCCCAAAAATTCCACCCCCAACTCAGTGGCTGATTTTAGACCAATTTCATGTTGCACTACAATTTATAAAACCATAAGCAAGATTTTGGCAAATAGAATGAAGAATGTGCTTCCTGACATCATTGGTATGGAACAAGCAGCATTTGTTCAGCACAGGCATCTTTTTGATAACACTATGCTAGCACATGAGTTGGCAAGGCACTATGGTAGAAAGAACATCTCCCCTAGGTGTATTATAAAGGTGGATATCAAGAAAGCATTTGATTCTGTCTCTTGGGAGTTTGTTAAAAATTTCCTTAAAGACTTTGGCTTCCCTGATATCTACTCTAGATGGATAATGGCCTGTATTTCTTCAACATATTTCTCTCTCAATATTAATGGTGCTGTGGAAGGCTACTTCAAAGGTAAGAAGGGACTTAGGCAGGGTGATCCCTTATCACCCTATATCTTTGTTCTTTGTATGGAGGTCCTCTCCAGAATGCTCAGAGAAGCTCCCAAGAATCAGCAATTTTCCTTTCACCCAAAGTGTGTGAGAGTCAACCTCACACATTTGGTTTTTGCTGATGATTTACTAGTTTTTACAAGAGGTGACCTTCCTTCAGTGATGGCTATCTCTATTTGTTTGGAGAAATTTGCTGGGTTCTCAGGTCTCCATGCAAACCCACTTAAAACAGATGTCTATTATGGTGGAGTTTCAGTGGAAGTTAAAAATCTTATAGCTCAGGAAACTGGCTTTTCTGAAGGCTCATTCCCTTTCAGATACTTGGGAGTGCCTTTATATCATGCCAGACTTGCTGTTCATATGTTCCAGCCCCTCCTCAGCAAAATCAGACAAAGAATTTCACACTGGGCAAATCAGTTTCTTTCTTATGCAGGTAAGATTGAACTGATAAATTCAGTCATATTTGGTCTCCAAAACTTTTGGGGTGCTAGTATTCTGCTTCCTAAAGGGGTTGTTAAGGGGATTAACAAGCTTTGCAAGGATTTTCTTTGGGGGATAAAAGAAGGAGAAAGGAGAATGATTTTCAAAGCTTGGTCCAGCTTTTGTAAACCCAGAAGTGAAGGTGGTATGGATATCAAAGAAGTACTAAGTTGGAACAAAGCTCTATTGACCAAATGGCTAGAAAAGCTTGAGATGAATACAGATAGTGTTTGGGTTAGATGGTCTCAAGCTTACATCATTGGGAATTCTGACTTTTGGAGCATGAGCATCAACAAGAACTGGTCCTGTAGTTGGAAGAATATCTTCCACATCAGGGATGAACTTATCACCAAAGCAGGGAGTATTGAAGCTGCTAAGGATATGATCAGAAACAGAAAGAAAACTCTGATTCTGTATGATTTCTTCAGAGAACGGATGGATAAGTTTTATTGGCATAAGACTCTCTGTGACTCAGCTATTGTCCCTAAGCATGCATTCATCAGCTGTCTTGCCGTTCAAAGGAGCCTGGCAACATTGGATAATATTTGTAAAAGAGGATTCCATCTAGCTAACAGGTGTGTCCTCTGCTACAAAAACTCGGAGACAGCAAGCCATCTCTTCTTTAATTGCAGCTTCTCTAGAAGAGTATGGGGCATAGTGTTGATGCAGTATCACATTAATCATAGCATTTCTTCCTTGAAGCAGGAGATTAACTGGTTTAATAGAAATAACAGGGGTAAAGGATGGATGCAGAGAAGAAATAGATGTGCACTTGCTTGTACAATCTATGAACTTTGGATTGAAAGGAACAATAGAATTTTTAATGAGAAAATGAGGACTATAGATGAAATTGTGTATAGGATTAGATATGTGGTTGCTGTTAGAATGTTGCACTTAAATTCTGGTTCTTTGTAGGTTATTCTTGCTGCATTGCTTTGAGAGGTGTCATGTACCTTTCTTAGCTTTAGTAGCAAACCCTTTTGTAATGGTTTGGGAATTTTCTTTCCCGGTTTTTCTATAAAATTGATCATTACAAAAAAAAAAAAAATATGGACCTTCCATATCACATATGTGAGTATGAACATATAAAATATTTGGGTGGGAATTTAATTTACAAAAAAATAAGAAATACACAACATTCATACAAGCCATTACATTACATTAAAATATTTTGGGTGTCTTTATGATCAAACCTTAATCAGTAACTATTATCTATTACTTTTACACACATCTTGATTTCATTGTACAATCTAAAATTAGGGTTTTTGATTACCCAAATCAATTTTTATTAAAAAAATAAATAAATCATTCCACTAATCCTAATTACATATGATGGAGTATAGAGGAGAGAGAAAGCTTAGTAAAAGAAGAGAGAAATGGAAAGGTCCTGCTAATGGAGTTTTCGGAGAAAGAATCGTGATACAGTGATTATTAATTATTATTGTTATTTTTTTTTTTTTGGGGGGGATGGGGAGAAATGTCATGATTTGTTGAGACTCTTGAGAGATGGAGGGTCAACTAACGGTCAAAGTAAGGGAAGACGTTAAATGAGACGGAAATGAGGGATCGGGAAGTGTTTCGCAAAGAATATTTGTTTTAAGTTAGTTTTTTACAATTTTTATTATAAAAGGTAAGGTTTCGCAAAGTCGGTACTTTTAAAAGTATGGTTTCGCTTGGTATATGAAAAACGCGTAAGTTAAAACACGGGTCGACCCAAGTAGGTTAGGCTGGGTTAAGATTAAAATGGTCCTAAGGTCATGAAACAGGTCAGAAATACATTTTTAACCCCTTTTCATCAACAATTTTGAATAATATTTAATTAGGAGAAATTTTAACGATATATTAGCGATATTATATCATATTAACACTTTGATAATACTTATTAGTTTTGGTATTAAATTTAAATTAATCAATAATATCATTGTAAAATTTTATTATTCTACTTTCTTGATTTATGACCAAGAAAATTGTGGTCGGATAGCTACCGCATTATTACGTTAACTTTTAAAAAGCTATTTTAGATCTAAAGTAGTACTAAGGAAGGAAATGAGACTTCTATCATGTGTCATATGTTAGAAAAAACGATATTATATTATTATTTAGAGAACCACTAATAATTGTCGTGCATGTGCACGGGTCAAAAGTATTCTAAAGCGAAAATAAGAGTAGAATGGTGTCACTTAACAAAGGTCAACGGGTAAAGAAGTCGAGTGGTTAAGTGTTATTTGGGATTGAGTATAAGAAGTGGCTTGGGTAAAGGGATGGGGTAAAAGAATCCATACAGGAATAGGGGGGTGTTTCAGTATAAAAGGGAGAAGAGTGGGTTTTCAAGTATAAGAGCTCGTCTGGAGGGTGACATTAAGTAAGTTAGAGTGTGGGGATGCTTTTAGAATATTTTACGGTGTGTGGGAGAGTCAGCAAGCAGGTCATATAAAGACTCGACGGGCCGGTAAGATAAAACATTTGACGTACTTGGGGTGACGGGTACTAAAATGTTGTCGGCTGCTGGTTGGAATGAGTGAGAGTTGGAGATTAGTGATTGGTGTATATGAGTTAACAATGGATTGTTGGGACACCTAAAATTGTTGAGTGGGGAGGGGATCGACTATCGAGTAAGAAAGAAAGTTGTGAGGAAGATAAGAGTTGTCGAGTCCAAAGACGACGGGTGGTCGAGTATGAGACTAAATAAGTTAGTAGGGGCATGGTCAGACATGCATGTAAGTGAAGTTAATTTAAGGGTTATACTTATATTTTAAACACAATAGATCACATAGAAAACACAAACCACTTAATGTTGAACATTCGATTTAAAGTCATTGTCTTTCTTTCAATTCTCATATTTGTCAGTATCTCAATAAGTTTTATACTCCCTCCGTCCCAATTTAAACACCCCGCTTTCCTTTTTAGGGTGTCTCTATTTAAACACCCCATTTCAAAACTTACTAAATGGGGTAAGTTTTCACCACACATCTATACTCCACTATCTCCAAAAATAATAAACAAACCATCCATTATCTCAAAAAATAATAAACAACTCACCCATTATCTCCAACAATAATAAACAAACAACCCATTATCTCCAACAATAATAAACAACCAACCATTATCTCCAACAATTATAAACAAACAAAAACTACCTTAATCCAAGTGAAAAAACATATGGGGTGTTTAAATTGGGACGGAGGGAGTATTTCTTATTTGTCGATTTTACAGTATAATTTCTAAAGGTTAAATTCTATAATATCTATAAAGTAATATTTCACAGACCTATCTTAAGTAAACATTTGTAAATTCCCGTGCATTGCACGGGTCAAAAAACTAGTTCCCTCTTAAATGTATTTTCCAATTTTACTCCAAACTTTGAATGTGTACGTTTTCCACGAATTGGATTTTTTTCTTAAACCCTAGAAACCCTAAACCCTATGACCCTGAACCCTATATAAACCCTAACCCTAGAAACCCTAAACCCTAAATTTAAGTTTATAATATTAAGCAAATTACAATTTGCATGATAGAAATAAATTATAAATTATTATATATATAACTTATTACGTTAAAAAGAAACGTGATATTTAAATCTAAGAGTAACTAGTTTGCATGCCCGTGTCACGCCCGGGTTGTCTATTTATATTGTTATACTTTTTTTAATAAATAATGTAGGTTTATTTTTGTTCCGATAATATTATGAACGCTACCATACATTTACTTTTTCTTTCAACTTTTGTAACCTGTCATGTTGTATTATAATATATTTCTACCCCGTTATCATAGTATCATTACCTTCCCACTTATACGTCACTCATTATACAATTTCATTCTCATTCCACTATCTCGTCACCAGTTATATTATTTCATTTTTATTCTACTATCTCGTCACCCATTATATCACATTATTAAATTTGTTATCATAAATTAGCTAGTATTATCTATTCGATCTCATATTGTAAACTAAATTAACATAATTATTATTTTCCATTATTAGCTAATAATATACTATATGATAATTTCTTACCATATCTCAACCAATAATTGTATTGAATACTATTTTTATGTTCTATCCAATTAACGTGTGCCAAGTGTCCTCCTAGGAAAGACTTGGTTTCAGGTTTTAATATATAGTATTAGATAACTTGTTTGTAGTTCGAATCCTCTAATCAAAGTTCGTCTAAGTTTAGTATTTACCTCACGGCCTCACGTATGCCCAATCTACTATATCTAATCTAATATTATAGGCAAATTATTAGGTACCCCGGGGATACCTAGAGCTACGTACCCCCGGCTTAATAATGAGTGAAAATTGGAAAATAATGAGTGCAAATTGAGAATTAATGAGTGAAATTTGGGAAATAATGACTGAAAAATTGGGAAATAATGAGTGAAAATATATAATGACTATAAAGTGGTATAGAATGAGTGAAATTGAAAAAAATGAGTGAAAATTGAGAAATAATGAGCGAAAATTGGTTAACAATGACTGAAAATAAATAATGACTCTAAAGTGGTATATAACAATGAGTGAAAATCATATATATATATATAAAGTTGGATGGAAACCGTGTGGGCGCGACACGTCATCCTCCACCTCACGTGCCACATAGGTGACGGGCAAACGTGCATGCCATACGAGCAATTCCACCTCATCACTTGGCGCACAATGAAATCCGCAAAAATGAGACTATCAAGGCTTGAACCCAAGACCTCAAAGTTGCAATTCAACACTTCAACCACTATGCTAATTGAATTTTGTTGATTCTTTTATTAACCCAATCTTATATAAAGGTCATTAATGTTGAGGTTATAAATATATACATCAAATGCAATATCAAAATTTTTTATGGAGGGGTTGGCATGAATCGTCGTATATGATATTATTCACAATTCTCGTGACAATAAATATTAATATAACAAAGAAGTGGAGAGAAAAATACGAGAATTGGTATTTTAAAGTTCCGAGAAAAGGAAGACATGGATGAGTAATATTGTAATCACTCTATTTCACCAATTTGCGTATAAAATCAAACACGCTTATTGTTTTGGTGACACTTTATCCACACTACTCAATGACGACGGGGAGGGGACAATGATATTTATCACAAACATACGAATCTATCTATTTTTGTAATTTAGAGTGATATACATCGTGATATATGATATTGTTTATAATCGTGGTGAGAAAAAAGATTGATAACAAAAAGGTGGAGAGAGAATACAAGATTTAGTATTATGCGGTTTGGCGAAGATTGAAGAAGTCGATGACTAATATTATAATATCTCCATTCACTAATTTACGCATAAGATTAAAAAAACTAATCAACGAAGACCGTGCGTAGCACGGTGTAAAGACTAGTTAAGATATAATGAGTGAAAATTAAACAATAATAATGACTGGAATAAGTAATGACTATAAAGTGTTACATAATGAGTGAAAATAAATAATGACTATAAAGTGTTATATAATGAGTGAAATTTTAAAAATTAGTGAGTGAAAATTGGGAAATAATGAGTGAAAATATATAATGACTACAAGGTATATAATGAGTGAAAATTGAACCGGGGGTACTATTGGTGTGAGTTCGACTTTGGGATAGATGGGGTCTATATTCTCAACCTGCAACCAAGGAACAAACAGTCAAGGGAGGCCCGGGTTTCACCCAGGCGACGCCCCTCCGAAGCTTAAGTCAGTCGGGTGCGGTCGCAGTAAATGATAGCAATAAATGAGAGAATTGCAATGAATGTGGTAATAAATGAGATATTGGATAACCTTGAATTGGAGGAAATGAGGGGTATTTATAGTGGAGGGGGTACCCTTAATAGTAAAGGTTGGAGGTCCCCCCTTCATCTTGACCCTTCATTCCCTTGGGCATCCAACGGATGAGATGGAGTGGACATCATTTGGGCTTTATCAAGGCCATTTGGGCCTCTATTTTTGAAGGGCTGTGGCCCAACTAAAACGTGTACCAACAGAGCCCCTCGAAGTCGGGTTGCGCTCGTCGGTCATCTCGTCTCGGCCTTCCTCGGCACCGAGGGTGACCTGACTGCGCATCCCCTGGCCGCCCTTTGTCCTGGCTCATGTAATGCGCCTTGACAAAGTCCTATGATGTCGCTTCCCTGTCTTCCTACTGCCTAGGCCGTGGGGCTTGTATTTTTTCGATTTTAATCGAAAAATTTCGCCCCTTGCGAGCTTCACGGTCGTATGTGCTGTTTTCCTTTCTTTGTGCGTTGTCCTGGATTTTCTACCTTTACTTGGAACGAGCTTTTGGAATTGAACTTCGCCCCTGAAATTGAGGCGAAATTGCAACCGAATATCGCCCCTGAAACTGGGTGCGATTTCGAAATCTAAAAAAGACTTCGCCCCTGAACTTGAGGGGAAATCGCAACCGAACATCGCCCCTGAAACTGGGTGCGATATCGAAATATAAAAAAGACTTCGCCCCTGAAATGGAGGCGAAATCGCAACCAAACATCGCCCCTGAAATTGGGTGCGATTTCGAAATCTAAAAAAGACTTCGCCCCTGAAATTGAGACGAAATCGCAACCGAACATCGCCCCTGAAACTGGGTGCGATTTCGAAATCTGAAAAAGACTTCGCCCCTGAAATCGAGGCGAAATCGCAACCGAACATCGCCCCTGAAACTGGGTGCGATTTCGAAATCTGAAAAAGACTTCGCCCCTGGAATCGAGGCGAAATCGCAACCGAACATCGCCCCTGAAATTGGGTGCGATTTCGAAATCTAAAAAAGACTTCGCCCCTGAAATTGAGGCAAAATCGCAACCGAACATCGCCCCTGAAACTGGGTGCGACTTCGTAAAAGGTGTTGACCTCGATCGTTGTTGCTCAATTATTGGGTGTCGAATTCGAAAAGACTTTGGGAAAATTTGAAAAAGATTCCCTCGAGCCGCTACGCGCTTGGGAAGTGGAAACGTCGCCTCGAAACAGTAAAAGCGGTTGACATTAACTGTTCATCATGACAGTTAATAATGACTTTTACTGGAAATTGTGTAAAACCGTCTGATTTTACCAATTTACCCCCGGTTTTCCCTCCTATAAATACGCTCTTCCGCCTCCCTTATTCAGTTTTTACCTCTTTTTTCCAACTTCTCACATTTTCTCCCAATTCCCCTTCGAAAACCCTTTAAACCCTAATCAAAATTCTCGAACTTTTGCCCGAAAATCGCCCACTTTTTCAATCAAACTTGCCGTTCTCCGTCGTAATCTTGTCGGAGTTGTCTTTCTCTTGATCTTTCGTCCATTAATCAAGCCATTCTCTCTTCGAACTTCGAACAAATTAGGGTTTTTCGCCCCTAATTCGATTTGAAAACTTTGGATCCCGGTCACCATTCGCCGCTCCGTTCCAGATCCGACGTCCGACCATCTTCTTCGGTGACGTAAGGTATTTTTCTTCCCTTTTAACGTCCTTTTTTGCATGTGATTTTCCTTTATTTTTCTGGGTAACTGTCGGTTGCCCTACTTCTTTCTCCTCTTTTCCCTTTTTAGCCCTCTATTCGCATCCTACAATGACGAATCGGGGTCTAAAATGGGATCTGCGTCACCCAACCGCTGTGCGGGTTGATCTGGGTTGGGAGGCGAAAGTATGGTTGCCGCGGCCGAGGTCATGGGGTGAAGACCATGTCTCGGATCGTCGTTTATTGACTTGGACTTGGACCCTGTGTCGATATAACGTAACCGTTGCTTTCTTGCCTTCAACGCAGATGACGCAATCCGGTGACTCTTCTTCTGCCCCCCGGCCGCGCGCACAGAAGCGCGCCCCTGTACCGGCTGCGACCACTTCGCAAACACCAACGGAGTAGGACGATGCCCCTGCGCCACGCGCCGCAGTAGATGTGATGGGGGTGTATAAGACCGCTAGGGTCTCAGAGTCCTTTATAGCCGCGTATCCGCCTGATGTGTTAAGGGAGTTCTGTGATAAGTATGGGGTTAAGTCACCTGTAACACTCGCCGTCCCCGAGGCCAGGTCCATCTTGTCCGAGCCCCCACTCGGCTGCTTCGCGGTTCACGAGTTGTCTATCGCAAGTGGGCTGCGGCTTCCCGTTCCGAGGTTCACGGCGGCTCTGCTTTGCCACTACCATCTGTGTCCTGCGCAGCTAACCACTAACACTTTCTTGACTATCAATGGCTTCGTCATGGCCTGTTTGGCTGCGAAAATCCCTGTGTCCATCGATCTTTTTCAATCCCTCCATCGCATATCTTCCAATGCTTTCGGGTTTTTTACACTAAGGCCCCGCGCAGTCGACGATGGGAAGTACGTGACGCAGCCAACCAAACCTCGTAAGAACAAGACTGTGTGGAAAAACAGGTTCTTTTGGGTTGGTTTGGATGCGACCGCAACCGAGGTTGACCGACCTCTTTTCGTGCGCATTGCGGGTGATCCTCCCGCGTCAACTCGGTTGGCGCCCAAACTAGGTGCGCGTATGTGCGAACTGCGTGACTACTTTTTTCAACCCACGGAGGCGCAACCAGAGGAGTGCGTTTGGACACCCACCACCGACCAAGCCATACAAAATGATTGGCTGCGGGCTGCGGGCCTCATGAAGTCCGACAACGAAGCTCAATTTCGTAGGATACTTTCTTTTGTTCGTATTTGCTGTGCCCAATTTTCTCCTGTATTTATCTAAGTGTGCCCAATTTTCTCTCCATTTGCAGAATCTTCATACGCCGTAGTCGAAAAGGAGCTTGCCAAACTTCTATCAGAGAAAACCATGTTGCGACTGTTGCTTCAACGCGAGAAGTGCGCGGACACACTTGACAATGTGCGAGCTGGTCGCGAAGAGACCGCCGCTCTGAACCAGGCTGGCGCAGCCAAGAAGAAAAAAGGCGGAGGCAGTAAACGCAAGCGAGGTGAGCCCTCCTCGTCTCAACCGGCTGCGTCGCAGTCGAAGAAGAAGAAGAAGGCTTCCTCATCGACTCCCATAGCTGCGGAGCCGATCCGCGAGGTGCCAATGCACCAAGAAGCACCATCTCCGCAGTCACCTGTGCCACAAGAAGTGGTAGCTCCGCCGTCGCCTGTTCGGCAGGAGGCGTCTGCGGAACATCAGGTGACGATGGAAACACTTGACGCTGAGCAGCCGACTTCTCCACCAGCCAGCCGCCGTCCTGGTAAAGAAACGGCTGCGGAGGATTCACTCGTCAACGAGGAGCCTCCATCTCCGGTAAGTACTCTCATGAGCTATTTTCTTACATCTTGTTGTATAACTTGCTATTTTTTCTAAATTGTCTCCTCCTTGCAGACTCCTGAAAACCAGCGCGCCGGCAATAATCAACGTGCTGGCAAGTCGCTCAGCTATTACCCGTCGCAGCCGAGCGGTGGGGGCTCTAGCTTGGAAGGGAGCGAGCGCAGCATGGGCGCGTCTCCCTTTGGTGACGAGGGGACCGTGTTTGGACCAAGTAAGTCTACTTCCACTCGTGCTAATGGTCCTTTTGCTTACCGCCGCTCTGACTTGCCTTCGCGCTCAGGCCTGGGTGGCATGTCTTCGCGGCTGATGCCTATACCCGACCAAACGGGGCAGCCCATGCCCGATGTGGAGGGGATCTGGGCCATCAGGGGGGCTAACTGACCCTCTTAATGACGCGCTCCTGCCTTTCCGCTGCTGGGCACGCGATGAACCTACACCCAGCAACTGGCTGGAACACTTCTGTGGGCATGCTTTCAGCGTAAGTTTCCGATGCTCTATCTTTCCTGTCTTTCACTACCTTGTAGGTCTGCCCCTTACTTTGATTTCTTTGTGCAGATGGCTGGTCTCGCTTCGCACATATTCGACCATTACGGTGACCCCGCCGTACGCATGCGAAACGACCAGATTAAATACAATGAGCTGGCTGCGGTGGCGGCACAAAATGAAAGGGATATCAAAGCACTGACTACGCACATCGCTGAGCTTAATGCGGAAGTGGCAAAGGCTAACGAGCGCGTTCAGGAGGCGGAGGCTAGGTCAGCTGCAGCGGAGGAGGGTGTTTTGAAAGCGAGGGCGGATGCGGCAGCATCCATTTCTTATGCCGCCACCACTACCGCGGAGAATGAGAGGTTGAAGCGCATGAACGCGTCCTTCAGCGAGGCCAAGGCGCAACTGAGGGAGGATCTCGACGCAGCCTTAAAAAGGGAGAGCTCGTTGAAGGCATCTGAAGAAGGCCCTGCGGCAAGTGGAGAACGCGAAGGGCCACGTTTTATTCTGGGCGCATCGGGCTTGCAATGCTAAAGCTAAATTCCTTGCCTCCCCTGACTTCGAAATACTGGTGAATGACAGGATGGACGAGGTGCGCTTTAAAGCTGCCGAAGGTATGAAGCACGCTGCCCTTTCCGCCCTGCGAGAGGTGGATGCGATTTCAGATAAGCATCCCACAACTTTGGCCCCGGTGGAGGTGGAGGCGTACAAGGCTGCCCTTGAACGCGCCGAAGCTCAATTTCTTGCCGAGTTCGAGGATGAGGATGTCGTGGCGCAGGGCTTAGAGTTCATGCTTGCGAGGCGAAACAGCCTAATGGACCAGGCGCGGAAAGACCTTTGGCAGCTGCCCGAAAACATCAACCTCGACGAGGTCGCGCCGCAACCAGAGCCCAGGGAGCAGCCGGTGTTCACACCTCCCCCCATCATCAACTTGGATAGCAATGATGATGACGATGATGACGACGATGATGAGGAGGAAGATGGCGCAGCTCAGCCTGAGAACACCTCTGAGGCCACTACCGATGCCGCCACTACAGATGTTGCCCCTTAGCCAATTTTTGTACTTGTACTTTTTGAACAATTTTTATCTTGAACAATTTGATGATGTATAGCCGCGGCCGCCTCGAAAGGGGTGTTTTGGCTGCGGTTTTTGACAATTTCTCATGGTTACTTCGCACAATTGCCAAGTATTTCTCTCTTTTCAACTGTCTTTCTATAGTTGCAAATATATGCCTTTATCCTTTCAACAGTCGCCTTTGCTTGTGAAGCAGAAAACAGGAACTCGCAACCGACTATCGCCCCTGAATTTGGGTGCGATTCCGCTTCGGTCTCGTAACCACACCTCTGAAATTGAAGTGGTGGTCGCAGTCGAACATCGCCCCCTCGAAATGGGATGCGAGTTCGATGTCTTGAAATTCACTTCGCCCCTGAATTTGGGTGCAAAGGCGCGGCCGAACCTCGCCCCCTTGAAATGGGGTGCGAGTTCGATATCTTGAAGTTCACTTCGCCCCTGAAATGGGGCGAATGTGACATGACTAAATGACTTAACCCCCGAAAGGAGGCAATCATCGCAGTCGACTATCGCCCCTGAAATTGGGTGCGATTTTGATTTAACAAGTTTTACCACTTGTATAAATTTTGACACACTACCTGCAAAACAAAAATAAACACAAATTCGTTATATAGGTGCGCCCCTCGAGGTATTAACCCAAGGGTGGAATATTATGGCTCAACTCGTTTTGTGGGCTATTACAACCCATCCTTCGTTCGAAGTAGAACTCGGATATTAACGAGGGTCGAGCCCGAGATGTCATTTTGAGCCGATGAAGTTTCGACTCGACTATCTGGGCCCGTGGATCGGGGGTTCTACGCCTCATATATACCCAGCATCGCAGTGCGGATGTCCAAAAAAGGGAGGGCCCCCTGATTACTGGGCACGAGTACGTAGGCGAACGAATCCGAGCTGGAAACATGTTCGCCGAGGGCCGCGTCTGCAGCCCTGCCTCTGATGCGAGCCGGGTGATCCATGAAGCCCTATTCAACGCGCACCCAACTCAGTTGGGATGAATATAACGTCTTAACCCGCATCAGGTAACCATTGAAATTTGAATTGTCGCCAACCGCGCCCGAATAGCGAAAGTATTCGAGTCCCCATTGAAGTATGGGCGATCCGCGGCTGACCATCGGAGGCGGTGATGTCCCTCCCCCAACAGTGGTTATTCACCGTTCGAGTGGCGAAATAATCCAACTCGACCTGGCTTTAGCACACCGTCCGTGATCTCATCAAGTCCGACGAAGTGCGGCTTGGAACGAACTTTCCTCATTGAGACCGACGAAGTGCGGCTCAGAATAGGACTACTCATCAAGACCGACGCAGTGCGGCTTGAAACAGATTTGTTGGTCGCGGCCGGTGAAAGTCCGGGCTCGGCCAATCTTACTCCACGAAGTTCTAATACAACTATACTAAGATTTCTGAAATGATAGAAACTACTTGGCCGCAGGCCATTTCATTGATTTAAAACGAAGGGAATACATCGTTCTGGACGCGCCATGCGCTACATTCTTGACTAAACAACTAAGTACAAAATGAGATATATTACAACTGAATTAAAAACTATGCATAATATTTTTTGAGGTGGATGAGGTTCCATGGCCTCGGTATAGGAGTGCCGTCGAGCTCTTTTAAGCGAAAAGTTCCATCCCTAACCTTCTCAACAACAAGGAGAGAACCTTCCCACTTCGGCTTTAGCTTGCCACCAGGAACATCTTTTCCTGTGGCTGCGATATTTCTCAACACATAGTCCCCAACCTCAAGGCTCCTTGGGTTTACTTTCTTGTTGTATGCGCGGGCCATGTCTTGCTTCTGCCTTTCCACTCGCAATAGAGCATTGCCTCTTAATTCAGGCAGCAGGTCCAGCGCAACACGCAACTCCTTCTCATTCTCCTCGGGCTCGTAGGTGCTAATTCGCAGCGACTTAGCACCCCACTCCACTCGCAACACCGCATTCGATCCATAGACGAGCTGGAAAGGGTTTTCCCCTGTGGCACGCTTCGCGGTAGTGTTCAGCGCCCACAGGATCCCTGGCAGTTGCTCAACCCATTTTCCCTTGGCCTCGTCTACCATTTTCCGCAGCGCCCCTACTATCAGCTTGTTGGAAGATTCGACTTGGCCATTTGCTTGAGGATAAGAGACGGAAGCATAGCATGTTTGCACACCGTAATTGGCGCAATACTCATGGAATGGGCCGCTGTCGAACTGCGTACCATTGTCAAGAGTAACGCGGCGAGGTACTCCGAACCTGGTGAAAATGTGCTTCCACATGAAAGCCATTGTCTCATCGTCCCGGATGCGAGTAACCGGCTGCGCCTCAACCCACTTGGTGAAGTAATCCACCCCGACAATCAGAAACGTCTTTTGGCATTGGCTGCGAGGGAGAGGGCCCACAATGTCCAATCCCCACCTCGCAAACGGCAGTGGTTCGATGATAGGCTTAAGTGGGGTTGCAGGTCGATGCGAGGTCGGACCAAATCTTTGACAGCGGTCGCACTTCTTCATGATCTCGGCTGCGTCGCTTTGCATCGTGGGCCAGTAATACCCAAGTCGCAGAGCTTTGCCAGCCATTGCCCTAGCTCCGATATGGCCACCGCACTCACCATGGTGAATCTCTCTCAAAATATAATCACCCTCAGTTGGGTTCACACACTTCAAGAACGGATGAGTATACCCTTTTTTGTATAGCTCATCATTCAGAAGGGTAAACCACTCGGCGCGCCTCTTCACCTTCTCTGCCTCCCTCTCGTCCTCAGGCAACTTATTTTCTTTCAGATATGCAAACAAAGGGGCCATCCATCCTGGACTGCGATCCAGGGCCAAAACATTCGGGGTCGTATCAATACTGCGCAATGGCAGAACTTTCCACTGCACTATTGTGGGGTTGTCGGAAACTGACGAACTCGCCAGACGTGCCAGTGCGTCTGCCTGCTGATTCTCTGACCTCGGAATCTGCTCGACCTCGAACGTTTCAAAACCCTTGACCATTTTCTTGACTGCATCTCGGTATTTGGCCATGTGGTCCTTTGCCTCAAATTTGCCAGTTATTTGATTGACCACCACAGCCGAATCCGAAAATGCTTTTACGCTGGTCGCCCCTGCGGCCGCACACATCTGTAAACCCGCAATCAGGGCTTCATACTCTGCTTCATTATTGGTGGCCTCGAATCCAAAGCGCAGTGCATACTCAGTCTTGTCACCGCCTGGCAACACTACCACTATTCCGGCTCCACTGCCGCCTGAATTCGAGAATCCATCCACATATAACTGCCACTGCACATTAGGCAATACGAACTCTTCACTGAACATGCATTCTGTGACGAAGTCAGCTAGCACTTGCCCTTTGTAGGCCTTCCTCGACTTATACTCCACTCCGAACCCTTTCAACTCACAGCCCCAGCGCGGTAACCGACCATTCCCGTCAAGGCTTCCCAATATTTTTTGGAGTGGATAATTAGTCATTACCACAATCTTGTGGCTTTGGAAGTAAGGCCTCAGCCGCCTACTCGCAATCAACAAACTCAATGCTAACTTTTCGAGCGGTGGGTATCGCAACTCGGCCGCGGCGAGTGCGTGGCTCACATAATAAACAGGGCATTGTGAACCATCGCGCTCGACCACCAGCGCAGCACCCACTGCTCGCTCCCCCGCAGACAAATACATCATGATCTCTTCTCCTTCTTTAGGCACTACAATCTTTGGTACCTTTGTCAAATATTCTTTCAGCTCAAGGAAAGATTTCTCTGCCTCGTCATTCCATTCAAACGTTTTGCGCTTGCGGAGTGCATCAAAAAATGGAAGGCAGCGGTCAGCTGACTTGGCTATGAATCGACTGAGTGCGGCCACGCACCCAGTCAACCGCTGTACATCCTTAACACATTTGGGAGAAGGCATATCCAGAATGGCCTTGATCTTTTCTGGGTTCGCGTCAATGCCACGCTCACTGACCAAGAAACCCAGGCACTTCCCCGACTGCACCCCGTAGACGCACTTCTTCGGATTCAGCTTCATGTTGTACTTGCGCAGGGTGGCAAACGTTTCTGCCAAATCCTTTGTGTGGTCCGCAGCCAACACACTCTTCACTATCAAATCATCGACATAGGCCTCCATGTTGCGCCCAATCTGCCCCTCAAACACATGGTTGACCAACCTCTGAAATGTCGCACCCGCATTCTTTAACCCAAATGGCATGACGCGGTACATGTAAACTCCCAGCGGAGTGACGAATGCGGTTTTGGGTCGGTCAACTGTTTCCAGGGGCACTTGATGATACCCTGCATAAGCATCCATGAAGCTAAGCAATGCATGCCCCGAGGTCGAGTCTACCAATCTATCCATGCGCGACAAAGGTTGGCCATCCTTTGGGCATGCTTTGTTCAGATCGGTGAAGTCGACGCACATGCGCCACGACCCGTTGGGCTTTTTTACGAGCACAACTTTCGACAACCACGTCGGATACATGCACTCTTCAATATAACCAGCTTTAAGGAGTTTACCAACTTCCTCCTTAATAGCTTCGGACCTCTCCGTCCCAAAATGCCTTCTTTTCTGATGGACCGGCTTAAAGTTTGGGTCCGCATTCAGCTTATGTGTTATAGTTGCGGGGTCGAGGCCCGACATCTCCTCGACAGTGAATGCGAACACATCTTTGTATTCTCTGAGTAGCGCGATCAGTGAATCCCGCTCTGTCGCAGCCAGGTTCCTACCGATGCGCACTACTCTTTCCTGATTGCCCTCTTCAAGGGCCACTTCTTCTGTCTCCTTGACACGTAGATTGTCGTTAAATCTAGTCAAATTACCACAAAACTAACTAAGGTAGATAGAGTAAGTGGGTTATCGAACACGAAGAAGAGGGATAGCCTATTATGCAATTCTATGCGGAAAAATAAATAAACAAAAGAAATAAGAACAATAAAAAGGGGGGTTTTTTGATTGAAAGTCAACGAAACAAGTAATAAACGATTTATCAAGATTACTAAGGCGACCCTCGGTGATAATCTATTCAAACACCCTAATATAGCAAGTTTTTACCTCTCTCTAAATATACCATTCATAGATAATCCCGGTTTTTAACCAATTAATCCACGTTATTGGGGAATTTGAGCAACCGCTACCAAATTCCCCTCCTTTTAGTCCTAATTTGTCTAGTGACCACTCAAACAAATCAAAACCAAAGGCATGAAGAGCAAGGATTAATAAAAGATTAACAACAACCCAAATTAGTATCTAATTAGCCGCAACCCCGACACTAATCAAATCTAATCTATTAGTTGCCTAATTAATTCCCCAATCACAAATTAGTCATAACCATACACTAAACATGTGAAAGTTGCTTCCTTTAAGGTTAATAATCAATGACCATCAATTAAAAACCAAGCATAAGAAATACCCAATTCAATCCAATCAACCAATTAGACAAAATAAAGGTAAATCAAGCAATTAAAGAACAAGGAATTAATTACTATGAATTTAAAGGTAAATTAGAGAGAAGAAATTCTTACTAATATATAGGATGAGAGAATTTGATTACACCAAGAGTCTAGAAGGTGATTAGCCTTCCATGAGAATTATTACAACAAGATTTGAGATGGAATCCATAACAAAACTCTTAATCTCTCCTTAATTCTCTCTCTAAAACTATGAAAACCCTCTCTAAAAATGAAGTACAAGATGAAAATAATAAGAAAAGTGATTATATACAAGGTAGGTAGGATCCCTAGGTAGGTAGAACTAGGGAGGGGTTCATGCCCCTTTATTAAAGATAAAAACAAAAGATACTAAAAGACAAAAACAAAAGAATCCAAAGGAAAAGCAACGGCCAAAAGGCCACGCGGAAGCTTCGTGAAAATCTCCTTTCTCGGACCGAGAATGAGTCGTCTCGGACCGAGAGCGGGCTGTCCTCGAGTCGAGAGTGTACTTCCTCGAGTCGAGAATGTCATCCTCGAGTCGAGGACATGTGTCCTCGAGTCGAGGGACTGTGCGCAGCGTAATTTTCAAAAGGACATAACTCTCACCTCCGAACTTCAATTTGAGCTCATAATATATCGTTGGAAAGCTAAGATCATGAACTTTCATCTCCAATTGGAATTTCTTCAGAATATCTTGTAGTTAGGGAGTTATGATCCAATGAAATCGGAGGTGATGGTGTGTGTTTCCATAGTGTCATCCAACGGTCACCAAAAAGGGTCTTGAGCTATAAAAATCCCGTAAAACCATCAATAAAACTCCAAGTATACTCATCATCATATGGCTCATGAGTCACGCTAACAACAAGCTCAAACACCCCTAAAAGCATCTAAAATCCCCTCATTAACACACACTCATTACCGCATATCAAACTCCCCCATGCTTAGACCATTACTCGTCCTCGAGTTATCTAAATCTCCACACTCAAAACCTAGGTCTCTCTTGAAGCACGGGATGAGCAACCACACAAATCCAACTCCTCCAAACAAGAACCGCAAGCCACAACACACAAACAGAACCTAGTTAGAGTTGGGGTGGGTGTAATGCTCAACACCCCACCTCTAACCATCTTATGCTACCGATCCGGAACAAATGAAGCAAATGGGGCTAATGAGTCCTAAGCTCCCCAATTGCTCTCCAACTCCCTCTTAAGCCACAATCCGGAATAGGTATAGAATGTGACTCACCTCTTCTCAACCACCGACGCCACTTATATCAACAAAATGCAAGAGGAATTCTACCTAAGACCACCAATTTCTAAACACCAAACCTCCTTATAGCTCCCTTGATGATCCTAACCCGTATCGCCCCAAACTCCTCTACTTATGTCGCCCCGCCGTGGTATTCGTGAAACTTTTTTTTTTTTTTTTTTTTTTTTTTTTTTTTTGCAAACGGAAGATAAAATCACACATATATTACAAACAAAACGACAAATGCCAACCCGAATTACACTATCATGCCAAGCGTCTCCCCCATGCTTGAACCTCGTCATTGCCCACAATGACAACCAACACCAACCAAAAGATTGGGCAACAACGAGTGAGGTAGGGGGAGAACCAACAAGTTATCCACAATCCCATACTACTATATAAGACGAATAAACCGTCTCATCTCACAAGTGAAGAAATAACGGGCTCTCGGGCCAAGAGACACCCACTCTACCTCACTCCCCTATCTTCCTCGGAAATGAGTCCATCCCTCATCTTACTACTCCATCTCCCTCATGAATAATACCAAGTATGCGTCAACCTCCAATAACAACTAACCATCCAAATACAACCCAACCAAAAGGAACCAAACAAGGCTATTTATTGGTTTAATGGGTGAAATGGGGTGGGTGGAACAAGAATAATGGGGGGTACAAACGCGGTGGGGCACAAAGAGAGATGGTATAGAAACGGTTAGTGAAACGGGTGGGGGAGTAGAGGCTAGAGTTGAGAGAGAGAGAGAAGTTAAGGGAAAAGAAAACATACCTCGTGATAGCTCCGTCCCCTCAATAACCGTCAAAGCAAGTGGCTCATGGTCAAAAGACCGGTAGAAGAGCCACTCTCTCACCTCACAACTCCCGTCTTCCTCAAAATATGTCGCCTCCTATCACCTTACAAACTCCCATCTCCCTCGTGTGTTTGTTGGAGCATAATGACCCCACACCAAAAGTTGTCCAAAAACCGGTAGAAGGCCATTTTGTGAATTTTTTTTTTTTTTTTTTTTTTTTTCGAGTTTCGGGCCAAATGCAAAGATTTATGGACAAGCAAGCATGTGGAACAAACGGGAGGGGTCAATATGAAGAGAGATGGTATAAAACATGGGACAAAACATGGTGGTAGAGTGATTTGGCTAGAAATGAGATAAGAAGAAGGTGTAGGGAGGAATGTATTCATACCTTGGCTCTTCTACATGAATGGGCAAATGTCACGAGATAGAAACACACCACAAACAAATAAACAAAACAAAATCAAATAACAAGCTTGGGTTGCCTCCCAAGTAGCGCCTTTGTTTAACGTCGTTGGCTCGACTCATGAATTTCAAATTGATCAACCATAACCAAATCCACATGCCGTCAACCCGCAATTTGCCGTTTCACCCTTGATCCTCCATCTAGCTACGCCTTTGACCCCAAACTTTCCAAATTTTCCCCTTTTCTTCTTTGAACCACTTGGAATAGTCTTCTTGGGTTTCGATTCCTGCAAAACCGACAACAAGGACTTTCCAAACACTAGAGGTGATTTGGTTAGTGTAGAATGCACCCCTTTCACATGAGACTTCACATTTTCCATGCATTTCAAGGGGATACACTTCACATTCTCAACTTTGGGGTCGGGGGGATCATGATTGGGAATTTTCACAACATATGTAGCAATAGAGTGGACCGAATTATCATCATCAACATCATGATTGGACTCATAGACATGTCGCTCTATCCTACGACCATTAGCCTCTAATGCAATGATACCGTTATGCATATCAATATTAACCCTAGCGGTTTTCATGAATGGACGTCCTAGAAGGAGAGGGGGATCATGCTTGTGATGATTCATATCAAGAACATAGAAATCCGCGGGAAACACAAGATTTTCTATTTTAACATGCACGTCTTTCACTACTCCTCTAGGATAAACTCTCGAACGATCCGCTAGCTCAATCACAACATCGGTTTCATGCATTGATTTGAATTTCATGGAATCATAACATGATGATGGCAAAACATTGATGGATGCACCTAAATCTAGCATGGACTTAGGGAAAGTGGTGTTACCTATGATTGCCGGAACGGTAAACATACCGGGATCACCGCACTTTATAGGTAGCCGTTGTTGAAAAACGGCCGAAACTTGCTCACTCATCACCACTTTCCTCTTGTCTTTAGCTTTCGGCTTCCTCTTGACCGTGCACATTTCTTTCACAAATTTAGCCACCCTTGGAACACTCTTCACAAAGTCTAGAAAGGGTATATTCACTTTGCAATCTTGAAAAAGAGCGTACATTTCGGTGTTGTTGGTCTTGAGCTTCCGAGTGTCCTTAAGAGCCTCGGGAAATGGTACCTTATCATCCTCATCATCTTGGGGAATAGAAGACTTCACAACCAAAGGAGATCGATAAACAAGGGTCCCTGTCTCGACCAGAGAGGGTTCCGTCTCGACCAGAGAGGAGTGCGTCTCGACCAGAGAAGGATCAGTCTCGACTAGAGACGAGCCTGTCTCGACTCGAGACTTGACTCTCTCGACTCGAGAGCTCCCCTTCTCGGACCGAGGCAATTTCTTCTCGGTCCGAGAAAAGTCGACAGAACACCGTTTTTCAGGTATACTCTCCTCGGACCGAGGGTAAACCGTCTCGGCCCGAGACGACACCTTCTCGGCCCGAGACTGGTGATTCTCGGTCCGAGAAATGTCAACAGGGTGCCGTTTTTCCCGTATATGCTCCTCGGGCCGAGGTGATTGTTCCTCGGTCCGAGTCCATTCCTCCTCGGCTCGGGATGGTCCTTTCTCGAGCCAATCTTGTTCTAAACCTTCTCCTTGATCTTGCCAATGCCCAAACTCTTCCCCATCCATGCTCATACCTTGATTTCCATTCTCAAACTCGATGTGAGGTTTCCTACCACTCCGTAGGCCAATGAAACTCACATTTTTGATAGGATTTGGCTCGGTTTGAGATGGAAATTTGTTGGAACCTCTTGACTCTAACCGATTCACCGCAACCGACAATTGACTAACTTGGCTTTCAAGATTTTGTATGCTAGCCTTAGTCTCTTGTTGATTTTGCACCATGGTGGCTTGCATACTTGTCATGTTTTGAGCCATTGTCGTCACATTTTGAGTTAGAGACTTCAACATGTTCTCTAGTTGCAATGGAGAGTAATTGCCTACTTGAGCTTGACTTTGATCATTAGAGTGAGGCTTCATTTGATACATGCCTCCTTGAGAGTTGTTGGTTCCTCCATGACCTCCATATCCTCGATCTCCTTGACTCCCATTAGCATTAAAGTTCCCTTGAGCTTGAAATCGATTCCCCTCAAATCGGTTGCCTTGACCACCGTGGTTATAACCTCTATTCCCGTGTTGGAAACCGTCAAACCTCCCTTGATTCCCTTGGAAACCGTTGATTGCATCAACTTCCTCATATTCTTTGGGCGGTGAGTTTCTACCTTGATTCCTCAAGATCTCTTTCATCATCTTTGTCAACTCGCCAACTTGAGAATCATTAGAGGGGGTCTCTACCCTATTCACCTTCCGCACACATCTCTTAGATTCTCGATCTCTTGAATTAGTTGCTAGCTCCTCAAGCAAATCCCAAGCCTCACTCGGAGTCATCTTATCCAAACCTCCTTGACTAGCCGCTACCACATGCCTATAATCTTGATCATCGAGCCCATGGTAGAAGAACAATATCAAATCTTGCTCCTTATAGCCGTGGTAGGGGCAACTAGCAATCAACTCTCGAAATCGATCCCAATATGATGCCAAAGACTCTCCACGTTGCTCAATCGTCGATATTTCTTTCTTCAAAGCGGAGGCCTTGGTATTTGGGAAGTACTTGTGAATGAATGCTCGTTTTAACGACTCCCAAGATGTGATGCTATTGTGGGGGAGTGTGTAGAGCCAATTCAAAGCCCGATCTTTCAAGGAAAATGGGAATACCTTGAGAAAGAAAGTGTCTAAGTCAACCCCCGAAGGTTTCATGTTGCTACACACCAAGTGGACCCCCATTATGTGCTTGTTAGCATCCTCGGTGCTAAGTCCATAGAACGTGGGGAGGTGGTGTAGCAAGGCACCCTTGATCTCGATTCTTGAAGTAGCTTCATCCTCGGGGAAAACAATACATGAGGGTTGTTGTGAGAGATCCGGGGCGGTGAGTTCCCGAATACTCATTGTATTGAGATCAACAAAATCGGAAGTTGCGGAAGTGTAAGAACCGTCCTCCCTAAACAAATCAAAATCGGCGAACACGTTCCCTTCCTCCTCAACTACTTGATTCACTTGCTCCAGTGATACTCTCCTTCGTAATCTAAGGGTCCTTTCAAGCTCCAAGTCTATCACAAACTCACTTAAATCACAATTAGTAGAACGGGTTTGGACCATAGGCTAGTGGCCCAAACACCGCAAAGGGGCAACAAAAGCAAGCCTCAAACACATGTAGGAAGATGAAAAACAAAGACAATGAAAGTAGGATAAGTAAAATAAAGCAAAAACCACACAAAAATAGCAAAAAGACTAAAAACGCCTCTTCCCCGGCAACGGCGCCAAATTTGACACGTAGATTGTCGTTAAATCTAGTCAAATTACCACAAAACTAACTAAGGTAGATAGAGTAAGTGGGTTATCGAACACGAAGAAGAGGGATAGCCTATTATGCAATTCTATGCGGAAAAATAAATAAACAAAAGAAATAAGAACAATAAAAAGGGGGGTTTTTTGATTGAAAGTCAACGAAACAAGTAATAAACGATTTATCAAGATTACTAAGGCGACCCTCGGTGATAATCTATTCAAACACCCTAATATAGCAAGTTTTTACCTCTCTCTAAATATACCATTCATAGATAATCCCGGTTTTTAACCAATTAATCCACGTTATTGGGGAATTTGAGCAACCGCTACCAAATTCCCCTCCTTTTAGTCCTAATTTGTCTAGTGACCACTCAAACAAATCAAAACCAAAGGCATGAAGAGCAAGGATTAATAAAAGATTAACAACAACCCAAATTAGTATCTAATTAGCCGCAACCGCGACACTAATCAAATCTAATCTATTAGTTGCCTAATTAATTCCCCAATCACAAATTAGTCATAACCATACACTAAACATGTGAAAGTTGCTTCCTTTAAGGTTAATAATCAATGACCATCAATTAAAAACCAAGCATAAGAAATACCCAATTCAATCCAATCAACCAATTAGACAAAATAAAGGTAAATCAAGCAATTAAAGAACAAGGAATTAATTACTATGAATTTAAAGGTAAATTAGAGAGAAGAAATTCTTACTAATATATAGGATGAGAGAATTTGATTACACCAAGAGTCTAGAAGGTGATTAGCCTTCCATGAGAATTATTACAACAAGATTTGAGATGGAATCCATAACAAAACTCTTAATCTCTCCTTAATTCTCTCTCTAAAACTATGAAAACCCTCTCTAAAAATGAAGTACAAGATGAAAATAATAAGAAAAGTGATTATATACAAGGTAGGTAGGATCCCTAGGTAGGTAGAACTAGGGAGGGGTTCATGCCCCTTTATTAAAGATAAAAACAAAAGATACTAAAAGACAAAAACAAAAGAATCCAAAGGAAAAGCAACGGCCAAAAGGCCACGCGGAAGCTTCGTGAAAATCTCCTTTCTCGGACCGAGAATGAGTCGTCTCGGACCGAGAGCGGGCTGTCCTCGAGTCGAGAGTGTACTTCCTCGAGTCGAGAATGTCATCCTCGAGTCGAGGACATGTGTCCTCGAGTCGAGGGACTGTGCGCAGCGTAATTTTCAAAAGGACATAACTCTCACCTCCGAACTTCAATTTGAGCTCATAATATATCGTTGGAAAGCTAAGATCATGAACTTTCATCTCCAATTGGAATTTCTTCAGAATATCTTGTAGTTAGGGAGTTATGATCCAATGAAATCGGAGGTGATGGTGTGTGTTTCCATAGTGTCATCCAACGGTCACCAAAAAGGGTCTTGAGCTATAAAAATCCCGTAAAACCATCAATAAAACTCCAAGTATACTCATCATCATATGGCTCATGAGTCACGCTAACAACAAGCTCAAACACCCCTAAAAGCATCTAAAATCCCCTCATTAACACACACTCATTACCGCATATCACTCCTCATGGGGTTGGGTGGGACCTTCCATACCATGACGCGCATCCAAGGTTTCGATAGAAAATGTCATCGCCGTCGGTCCGGATTCATCCCCTCTCTCCTTTGTTTTTCTAGCAGGTTGGTCCTCGGGTGCGACATCATCGAGATTGATCATTGGCGGCCGCAGCCCCGCATGATAACATTCCCGCGCTGTCCTTTGATCAGCTCGAATGATAGCCGGCCTTCCCTCATCCGAGACATATAACATGAGTAAGCCCAAGGTAAACACTAGACCAACCACTTCATTCAACATCGGCCTTCCAATAACCACATTGTAGGCGCAGGGAATATCTATAATGATAAACTCCACCAACGCGGTCCTGATCGCACTCCCGGTACCAATGGC
Organism: Spergularia bocconei; assembly: GCA_963457585.1. Classification (NCBI taxonomy): domain Eukaryota; kingdom Viridiplantae; phylum Streptophyta; class Magnoliopsida; order Caryophyllales; family Caryophyllaceae; genus Spergularia; species Spergularia bocconei. Next base: position 15,060,644 of record OY734946.1, on the reverse strand, counting down.
ACCTGGGAGTCGGATCGAGCCCAGCGGGTAGATTGTCTGCCCACCAAATGCCACAATCGGTTCACGGAGTGGCTTGATATCCTTCCTCTTATACTTCAGTTTCAACAAACACTCTAAAGTCATGATATCAACCGAGGATCCTGTGTCTACCAGGCATCTTCTTATATCCTTGTTCGCCACCTTCATAGTGACCACGACCGGGTCATCATGTGGTGTGCGCACCTCGGTAATATCAGCTTGTTTCAAAGTGATGTCAGGAATTCGGATGGTCCTGGTCAAGGGTGTCGCAATGGAATTGACAAAATTTTTCAAATTCTCCTTCCGGCCGCGATGGCTTGGCCCTCCACTTGCGAACCCGCCTGAAATAGTGTTTATCACACCGGGACTATGCTCCCTGTCCCCTCCTTCTCTTGGTGGCCGCGGTCGATTGCCCGGCCATCCATTGTTGTTGTTGCGGTTGTTGTTGTTGTAATTGTTGTAATTGTTGTTGTTGTTGCGCCCCTGGGCTTGTTGACGGTACCTATCTCACTGCCCCCGCAGCCGAGCAAGGTACGCCCTCAACAAGCCATTATCGGCCAGATTATGACACACATCCTCCAAGTTAGGGCAATTTCTGGTATTGTGCCCGTTCTCCAAATGATACTCGCAGTACTGGTGTGGATGTGTTCTGTCCGCATCGGACATTGGCCTGGGTGCGGGCAACATTTCACTCTCCTTTATCGCCAAAAAGATGTTTCTGATATTGGTATTAAATCGACCTGGATTGCGCAAGCCAGTGTTCGGCCGACGCGCAGCTGAGAAATCTTGATTCCTGGGCTGCGCCGCCGGTGCCGCCTTCTCCTTTCGCCCTGAGCCGTTTACCAGGGAGGCGTTAACATGCGCGGCCACCCTCTGGTAAGCGCTCTCCAATGTTCTTGGCTCCTTTGCGACCAGGTCGTATTTACACCGACTCCCAGCCATTCCCATGATCAACGCCGCAACCCCAGCCTCATCAGTGAGGTTCGTGACATGCGTTGCATTCATTCGGAACCTCTGGATGTAATCATCCAAAGATTCAGTATCCCCTTGCTTGACCGTGGCGAGATGGATAGACGTCTTTTTCCTGGTTTTGCTGGTGACGAAATGGCCAGCAAACTTCTTTCTCAACTCCCTCCAGGAGTCAATGCTATTGGGTGGTAGTTGATCAAACCACCTTTGCGCAATCCCGCACAGCGTGGATGGGAACAGCTTGCAGATGGTGGGCTCATCCATGGTGAGATAACTGATATTGTGCAAATAGGAAGATATGTGGTCGTGTGGGTCTCCTACCCCGTCGTATTCCGTCATTTTTGGTTTCTTAACCCCCGGCGGCTTGTCGGCGATGAGTATCCAGCTTGTGAACGGGGAGTCACACAGCAGTGTCGACCGCCCTCGAGGCTCATAGTACCGGGAGCTCGCCTCGCCTTCGGTTTCGGAATCGCTCTCATTGAGACTGCGCGTCCGGGTCCTTCCTCTGCGAGGAGGACTCCTGGGTGCGTCCTTATTGCGATCCTGACCACCACGAGGTCTTTGCTGCGACTGATAGGTGGGCGCCATGCCGCGATGGGGTGGAGGTGACCGCGATCGTATCCGTATGGGCCTGGTGTGCCGCGTAGGGTCTAGCAGCAACCGGTCGAACACAGACACTCGATCCCCCTCCTCTGCGACTCCTTTGCCTTTCTCCGCAGCGGAGAATTTCTTATAGGACATCTCCTTTCGCTTTCCTCTTTCTTTCTCTCTCTCCTTCTCTTTCTCTCTTCTCTTCTCCTCCTCCTTCTGTTTCTCCTTCTCCTTTTATTTTCTTAGTCTTTCTTCTTCTTCTTTCTTATCCTCTTTTTCTTTCCTCGCCCTGCCTGCGTCAATAATGAGACGCGCATCCAAGAATTTGAGGTTAGCTTGCCGCTGCGCCTCCTCCGCACGCGCAACCGCTCTCCTGATGCGAGTGGTGGGGCCACCCCTCTTCTTCTTCTTGGTTGCGGAAGAGACGGGCAACGTTTGGGTAGAGAGTGCCGGCATCCTGGCCACTGTCTCCTCCCGGAATGCGGCCATCTGCGCATCCAAGTTTTCCAACATCTCCTTTCGCAGCTCTTCCCAGACTGCGGCTACTCGAGCCTCGAAGGTTGATGTGTCACGACTGTCGGTCTCGGTCTCCTCCCCATCCGAGGACTCGACCTCGTAGTCGTCTACTTGGACGTAACCCCTCCGGTTGCGCTCATCTTGCACAGTCGCGGGCGGAAGTGGCCGGACTGGATCTATCGACCTCGGCTGCTCCGCCGGTCGAGCTGGGTCAACCGCGGCGGAAGTAGTGGGTCGCAACAACTCTCCCGTCACCGGATCACAAGGGCCGATGAGGGGGTTGTTGTCATCTGGGGGCGGCGCACCCGAATGGTAGGTGGTCGCGGTCGGCTTACTTGGCTTCTTTCTGGTTTCGGCTACCATTTCTACCGCAGTCAAGAGATCCTTGTCGCGGTCAAGAACTCAGACTACTCCAATCTATCCCCACAGACGGCGCCAAATGTTGGTGTGAGTTCGACTTTGGGATAGATGGGGTCTATATTCTCAACCTGCAACCAAGGAACAAACAGTCAAGGGAGGCCCGGGTTTCACCCAGGCGACGCCCCTCCGAAGCTTAAGTCAGTCGGGTGCGGTCGCAGTAAATGATAGCAATAAATGAGAGAATTGCAATGAATGTGGTAATAAATGAGATATTGGATAACCTTGAATTGGAGGAAATGAGGGGTATTTATAGTGGAGGGGGTACCCTTAATAGTAAAGGTTGGAGGTCCCCCCTTCATCTTGACCCTTCATTCCCTTGGGCATCCAACGGATGAGATGGAGTGGACATCATTTGGGCTTTATCAAGGCCATTTGGGCCTCTATTTTCGAAGGGCTGTGGCCCAACTAAAACGTGTACCAACAGGTACGTAGATCTACGTACCCCTGGGGTACCATATACCGATTGAATATTATATATTAAAACCTGAAATCTTTTCAAGGAGGACACTTGGCATACATTAATTAGATAGAACATAAAAATATCATTATTTACAATTATCGGTTAGGATATGGTAATTAATTACTATAGAGTATTATAGTATTAGCTAATTTATTGAAAAATTAGTAAATATGATAATTTATAAGTTCAAAGATAAAACAACATCTTTTATAAAACATGCAAACTAGTGCTTTTTGAAACTCAGATATATGTCATACAAGATTGTGAACGAAATTGAACTTACTTTAATTTTGTTATACTATTACCCATTCCACTTGTTACACTTATTCAGTAATGTGCCTACATTTGTTAAACACTATTCCTTACGATTAATATCAAAACTTAAACTTTTTATTTACAACATTCTACCTTGCATAATTGTTTGGTATGTAATCTCAAGCTCAATTCATAAACTGAATATTTGAGTACGCACATATATATGAATACATCTACTAAAGCCCTATTCAGCAATCCTTTAAGAAGGAGAAAGTAGCATTTTGACCGAGTCAAACTACTACTGTACCTGTTTGGCTGCCATAATTTAAGTAGCCATTTGGGTAGCAGTTAGCATTTTATGTAGCATTTAGGAAATGTTACTTTGGGTAACATTTCATGTAAAAAACTAGCATTTATAATATATTTTTGTTTTATATAGTTTTAACAACTCAACATCTACCTTTGCCGAACACGTATGATATCAACCGTTACTTTTAAAACTAACAACTACCTGATAGTAAAACAGGTACTTGATACTCAAACAACTAGTGCAACCGAAAAGAGCCTAAATTAGATAAACATGTGAATTAACTAGCTAGAGGTCACCACAAGTTCACCAAAATATGTTTTATTTGCATCACCAATTTACCTAAGTTTAGCTCCTGGTCATACCAAAAGTTAGAGGACAAAGTTATCTTATACAATGTTCTAGTTTAAGTCATGGTTACTTATTTAAGTTCATGATCAACTCATGATATGCCTCGCAAAATACTGTGTTTTTGCAGTATTATTAGAAGATTGGAAAGATTACCATGATAGGCAAATTGTTGTATGGGACAGTCTCACAGTGTGAGACGGATCCAATAACAAAAGCCCAATAATATTAGACACAAGAAAAAAAAAAAAAAAACAAACAAAAAAAAGAACCTCCCCCACGTTCATTTTTTTTCTCTCTCTCTTCCTATTCTCTTGCCCCTAAGGTTTCTGTTTGTTACATACTCCAACTTTCATTTTTTTCCTTTTTGATTATATCATGCTCTCAACTATTTTTTCTCACCACAATTTTCTTGTATATTTTGTGCATTTTTATGGTGATTAGTACATTGTTCTTCTATTTGTAAAATTTAGGGTGAATCAAATCTTTACGTTAAGAACTCGAAATTTTGTAGTATATGCTCAATGATTTATATGAATTTAAAACTCAAAGATTTATAACTAAAATCAAGGTTTTAACTTAAATCGAAATTTACATTAAGAACTCATGCTTTTAAGTTCAAAACTCAAACTTTTACATCAACAATACAACATTATTTATAATTGTTGATTTAATTACAAAACTCAAGGTTATATATTGAGAAATTACAATTTCAATTTAATCATATCAAAGATTTACTCCTTATTAAAAAGAGAAAACTAAAAAGAAAATAAAGTTTAATTTCAAGATAGGATAAAATTTCTCTCTCCAGATCCTCTTTGTCAAATCCCAACCGTTTCTCTCTTCACCCCTCTTTTTTTTTTTGGTTTTATTTTTATTCTATATTTGCTACTTATTTATTTAAATGATTGTTGGACTATGTGTTTTTGGGCCCGTCTCACACTGTGAGACGGTCTCACAGGAGACTTGTTGACCATGATAATAACAAGCACTAAAACCAGTAGTAAAACAGAACCAACATGAAAAAAATGTCTTTTTACTAAAAGAGGGAAATAATTAACATTCAACTTTCTATTCTCATATCAGACCGTCTCACGATGCGACGAATTCACTAATGTACAATGCCCAAATTAGATGACAACTTGTTATTTTAATTTCAAGACTTTAGTTTTAGATTAGACTTTTAGTTTAGTTTAACAATTGGACATCCTCTTCTTATACGAGTAAATTGAATGATTTTCTTATTCCTACTAGGTGAAAAGCCCGTGCGTTGCACGGGTCACTTTATCATAGTCTTATATTCTTATTTATTAATTAAAATAAATAAATAAACATGACAAATATTTAAATATTTGTTAGTGAAAATGTCTCTTAATCTCATTAAATCACTTATGTCATCGTACGAAGTATTACTCCGTATACTCAATTTTTAGATAATACTCATTTTTTAAGTATTTTTCACAAAACTTTTAAACTTCTTACTATATCACAACCAAATCAAAAGTATGTGTAAATGAATCTTATTTTGAAGTACATTTCGACACGAACTTAATGATACATGTATCGTAATATTCACATATACGTAACCTATGTTATAATAACAGTTTATATTATGTTTCATGTTGATAATTATTTTACAAAAGAGTTTTACAAATATTGGACTGTCTGTGCATTTTTTAATGTCTTAAACTTGTCGGAATATCTCAACCAAAATCATACTTAACTTTTCAAACGTATGTGTAAATAAATCTTATATTGAAGTACGTTTCGACACGAACTTAGTGATACATGTATCGTAATATTCTAATATACGTAACTTTTCAAACGTATGTGTAAATAAATCTTATATTGAAGTACGTTTCGACACGAACTTAGTGATACATGTATCGTAATATTCTAATATACGTAGCCCGAGTTATAACAGTTTATATCATATTTCATCTTGATAACTTTATTACATAAGAGTTTTACAAATATTGGACTCTGTGTGTGCATTTTTTAATGTTGCATGTGGATTATCTTTTATACTTTAAGTGAGAGTTTAACATTTTTTGGACTCTCTCTGTGCATTTCTCGACCTCTCGACGCCCTCTTAACTTTTCAAAAATAGTGTAAATGGGTCTTATATTGACATATATTTCGACACGAACCTAATGATACATGTATCGTAATATTCTTATATACGTAGCCGGAGTTATAACAGTTTATATCATATTTTATCTTGATAACTTTACTACATAAGAGTTTTACAAATATTGTAGTCTATGTGTGCATTTTTTAATGTTTTATGTGGATTATCTTTTATACTCTACGTGAGAGTTTAACATTTATTGGACTCTCTCCCTGCATTTCTTGGCCTCTAGATACCCTCAATGCGCTCCAAATTGTAAGCTTATATATATATATATATATATATATATATATATATATATATATATATATAGGAAATCTATCAAATGAGAAGTATTAGTTTCGTGAAAAGTGAGAAGTAATCTCATCCCTCCATTCAACCTAGATCAATGGCCTAGATTAAAAACTGAAAATAAAAACAAACAAACTGAAAATTAGAAACCCAAACACAAATCTTACATTATTTTCTCTCTCCTCCCATTTCCTCTTTTCTCTCCCCCACGGACCTACCCCGCGCCGCCCACCGCCGCCGCCGCGTACACCGGCAACAACCGTCGCCGGTTACAACACCACCGGCCGACTCATCGGCCAACCGCGAGTCTTCGTCGGACACGAGCCTCCTCCGTCGAGCATCGTTTGGTCGCGAAAACCGTCTTCTCCCTCCCTCATTTTCGCGCTCGTTTGTCCAGATCCGGCCGCCTTAATCGACCTCCGACGTCGAGCTACACCGTCGCCGATCTTCGTTGGTCATCAGCTTCGTTGGTCGAGCGTCAAGCCACCGCAAACGACGCGTTCTTTCTCCCTCTTTTCTTCTCTTTTTTTTCAGATTTGCCTCGGTTGTTAGCCGTCGTCGAGGTTGCCGTCGTCGACCTTCACCCGCTATCGTGGAGGTTCGCCTTCGTCGACCTCCTCCCGGCGCCGCCTCTCAATTGCGCCACGGTGGAGCAAAATTGAACGTGCGAGAGTGAGGAGACGGGGGAAACGAGGGTTCGCGGCTGGTGTCGTCGGGTTTTGAGGGCGGGGCTGGCTCGGCGACGGTGACCGGTCGGTTTTGGTGGCGATTGAGGTGGTGATGGAGGAGTTGGGGGCCGGTGAAGGTTGGTGGTGTGGGAGGAGAGAGAAAATGGTAGAAGATTGGGGATTTTTGTTAGTTTCGTTTTTAATTTTCTTTCATTTTCTGTTTTTTTTTTTTTTTTTTTTTTTACGTAATTAATTGGCGGAGTTAGCTTTAAAGTTACATAGTTTAGTAGTAGAGTTATTAGGGCTACGTCTTTTAGTTATTAGTGTTACGTCTTTTAGCTAGTGAAATTATTGGAGTTACGTGTTATTATTATTGGAGTTAAGTTGGAGTTACGTGTTTTGGTTAGTAGAGTTAAGTTAGAGTTACGTGTTTTGGTTGGTGGAGTTAAGTTGGATTTACGTGTTTTGGTTAGTGGAGTTAAGTTAGAGTTACGTGTTTTGGTTAGTGGATTTAAGTTGGAGTTACATGTTCTAGTTTATGGAGTTAAGTTGGAGTTATGCGATTTAGTTGGTGGAGCTAAGTCGGAGTTACGTGATTTAGTTAGTGGAGTTAAGTCGGAGTTACGTGTTTTATTTAATGAAATTAATTTGGAGTTATATGTTTTAGGTCATGGAGTTAAGTTGGAGTTATATGATTTAGGTTGTGGAGTTAAAATGGAGTTATTAGAGTTACGTGTTTTTATTAAAGGAAATAGAGTTGGAGACTTGGAGTTATGTGTTTTAGTTAGTGGAGTTACGTTAGAATTAATGAATTTTCATTCAATTTGGTGGAGTTACTAATAATACCGGAGTTAGACAATTTAGTTTATGGAGTTAAATCACTGGAGTTAGGCAATATAATTAGTACAGTTAAGTGACTGGAGTTATGCAGTTTAGTTACTGCAGTTATGCGAAATCAATGGCTGAGATCACTTCTCATTTCTCACCAAATTATCACTTCTCACTGGATGTGAGCCCTATATATATATATATATATATATATATATATATATATATATATATATATATATATATATATATAGAATTAGGTTCAAATGAGTCCTTTAGGATTAGATGAGTCCATAAGTCCCAATCACAGCCGTCCATCCAATCTAATCCGACGCTCGAAATTTCGCCACCCCTTAAGGGTAAATCCGTCAATTGCTTCACAGATATAAAACTAAAAAAACCGACCTCCCTCCTCATTTTTACAGTTTCAATTTCTCTCTCCTCATCTTTTCTTTCCCATTTTCTCTCTCCTCACCTTCGTTCCTTGTTTTCTCTCTCTTCGCCGCCGTCACTCTCCATCGCTCGCCGCCGATCTCCCTCGCCGCCGATCTCCCCGTCGCTTACAACCGGCGACTGTTCTAATCAACTCTTTGCCGTCGCTCGCTCATCAAAATCGCCGTTTCCGCCCTCATTTTCTCCGGCTTGTAAAGGTATGTATCCGACTCTTATTTTTCTTCTATTCAATCGATTTTCATGTGATTTACACTTTAATTTGACATTTTCGGTCTCATTATGTGCAGTTTGAGATCGATGTTTCGATTTGATCGATTTTACCTCACTCGAATTCCGCTCGAAAGTTTTGTTGCATTTTTCGTGCTATTCAAGCTGTTATTTGGTCGATTTAATATGTTTTAATGTTTATTAGATTTGATTTGCGTTGATTAGATGCTGGATTTCGTGTTTTCGAAATTGTTTAGTGTTCTATTGTTGATTTGGAATTTTCGGAAACCCTAGTTTTAGCATTTTTAATTTGTTGTGCAATATTTCTCGATTTGTTGAAACACGTTGATTGCATATGTCGATTTTGATCGATTTACTTCATGATTAAGGTATAATTTTTTATATATTAATTCGTTTTTTCTGTGTAAAAATGACAATTTAGGGTTTGTGTAGTGGTGTTGATTGAATGTTGAAGATTGATTCCGTTTACTATTCAATTTATTTTGATTAAGGAGCGTTGTTTTGGATTGATTAAGTTTCCTTTTCAATTAATTTTGACTGAGATTGCATAATTATATTTTGTTTTTGGTGAACATTGGTTAATGCAATCACACCGAATGGTCTATAGAGTCACATTGATTGGGTATGGAACTACAGGGGGTTGGTGTATGGTGTATTTGAGTTAATGTGATTCTAATACTAGATTTGTGATTCTCATATTTTATTGGTGTGATTCTATTGATGGTTGGTCTATTTAGAGGTGGCTGGAGATGATAGTTTCCCCTGAGGTACCTTGGCAGGAGGCTTAGATGGTTGTGATTTTGTAGTGCTTGGATGTTAACACGGTAATTAGTGCTTGGGAGTTATATGTTAGAAGATGAGATGCTGGACAGTGGTAGTAAAGCGAGTATGACCTTTTGTTGCTGCCTCTCTTCTTTAGATGCAGTTGAATGTAGTTTTGTGTAGCGACCTCGAAAGGGACTGCGCCTATTCTGAGGTGGGCTTTTCTTTCGTTATTGAAAATTATTGCAAGTTTTCGTTATTGAAATTGGTATAGATGTTGACGAAGTGAAGTCATGCTCCGATTGGGTGTTATTATAAATCTGTTGTTTTGATCCTCCGTTTGCAGGTTATTCTAGATGTCATGCTCATCAATATATACAGTATTATAGTCATACTTCTTGCCCTGAGAAATGGTGTTTTTTCTAGAGCTTCTTGTCTTGGCCGATTACCTCAGTTTCTAATGTTGTTAGTGCTACTAGTTTGTCATCATCACTTGTAATTGCGGGGGTTGTTTTGTGCTTTTGCTATCTATTGAAACAGATTTTATGATAGAAGGAATGACACCTTATCTTTGTTGGGTTAGCTAGAATTACTAGCTTTGGCAAGTTTTGCCTCAAGATGAAATTAGCTACTGGTTTCCATTTGTCATCCTTACTGCCTGTTGTAGCGAATTGTACTCTGCTTGCACTTCCCGCTTTTCACACGAGCTCACTTGTACTTGATATATTATTGATCACATGCAATGTTGATCTTCAACGTTTGCATCTGAACGGTTGTTGAAGAGTCCTCTATTTTAAGACTGGACTTGGTAGGAAAAGATGCTGCAGCTTTTACCTTAGAATCACACACACTAGTTACTACAATCACACACTCTATCGAATAGAATCACACGCACTATCCAATAGAATTGCACACACTGATTACTAAAATAACACACTCGCAAATAGAATCACACACATAAACTTATAGAATCACACACGATATCAAATAGAATCACACAAGCTAATGAATAGAATCATACAAGCTATCAAATAGAATCATACACTAACTAATAAAATCATAGTCTATGGAATGAAACCCCACACACTGTGGAATCACTATAGAATCGAGTGTGATTCAATAGTCAATACAGTGTGATTGCAAAATCAATTAATAAAATTGAGCCTAATTTACCAAAATAAGAAAAACGAATTTCCTAACAAAAGTTAAAAGTAGCAATTAATTTGCAGTTTTGAACCTGATTTAAGATCGTTTTGATGATGAATTTTTTATAGCGACCTTCGAAGGCAGTGGAATCGACGAGAGCATGTGATTCAATAACCAACACCTTGTGATTGCAAATTCTATTTAAAAATCGAGAACGTGTGATTCAATAACCAACATGTTGTGATTGCAAATTCTATCAAAAAATCGAAATCATACAGAAATTAAAAAAAAACGATCGAATTTGGGATTTCATCAAAGAAAACGAAAACCGACCTGATTCAGATTAATTTGAGCTTGAACTCCGTCACCTTTATTCAATTGATCTTTGGTGCGAATTCGCCTCTATATCGTGACCGAAAGTGATGCAAAATTGCCTATGAAATTCGAAATTTTTTTCTAGGGTTTTGATTTGGGGAAAAACTTCATAGTAAAGATAGAGAAAGAGCACGGCGGCGACGAAGAACAGAAGAACGGAAGCGGTGGTGGCGCGAGGAGAGAGAACGCCGGTGGCCAGTTTTTCGAGGAGAGAGAAAAGAGACGGGAAATGAGAGAGAGGGAGGCAGGGAGTTGTAGAGAGAGAAATAGAATTGACAAGAATGACGTTTTGTTGTTGATGGGTGATGACCCCTTCCTCTATTCTTCCGTATTGTTTTTAGGAAGCATCTCGGCCCTTCATCTCATTAGATCCTACGGTCCAGATGAGGACTCACGGACTCATCAGAGTAGGCGGACTCATCTGAACCCGCCTGTATATATATATATATATATATATATATATATATATATATATATATATATATATATATATACAGGCGGGTTCAGATGAGTCCGCCTACTCTGATGAGTCCGTGAGTCCTCATCTGGACCGTCGAATTTAAAGAAGATGAATGGCTCAGATGAAGCCACACAGACACACGAAAAGAATAGAGGCACGGGTAAGCGAGACCTTCCTCATTTTCACAAACACATTTTCTCTCTCTAAAAATTTCTCTCTCTTCTTCCCTGCTCTTTCCTCTCAGCTTCTTCTCTCTCCTCCATCACAAAAATCCCCAAATCAAACCCTAAAAACAAATTGGTTCGATTATACCCTAAATTTTTCGAAAATTGGTAGTAATTGCAAAGATTGAATGCTTCGATTTGCTATGCATCATCAAAAAACGATGAACAAGGTAATTTTGAACAATTTTTTAGTGGATTCGGTCAATTTTTTTTCGAATTGGCAGCGTTGTTTTGGTTGTTTTTGTTGATTGAGTATGAACATTACGATTTTCTAGAGTGTGTGATTCTATGTTATAGGAATTTGGAGTCATACTGACTCCCAATTTTTGATTTTTTAGATAGAATATGCAATCTCACAGTATTGTTTATTGAATCACACAGTTCTCCTTCAATATCGATTTTTTTAAATAGAATTTGCAATCACACAGTAATGCTTATTGAATCGCACGTGTTCTTCCTATTAGTTAGTGTGTGTGATTTGTAATGAGAAAACTTACATTCTTTCCAAAAAAAAAAAAAGTGTGTGTGATTTTATTCGATAGGGTGTGTGACTTTGTTAGTGTGTGATTCTTTTGGATAGAGTGTGATTGTATTCGATAGTGTCTGTGATTTCATTCGAAGTGTGTATGATTTAATTCGATAGTGTGTGTGATTTCATTCGAAGTGTGTATGATTTAATCGCAAGTGTGTGTGATTCTTTTAGTTAGGGTGTGTGATTCAATTCGTTAGCGTGTGTGACTTTAATTGATAGTGTGTGTGATTCTTTGTGCTAGTTACTATGATTCAATGTGTTAGTGTATGACTCTATTTTTTTTAATGTGATTCTATTTGTAAGTGTGCGTGATTCAATTCGTTTGTGTGTGATTTCATTCAATAGTGTGTGTGATTCAATTTGTTAGTAAGAGTGATTCTATTGGTTAGTGTGTGTATTTGTCAGTGAGAGTGATTCGATTAGTTAGTATGCATTCTATTGGATGGTGTGTGTGATTGACTTCAATAATGTGGTGCTATTTAAAGGATTAGGTGGAAATGACCACTCTTTGTGATGCCACTATTTGAGCTGTTTTCCTACGTCTAAATGGAGCTGCAAGGCAAAGCAAGTGTTCTCAGAGGTAATTTGCTTGCGTAACAATCAACTTCTTGGCCTGTCGAAATTAAATCTTAGAACTCAGATATTGGTACTGTGTAATAGAGCAGTTGTAAGTTGTGCCTATTATTTGTTGTGCAAAGAAACTTGTTGTGCTAGTTACTATGATAGAGATTTGTGCAGGTGTGTATGATTTAATTCGATAGAGATAGAGATTTGTGCAGGTGTGTATGATTTAATTCGATAGAGATAGAGATTTGTGCAGGTTCCATGCTGATGATTACGTGGCCTTCCTTAGAAGCATTACCCCGGAAACCCAACAAGATCAGTTGAGACAAATTAAAGAGGTTCAATGTTGGGGAAGACTGCCCTGTGTTTGATGGCCTGTACTCGTTTTGCCAAAATTATGCTGGAGGTTCAGTTGGTGGTGCTGTAAAATTGAATCATGGATATTGTGACATTGCTATTAATTGGGCTGGTGGTTTACATCATGCAAAGAAGTGCGAAGCATCTGGTTTCTGCTATGTGAACGACATTGTATTGGCAATTTTGGAACTACTAAAAAATCACCAGGTGAGAGCACTTATTGACGCTTATTAGCTCCGCATGGTTTTCGTGGTAACTCTGCATTATGTTTTGTCAATCTCTGAGCTTTGATAAATAATCGTCCTTGCATGTACCATGCTACTTAGTTTCTTGAAGATATATAATATACAGATTATCCTAGAAGAGGAGAAATTGGATGCACATGTCATACCTTGTAAAGTTTGATTGTTTGTCTATGTTATATTAATGGATTGAAAAAGTTCGTCGCCACTGGAGAGATTTGAACCATGTCACTCACTTTTAAAGAATGACCTTATCATGGAACATTGTTATTCTTTGTGGAAGTTGAAATATCTGTCTTCCTGTCTTTGCAAATGTTGTCTTACATAAAAATTTTGAAGTGCGAATCTTAATTTTATGCATGATAATGCAATTGTATAGTCTACTAGCTCAATTGGAAGAGCGCCGTTTTATGGACGGTAGTGTAGGTTCGATTCCTACGTAGACTACATGCTTTGTTGGCCTAGGTTTAAATCTAGGTAATGTCATCTTATAATCATTTGCCTACTGTCCTGAGAAGTTGGAGCTACTTATATTGTTAGAAAAGCAAACGATAGCTTTCAATTACGGCCTAAGACAATCACATTGCTATGTCTAAATGCCATTTTCGCATCGTATAAAACATGGTATAATGCTCTATGTGATATTGCGTATTGGAGTAAAGGCCCTCGTCTTATTTTTATGTCTGGTGTTTGCCAGATACAGGGTTGTGGACTGTTAAACCATTGTACACACAGATTATGTACTGCAACTTTCTCTGTTAGAAAGTTATACTCATTTCTAACATTGAGTTGATAAAATTTTGATTTTAATGTGCAACATGCATCAAAGAGGGGTTATAAAATTTCTCCTGAATTCTATATAAACTACTTCACACTTCATATGAATATGATTCCTATGTTGCAGAAATTCTCGCTATCAGGGTCCAAATCTACCAAGTATCCAGATTGAAGCCTCAGGCCCTCAACTAAACATCTAGTCTACGTAGGACTTGAACCTACACCCTCCGTCTATTAGACGGGCGCTCTACCAGTTGAGCTAGTAGACTACATAATAGCAAGATAATAGAAAACGCAGACTAAGAGGCAAAAATAACACTAATGTTCACAGCAAAAAATGAATCAGTATAGGCAACCAAAACGAGCAAAATCTGCAGATAACAGTTGCAGTTAATCATGCAAATTAGCAAGAGAGGCTAGAACTCCAGTTAATCATCAACAATTCTGGGCAGCAACATTTCGAATGCTCCAACTATTCTAGTATGGAAAGCAACAAAAAGCCTGATAATAGGTACAATGTGTCAAGTTATGCCAGCAACATCGAATGAACAGCCTTAGGCATGAACTTGGTTCAGAGGTTAATATCAGAGCCACTTGATAGTTCGGAGGCTATAACACAAAAAATCAGATACTGATAAAATAAAATAACGCTCGTATGTTCAGAGGCTCAAAACTAGGCTTCAATTCATTCAAGCAGATATCTTAAAACTCCTAATTGAAGTCCAAACACAAAGAGACTGACATAGAAAGAAGGCATCATCAGAAAATGTCAACCAATCAACATAGAAGCATCAGAAATTGCCGAAAGCGCTAAACTCGACACATGAAATTAATCTGTTCCAGGAAATCCAGAAAACGCACAAAATGTTTTGCCGAGATCTTTAAAATCAAACCTAGGTAATCATACCTACAACATAATCACTGCTAATCGAACATTTTCGCAAATTCTAAAGAGTAAAATTGCAAACAAAATCACATGAGAACGCTAAACAAACGCAAAATTAACATGAAAATCAATTGAATAAAAGCAACTTAGAGTCGGATGCCTAACATGAAAATTAAATCACACGGTTGCAGATTGAATCACGCAGTAGCAGATTGAATCACACAAACGATACCAAAATAGAACCACACATGATAACAAATACAATCAAACACGATACCAGATAAAATCACACAAGAATAGATTGAATCACACAATAACAAATAGAATCATTCTTAGTGATGAATCAGTGAACGAAAAAGATATGTGAAATTGTACCTGATACATGTTACGCACAATTCTTTCCGCTAATCTGAAAATAACAAAAGTCGCAGGAACCTCCGTCGTCGTCGTGGTCTCGATGTCGCCGACGCCTGAAATAAACCTAAAAATCCTCAAAAATATGTCGATCAGATTACAACAAGGTTTAATCGATCAAATTAATCGAAAAATGCAACAAACCTTTCGAAAACACCAAATCGAGCATATAATCAAAATAAATCAAACCTAATAAACATCAAAACACATAGAATCGAACAAATAAAA
This sequence comes from Spergularia bocconei, assembly GCA_963457585.1. NCBI lineage: Eukaryota > Viridiplantae > Streptophyta > Magnoliopsida > Caryophyllales > Caryophyllaceae > Spergularia > Spergularia bocconei. The sequence goes on along the minus strand of OY734946.1, from coordinate 15,045,194 downwards.
GCTTGAGTAACACGCAAAAACTTCTAAAAATCAGTAAGCGGCGGCACGGCGGAGGTGAGAGCGGTGGTGACACGGCGGAGGCGAGAGCAGCGACGACGACAGCGACAAAGTGGAGAGAGAAAGAGCAGAGAGGATTTTGGGAGAAAAATGGTGAGGAGAGAGAAAATGATGCGTGAAAATGAGTAGATAGACTGTGATTTGAAGGTTTTATATGGTGGAGGCAAATGACAATCGTACCCCTGCTGCTCTCTTGTATTATGGGGCGTTGGATCATTTTAATCCGATGGTCAGGATGAGGACTCACGAACTCATCTAATACTAAAGGACTCATTTGAACCTAATTCTATATATATATATATATATATATATATATAGGGGGCCTATCCGGTCAGAAGTATAATTTCTGTCAGAAATCAGAAGGAATCTCAGCCACTGATTCTGAGATCAGATTCAATCTCAGCCATTGATTTCAGATAACTCCATAACCTGAATTGCATAACTCCAGTCACATAACTCCACCAACTAAAATCAGTAACTCCAGTCATCTAACTCCAGTAATTAAATTATATAACTCCACTAATATCAAAACACCACAAACTTCAATTTAACTATCGTAACTCTAACGTAACTCCACAACTAAAACATATAACTCCAACATCTAAAACTCGTAACTCCATAACTCCACTAACCAAAACACGTAACTCCAACGTAACTCCACTAACGAACACACGTAACTCCACTACCTAAAACACGTAACTCCTACGTAACTCCACTAACCAAAACACGTAACTCCAACGTAACTCCACTAACCAACACACGTAACTCCAACGTAACTCCACTACCTAAAACACGTAACTCCATTACCTAAAACACGTAACTTCAATGTAACTCCACTAACCAAAACACGTAACTCCAACGTAACTTCACTAACCTACACACGTAACTCCAACGTAACTCCACTACCTAAAACACGTAACTCCAACGTAACTCCACTAACCAAAACACGTAACTCCAACGTAACTCCACTAACTTACACACGTAACTCCACTAACCAAAACACGTAACTCCAACGTAACTTCACTAACCAAAAACACGTAACTCCACCACCTAAAACACGTGATTCCAACTTAACTCCTTAATTAAAGACGTAACTCTTGCAACTCCACCACCAAAAATACGTAACTCCAAAACACACACGCAAAAAAAAAAAAAAAAAAAAAACAAAAAAAAAAAAAACAAAAACAAAAAAACAAAAAACTGAAAAACAGAGAAAAGAATTAGAAAATTCACCTCACGCCATTTTCTCTCTCCTCCCACCCCAAACCCCCCCGCCGGTAACTCTCCCCAACACGGCCACTGCTCCGGTCACCCCCGCCTCCACTGTAAACCCTAGCACCGTCCTCCACCACCGACTCCACCATTTTCACCTCTAATTTCGCGAAGAATCGCCGAATATAACGCGCGCGAAATGGTGTCTACCGCGGCGAAATGGTGTGGTGAAATTGAGCGTCCACCTCACGCAGCACCACCACAATCGCCGGAAAAATAAGAGAGAAGACGGCGACGCTTCACGGCGTCCAAATCTGAAGAACAAAGAAACGAGAAAATTGAGAGAGAAGACGTTTTTTGCGATTGGATGATGCTTGATGGAGGACGGGGATCCTCGCCGAAGACTCGCCGTAGTCTGAGCATTTGGCAGGTGGCGTCGGATCGCGCATTGGTTGTCGCCGGAGCAGACCGCCGGCGGCGCAGTGGCGGCACGGGGGGAGGCAGTGGAGTGAGAGGGGGAAGGGGAGGAGAGAGAAAATGTGAGAAAATGGAAGTTGGGGTTAATTTTTATTTTTGATTTCCTTTTATTTCAGTTTTAATCTGCACCGTCGATCTAAGTGGAATGAATGGCTGAGATTCCTTCTGATTTCTGACAGAAATCATCCTTCTGACTGGATAGATTTCCTATATATATATATATATAGGAATTGAATCAGGTCAGGAGTAAAGTTATGTCAGAAGGTCAGAAGTAATCTGAGCCACACATCTAGATCTCTACTAACTCTCATAACTTTTGTTGCTCCGTAACTCCAGTAACTATAACACATAACTCCAATAACTTTACGACTCTAATTTAACAATATTTAACTAAAATACGTAATTTCAACTTAACTCTAATAACTAAAACACGTTTTTTTAATATAACTCCAATAACTATAACACGTAACTATAATAACTTCAATAACTATGAAACACGTAACCCGACTTAACTCCAATAACTTTGATAACTTTAATAACTCCAATAACTCCACATACTATAACACGTAACTATAATAACTTCAATAACTATAAAACACGTAACCCGACTTAACTCCAATAACTTTGATAACTTTAATAACTCCAATAACTCCACATACTAAAATACGTAACTTTAATAACTCCACACACTAAAATCGAAAACTTTCATATCTAAAAAAAAAAGAAAACTGAAAAATGAACCCCCTTTTTTTTCTCTCTCCTCCTCCATCCACCCATAGCCACCACCACGCACCACCTCACCACCGCCGCCCCCATGCGCCGGCCACCACCTATTGTGACGCCACCACCACCGTTCGACGGGCGCCGATCCGGCGACCCCACGGCGGCAGTGCTCTCCCCGCGCCACCGTCTCTAGCCTCCTCCACATCCTCTTTTCCTTATTTTCTCTCTCCTCTCTCACTCCCTTCCCCAGCCCTTATCGTTAGCCGTCGCCGCCAATAAACCCTCCCCCGGCCCTCCCCCTACGCCGCCGACAACACACACCACCATCATCGCCTCAAATAAGGGATTGCAAGGGAGATGTAAATAAAGGAGGGGATATTAGGGGAGGAGGAAGCGGCGGCGGCGTGTGGGAACGGCGGAGGCATGGCCGCGGCATGGAGGCGGTAGTTGTGGTGGGGTCGGGGCCGGTGATGGTGGTGGTCTGGGACGGCCGTGGCCGGAGCTAGGGTGGTCGGGGAAGGTGGGAGGGGGGTTGGGGGAGGAGAGAGAAGAAGGAAGGAGAGAGTGGGTTTTTTTTTTTTTGTTTATTGGTTTAATCTTGACCATTGATCTTGGCTTAGATGAATGGATGAGATCACTTCTGACCTTCTGACATAAATCTACTTCTGACCGGATACGCCCCCTATATATATATAATTTCTGTCAGAAATCAGAAGGAATCTCAGCCACTGATTCTGAGATCAGATTCAATCTCAGCCATTGATTTCAGATAACTCCATAACCAGAATTGCATAACTCCAGTCACATAACTCCACCAACTAAAATCTGTAACTCCAGTCATCTAACTCCACTAATTAAATTATATAACTCCACTAATATCAAAACACCACCAATTTTAATTTAACTCTCGTAACTCTAACGTAACTCCACCAACTAAAATGCATAACTCCAACATCTAAAACTCGTAACTCCATAACTCCACTAACCAAAACACGTAACTCCAACACCTAAAACACGTAAATCAAACGTAACTCCACTACCTAAAACACGTAACTCCACTACCCAAAACACGTAACTCCAACGTAACTCCACTAACCAAAACACGTAACTCTAACATAACTCCACTAACCAAAACACGTAACTCCACTAACCAAAACACGTAACTCCAACGTAACTCCACTAACCAAAACACGTAACTCCATTAACCAAAATACGTAACTCCACCACCTAAAACACGTAACTCCAACGTAACTCCACTACCAAAAACACGTCACTCCACTACCTAAAACACGTAACTCCAACTTAACTCCACCATTAAAACACGTAACTCTAACAATTAAAACACGTAACTCCAATCTGAAAAACAGAAAAAAAAAAAAAAAAAAAAAAAAAAAAAAAAAAAAAAAAACTCACCTTCACCATTTTCTCTCTCCTCCCGCACACCACCCCAAACCCTCCCGGCAACTCTCCCCCATCACAGCCACTGCTCCAGTTACCCCCGCCCCCACCTCAGTCGCCGGAAACCGGCGTCAACCTAGGACTAGAACACCACCGCGCTGCCGCCATCCCCGCCCCCATCGATTCCCCCTCTCCTCGTAACCTCACGCACCTAGCCACTTCTCCGCCTCACCTCCACCGCACCCCGCCATCACCACATTAACCGAATTGAATCATGTAATTGGACACATTTACCACAAATCGAATTGAATCACGTAATCGACGACGAAAAATTTACCAGAAAGTTCAGAAACGGAAAACCTAGGGTTTCGTGAAAGAATTTGAGGAGAGAGAAATTCAGTAGAATTCGAGGAGAGAGAATTCGAGGAGAGAGAAAACCGAGGGTTTCGTTCGACGGCGGCGGTTCAAGGCGACGGCCAGATCTGACGAAAGAGAGCGCGGAAAACTTGAAGGAGAAGGCGTTGTTCGCGGTGGAAGTGTGCTCGACGAAGAGTGATGGTTCCGGGAATGGAGTCGCCGTCGTGAGTGACGTCGGCCGCTGCCGTCCGCGACGGCGATGGAGGTTGACGGAGTGCAGTGGGCGGCGGCAGGGTTAGTCGGGAATGGGGAGAGAGAAGAGAGGAGGTGAGGAGAGAGAAAATGGGGGTGATTTTTGGGTTTAGTTTGGGTCTTTTTCTTTTTCTGATTTAATTTTCTTTTCTTTTGATATTAAATCTCGACCATTAGATCATATAAGATGAAGGGACCAGATTCCTTCTGATTTCTGACAGAAATCATACTTCTGACTGGATAGATTTCCTATATATATATATATATATATATATATATATATATAGGAAATCTATCAAATGAGAAGTATCAATTTCATGAGAAATGAGAAGTAATCTCATCCCTCCATTTAACTCAGATCAATGGTCCAGATTAAAATAAAAAAAATAAAAGAAAGGAAAATTAAATAACAAACAACCCAATCCCAGGAAAAAAAAACCCAATTCCTCAATCTTCTCTCTCCTCTCCCCATTTCCGCCGCGAAACCGCTGCCACCGCGAGCTCCGATGACGCCGGCCAACTTCTCCGTCTCCAGCGAACCTTCGTCGGCTATCAACGTCGTTCGTCGACCACCATTTCGCCGCGAAAACCGCCATCTCTCTTCCTCTTTTCGCTCTAATTTTTCCACGTGTGGCCGCCTCGAGTGTTCGCCGGCGTCGATCTTCACCGCGGTCGGCCTCGTCCTATGTTCCAGCACCTATTTACGGCGCTAGAGCAAATGAAAGAAGTGAGAGGTGAGAAGAGGGAGGAAATGCGTGGGCGGAGATGGTGGATGCGATGATAGAGGACGCGGTTGGGTTCGCGGCCAGGGGGCGCTGATTTGGCCAGCGACTGAGGTGAGGCAAGGGGAGATTGTGCGGTGGCCGTGGTGGTGCAGGGTGGCCGGGATTGGGTGGTGTGAAGGAGAGAGAAAATGGGGATAGGTCATGTGTTTTTCTGGTTTTTTAATTTTTTTTTTAGTAATGATCTTTAACTGTGGAGTTATGATAGTTATTACGTGTTTAATTATTGGAGTTATTCAGATTATGTATTTTAATTATTGGAGTTATTTGGAGTTACGTATTTTAGTTGTTGGAGTTACGTGTTGTGATTAGTGGAGTTAAGTTGGAGTTACGTGTTTTGGTTATTGGAGTTAAGTTGGAGTTACGTGTTTTGGTTAATGGAGTTAAGTTGGAGTTACGTGATTTGGTTAGTGGACTTAAGTTGGAGTTACGTGTTTTGGTTAATGGAGTTAAGTTGGAGTTACGTGTTTTCGTTGGTGGAGTTAATGGAATTACGTTAAAGTTGATGGAGTTAATAATATTATTGGAGTTAGATAATTTAGTTAATAGAGTTAGCGATTAGAGTTAAGCAAAATAGTTAATAGAGTTATGTTACTGGAGTTAAGCAATATAGTTAATGGAGTTATGCGAATGGAGTTAATCAATTTAGTTCATGGAGTTAATTAACTGTAGTTATGCAGTTTAGTTACTGCAGTTATCACTTCTCATTTCTCACCAAATTACCACTTCTCACTGGATGTGAGCCCTATATATATATATATATATATATATATATATATATATATATATATAGGAATCAAATCAGGTCAGAAGTAAAGTTATGTCAGAAGGTCAGAAGTAATCTCAGCCACACATCTTGATCTCCACTAACTCTCATAACTTTAGTTGCTCCGTAACTCTAGTAACTATATCATATAACTCCAATAACTTTATAACTCTATCTTAACAATATTTAACTAAAATACGTGATTTTCACTTAACTCCAGTAACTTCAATAACTAAAACACGTTTTTTAATATAACTCCAATAACTTCAATAACTACAACGCGTAACTCTAATAACTCCAATAACTATAAAACACGTAACTCCGACTTAACTCCAATAATTTTGATAACTTTAATAACTCCAATAACTTCACAGACTAAAATTCATAACTTAAAAAAAAAAAAAAAAAACCAAATTTTTTTTTCTCTCTCCTTCTCCACCCACCCACAGCCACCACCACGCACCACCACACCACCGCCGCCCTTCGCTCCGACCACCACCCCACGCGACGCCACCACCACCATTCGGTGGGCGCCGCTCCGGCGACCCCACGGCGGCCGTCCTCTCCCTGCGCCACCACCTCTAGTGTTCTCCAGGTCCCTTTTTCCTCGTTTTCTCTCTCCTCTCTCACTTCCTTCCCCAGCCCAGATTCTCGACTGCCGCCGCCAAAAAACCGTCCCTCATCCCTCGCCCTACGCCGCCGACCACGTGCACGACCATCATCACCGCAAAAGAGAAAGATATTGAGGAGATCGAAGTGTGAAGGTGAAAATGGGGGCGTAGGAATTGGTGGCGGCGTGTGGGAACGGCGGAAGGAGGGTCGCGGCAGGGAGGCGGCAGTTGTGGTGGGGTCGGGGCCGGTGGTGGTGGTGGTCTGGGACAGCCGTGGGCGGAGGTACGGTGGTCGGGGAAGGTGGGAGGGGGGTTGGGGGAGGAGAGAGAAGAAGGAAGGAGAGAGTGGGTTTTTTTTTTTTTCTGTTTATTGGTTTAATCATGACCATTGATCTTGGATTAGATGAATGGATGAGATCACTTCTGACCTTCTGACATAAATTTACTTCTGACCGGATACGCCCCCTATATATATATATATATATATATATATATATATATATATATATATATATATATATATATATATATATATATATATTAGATTCTCTTAAGATGAAATCTTGTGAGTGACTTTAACTTGTAATTTTAATGTAATGAGTTTCATGGTAAAAACTTGACGTCTACCATGTGCCATAGACTCGATCTTCCTATATTTCTGGGTAGTTGGAGTTGTGTTTTGTATTTTGCTCCATGATTGTCCTGGATGAAGAAACATTTATGAGTTTTTTCCCCATTTCTTTTAGGAGGTTGGAATCATTTTTTTCCCATAGATATGTATGGCCTTTTAATTGATTGGCGACGACGTGTTGTGATCAGATATCTGATAACCCCAACTCCGGCGAAAATAATGAATTGTCGTGATTTTATTTGATCGTCGGCTGGTGTTGCTCGGAACTTAGCAGCAACTAGAAGTTCGAGTTCGCACAGTCGTACACCCCGGCCTCCACCGACTAATGATAATAATAATAATTTAAAAAAAAAACATGATTCATCCGGGATTCTAGATTTCTCATATCCAAGTTCTTCTGATTGATCTTAAAGTACTAAAATTTACAAACACCTGCGAATAACATCCATGATTGATGCAACGAGTGATAACCAATTAAAAGGAAGACAAAAAAAGAAGAAAAGAAAAACGACAAGTGAATGAAGTGATAACACGACTTCATCAACGCCACCGACGACGCGTCCGAGGCGAATCGCCAGAGTCAACAACTCAACTCAAAGATCGCCGATTTTAAGAGAGAAAAGGCGGAGATTGAGGGGAAGGTGACAAAAAAAGAAAGAAAACAAAAAGGGAAGCCATGGAAGTGCAGGGTGTGCAAGTTCATGGAGTACGTAACAGACGTTGGCCTTAGAGTATTAGATTTGACGAAGGACTCAATTAAACAGCGTTATACTTTGGAATGGCATAAATTATTTTTGTTAATTTAAATTTTGCGAACAACTTCCATAGTATTTTTTCAATATATTTGCAAATATTATTAATTATTTTTGGGTTTTGCTTGATTTACTCCTAGTCATAATTAGTTTTTGATTAGTATAGATTTTTATCTAGGTTAGTAATTTCCAAACAAAATCACTACTCCTAACCCATTATCTAGCCTAATATAAGTAGCCTCACATATGCGCCACTTCATCGTACACATCAGCGCCATGTCAACTGTAAACAATTTTTTGTTGTCTACAATGTAGACCTTTATCAATATGCTTTACATTTTGCAAGACTTTGTCGCTAATAATACAATATTGTTTAATTCATACGGAGTATGACAAACATTTGCACAAAGATTCAATAACAGTAGACAGTAGTCCACTTGGACAGTATCATACTTTCACACCAGCCACAATATGACAATTCCGCCACTAGAATTATCTATCCTGGTTCCGATTTTGCGCCAGAAGATGTATCCTACGTGAATGATCAGCCATAACTATGGTAAATTTTGGGACTTGTATTCCTCAAAATAACATAGATTAATAGCGGTCTAGAGGCGGCATTTTGGGCCGCGAGTGGACACATCAATAGCCCAACCCAGCACAAGTACAGCCACGGGGCGTGGCTTTGCTCAGGCTAACCGTGTATAATTGAATTTGAGGATATTAATATTATGGAGTATTCTGGAGAATTACTGCTAAGGGATGTTATATGTGTTTAGGAATACGACATATGATAGAATATATGTTTAGGAATATATCATGTGATAGGTTTCGTATGCGTCAAGTTTTGTGTTAGTATAAATAGGGGTTACTAAGGTCATTGTAACAAATTATTTAGGAAAATTTGTGCGGAACCACCCCTTACTTTCACCATTTCTTGGAGAGCCACCTTAATAAACAAAACCAAGGGGTAGAACCACCTCCTTACAAGACTCTAGTTGAAGAAAATTTGCAAAGTTAAGTGTATACTGCAGCCTTATAGTAATTCTTGGGAAACTAATTCTTGGGAAACACAACAGTACACTGTCTCTAAGGGATACAGGTGGTTCATAGGAGAACAAGATAGAGTGAAATGGGATAAAATCATCTGGAGCAGGCATGCCATTCCAAGAACAAGTTTTATAGCCTGGTTGGCAGTGAAAGGTAGACTCCAATCCAAAGACAAACTGGTGAAATTGGGAATTATAGCTGAGGAGTGAGTGCTACTTATGTCAGAATGGAAAAGAGACGCATGATCATCTTTTTTTCGACTGTGAATACAGCAGGAAATGTGTGGAGCTGGTGAAAAGAAGAATTGGTATTGACATTCCTCAAGTTGGCCCTATTGAGTGGTGTTCTAACAAAAGATTCTCATCAAGGATCCGAAAGCAAGTCACGGGGGCAATTATCTGTGGACTGATCTATTACATCTGGTTTTCGAGGAATAAATGTAGACATGAATTCTGCATCTGGCATCCGGAGCAGTTAGTTCAAAAGATTTGTATGGAGACTAGAGTTAGGCTTAGAAGAGTTGTGAAAAAACTGAAAAGGAAAGATGAGGATTGGCTAGTAAGCATTAATCTCATGTAAGCTAGTTTTATGTCCTGGTAGAGTACCAAAACTGGGGAATGCCCCAAACTTGTACTTTTTTCTCATTCATTTATTCAATTCTTACATTTAAGCGAAAAAAAAGAACCACCTTCTTACGCAAACCACCCTTCCAACACCACTAACCACCACGCACAACCACCCGCCAACACCAACCACCACCCTTAGCTACCCTCGACACCACCAACATGGTCATCGATGGAGGGAGGGGCTGAAAACCAAAAGAAAAGAGAGGATGGAGGGAGAGAGAAGAGGGTCGTGGGGAGTGGAGGACAAGGAGGCGGGGGAAGTTGGTGGTCGGCATGCATGGCCTTGTCGGGGTTGAATGGGGGCATTCGCGGCGTGGATGATGGTGGTTAGTGTTCGCTCGCGGTGGTGCGTGGTGGTTAGAGGTGGTGAGATGGTGGTTTGGGTATGGTAGCCCTTGGTTTTGTTTTAAATTTTGTGATTCTGCAATAAAAAACCGAAAAATAGTGAAAGTTGGGGGTGGTTCCCCACAAAATTTTCAATTATTTACGAGTTATATTGAGTTTGTTGACGAGATTTCCAAATTGTGCGCATTATATTTCTATTACTGGACAAGGTACAACACTAGACCAATGTATGTCATGCCTTCGTACGGGGTGCGATGAACCAGCTCAATCCGCGCACAAACATTGCCTGGGAAATGGGCGGACAACTGTAAGAATATCTACACAAGATGATGTCCATACTAGTTTAATCGTTAGTGCAAGAGGAGAGTTGTTGAGAGCAAAGCATAAACAACCTATAGTTCTAATATGATCATAGGATGAAGCTTTCATATGCACAACTTCACATGGAGTTTTCGGGTGCAAAATTTCAGTGGGCATTAGATCAATCCGATAAGTAGCAGACAAAACACATTCACCCTAAAATTTTGCAGAAAAATTGACCAGCATGAATTCGAAGGGGTCTTGCTGCCTCAATGAGATTAAATTGCCTTCAAATTTGAAGAAGACCTTGTAGGAGTATTTAACATGTTCTTTGTTCCATTAATACCTTCGCTAACATAAAAGGGTCACCAAAGTTAGCAGTTCATCCAAATGAAAATGAAATTTAGAGAGAGGGGCTCTCCCTTCTCTCTAGATTTTTCTCCCCCCAAAATTTCCCTTCCCCTTTCCCTCATCTACAACATCGTTGTTCGTCTCCTTCAATTAACCATTTGATTTTAATTAATCCTAACTTGCATATTTACTCTCTTTCAATCCCTTTTCTGATTTTGGGTTTTGCTCTATATGGATTGAATCAGAGTACCATAATGCTCGACTTGAACGTTTTCTTTACTTGTCCACCTTCGTGGTAATGTTGACGATTCTTCTGCATCACAGCTATGCTGTGTGGCATGGGCTCAGGCCTCAACCCTTGATTCGCAGTTTAATTGTCTTGCTTACTTTCAATCTCTGGAATTATTTTTCCATTAGATTGATTGACTAACCTTTGGAGTCGTTTGGATTGAGTGAATAGGAGGAGGGATGTGATTATGATTCTCGATTAGCCATATTCCCTTGTTTAGAAAATAGGATAAGGAGATGGGAATCGCATGAGAAGGATTTATTATCCCTCCAATCTAATACCTAGGTGGCATGTTCTAGACTTGGGAATTCGTTTAATAAGTTAAAAGATTAAATTTCCCCCTTAAAAAAATTATATAATGAATTATTATTATTTAGATAGAGGCATATTTGTAAAGTTGATACATATCACATTTCTCATCCCATCTATTCCCAAGTTAATCCAAACAAGGGAATTGTAAAATCTCACTTAATTCCCTACCACCAATTCGCACCTCTTAGCCCAGAATGTGATCCCTCAATTCTCATCCAACAATCCAAACGAGTGAAACGAGCCTTAATTTATTATTTACTTACACTCAATTTGAGTAATTTTAGTCCGATTGTTTGATCCTTTCATTAATCAATTATTGATCTTGATGTTTCACTTTGTTTTTGTTTTTTTTTTTTCCCGGTTGATTTGTTTGTTAATTTGTTATTTTTGGGGGTGGTATGCACGACGGCAAGGAGTTCGTCTATTCGTTGTTGTCTTCTTCCCCTTTATCTTTTGTTTTTTCTTTTAGCTTGACCTCCCTCCCTTTCAGCCACCACACTTACTTGGGTGGTCGATTGGCGGGGGTTTGCCTTATTTCTTAATTAGTATTCTTGATGTGTGGTGGTGCTATTTTCACCTTCGCTTGTGTGGGAGGAAAGATGGGATGTGCAGAGGTGTCTCCGGTGGTTGGTGTGGAACTGTTCAGCTGTCGTCAGTGATCGTCACCACACGGAGTTTCCTTGGTCAGATGGTAGTCTCTTGTTGGTGACTTGCAGTGTCGGAGCAATTCCGGCTTCCGGCTGCTGATGTTTGGGCCAAACTTGTTCCCCTGTGTGTTGGGTCTTAGCCGCGAGCTGTGTCGATCCGATTTTTTACCTTTTGTCTTCCCTCATTTCTAAGCATCTCGGTACATTGGGCGTAGCTCGCCCTATTTCCGTAGTAGTAGTGTGTATAGTATATATATACTCCGTAGTATAGGAGTCTTGCAGGAGTAGTGTGTTTGGTGTACTCCCATATTGGGTGTCACCCTTGATAATAGGGGGACCTTTTGCGTAATATATATTCTTTCCTCTTAGAAAAAAAAAAAATACAGTTAGCAGTTCATCCGGTGCTAGAAAAGATTCGAAAAAAATTTACTCAAGGTACTAGTGATTCATCCGGCAAACAGTTACGTCATTGTTTCGATTTGGTCATGTTACTGTTGCTACTGTCGTTTCTTAGAATATTTGGAAGCAAGGATTTCATTCTTAAATCAAAATTTGACTCAAACCCTATGTTTGGGAACTCAATAGTATTATTTTCAAGTTAAATCAATCAATCAATCAATACATACATATACATAAAGCTGACTATTTTCATGAGCCTACGATTTTTGCTTATTTTCCCGATTAATCACAAAATTCTATTTGATTTTCTTGCGTTGTGAGAGATCCAAAGATTATGGTATAAATTAGTTAAAATTGAACGTGGATAGGATTTATAGAGTATGGATAGATGTGAACTTAATACTAATAATTAATATCAATGTCCTACATTATCACAAAGTTCTACATCCTACTAAAATTAGAGAATCAATCATAAACCTATATATACTCTGAATTTGTTAGTTCTTATGGCAAAGCTTTATATTGCACCTTTTAATTTTGGCAATCAACAAGTATCATATGAGACGGTCTGACAATAACTTATTGTCAGACGGATCTAAAAACCAAATTAATTTAACCAATTACCCATTAAGACTATTCTATTATTTATTTTTCTTTTTTTCTTTTTTAATAAAAAATTGATTTTCTTTTTTAATTTACTCAAAAAACAAAATCTAAAGCTTTCAGTTTCCTTTAACGTAGGAAACAGAAATTGATTCCTTCCTTATTTTTTGCCACCATTGAAGTGGCTGGGAGAAAACCTACTGTTTCTCATGTTTCGCATCTTACTTTGCTAAAATCAATCAATTTTCGTTTCTATTATTTGTTCTTCATAGTTGTCAGGTATGTATTGCTTCTCCCCTCGTACATTTTTTATTTCGTTTATACACCAAATGGCATATTCTACATACTCTCTACTCACGATTGTTTGCGGAAGTTCTTTCATGATGATCTGGGCTTTGTACTTTGATTATCAAATTGTCTAAGTATCATGTACAACGTAGTTTCATGTGATTGATAATTAGTGGCCATGGTGGAAAGTTATGTTTTATTATTATTTGTATGGTTAATGATTGATCATGAACTTCTCTTTCGTGGCTTTAAGTTGGAAATGTCAGATAACGACGGTGATCAAAATGGAGGAGACGACCAGAATTTACCAATATGATGGACTGGTAAATGTTTTTATTTATCTGGTTACTTAGTAATATAAACTATTTACGTTTAGCGCTTATATGGTCACTTTCAATTTTCTTCAGATGAAATTCGTGGATGTGCTCCTGAAGAGGACAACATTATGTCAACTAGAGTTGAAAGTATGAACTTTTACTGATTCTATATTATGTTCACAAATTTTCGGATTAATTATAAGGTCATAAAAAATGCGTTATAAGGGATACACCTAATTCGTTTTTACGTAATACAGGTCCAATTGATGTTGATCGTGATGTATCTTCAGACAATTGTGGTTCGTTAATTGGCACTAAAGCTAAAACTTGGGAAGAGTTATATGAGCTATATAAGAAACACTCTGAATTGGTGGGGTTCAGTGTACGAAAGTCCACAACCAGAAAATCAGGCAACGATGGTCCCGTTTCTGAGAAGTACTTTTTGTGTTCATGTGAAGGGTTTGCGAAAGGTGATAGCAAAGTCATAAAGGCAGCAGAGAGTGTTGAAAATGGCAAGAACAAGCGTAAACGTAAGAGGGTGCCGCGTACAAGGACTGGATGTGGAGCTTTTATGAGGGTGAAAGCAAATGTCGATGGAGATTTTGAGGTCGTGAACCATGTTGTAGCTCATAATCTTGAAATGACTCGATCGGAGTTGCATCATCTACATCGTGCATCAAGGAAAATATCAAAAGAGGAGAGTAAAATAATATTGGTGATGAATGAAGCTAGGGTACTACCACCTGCTGTACAATTTCGATATATGGCTGTGAGTTGCGGTGGAGAAGAAGAAGTTGGGCACTCAAAAAAGGACCACTACAATCATGTGTATAGAAAGAAAATGAAGGTGATAGAAGCTGGAGATTCACAAGCTGTGTTGGACTTTCTTCACAAAAGAGCTCAAGAAGAACCAGATTTCTTCTTTCGAGTTAAATTGGATGATGATGGTAGGTTGTGTAGTGTGTTTTGGAGGGATTCCATGATGAAAGAAGACTACCTTCTATATCGCGGTGTGATGGTATTTGATACAACTTACCGTACTAATAAGTATAATCTTATATGTGGGGCATTTGTTGGCATTAATAATCATTGGTCAAACGTGATGTTTGGTTGTGCGTTCTTGGCTAATGAGAAGACTGAATCGTTTGAGTGGTTATTCAATGAGTCCATGGGTGAAGATGTTCATCCTACAACTATTTTCACAGATCAAGATCTAGCCATGAACAACGCCATAGCAAAGGTATGTCTATTATTCGTTCATTATATAAGTTTATTGTGGCTCACACGTAATAATATATGGGTCACCGTTTATTATTTAGGGGTTACTTTTTAATTTAAGTGCTTTAAATCTAGTTCTATATATGTATGTCTTACAATTTTGAAATTCTGTCAATACATTTACATTTTTGAGAACTTCAACTGTAATAATATATGGCTCACCGTTTATTATTTAGGGGTAACATTGTAATGTATACGGAGTACTAATAATATAAATGAGTAGCACTTGGGGGATAACTTGTAACGAGGATCAGCTTTAGAGTTTACGTCTTCTGTTTTATAAGTCACTTTATTTTACATACTGGTTACGTCTTAAATATTTAAATATTGTATGAAATGGACTACGTCAAAATTATTTATGGTGACTTTATAACATATAGTGGTCACGTCTTAAAGTTATTATACTGTATAAATTGGGGTAACGTTTTGTTGTAAATGGGGTACTAAGTATCTTTCGAAAATCATATACGTTCACTTGCACGTGTTCCCTAATTCAAGGCACAGACTATGTCAATGGCATATACACGAGAATGCTGTTAGTCATTTTGGATCTTTAAAGCATGACAACACATTCAAGGATACGTTTAACAAGTGCCTCAAAGGATGTTATAATGAGGAGGAATTTGAAGAATGTTGGAACAAGATGATTGCAGATTATGGTTTAGAAAATGATAGTTGGTTTCAGCGTTTGTATGGATTGCCTGACAAGTGGTGTACAACATTAAGCAAAGACTTCTTTTTAGCTGGTATCTTAATTATCTTCTCAAAGGAGTGAAAGTACTAACAATGCAATTGGATTTGAAGCTACTATGAGTACATCTTTAACTGATTTTTACGGAATTTTTAATGACACTGTCAAGCGATGGAGGAGTGTGGAGAACGAAAATGAATTTGCGTGCTCTAGGTCTATACCTTCTTCTTATTTACCTATGGTTGGGATGTTGAAACATGCTGGTCAAATCTACACTCTAACACTCTTTAGACATTTTGAGGTTGAGTTTGGTTATGCTATTGGTACGAATATTACTGCTCTTGGTTCTGAAGGAACTACAATGTTGTACGAAGTGAGTCCGGAAGATCAACCTACAGCTGCACGGCGTGTAACATTTGATCCCATTAGCAGGTTCGTTTCTTGTTCTTGTAGAAATTTTGAAGAATCATGTATGTTATGCTTTCATTGTATACGAGTATTGCACTGGCATTCTGTGAAAGAGATTCCGAGAGATATATTTGTAGTAGATGGACTAAGTATGCGAAAACAGAGGTTTGGAATAGAGTGAATGTTCAGAGAAATGCCAATCGTCAAGGAGATGTTAGTGTGACTTGGCGTCGGGACATGTTAAGGAAATACTAGCTATAACTTAATTTTGAAGTGTCGTGATGATAAAGAAGCAAGAACAATGCTCGAGGCAGGTTATAAGAGAGATTTTGATGAAATTGGAGCTTTATTGGAGTCACGATCACTAGAAACACCAACTTGTGATAACACTACACCAATTCCGAATGTGGTTCTGGATCCCGTTAGATGTACAACAAAAGGTAGGAGTGCAAGGAAGAAACGACAATGGAGGAAGAGTAAGCAAAAGGGCAGACCTTCTAGCACTGTTGGAGAAGAATCTTCTACCTATACTCCTCCTCCACGTTTAATTTGAGGTCTTATAAATGGATTCCTATTATAGGTTTACTTACTACTGTTATTGTAATTTTAGTTTGACTTATTTTCATTTACAATGAATATTTTAAATTCGATTGTTTACATTTTTGTTTTAGGGCTCACTTAGTTATATATATTGGTTACATTTAGTGTCTGAATAAGTACTACCGATTTTCGTTTTATAGGTCAGTTTATAATACATATTGGTTACAGAAAGTGTTTAATTAGATCAGCAAATTAAAAAAGGAATTTAGGAGAAGAATGCTTCATCTCCAAGCTACCAAAAAACTCTTCCTTTTGTTAGCTTAATTCCATGGCGAAAAATAGGAGAACTAAAAAACAAACCATAGATTTAGAATCCTCGCATCACTCCGGTTCTAATGAGGGCAAAATTGTTGAAGATGGTGAGATGGGTACAATCACGAAAAACGGTAAGAACAAGCTTCAGGGTACAAAAATGGCGGAATTGGTTGATGCAAATACAGAGAAGCCTGGAACTATTACTTTTGCTGATTTTTTCCAAGTCTCTCCCAATCTGCAAGCCAAGGTAAGCCCCAAACATGCTGATATTCCTGCTGCTACTGATAACTCTGCAAATGTAGACCCTGAAATTGGGAAAAAGGATGATTCTGCTACTGTGAACCCAAAAATGGGGAAAAATGATGGTTATAGGAAAGCATATGAACAGAAACAAGGAATGCAGTTGGAATTTATACCTAATGTAGGAATAGATGTCACAATTGAGCTTGATGACATTGCTGATCAGCTCAAATTCTGGGAAAATACTCTTGTTTGTCACACAATTGGGGCTAAACCAACTGAGAAAAATCTAAAAGAGTATGCCCTGAAAAACTGGAATTTTGTTCACCTCCCTTCAGTCCAATACTTCAAAAAGGGATGGTTCTTCCTGAAATTCTGCAGTAAATCTGATATGGAAGAAGTTTTAAGGGGCGGCCCTTGGTATTATGGGGAATGTGCAATGATCCTTAAGACCTGGTCACCTACTTTCAGTAAAGAAATGGATGCTATTGCAAAGGTCCCTGTGTGGGTGCTGTTTCCTGAACTTGAGCCGCACTATTGGTCACAAAAAGCATTGAGCAAAATTGCAAGCTCCATTGGGACACCCCTGTTTGCTGATCTTAGAACCACACTAAAAGAGAAGTTGGCATTTGCAAGAGTCCTCATTGAAGTTGATGTCTCTGAGGAGCTACCTGAGTCAATTGCTATCAAAACTCCTTTTGGTGACATTGCTCAGGCTGTCAAGTACGAATGGGTGCCGTACTTTTGCAAAAACTGTAACAAGTTGGGGCATATGACTCAGAGATGCAAGCACTTAAAGAAAACAGTGGAGAAAAAAGGGACAGTTCAGACTAATTCAACTTATGTAAGAAAGGATGAGGCAGTGAAACAGGATACTGTAGCTGATAAAGCTGTCACTCCTCCTGCACAGGCTATTGTACAGGCTGAAACTAAAAGCATTCCACCAAAATCCACTAGAGCTGAACAGGTGGATGAAGAAGGCTTCACCCCAGTTATCAGCAGAAAAGCCAAGATGTCTCTAAACAAAAAGCTTGCTCTGGTGGATAGCAGGATTAAGGCCTTCAAAAATACTGAATTTGACATCATGCCACTGAATACCTCTAAGGAAGCAAAGATTGAGATGTTGGCACAGTGTGTTATTGAAGATGGAGAAGACCCGGGAGGGGGCTTTTCTGCCTAATGAAAATCTCCACATGGAATATTAGGGGCTGTAATAAGCCCCATAAACAGCAGGAGTTGATCAAATTCCTGGCTGCTAATAGAGTAGACGTCTTTGGTGTTCTTGAAACTAGAGTAAAGGAAGATAAGGGGTTGAATATTCTTAAAACTAAGTTTAGGAGATTTAGTACTAGTCACAACTACTCTAAACACTACAATGGGAGGATTTGGGTGGTCTGGAACCACCTCACAGTCTCAGTTCAAATTCTGAAAACTGGATCACAGTATATCCACTGTGAAGTAATCTGTCTCAAAACCCAATTCAAATGCACTACTACCATTGTGTATGCCATGAATAAAGGGGAGGAGAGAAGAGAGTTATGGGAGTTTATTCAAGGTGTGACAACAGCTGATCCTTGGATTCTAATGGGAGATTACAATGTTGTTCTAGACAGTTCTGAAAGGCTTAGTAAAGGAGCTTTAAAGAAAAATGATGTTGAGGAATTCCAAAGATGTGTCCAAAGGTGTAAATTAGTTGATTTGTCTGGCACTAGATGCAATTATACTTGGACTAATCTTCAAGAAGGTGTTGATTCAGTTTGGGCAAAATTGGACAGAGCTTTAGTCAACCCTATCTGGTTATCCAACAATATTAGAGCTGCTGCTCAATTCTTGCAGCCTGGTCTATCTGACCACTCACCTGTGCTGGTGGATATCAATCTGGATTCCACTCAATTGCCAAAAAGTTTCAAATTTCTGAATGCATGGTGCCTGGACCCTGACTATAATGACATTCTTGCTTATCATTGGAGTCAGAAAGTTAAAGGAACCAAAATGTTCAGAATAGTTGAAAAGCAGAAAGCTATTCGAAAAGCTCTAAAAGCTCTACATAAGGAAAGGTACTCAGGCATCTCTAAAAGAGTAGAAAACTGCAGGGCTGAGCTGTTTGAACTGCAGGGGAAACTTCAAAAGGAGATGCACAGGCTAGAGGAGATGAATAGGAAGAAAGATGAGCTCATAAGGCTGCAGAGAGCTGAGCTTTGTTTTCTGCATCAAAGGGCTAAGATCAGGGATATCAAAATGGGTGATGCAGGAACAAAGTATTTTCATGCCAAAGTCAATGAAAGGAAGGCTCATGCTTATATTGGGAAGATTCATGACTCCAAAAATTCACTGAAATCCTCCCCAAAAGATGTTAATGAAGCCTTTTTGGACTACTACAAATCCCTGCTTGGAATGGAGCACATAGTAGAGGATTTCAATGAGGATTATGTGACTGGAAGTTCTATTTCTGAGCTTAGCAAAAAACAAATGATGCTGCCTTTCACTAAAGAGAATGTAAAAGAAGCCTTATTCTCCATTGATGAAACCAAGAGTCCTAGTCCTGATGGCTTCACTTCTGCTTTCTACAAACACTCCTGGGAGATTGTAGGAGATGAAGTGAGCTGTGCTGTGTTGGACTTTTTTCACACTGGAAAATTGATGAAGCAGGTGAATGCTACTCTGATTGCTTTGGTGCCTAAAATTCACACCCCACACTCTGTGATGGATTATAGGCCCATAAGCTGCTGCAATACATTATACAAGATCATTAGCAAGATGTTGGTGAGCAGAATTCAACCTGTTTTGGCTGAAATAATTGGGGAAGAACAATCAGCTTTTCTGCCTGGTAGAAACATACATGACAACATTTTGATCTCTCAGGAACTGGTTAGAAAATATGATAGGAAGGGAATTTCAAAAAGAGCCACTATCAAGGTTGATATTAGGAAGGCTTTTGATTCGGTCTCTTGGGTTTATTTGGAAAAGCTGCTGGTTAAATTCAACTTCCCTCTGAGTTTCACAAACTGGATTATGGCTTGCTTAAAGACTGCTCATCTTTCACTCAGCATCAATGGGGCACAGGTGGGTTTCTTTGAAGCTAAGAGGGGTATAAGACAGGGTGATCCACTCTCACCTTATCTTTTTGTAATCTGCATGGAAGGGCTGTCTAGGATGCTGAGAGGGTTAATCCACAAGGGTAAATTTCAACAGCACCCTAAATGTAACAAAATCAGTCTCAATCATCTCCTTTTTGCAGATGATCTTCTCATATTTGCAAAAGGAGATGTTGATTCAATCACTGCTGTAGCCCACACTCTTAAGGAGTTTGAAAAACAATCAGGTCTGGCTGCCAATCCCCTAAAGACTAATGTGTATCTAGGTGGGGTAACTGATAAAACTGCAAAGATCATTTCAGAAAAGACTGGGTATGTGATTGGTACATTCCCTTTCAAGTATCTGGGAGTTCCTTTACACTCCTCAAGGCTTACAGCTTCAATGTACTACCCTTTGATTGAAAAGATAAAGGGAAAGCTGCTACATTGGGCAAATTCCTTCATCTCATATGCAGGGAGACTTCAGCTGATCAATTCAGTAATTCTGGGCATCCAAACTTACTGGGGGTCAGTTTTGCTGCTTCCTATGGCTGTGCTTAAAAAAATTAGTAGGCTGTGTAGAGAATTCTTCTGGGGGATCAATGATCAGAAGGGGAAAGTAACTTTCATCAAATGGAAGGAAGTGTGTGCTCCAAAGGCAGAAGGTGGGCTTGGCATTAAAGAGGTGCTCAGCTGGAATAAAACATTATACACCAAGTGGATTGTCAAAGTTTTAAATTGCAGCCAAAACATCTGGTGCAGATGGACCAATGCCTACTACCTAAAGCAATGTGACTTCTGGTCTGCTAAGCCTAATGTAGACTGCTCAGCTGCTTGGAGAAATCTCCTGGCACTAAAGGAGGAGATAATTGAGAAAGTTGGGACTGTTGCTGCAGCTCAGGCACTTATCAGCAGCTGGTCTAGCAAATATGACAGCAAGCAAGTGTATAAGTTTTACAGAGAAGAAAAGAATGCTGTGAAGTGGTATAAGCTGGTCTGGGAAAGCTGTAACATTCCCAAATGCTCAGTCATTGCTGTGTTAGCTATTCATAATGCCTTGTCTACAACTGATAATCTGCAGAAAAGAGGCATATGCATTCCAAACAGGTGTGGACTGTGCAAATGTAAGGAAGAAAGCAGAGCTCATCTATTTTTTGAATGCCAGTACACTCAAGCAGTCTGGAAAGACATTCTGAAATGGTTGGGCTATAACAGAAGGATTGGTAGTATGGAGCATGAGCTCAATTGGCTTAAGTTCAAAATAAAAGGGAAAACTGGCAGGCAATGTGTCCTTAGAAGTGCATTCTCTGTCACTGTCTACGAAATATGGAGGGAGAGGAATGCTAGGCTTTTCCGAGACAATTCTAGGAGCATAGATCAGATTGCTTTGAGTGTAAAATTTTTAATTTGTGTTAGAACCATGGATAAGTATAGTGATGCAATTCCGAGTAGCTAGGATTCTTTAGTGGGTTTTTTAGGGTAGCACCTTGCTATCCTTTTGGTGAGAGTTGTATAATTTGTTCCTTTTACCCTATATGGAGGAATAAAATTGCTAATTCTTTCCAAAAAAAAAAAGTGTTTAATTGGTTACAATATTTGTTTTGTATGAGACGTTTTCACACTAACTTATTGTGTGACCATCTTTCTTTATAACAATAGTGACCTTTTATACATTTTCGGTGATCATTGTACGTTTTATAGTGACTACTTTAATTAATTGTAAGATTTCAACGACCCAAATAGAATGAGTAAATGAGCTACTCTATATAATATGCTTATTTTAACATTTTGTGACCCTTTCTAATCACAACTAATATAGTTAAATCGTAAATCAATCAACACTATCTAAAAGGGATATAATGATCACAATGAATGGTAAACTGTTCACTTTTTTACCAATAAATTATCATGGGACTGTCTCATATCATGTATCCTTAAAGAAATCTAGTGTTCACTTTAAATCATAAAACGGTGACGAAAACTATGACTAATGTAGAGTATATACTGTGTTTTATTGGTTACTTTATAGAATAAATTGGTTACAATAAGTGTTTTACCGCGTACCACCAATTTTCAACATCAATAATTAGAATAGTGAACGAGTGAAATTTTTGAGACACGTAGAACGTACTAGTTACTGGATTAGTGTTTCAGTAAGTTTGACTTTCATGTATCCTGTAGAACATATTATGTAAACAAATATAAAAGAAGGGTATCAAAATTTCTCTTATTGGGTGACCTGTAAACTTGAAAAAGAAAATGGATGAAACGAGGAAAAACATCTATTGCAATGTGTTCATCCAGAAGGGGACATCAAAAGCAAAGACTAAGTGTCACTAAGATAACTTAAAAAAAAAAAAAAAAAAAAAAAAAGTAACACCTAAGATACTAGTTACATTCTGATCTAAAAGACAGATAATAGTCCCCTGAATGTCCAACAAAATAATCTGGAATAATAGAAGTATTCCTATTTTGCCGTTGGTTTTCTCTTTGAACCAGCCTCCTGCGTAGCCTTACTAGATCTTCTAGTGAAGTACTTCGGAAGAGTAGGTGGTTGATCTGGTTTCGCATTACGCCACTCACCTGAAGGACCATCTATACCGAGATCAAATGAAGGTACCTCAAAAGCAGCAATAGCAGCAATACTAGCGCCCTTCATATGTTGCTCAATGGCATCGAACTTCGCTAGAACATTTGGATCTTGTAGGACTTGAGTCCAAGAGAACTGGCTCGAAGAAGGATCAGCTGGATCCGCAAGACTGAGTGCTTGTGGTGATGTTCTCATTTCTCAATGCTATTAGTCTTTGCTGGGATGCTCGAGACAACAACTCCAAATCACGCTTAAGAAATAATCCCGCCTCCGTAAATGGCTGACAAGATTATGAATAAAGATTAAAAGAACATACATAATAATACAAAAAGAAAAAGTATACTGTATAAAATAAAAGTGCAAGACGAAAGCTAACTCACATCCTTTGCTTCCTTGCGTATCTCATCATCAGATTGTAGGTCATCCGGCAATAACAATGTGACTGTCCTTTGTTTTGAGGTGGCTGTCTGTATGGTGGGTGAAACGTTACTGCACATTTTCTTTGAAATTGGATAAGTAGTATTATCCCAAACACCCATACCATACCTCCCCCCCTCTTTCTCAGCCCCATTTTTCTCTTCTTTAGTCCTTTTCTTCATACTATCATATGTCCAGTGTCGTATCAAAGGAAGTGTAGAAGGGGCTTTACAGGCTCTCCAAGCAAGCCTATGAAAATATATGAGCTGGAGAACTAATAAACAACCACCAACGTTCTTTTGCTTAGTCTTCTGCCATGCTCCCACTGCCTTACCAAGATTATCAAAAACATATCCACACCAATCTAACTTTGGAATGTCAGCAACATTGACTAGGGGTTTGGTTAATTGTAAATCGATGTTGTTATGTGGTGTGGGAACTAAGAGAGTTCCCATGGTATATAAAACAAAGTATTGTTTAAACATATCCCCACCTTGCTTTAAGGCCTTCATTTCCGTAGCTAATCTTTCAGCAGCAAGTTCTTTTTTTCCTACAATATGGAACTTATCTTTCCATTGCTTAAGCAAGTCTGCATCTGGATTATCCTTCCGTTTGGAAGAAGCTTCTTCAACCAAGTTACCCGTATTCAGTGGTAACATGAATATGTCATACACATCATATGGGGTTACCACACACTGATTCCTCTCATCAATATAAAACATATGCCTTTCAGGGTGATACGACTTTAGTAAAAGTGGAAGCATGGCTCGGTAGAAACCCGTGAATTTCATTTTCAGCAGCCCTCCAAACCCAATTTCCTCTACAT
The DNA here is from genome assembly GCA_963457585.1 of Spergularia bocconei. Lineage (NCBI taxonomy): Eukaryota > Viridiplantae > Streptophyta > Magnoliopsida > Caryophyllales > Caryophyllaceae > Spergularia > Spergularia bocconei. Next base: position 15,021,270 of record OY734946.1, on the reverse strand, counting down.
CAGCTAGTTGCTTAGGTGAGAATTCGGAAATAAGATTATGCAAACCATAAGGTGTTGAGTAAGATTGATATTCATTTTTCGCCCTGCATAAAGAAGTAAGCAAAGAAGGGTGACAATCCAATATAAGAAGATTACCATAAACATATGTTGAGAAAATTATGTAGTAATGTGATCTAGTGACCCATTTTCGTATTAAAGCTACCATTTTAACTTAGGTAATCATCCCTCTAATTAAAAAATGCAAACTTTCATTCACGACTTTTGGAACTTCATAATTGACATCATTACATATCTATAGCACAGCTATCAAGTCAAACCACTATAATACGATTACCAATTATAAATAAGGCTAACATTTAAGTTGGTTACAATATAAGTTACACACATTACATTAAAGATTAGGAGGGTAACATTCAGATTTAAGTATCATAGATAGTACTATTGAGTAATTGTTATAAAAAAAAAAGTTAATAACAAATACCAATTCAAAGAAGTTTGCTTACGAACCTTGGACGACGAGTGGAAACTTTCTTAGACGTTGATCCAATGTTTGAGTTTTTGTTTGAATGCTCTATTGAACAGTTGAACTTGTGACAACACTTTTGGATCTATTTACCTTAGCATTCATTTGCATGAACTTTTCAGCAAGTCTAGTGGCTCGAGCTGAAGGTTGTTCGGTTTCTTCTACAATAAATCAAGTAAACATTAGAATAATACACAGCAAGAATTATCCATACGCTGAATTGTAAGTAGAGTACGATAAAACAAATGGAGATTCCTAAACAAAAATTAGTATGATAAAATGTGAAAAAGAACAAATTACAAATCGTGACCCTTAGTAGATTTAAAGTGTCCATTTATCTAAACTGTTAGGTGGCCTACAATATAATGTTCAAGGGTTACATAGAAACTTAATAATGAATACAAATATATCAAAGAAGTCTACATCTAAGTTTCCAGCTAGGGTCAATTTAATGGTACTAATCAAACAAGATACAATTCACTGATAATACACTTTCAGAAATCTCATATACGCAACACACACGTTTAAAGTAAAATGGGTTACAACATAAGAATTCCAGGTTACAAAAAAAAAATATAATGATTCATGAATCGTAACCAAGTAATGTTTCATAGTAAACCCGTAATCCAAAGGCAGAGTTATACCCAACTAAATAATGATTTTCCTAACCTTATTCAACCATTATGAATCCCTAATCTTAATAAGCAACTCATAACATGAAATTTTAATAATACAAATCAGATTGTATTGGACATGCAATTTAGGCATAAATATTATATCGATGTCAACACATATAGTAACTAATGATTGAGCAACACTAATCATACATGAAATCAAATTATAATAAGATTGCGTGTGATTTATGCCCAATGATTATGCACGTAAACAAAAGTATGCTTCGTTGTTGTTTAAGTTCATATAGTGCATTTTGTGTTGACTAATACTATGAATTATGGTGCTAGGATTGCAAAACAACATCTATCAGTAGGATCAAAGTAGTCTACGTTTAAAGTAAAATGGGTTACAACAAATGAAATCAAGGTTACAAAAAATAAAATAAAATAATGTTTCATGAATCGTAACCAAGTAATGTTTGATAGTAAGCCCATAAACCAAAAGCACACTCATCCCCAACTAACTAATGATTACCTAATCTTATTCAACGACTCATGAATACCCAATCTTATTAGAAACCCAAAACATGAAATTTCAATAGTACAAATCGAATTGTATTGGACATGCAATTAGGTCGATGTCAACCCATATACCACACGATTAGAAAATTCAACCCAGAAAATCATAAAACACTTAGTACAATGTCTATAAATGAAAGTAAGAAAAAAATCATATTTGAATTATCTCGTTGTATTCATACCTCGAGTTTCCAGATCTCCTGATCTCTTACGCTTTGATGGAGTCTTCGCAGCAGTGGTTTTTTTGCCCATTTCACTCCAGTAGCGTAGTTGAATAATCTGAATTTTTGAGCTTTTGGGTAAACCAAAAAATGGAGGAAGAAGAAGAACAAATGATTAAAGAGGGGAGATGGGAAAGTGAAGTAGTTGATTGAGATAGGAGAGAGAAACGTGCGTATAAAAGATACGTATAATAGGGAAAAAATCTAGGGATTTTTTATTTATTTTGTAATTCATTATTATTATTATTATAAACAAAAATTAGTATGATAAAATGTGAAAAAGAACAAATTACAAATCGTGACCCTTAGTAGATTTAAAGTGTCCATTTATCTAAACTGTTAGGTGGCCTACAATATAATGTTCAAGGGTTACATAGAAACTTAATAATGAATACAAATATATCAAAGAAGTCTACATCTAAGTTTCCAGCTAGGGTCAATTTAATGGTACTAATCAAACAAGATACAATTCACTGATAATACACTTTCAGAAATCTCATATACGCAACACACACGTTTAAAGTAAAATGGGTTACAACATAAGAATTCCAGGTTACAAAAAAAAAATATAATGATTCATGAATCGTAACCAAGTAATGTTTCATAGTAAACCCGTAATCCAAAGGCAGAGTTATACCCAACTAAATAATGATTTTCCTAACCTTATTCAACCATTATGAATCCCTAATCTTAATAAGCAACTCATAACATGAAATTTTAATAATACAAATCAGATTGTATTGGACATGCAATTTAGGCATAAATATTATATCGATGTCAACACATATAGTAACTAATGATTGAGCAACACTAATCATACATGAAATCAAATTATAATAAGATTGCGTGTGATTTATGCCCAATGATTATGCACGTAAACAAAAGTATGCTTCGTTGTTGTTTAAGTTCATATAGTGCATTTTGTGTTGACTAATACTATGAATTATGGTGCTAGGATTGCAAAACAACATCTATCAGTAGGATCAAAGTAGTCTACGTTTAAAGTAAAATGGGTTACAACAAATGAAATCAAGGTTACAAAAAATAAAATAAAATAATGTTTCATGAATCGTAACCAAGTAATGTTTGATAGTAAGCCCATAAACCAAAAGCACACTCATCCCCAACTAACTAATGATTACCTAATCTTATTCAACGACTCATGAATACCCAATCTTATTAGAAACCCAAAACATGAAATTTCAATAGTACAAATCGAATTGTATTGGACATGCAATTAGGTCGATGTCAACCCATATACCACACGATTAGAAAATTCAACCCAGAAAATCATAAAACACTTAGTACAATGTCTATAAATGAAAGTAAGAAAAAAATCATATTTGAATTATCTCGTTGTATTCATACCTCGAGTTTCCAGATCTCCTGATCTCTTACGCTTTGATGGAGTCTTCGCAGCAGTGGTTTTTTTGCCCATTTCACTCCAGTAGCGTAGTTGAATAATCTGAATTTTTGAGCTTTTGGGTAAACCAAAAAATGGAGGAAGAAGAAGAACAAATGATTAAAGAGGGGAGATGGGAAAGTGAAGTAGTTGATTGAGATAGGAGAGAGAAACGTGCGTATAAAAGATACGTATAATAGGGAAAAAATCTAGGGATTTTTTATTTATTTTGTAATTCATTATTATTATTATTATAAAAAAAACTGTTTCTTAAGTGGGTATTAATATTAAAGAATCTGGGTTATAGGATCCGTCTTACTCTAACTTATTGTTAGACGGTCTCACAGGAGACCCACTGCTTTTGCAATAGTGTCTTACGTTTTTGCATTGTCTTTCTCTTTTGTTTCTGCAGTGTCTTATATATGCACAATTGTAATTTAACTAGGTGAAACGCCCGTGCGTTGCACGGGACACCTTATCATAATCGCTTATTTTTATTTATTAAGCTAATCTCAAACTAAATAAGTAAACCGTGATAACTAATTAAATGTTTGTTAGTTAAAATATTTCCTAATCACACTGAATCGTCATTGTACATTTGTACGGAGTATTACTTTATCTTTAAATAATACTCTTTATTTATTTATTTTTAAATCATTTTTCACAAAAAAGTTAAACTTGTCGACAAATCTCTAGCAAAATCATATTTAACTTTTCAAAAGTATGTGTAATGGATCTTATATTGAAATACATTTTGACACGAATTCAATGATACATGTATCGTATTATCTTGATATACGTAACCCGAGTTATAACAGTTTTCATTATGTTTCATGTTGATAACTTTATTACGTAAGAGTTTTACAAATATTGAACTCTTTTCGCATACATTATTTCTTAATGTTTAATGTTGATCGCCTTAATCTTTTATGTGAGAGGTTAACATATTTTGAACTCTCTCTGTGCATTTCTTGACTTCCCGATACCCGACATATCTCAGCCAAAATCATACTTAACTTTTCAAAAGTATGTGTAAATGGGTCTTATATTGACATACATTTCGACACGAACTTAACGATACATGTATCGTAATATTCTGATATACGTAGCGTGAATTATAACAGTTTATATCATATTTCATGTTGATAACTTTACTACATAAGAGTTTTACAAATATTGGACTTTTTGTGTGCATTTTTAATGTTTTATGTGGATTATCTTTTATAATTTAAGTGAGAGTTTAGCAATTGTTGGACTCTCTCCCTGCATTTCTTGGCCTCCAGATACCCTCAATGTGCTCCAAATTGTTCGCTTTTATATATATATATATATATTAGATTGTATTGATATTGATAACTATTAGTATAAAGTCAAATTTTTCATGCAAAATAAGAGTTGATAATAGCCTGATAAATCTATATGTATATATCAGAACTGATACGATGAGTTGGACTTGATAAAATTATGTGCATGCGCGACTTATCAAATAAATGTAGAAGAATAATTAGTCACAAGTAGTAGTAGTAGTAGTAGAATTTGAGTAGTAATAGTAGTAGTAGCAGCGAGTAAGAATATGTAGGAGTAGGAGAACTGTAGGAGCAGGAGTATATCATAGGCGTCGGAGTAGTATTATTGTTGTAGTAGGAGTAGGAGTATATCGTAGGCGTTGGATGGAGTAGTATTATTGTTGTTGTAGGAGTAGGAGTATTATCGTAGGCGTAGTAGGAGGAGGAGGAGTAGTAGTAGGAGGAGGAGGAGTGGAGCATGCATATCGTAGGCATAGGAGTAGTAGGTGTAGTAGTAGTAGGAGGAGTAGAAGTAATTAGAGGTGTTCACCGGTCCAAAACCGGACCGGACCGGACCGACCCGGTTAGGACCGAAGACCGGATCTCACGAAAATTGAGACCCGGTGACCGGACCGGTAAAGTTAAGACCGGACCCGGACCGGACCGGATTAACCAGTCCAAAACCCGGACTGGACCGAATCTATGTCTTCATGTCATCCTCTCCAAAAAATTATCATAAAAAAATAATAATACTTACCCTTTGTTGGAAGCCCACAAAATACACCTAATAGTCTAATACAGTGTTTCATACCCACTTTCTCAATCACCTCAAATTAATAGAAAAATAAAAAATAACTAGTTTTTGGTCCCGTGAAAATCACGGAATTGTTAGATGTTACTTCTTATCACGTAGTTGCTAAGATTTATATTTTATATTCATCTCGATTGAAGCTCTGTAATTTTCCTTTACAACAACAACTAACATGTATGACTCACATAGCATGTCCATGCATTCAATTAAATATGTCGATCCTTGCTAAAATATACTGTAGTAATTTAGGTATGAATTTAACACAATGTGATTGATTCACCATTTTAAAAAGTTTTATAGATGTCATCGGACTTGGGAAGTCAGAATGTAATCCTTTTCTCAACAAAAATCGAAGAGAGCTCTCAAATGTTGGTGTATTGCCGTTTGGTCTATGTGATTGTCACTAACTATTGCTCATTATTCTCAAATGTTAGCCTGCACTTTTAATCACTACAAGAAAAACGTTCATTTGCGACCAAAATTACGACCGGAAGGGATTCTCGTCGCAAAAGATGTATCTTTTACAACGAGATTTTGGATTTGGTCGTAAAAAATAATATTATCTACGAAGGTCAAATTTCTCGTTGCAAAAAATATATATTACGACGAGCTCGTCGTAGATAATAGATTAGCTACGACGATATTCAATTTCTCGTCGTAGATAATAAATTTGCTACGGCGAGATTTGGTTTCTCGCCGTAGATAATAAATTTGCTACGACGAGATTCGGTTTCTCGTCGTAGATAATCTATTAGCTACGACGAGATTTGATTTCTCGTCGTAGATAATGGATTAGCCATGACAAGAATCTGTTTCTCGTCGTAGATAATCAAGTTATTTATGAAATAACCATATTCTCGTCGAAAAACGAAAAATAAAAACTACAAAAACTCAAAATTAGAGTTAAGATGTAGAGAAAATAAACAAGACTAATTTTAATCAATTTATAATAATGTAACTGAGTGCATTGATTATAAAAGCTTTGATTTCATTTGTTGAACTATTTGAAACAACTATGTAATAATTGATAGATATATATTTGTGCGATATAAGGTCAAAAAAAAAAAATTCACAGTAACAAAGCTGGAGGGTCATAAATGATCGTGTAATACTCAAAACTATAATCAGTTTTTTAAAAGATTTAAGGGCTCCTATATATGAGTGTTTAAATAAATTGATAGTACTAATCATACAAATAAAGTTAGCTTTCCATGTAGGAAACTCATGTGCTAAGAACTCCAAAGTTAAGCGTGCTTAATGGGGAGTAGTCTTAGGATGGGTGACCTCCTGGGAACCTTACTAAGATATGCACGAGTGAGATCGAATTGCGGAGAACGAAATACGTCCGATCCACGTGAGGAGAAAAAAATTAAATTGTGTTCTTATTTGTTGTCGGAAAAAAGAATTACGACGAGAAAAAGTCGTCGCAAAAGATCTTTTACGACGAGAATAACATCTCGTCGCAAAAAACTTATTACAACGAGGACGTTAAACTCGTCGCAAAGTATTTGCGACGGAGCCTTTTGCGACCACTCGCGACCGGACGGAATTCTCGTCGTAAAAGAACATTTACGACGAGTTTTAGTTGATTTGCGACGAGTTTGCTCCGTCGCAAATGAACGTGTTTCTTGTAGTGAATGTCACTGTCACTGTCATCGAGTTACTCATAACAACACAAGTACACAACCCGAAATTAATGGCTACATACATAATTTTTATTGAGCTCAATTTGAACTAAGCACATTAAAGATTCAAGTTTTTTTCCCCCTATCATATACAGCAAATTACATGTTAGCATGAAAAAGTTTTAATCACGAAACTATCATCAACCCAAGGCTAACAATTAACATGTACGGTGTATTACATTTCTCGGTAGAGATTCTTAAAACCTACGAATACATCATAAGGCCGATACTTATGCTTACAAATGAAAAACGGCACGATCACAATTTGATAACCAATGGGGGCTGGTGCTTCTTTCAGCTTCTCTCCCTGGTAATGGACGTCCTGCATTGCAAGGAGATAGAAATACATCGGTTCAAGTAAAGAGTAAAGTTACGGGTAACATTAAACTTCAAATGTTGTATAAGCATGAATTAGCAAGTCGTTGAACTTTCAACATGCAAGATCACAATTCTCCATTGAGTATTGTACCACAACAATGCTAATATATAAGCGCAGGATAACTTCTCGACATGAAGCAGACATCTCAATCCAAACACTATTCAGGTCCGATCCTTCAATGTAAACATCCAAAATAAAATAAAAGAAAGGTCAAGGCATAGAAGCTCACATGTGATGATAGATGGGCAAAGGGAGACAAAAACTTAGGATCACGAATTAAGCTACTAACTGAAACAAAGTGGTTGACATCACGATGGTGAGCTTCATCAACGTGAATTTCTTTGCCTCACGCTTCCGGGAAGGAAGCTGAAATGTCGAACATATAAAGATCAGAGCTGGAAGAATCAGAAAGTTGCACAGGCTAGACAAATGTATCACGTACAATTATAAGAACCAATTACCCCTATATCCACTTTGATCAAAAGTATTCCGACTAATTAAAATTTAAGTAAAGACTTGTATGTTAAATTGTCAAGGTACACATACTGTCAAGTGTACATGATGAAATTTATCTTATCATTTGGCAAAGCGTACACTCCTCGTAAAAATTTTCTTGGAGAGTTCTACATCTTTATATTGAACAATAAGATGATGTTATATGTTGGTTTCATCATCACCAACTGTAAGCCTAGAACAAAGAAATCATCATGGGGCAAGGACAACACATCTAGTAAGTTACTATTATTAATCATAAGCGTAAAGTAGGTATAAAATAGTAATGCATTTAGTAGGTAAAAAAGAAGTGATATGTGACCATTCCCATCCAGCTGATATGTAGTATTTCTAAATGTCGAGCTCTAACCAATAGAAGCACATTAATTCTGATGAGTCAATCTTTGATTCAGACCACGTATGTCGTATGCGAGAAAGATGAGCATATCATAAAACTCCTAACTTATATAGGCTGTAAATTTAGTTTCTAAAACTAATTTATATATCCAGGACCACATTTAGATCTCACTTGACTGGATCTATTTTATAAGAGATACTCGAAGTTTATATACCAAAGCAAATCGGAAATTCCTATGCAAATCGGAAATTCATATGCATAAATTAAAAGAACCTTTCCATGTGCCGCAATAAGCATGTAAGAATGACAAAGGCCTGTATATTGGAGATACTTTTTTCAAGTCAGCACCTGATTTCCGTCAAAATTACAATATGTACTATGTCATATTCACCAGCACTGCCTCAACTCATTGAAATTATAATCACGACTTAAATTCTAAATTATAGGTCTTAGTCTAAGAAACAGAATCTCAGCAGTCATTTACGACTGGAAGCTAATGTGAACATATAGAGCCATATAAGGCAACCATAAGAGCAAGACGAAGCTACTGTCAATTTTGATGATTTAAAGCATCAAGCAATTTCTGTCTCACTAAGAAGTATTTACTACATATATCTTTAAACACCAAGGAATAGTAAATTAAACTTGTCGATTAATTAGTAACTAACCTATGTCGCCATCACTCTTTTGCAATTCACCATAGATCATCCTTTATTGTCATCTTCAACCAAAATGCCTGTAATATAAGTAGCAAACTCATAATTTCTCAGGAAAAGTGAAGAAAACCATAAAAGAGTATTTGATATCTAGAGAGATCTTGAATAATGAACATCAAATCGTCTTTTCAACTGCTGGTTCATATTTTAATAGGACTCTATTCTTAATATCTTAATTTGGTGCGACATTGGTGTCAAACTGATACCAATACGCAAGTATACATGGCAAGACTGTTAATATTAGAGCGGGGTAAGTACTAAAATTTAATCATATATAATCATCGAATACCAAACTGCAATTTATCAACACAAATACATCCCCATATGGTGATCGAGAGGAATTTCAAGAGCTTCCACATATAATAAGGCATTATATTAATCTTATACAATTAATTGAATCCGGAGAAGCAAGCAATAGAAGTACAAACTGAACACAAAATTAAGGTAGTACTCAGACACAGTACATTTCAACAATTTGGGCTCTTCTTTCGTTAGACTCAACCTTTAGTTCTCCAGATTTCGAAAAATTTAGACTTAGAGCAAAGAGTATGCACAGTCAAGTAGAAGGGTGAGCAGGAGATACATTGTTAACCAAATTTTTAGCATAGTATTTGAAGTTCTGCAACATGTTCTTTGTTACAACTAACCTTAAAATATATAGCCTAAGTACATAGTACTTGAAACTACTTTAAGTCCAACACCTAGAGTCCTAGATAGTATCATAAAATCAACCCAAGTTGTAATCTTATTTTTCTTTGGACAAAAAGAAGTACTTAATAACAAATTCAATATGAGAAAAGTGTAGGAGGTGTTTGATGTAAGCTAAATGTGAGAAGTGTTACCTCGACATTTTTCTTCTGAATTGCAAAACAGCCTGTGTAAACTCTAAACCCCAAATTCAATAATTCGTTAAGAAAAGAAGATCAATTCAATCAATTGATGAGAAATTGGCTATGGGAGAGATTGGTGGGGAATGAATAAGCCGTACCTGTCATTTCAAAGAGCCCATAATAGTTCAGTTCGAAAACAAATTACAATGCAGTTGTGTTACCTCGTCATCAGATCTTGTTGGAGTCTGAAGAGTTTGCCTACTGAATCTTTGAACATTAAAAGGTCCATAATTTGATCGTAATTCTAAACCCACCATTTTTCAGCTTGCCATTTGATGAAGAATTCTGGACTACACAGACTTACAACCACATTAATCAATTTGAACAGCCATGTCTGCTGCAGCCTTTGTAGTCATTAGACATATAGTTAAATAAGTGACTGTAGACTCTTTTCAGGTTATACTATTGATTGTGGATTGACAATGAAATCTAACCATCAAAGGAAGGAAGGCAAATCAAGCACCTGAATACAACACTAAGCAAGGATATAATGAACGAAGATTGTATTAATTAAAGCAAAAACCTGGTGGGCAGGGGAGATGACATAATGAACGTTGAGTATAAAGGAGGGGAATGTGACCCTCAAAGGTGTATAAGAGTTTGATCCCAACTTGGATATAGTAGGGCCTCATTTTTGCCCACCACCAGCTATGGACATCCAATCACATCCCACATTTCACATGTAATCATCATTCACAGAATCATAAAGCTGACTAAATTACGCAAGACCGAAAATCGACTACTTACGAAAGACAATTGGGTATGCAAAATTAACTTCAATTACCTGCAATGTGAAAAGCCTATCTTCATACTGAAGTTCCTTGGTCAAGAAATCAGCTCCAATTGTTGCTTTATACTGATTACTGAACTTCTTATTCACAAATCTAAATTTCACCAAGTTAAGAAAAAAAAAAAAAAAAGACCCACAATTCAAATTTCCAACCACATAATTACCAATTATCATAAATCATTAAAAAAAAGGGGGTTATTTTGATTCAATAAAATTCAATAAAATCATTAAAACTAAAATGGGGAAAAACCCACAATTCGATCCAATAAAAAAAAGGATACTGATTCATAAGTGAAGTCTTCCCAACACTAATCAAATCATCACTAAACAACACAAACAAAATTCAACCCATTAACAAATTCCACAAGAAATGATTAATAATATGAAGATTTAAACAAAAAATTAAGGAAAAAATAAAAGAGAGAAAGAAGGGAAATTACCAAGGATGATGATCTTGAGAAGCTCATTTCTTCCATAATCATCATAATCTACATTCATTGTATCAGATAAACCAAGATTAAAACACTAATCTCAGAGTTTCAACAATATAAATGTCCTCAATCATAAACAAATAAGGCCAAAACTATGAACAATCATAAAATCATGCTTCTGAAAAGCACCACCAAATCCAGCGCACTTTATGGGGAATTGAAAGGGATGATCACAATCAGCATTACAGTTGCACTGTATACAAATCAAAATAGAATTACATCAATCCCCTATTCCATTAATCTAAGCTTTAACAAACAACAACATAACAAATGAAGTTAATTTTTGTAGCGATTTCAGAATTTATGCGATAAAAATAAGAGGGATATAGAGAGTTACCATAGCTGTGAGTTTGATGGGGAAGGAAGACTGAAGGACGGCTTGACAGTCTTCCTTGTTTAATGGTGTCATAAAAAGGGAAGGTCGAATGTCGAAGAAAACGCACAACCAGAAGACTATAGAGGACGATTGGAATTTGAAAGGGACACAACATCAGCTTGTGACGTGGACTAAAAAAACCAAATTCTCTTTGGGGTTGACAAATAAGCATTGACGTGGATTTTTTTTTTGCGAAAGCAGCTACAATCTGCCACGTGGGCCGTTGATGTAGGCTATTAATAGATAAGTATAGATTCCCAAATCCCATCTCATTCCAATTAATTTCAACTCCTTTGATTTGGATCTCAAATTTTGAACCATGCCATTGGACATTGAGGTAGTGGAAGAGCCGTCAGTTTTGATGCGACCACACTTCGCAGTCGCATAATCTCCGAGCAGTCTTCGACAAAGGCGAAGAGGTGAGTATGAGAGACGACAATCACGGCACGATCTACGAGCAGACTTGTGATTCATGAATGATAGGCGGCGAATAGTGGTGCGCATGCATGGTGGGTGGCGGCGAATCATAGGGCGGCAGTCACTTGTAGGCGGTGATATAAGAATCTTGATGAGTTTATGGGAGAGTGAAGAGGGAAGGATTGTTGATTTGCTGGATGATTGAGGGATAGAGATAGAAAAAGTTGTGATGTTTTTGTTTTAGGTAGTAAGGCCCTGTTTGATAGGACTTATTCGCAGTAGTATTCAGATCAGTTCAGAATCATTCAGATCAGATCAGATCAGTTCGGAATCATTCAGATTAGATCAGATCAGTTCAGAATCATTCAGATCAGATCAGATCAGATCAGTTCAGATGAAATTTTTATCAATGTATTTGGCCCATAACTGATACTAATTCGTTGAAATTCAATCAAAATTTCAACACATTCAGATCAGATCAGATCAGTTCAGAATCATTCAGATCAGATCAGATCAGTTCAGAATCATTCAGATCAGATCAGTTCAGATTAGAATCATTCAGATCAGATCAGATTAGTTCAGAAAGATGCAGTCCTATCAAACGGGGCCTAAGAAGGCGTGAAGTACTGGTGGTCTGGTGTATTTTGGAGATGATCTTCACGGTGAGTTTGGGTAGAAATTAGGGTTTTCCTTTTTTTTTTTTTAACATAAAAGTGAAGTTGTCTCGGTCTTCGGTCCTGGACCGAAAACCCCGGGTTTCAGACCGGACCGGACCCGGAAGACTGGAAAACTAGGGACTGAGGACCGGACCGAATGGGTTCGGGTCGGTCCGGTCCGGTCCGGGTCCGGGTCGGTCCGGGTCTTTTTCCGGTCCGGGTTAGTTTATGAACAGCCCTAAAAGTAATAGTACTAAATTGAAAAATTGGAGAATTGCAGTAGTAGTAGTAGTAGTAGTAGTAGTAGAAGAGTAGTAAAAAAAATTGAATTAAAACATAGAGCTCATCATCTATAATAGAATAGTAATAATTAAGTTCATTATCATATACTACTCCTACTTTACAGACAGTTATACACTCTATCTTTTTTTAAAACATAGAGCTCATTCTTCAAGAAAATTATATTTACAATTGAGAATTTAGTATCTTTAATTTATATTACAAATTTACAATAAAACAGTCTCACATTATTTAGAGAGTCCATTATTTATACTAATCATATTGACAATGGGGATAGTGGATCACATTCTCAGTTCTAAATAAGTTAAACCTTATTCGATTCAGAAATGTATAATTGCCCTTAAATCATCGTGTTAGTGTCCAATGAACCAACATAAAAATTAGGAAGTGGAACTCAATTAAGACACGCATATCTCCTACCTCAATCACTGATTTACGCGGCATACGATCGCTTGATGAAAAGTTAAGATCATTATCTAACGATGGACACAATTAATTAGCATGTAAAAAAGAACCATACATTCGTTAATTTAATTTATTTTGCATGACGTATAAGAATAGGAAAAAATAAAAAAATAAATATGAATAAAGTTCTTACAATGAGAAGACCTTCCTAGACTCCTACGTACTATATAAAATTGTTTTAAGGGATATATAATAGTTTTCTAATACATTAACTTACATCATGTAAAGTTGTTTATAGCGATAATAAGAGTTCATTGTCTGCATAAATCTGATTCAAAATAGAGTAATCCAAAAGTTCCGTGATATTATATCATACCATATTTTCTATCCTGCTAAAGTTAACACCTATATATTCGGAAGTGTATAATTTATCATTAAAAAAAATGCATTACTTCTTTTGGGCATGATTTAATAGTTGTGGGATAGCCTTGGTTTTTATTTACACTATCTAAAGGGCATTTGTCCCACATGCACATAGGTATGCTCCATCTTCCATGAAGGTTAAAATGGACTTAGACAAATGCTACACAAAAATAGAAATCAGGCAAATGTACCATCCAAAAAAAGAAAATGGGGGCAAATCTAAAGAATATGAGCGGGTATCGAAGTTTATATCACCAAATTTATCAAATTAAGCTTTGATAGTATTATATTCACGTAAATTTTGCCCGCAATGACATACCCAAATCAACAAATCAAATTTCAAATTATATTAAGTATATCTGACCAACTATTTGAGGTTCATTGATAGTCCGTCCAACGCACAAGCATTCAACTAGTTAAATATATTATCGACTCAAAGATATTTTATCCAATAATTCACCAGATAATTTAAGTTATATTTTCATATTAATAAACGAAAATATTATTTATTGAATCACGTTCATAACTTATCGTAAATTGATGCGGGAGCATGGGGTAAGGGCTTTCATTTTTATGTGCCAACAATCTGATCCAAAAGATTCCCAACAAAATTCCCATTGAGATGAGACTATTAATGTTGCATATTCTTGAGAAAATCTGACAGTTTCAGTGATTTTCACCTGACTTTGGAGCTCCATATACTTGGATATATCTGGGGTATGGCTATGTTTCTTATATGGGTTTAAAGTTCATTGTTCAAACTTTCTTATGACATCATTTAGGGCTCCATTGAAGCTACAGGAAATATTTTATGAAGGCTCAAAGTTAGGGCATCAGAACTGGAGACCTGCAGAAATGGGACTGACCTGATGTCACTCAGAGGGGCATATCTTCCAAACCATGAAAAAATTTTGTGCTTATTCTTTTTGCATGGCCGGCCTTTAGCCCGTGCAGGCGGTGCCGGCGCACAGGGCCCCTCATTTTTAAGGGCCCCTCAAATAATATTTTTGTTACAAAGTTGCATGATGAAGAAGACAGCCTGCTGGTAGAATCAATACTTATGTGGACCATTTGAGCGCTCTATGCGAGTTCGAATCCTGTCCTGAACATTTTATTTTCATTCTTTTTTGGCATATAGCATGTAGGCCCATCTTCATCTTCCAGCGGATCGCCTAAAAGTCCATCGACACACGTCCTTTCAAGTTTCAAAATTTTGTTTACCCTTTGTTTCTACTTTATTTGTTGGGCCTAATTTGAATTAAGAACTAAAATTTTCCATTGATTTGTTTTAGTTTTGGTGTCAATTCATTCCTTAAGATCCAAATTATAAATTTACGACGTCTAGAACATCTTATATAGTTGTTTGTTACTATAGTTTTTGTTACGTACACTCTACATTAGTACATCGTATATATTTAAATTGAAAATAAAGGGTCCCTAAAAAAAATCGAAAATAACGGGGCCTCAATCTTTGATTTCGCACAGGGCCCCTGAAATCTATGAGACGGCCCTGTCTTTTTGCATATGAAAGCTAAGATCCACAAATTTAATTTGACATATTATGGGTTCACAGAAGACATTGGAGCACAAAGTTATGGCCTGTGCAATCCGAAACAGCTCATGAAGATATACTGTAATGTCCGGAAAAGCACCTCAATGCGTGGAAGGGGCATTTTTGTCTTTTCTCCTGATTGTCACTCACTCTCTGAAGTTGTCATATGGTCCAAGGATATCCTAAGATAATAAAATGTGAGAAATGGGACATGTGAATGCTTTGGCTGAGATATAAAGGATGTGAAAACGATATCACCTGTCATTGTCGCTCTTGTAGTCCAAAGGTCTTTCAACAGCTACTTCATGTATTATGGACCTGATAAGCACGAATTTGAGATGCTCTCCTTCTACCATACACCTCACCACACTCACATGAAGAAGAAGACAAGGGGAAAGCCTTGTGTCATCCAATAGGAATTTAGTTTCTTTATTTCAGCATTTTATTTGTTTTAATGACAGCTATGCTGTCCTTTCCTTATCTGAGCCATAGGATTAGATATTAATCAAAGGCTAAGATTCATTTCCAAGCCTCTATAAATAGAGTGCAAGTTGTAAGGTTTTAGACAGCTTTTGATGAATGAAAAACATGAGTTGTACTCTGAAAATCTTTCGTGGTTTACGGTGACCTTTGTGGCACCTTTGTCCTTCGTGGCTTAAGTCTTCATGGCTTTGTTCGAGTGTATTATTGATATGCGGTAATGAGTGTGTGCTAATGAGGGGATTTTAGATGCTTTTAGGGGTGTTTGAGCTTGTTGTTAGCGTGATTCGTGAGCCATGTGATGATGTTTATGCTTGGAGGTTAAATGATGGTGTTACGGCTTATTTGTGCCTCAAACCCCCGATATCCATCCCTAGCACGGATCCCGAGAGAAGACCCGAGAAGACCATGGAGCTAGTACGAGGAAAGGAGAAAACAAGACTCCTCGGGCCGAGAAACATCTGTCTCGGCCCGAGGATAGCTTTTCTCGGGCCGAGAAGATCCTTTCTCGGTCCGAGAAGATTGGCTCTCGGGCCGAGAGGTTTCTTCCTCGGTCCGAGAATGGCCGCGTCCTCGAATCTTCCGGGGGGCCTTTTGGCCGTTGCTTTTCCTTTGGATTCTTTTGTTTTTGTATTTTAGTATCTTTTGTTTTTATCTAGAATAAAGGGGCATGAACCCCTCCCTAGTTCTACCTACCTTTGGATTTTACCTACCTTGTATATAATCACTTTTCTTATTATTTTCATCTTGGACTTCATTTTAGAGAGAGTTTTGAGAGTTTTAGAGAGAGAATTAAGGAGAGATTAAGAGTTTTGTTATGAATTTCATCTCAAATCTTGTTGTAATAATTCTCATGGAAGGCTAATCACCTTCTAGACTCTTGGTGTAATCAAATTCTCTCATCCTATATATTAGTAAGAATTTCTTCTCTCTAATTTACCTTTAAATTCATAGTAATTAATTCCTTGTTCTTCAATTGCTTGATTTACCTTTATTTTGTCTAATTGGTTGATTGGATTGAATTGGGTATTTCTTATGCTTGGTTTTTAATTGATGGTCATTGATTATTAACTTTAAAGGAAGCAACTTTCACATGTTTAGTGTATGGTCATGACTAATTTGTGATTGGGGAATTAATTAGGCAACTAATAGATTAGATTTGATTAGTGTCGCGGTTGCGGCTAATTAGATACTAATTTGGGTTGTTGTTAATCTTTCATTAATCCTTGCTCTTTATGCCTTTGGTTTTGATTTGTTTGAGTGGTCACTAGACAAATTAGGATTAAAAGGAGGGGAATTTGGTAGCGGTTGCTCAAATTCCCCAATAACGTGGATTAATTGGTTAAAAACCGGGATTATCTATGAATGGTATATCTAGAGAGAGGTAAAAGCTTGCTATATTAGGGTGTTTGAACAGATTATCACCGAGGGTCGCCTTAGTAATCTTGATAAATCGTTAATTTCTTGTTTCGTTGACTTTCAACCTAAAAATCCCCCTTTTTATTGTTCTTATTTCTCTTTTTTATTTATTTTTCCGCATAGAATTGCATATTAGGCTATTCCTCTTCCTTGTGTTCGATAACCCACTTGCCCTAGCTTCTTAGTTAGTTTTTGTGGTAATTTGATAGGATTTGACGACATTCTAGCTATCAAATTTGGCGCCGCTGCCGGGGAAGAGGCGTTTTTAGTCTTTTTGCTATTTTTGTGTGGATTTCATAGTATTTGTTGTGTGTTTTTCTTTTTGTTATTTTCATTTTCTTTTAAGTGTGTTTGAGACTTGTTTTTGCGTTCCCTTTGCGGTGTTTGGGCCACTAGCCTATGGTCCAAACCCGTACTACTAATCCCGACTTGAGTTATTTTGAGATAGATTGGGAGTTTGAAAGAACTTTGAGGCAAAGGAAGAAGGTCTCACTGGAGCAAGGTAGTCAAGAAGTTGTTGAGGAGGAAGGGAACGTGTTTGCCGGTTTGATTTGTTTAGAGAAGACGGGTCTTACACCTCCGCGACCTCCGACTTCTTTGACATTGGTACCATGAGTATTAGAGAGTTGACGGCTCCGGATTTGACCCAACAACCATCTTGTATAATCTTTCTGGAGGATGAGGCCACGGCTAGAATTGAGATTAAGGGTGCCCTACTACACCATTTGCCTACCTTCTACGGACTTAGCACCGAGGATGCTAACAAGCATATCATGGGAGTACATTTGGTGTGTAGCAACATGAAGCCGGCCGGGGTTGACTTAGACACTTTCTTTCTCAAGGTATTCCCATTTTTCTTGAAAGATCGTGCTTTGAATTGGCTTTATACACTCCCCCACAATAGCATCACATCTTGGGAGTCGTTAAAAAGAGCATTCATTCACAAGTACTTCCCAAATACCAAGGCCTCCGCTTTGAAGAAAGAAATATCGACGATTGAGCAACGGGGAGAGTCATTGGCATCATATTGGGATCGGTTTCGAGAGTTGATTGCTAGTTGCCCCTACCACGGCTATAAGGAGCAAGATTTGATATTGTTCTTCTACCATGGGCTCGATGATCAAGATTATAGGCATGTGGTAGCGGCTAGCCAAGGAGGTTTGGATAAGATGACCCCGAGTGAGGTTTGGGATTTGCTTGAGGAGTTAGCAACCAATTCAAGAGATCGAGAATCTAAGAGATGTGTGAGGAAGGTGAATATGGTAGAGACCCCCTCTAATGATTCTCAAGTTGGCGAGTTGACAAAGATGATGAAGTAGATCTTGAGTAATCAAGGTAGAAACTCGCCGCCTAAAGACTATGAGGAAGTTGATGCAATCAACGGTTTTCAAGGCAATCAAAGAAGGTTTGATGGTTTCCAAGACGGGAATAGAGGGTATAACCAAGGTGGTCAAGGCAACCGATTTGAGGGGAATCGATTTCAAGCCCAAGGGAACTCTAATGCTAATGGGAGTCAAGGAAATCGAGGATATGGAGGTCATGGGGGAAGCAACAACTCCCAAGGAGGCATGTATCAAATGAAGCATCCCTCTAATGATCAAAATCAAGCTCAAGTAGGCAATTACTCTCCATTGCAACTTGAGAACATGTTGAAGTCTCTAACTCAAAATGTGACGACAATGGCTCAAAACATGACAAGTATGCAAGCCACCATGGTGCAAAATCAACAAGAGACTAAGGCTAGCATACAAAATCTTGAAAGCCAAATTAGTCAATTGTCGGTTGCGGTGAATCGGTTAGAGTCAAGAGTTTCCACCAAGTTTCCATCTCAAACGGAAGTCAATCCTACCAAAAACGTGAGTTTCATTGGCCTAAGGAGTGGTCGGAAGTCTCACGTCGTAGTTAAAGATGGAAATCGGGAAATGGAGATGATTGATCAAGGAGGAAGCTTAGAACAAGATTTGGCTAAGTATGGAGGAGAATGGCTCGAGGAAGGACCACCCCGGACCGAGGAGCATACATGGGAAAATATGGTTCTGCTGCAAATTCTCGGCCCGAGGAAGGATCATCTCGGACCGAGAAGGACCCTTCTCGGCCCGAGGAAAGCTTTTCTCGTACCGAGGACTCTGTTTCTCGTGGGATTTCGCTTGATTCTCCCCCACAAAATGATGATGATGAGGAGGTTGATGTACCATTTCCCGAGGCTCTTAAGGACACTCGGAAGCTCAAGACCAACAACACCGAAATGTACGCTCTTTTTCAAGATTGCAAAGTGAATATACCCTTTCTAGACTTTGTGAAGAGTGTTCCAAGGGTGGCTAAATTTGTGAAAGAAATGTGCACGGTCAAGAGGAAGCCGAAAGCCAAAGACAAGAGGAAAGTGGTGATGAGTGAGCAAGTTTCGGCCGTTTTTCAACAACGGCTACCTATAAAGTGCGGTGATCCCGGTATGTTTACCGTTCCGGCAACCATAGGTAACACCACTTTCCCTAAGTCCATGCTAGATTTAGGTGCATCCATCAATGTTTTGCCATCATCATGTTATGATTCCATGAAATTCAAATCAATGCATGAAACCGATGTTGTGATTGAGCTAGCGGATCGTTCGAGAGTTTATCCTAGAGGAGTAGTGAAAGACGTGCATGTTAAAATAGAAAATCTTGTGTTTCCCGCGGATTTCTATGTTCTTGATATGAATCATCACAAGCATGATCCCCCTCTCCTTCTAGGACGTCCATTCATGAAAACCGCTAGGGTTAATATTGATATGCATAACGGTATCATTGCATTAGAGGCTAATGGTCGTAGGATAGAGCGACATGTCTATGAGTCCAATCATGATGTTGATAATGATAATTCGGTCCACTCTATTGCTACATATGTTGTGAAAATTCCCAATCATGATCCCCCCGACCCCAAAGTTGAGAATGTGAAGTGTATCTCCTTGAAATGCGTGGAAAATGTGAAATCGCATGTGAAAGGGGTGCATTCTACACTAACCAAGTCACCTCTAGTGTTTGGAAAGTCCTTGTTGTCGGTTTTGCAGGAATCGAAACCCAAGAAAACTATTCCAAGTGGTTCAAAAAAGAAAAGGGGAAAATTTGGAAAGTTTGGGGTCAAAGGCGTAGCTAGATGGAGGATCAAGGGTGAAACGGCAAATTGCGGGTTGACGGCATGTGGATTTGGTTATGGTTGATCAATTTGAAATTCATGAGTCGAGCCAACGACGTTAAACAAAGGCGCTACTTGGGAGGCAACCCAAGCCTGTTATTTGATTTTGTTTTGTTTATTTGTTTGTGGTGTGTTTCTACCTCGTGACATTTGCCCATTCATGTAGAAGAGCCAAGGTATGAATACATTCCTCCCTACACCTTCTTCTTATCTCAATTCTAACCTTGTCACGCCATCACCCTATTTTGTCCCGCGTTTTATACCATCTCTCTTCATATTGACCCCTCCCGTTTGTTCCACATGCTTGCTTGTCCATAAATCTTTGCATTTGGCCCGAAACTCGAAAAAAAAAATATTCACAAAATGGCCTTCTACCGGTTTTTGGACAACTTTTGGTGTGGGGTCATTATGCTCCAACAAACACACGAGGGAGATGGGAGTTTGTAAGGTGATAGGAGGCGACATATTTTGAGGAAGACGGGAGTTGTGAGGTGAGAGAGTGGCTCTTCTACCGGTCTTTTGACCATGAGCCACTTGCTTTGACGGTTATTGAGGGAACGGAGCTATCACGAGGTATGTTTTCTTTTCCCTTAACTTCTCTCTCTCTCTCAACTCTAGCCTCTACTCCCCCACCCGTTTCACTAACCGTTTCTATACCATCTCTCTTTGTGCCCCACCGCGTTTGTACCCCCCCCCCCCCCATTATTCTTGTTCCACCCACCCCATTTCACCCATTAAAACAATAAATAGCCTTGTTTGGTTCCTTTTGGTTGGGTTGTATTTGGATGGTTGGTTGTTATTGGAGGTTGACGCATACTTGGTATCATTCATGAGGGAGATGGAGTAGTGAGATGAGGGATGGACTCATTTTCGAGGAAGATAGGGGAGTGAGGTAGAGTGGGTGTCTCTTGGCTCGAGAGCCCGTTATTTCTTCACTTGTGAGATGAGACGGTTTATTCGTCGTATATAGTAGTATGGGATTGTGGTTAACTTGTTGGTTCTCCCCCTACCTCACTCGTTGTTGCCCAATCTTTTGGTTGGTGTTGGTTGTCATTGTGGGCAATGACGAGGTTCAAGCATGGGGGAGATGCTTGGCATGATAGTGTAATTTTGGTGGGCATTTGTCGTTTTGTTTGTAATATAGGTGTGATTTTATCTTCCGTTTGCAAAAAAAAAAAAAAAAAAAAAAAAAAAAAAAAAAAAAGTTTCACGAATACCACGGCGGGGCGACATAAGTAGAGGAGTTTGGGGCGATACGGGTTAGGATCATCAAGGGAGCTATAAGGAGGTTTGGTGTTTAGAAATTGGTGGTCTTAGGTAGAATTCCTCTTGCATTTTGTTGATATAAGTGGCGTCGTTGGTTGAGAAGAGGTGAGTCACATTCCATACCTATTCCGGATTGTGGCTTAAGAGGGAGTTGGAGAGCAATTGGGGAGCTTAGGACTCATTAGCCCCATTTGCCTCATTTGTTCCGGATTGGTAGCATAAGATGGTTAGAGGTGGGGTGTTGAGCATTACACCCACCCCAACTCTAACTAGGTTTTGTTTGTGTGTTGTGGCTTGCGGTTCTTGTTTGGAGAAGTTAGATTTTGGTGGTTGCTCATCCCGTGTTTCAAGAGAGACCTAGGTTTGGAATGAGGAGATTTGGATAACTCGAGAACGAGTAATGGTCTAAGCATGGGGGATTTTGATATGCGGTAATGAGTGTGCTAATGAGGGGATTTTAGATGCTTTTAGGGGTGTTTGAGCTTGTTGTTAGCGTGATTCGTGAGCCATGTGATGATGTTTATGCTTGGAGGTTAAATGATGGTGTTACGGCTTATTTGTGGCTCAAACCCCC
This sequence comes from Spergularia bocconei, assembly GCA_963457585.1. Taxonomy (NCBI): domain Eukaryota; kingdom Viridiplantae; phylum Streptophyta; class Magnoliopsida; order Caryophyllales; family Caryophyllaceae; genus Spergularia; species Spergularia bocconei. The sequence goes on along the minus strand of OY734946.1, from coordinate 14,998,994 downwards.
GATATCCATCCCTAGCACGGATCCCGAGAGAAGACCCGAGAAGACCATGGAGCTAGTACGAGGAAAGGAGAAAACAAGACTCCTCGGGCCGAGAAACATCTGTCTCGGCCCGAGGATAGCTTTTCTCGGGCCGAGAAGATCCTTTCTCAGTCCGAGAAGATTGGCTCTCGGGCCGAGAGGTTTCTTCCTCGGTCCGAGAATGGCCGCGTCCTCGAATCTTCCGGGGGGCCTTTTGGCCGTTGCTTTTCCTTTGGATTCTTTTGTTTTTGTATTTTAGTATCTTTTGTTTTTATCTAAAATAAAGGGGCATGAACCCCTCCCTAGTTCTACCTACCTTTGGATTTTACCTACCTTGTATATAATCACTTTTCTTATTATTTTCATCTTGTACTTCATTTTAGAGAGAGTTTTGAGAGTTTTAGAGAGAGAATTAAGGAGAGATTAAGAGTTTTGTTATGAATTTCATCTCAAATCTTGTTGTAATAATTCTCATGGAAGGCTAATCACCTTTTAGACTCTTGGTGTAATCAAATTCTCTCATCCTATATATTAGTAAGAATTTCTGCTCTCTAATTTACCTTTAAATTCATAGTAATTAATTCCTTGTTCTTCAATTGCTTGATTTACCTTTATTTTGTCTAATTGGTTGATTGGATTGAATTGGGTATTTCTTATGCTTGGTTTTTAATTGATGGTCATTGATTATTAACTTTAAAGGAAGCAACTTTCACATGTTTAGTGTATGGTCATGACTAATTTGTGATTGGGGAATTAATTAGGCAACTAATAGATTAGATTTGATTAGTGTCGCGGTTGCGGCTAATTAGATACTAATTTGGGTTGTTGTTAATCTTTCATTAATCCTTGCTCTTTATGCCTTTGGTTTTGATTTGTTTGAGTGGTCACTAGACAAATTAGGATTAAAAGGAGGGGAATTTGGTAGCGGTTGCTCAAATTCCCCAATAACGTGGATTAATTGGTTAAAAACCGGGATTATCTATGAATGGTATATCTAGAGAGAGGTAAAAGCTTGCTATATTAGGGTGTTTGAACAGATTATCACCGAGGGTCGCCTTAGTAATCTTGATAAATCGTTAATTTCTTGTTTCGTTGACTTTCAACCTAAAAATCCCCCTTTTTATTGTTCTTATTTCTCTTTTTTATTTATTTTTCCGCATAGAATTGCATATTAGGCTATTCCTCTTCCTTGTGTTCGATAACCCACTTGCCCTAGCTTCTTAGTTAGTTTTTGTGGTAATTTGATAGGATTTGACGACATTCTAGCTATCAGTTATTGCACTACAAACTATTCCTTTTATCCCTCAATTGATTAAGCCTTCGTGGTTATAAATTTGTTCATTTTATTTCTCAAAAAAAAAAAAACCCAGAAAAATCTTACAAAAACAAGTTCATTTTCCTGTTTTTAGTTCTTGCCTTTGTTAGCTATTTTCAGATTTTTCTTTTGATTTTTCATTACCACTCAAATCGTATAAACCCCATGGTATTACGTATCAGTAAATCCCCTTCAAAACAAATAAAAAACACTTAATGTAAATTATACGGAGTATTTCATACCGTATTAGATAATTTGAAATTAAAAAAAATTTAGATTTTTTTACTTTCGTAATTAAACCCTCTCACTAAAATAACTTTCACTCTCGTTTCTGCTATGACGTAATACACAGTTCGCTTTTTCCCCTAAAAAAAAAATAACTTTTACTCTCCCATCTACTAGTATTCACTAATAAAGTTTTTTTTTTTTTTTTTTGTTTTTCACTAATAAAGTTCTAAAGTGCATAAAATCCACTTACAATTCTTCAACAAACAAAAAAATAAAATTAAAACTAATAGAAATGTAGAGAAAACGCAGAGCAGAACAGGGGAGAAAACCATTGGACTTCCCCTCGTTCCACCTTCCTTGCTCGCCCACCTCTCAACTCGTCGGCCACGCTCCCACCTTCAGTCAAATCGTCTCATCCTTGCCGATCACGCCGCGCCCAGCTTCGCCGCCCTTCGCGGGAGCGCAACCCCTGTTTTCCGAGCACTTTCCGGCCATTTTCCGGGGCCATTCCCCTTTCTTTGCACCCAGTAAGTCTTTATTTCAGTTTGATACAATCTTAATCCTTAAATCTCAGGTTTTGATTTATTTGTAATTTTTCTTATTAAAATGGAATTTCTGACAAATTATTATGTTTAGATGAGCTATAATGTTGTGTAAACCTTGTTACATGCTTATAAATCATTTTCTATGGTTTATGTGAGATTGGTTATTGTTTGGGTCTTCTTTGGTGAATTTGAATTGAATTGCAATACAAATTTAATAATTTTATCCTAGAAAAGATGATTGTTATGGGGGGTTTTGTTCTTGGGGTTCTTTATTGCTATTGTTGTGTTGTTTGAGTCGTTTTAAAAAGGGGCGGGTTTGAATGAGATATATGGGGAGCAAGGTAAATGGTGGATTTCGCTATAAGTTTTGTTAAATCACGATCGGTTCTGGGCCACACCCATAGGAGAAGAGAGAGTCCGCTTTATAAACCCAAGGAGGTTCCATCCTAAAACCAATTGACAATAGGAGGAGTAACTCATTGGTTTATAAATGACACAACTTCCTCTTTCTTCAATGTGGGACACTCACCGGTGGAGCTACTTTTAACAGGTTTCGTGTCTGAATTGAAGGTTGAAATGAGTGATGTTTTAAGATTGATAAGGGTGGATTAACAAGGATTAAGGTCTAGAATGATGTGTATGAAGGGGATTTTTTTGAACACAACAAATGGTGTAAAAATGTTTCGAACATTGTGTAGTCGGAGTTGGGTGGATTTGGTAGCGTTTGTTGTGTTTAGAGGCCGTCTATGTGAGTATAGCACAACAAATAAAGAATATGAAGATTAGGAGTCATATAAAGTGTTTTGGAACTTGTGAATTACCTAGGGTCAGAGATGCGAAGTTATAGAGTGCTCTCCCATATATATGTGTCGGTCCACAATGACAAAGATGCATAAATAAACCGCTCGGGGTTGTCCCGAGCTTGAATCCTCATATTTTCCACCCTGACAACATTAGCTACTCCTATAGTCCTATGTGCCCAAAAAAAAATAAGGTGCTTAAATATTTGCCGTACATATCATCTACCCATGTAGAGTTCGAGTTGTGTTGGGATAACTTAGAAAAATCTATGTTAGTGCACAAATTCTAGAAACAAATAGTAGTAGGGAGTAACAAGTGTTAGCGTGAAATTTCTAGAAATGTGGAAGTAATGTTGGTTAGAAGGACATTGCTGACTTTTGAGGACCAACGGGATGAGGGGTGTTTTATTAAGATAGATCAATATTCGCCAAAGCCAAGGTGGCTAGGGGAAAGTTCACATAATTTCTAGAAATGTGGAAGTAATGTTGGTTAGAAGGACATTGCTGACTTTTGAGGACCAACGGGATGAGGGGTGTTTTATTAAGATAAATCAATATTCGCCAAAGCCAAGGTGGCTAGGGGAAAGTTCACATCAAGCACAATTTTCTCCCCAGCCGAACTACAAAATCTAGCAACATTATGCAAAATGATCATTTAATTAGGGTTAACTAATATCAGTTTTGGGTTGCAAAAGTTCAAGATGGGCAGTTTTCGTCAGTAAAATGTCATGGAAAGTACAATTAAGGGTTTAATAGAGGTGCCTAAACAATACTTCCAAGGACTACAGGTCTGAGCAGATTTTCCATGCAAAGATTCGTGGTAGAGGATGAAAGAAATTGGAGGGACAATCTTAATTATGAAGGAAAAGGAGTTAAGTGGAGGATTCAGGTGCATAGGAGGTGGAATACGGGAAGGTTAGAATTATAACGAGAGTCCACATGAGAGTCAACTTAAGAATCCGAAAAACAGATGTTGGTAGGAAAAGGATGGCCAAATGATGACCAAATTGTTATATAAAAATGCACCAATAAACCAGTTCGGTATAAAATAAACTTCAATGGACAACCGCGATGAGATCTGCGGCGACCGCATCTAGTCCGAATCCGCGACACCGTATTATTGAATCCGAAACCGAGATTTTGAACCATGACACTAATTGCTCATATTTTTTCCAAAAATATGAAAAATTGTTTTTAATATTTTTATAAAAATTATTTTGTTGTAATACTTAGTAAAGAATACTCAGAATCTGAACTTGGCGTGGTGGTGAGAATGGAACACTATCAACGGCTAAAGGTCCAGGGTTCAATTCCCAGCTCAATTCCCAGCTCAATTCCCAGCTGAGACGTTTTTCCCTATTTTTGTGTTTTTTTATTACTTGTAATTTCTTAAACGTAAATATTAATCTCTTTATACTAAACACAAAGCCTCATAAAAGACGGTCGCTCAATAATTTATTGAGAGATCATATCCTTTGTTAGAAAGTGACTCTTTTTACCTTGCTTGTAACCATGATAATACGTTTAGTGATCATATTAGTTTACTACGATAAATCACAATTTATGATATTGGAGGATCACATGATATAAATTTAGCTAAAATTTATAAAGTAACCCCTTTGCAAATCATAGATAAGTGTCAAGGCCTTTAACTAAAACAATTACCAAAAGTAGTATAATGGTCACTACTTATATAAGCAGGTCACGATGTAAATAACATGGTTGGTCTCTCAATAAATTATTGAGAGACAGGCTCCCACAAGACCTACACTTATACTAGTGATACCACCAATCAACCAATACAACAAATTACGACCTTTTAACCATTTTTTGGTTTTAATCATGTTAAGGGTTAATTTATTTTCATAATTAAGTGATATTCTCACTTGAAAAAACAAAACATGGAATCTAATTGATTGATTGAGGAGAATATCACTCAATTAAGGAAATAAAAGAAGTCTTAACATGTGCCCAATGGGCACACGTTAGAAAAGCCGTTAATGTATTTATATGGTAAAAAAATCAGTATCTTCTTAGTTCGCACTTACTATATCTGTTGCGTGCTCTCTTTAATTTGTTAAAAGATTTATAGACCAAATAATATAAAAACTAAATTAATTTTATTAGTTTGTGTCTCTATAGACGAGTAACATGATTTGTTCAAGAAAAAAAAGCTTTAAACAATCGACCGATATATCTCGTCAGAAAAAAGCTTCAAGCCGAAAATTGAGATTTTGAATTTGCCACCCGAATTTTAAATCTTAGCTTTGCCCCTGTAAGGAGCCACACTGCCTATCATCAAAACATACATTCCCCTTCACTTTAAAAGTTGAGAAAGTTAAGTTTTGCGCCAAGTGAGTTAGAAAACATTGGTTTGATGTTTCCGAAAACCTCAACTAGATTGTTTTCTTTGCGAGTTTAATTTCTTATAGTTATCTCTATTCTCAACACATCAACTTCTTTAGTTTCCAACTTTGATTTTCAGGTTTTCAGAGAAACGATTAAGATCAAGGAAATTTCTAAAGTAAACGAGAACTTGGGAAATAAAGGAAAGTACACATCTGTGGGAGGTGTTTTTTTTTTTTTTCTCTTTTTTCTTTTCTTCACTAGCCTCTACCATCATTTCTGCAAGAATGTCACGATTGTTTCGTTGGGTGAAAGGTACGTTCTTCATGTGAATTTCTTAGTTGAAGATATTTATGATTAGTCATCAATTAGAAAATTTGGGAGTTAAACATATGAGAATGATTGAGGTCAATTATTCTTTTCTTTTTTGATTGCATCATGTGAATTTCTTATGACCCTGGCATTTCTAGGAAGTGTCGTTTCTCATGCTCGTGGGATGTGGCAACAAAAAAACCTAGCAAATTTGTATCTTAGGAAGCACAAGTTCTCACGCTTTTTGGTATCATCCGAAATTCCGAATTATCACTAAATTTTTAGTTAATATCATACGAGACCACTCTAAGAATGAAAGTTATTTTACCTTTAATTAGAGAATTGAAGTTTTTCCCAAGGATGAGAAAGTGATGTATGTAATATACAATTACTAAGTTATATTGTAGTTAGGTACTATAATCACAATTGCGGGGAACCATACACTGGGGGTATAGATGGTTATCGAACTCTTCCCTACAGATAATTTCACCCTCATCGAATCACTAGAAGAAATAAGCTAAATAGAGATGGAATTTGATGAAGGAAATTCGTTTCCATCTGCAAGTAGAGACGGATTAGAGACGACTTATGATATGTCTCTATACACCTTGTCTCAAATTATTAGAGAGGGGTTCAAATTATTAGTAAAATCCGTCTCGAGTTTGAGCCGGAATTGTAATTTCCATATTATATTTACCATTAGCCACCCCATTAGCTATCAGTTAGGCTATCCACGTGAGCTATGATGTCATCGATGACATCATCAATGACGTGGATATCTATAGCGTTGATTTCAACAAAAAAATGAGAGCAGTCAGAGTCGAACTCCTGACCTATTGTTTGTATTTGATTTGTTCAACCAATAGGCTAAGCAAGTTTTTGTGATAACAAATCCAATAACTATTATATGTATGTAACTGACAATATTAAATTTCCATAAAATCCTTAACATTAGGCTTAATTATGGGAATAATAAAAAATGGTTATAATAAAAAATATCCAGACATAATTACGGGAAGAATAAGAAATGCTTATAAAAAAAATATCCACATCAAATCTATTCCATTTTAAAAAATATACGGGTAACATGTTCACACAACATCTACATTAGGGTTTAAAACATCACCAAATCGGGATATCTATATAAATACATATTGTAACCCATTTCTACCACCATTTAAACTATAATGGTGGTAGACAACAGTCATTGAAATTTTAAATGTTTTTCTTTTTGGGGAAACATAGTTTTACAAGCCTGCCATTGAAATCGAAATTGAGACAACAGTCAAAACGATCTCCCAGTTTTTGATGCGAAAACTCTGAAAAACGCCATTGATATGAACCCGAAAAGAATAAAAAAAAGACAGACACTGATGATCGCTGGAGGCATCTTCATCAATACACACGGACATACGGAGTGATGAAAAATGGTGGAAGTTATGATTGAGGAAGTTGGAGTGAGCAATATATGATAGAGGTGAATACTGAGATATTTTTGATTTTTAATTGTTTTTCTTTTTGGGGGAAGGGAATGATGGTGTCAGGCGGCTGTTCTTACCAGGAGCAAACGCCACTTGATATGGCCGTTTTTTAATTATTTTTTTTTTTTGTTAGGATTGTGTTAAATAGCTATTGTCCTGCTCAATTGTTTATTTTGACGTTCGGATTCAGATATTTGTCCAAATTATGATTTCTAATTTCTCAGATTTATTCCGGTAAAAAACAAAAAGAACTAAAATATTTACTCATCGTGTTTTTTAACATCATCAATAATTCAATATCATTGAAGGATATCAACCCGTGCAATTTTGCACGGGCTATTATACTAGTCTCAAACTATTAGAGATCAATACTAATTTCCGTCTCCAATAATTAGCGATGCATAAAATTTGAGGTGGGATAAATACTTTCATGTCTTAACTCTTGAATTAGAGAGGAATAAATAATTTCCCGTCTTAAATCAGAGACGACATTTCCGAACATCCATCTCAAACTAGAAGCCAAAATTTTATATATTAGCAACTTAGCAAGTCATGTAACATAGTCGATTTCACTATATAAAAATATCATAGGAGGCTATATGGGATTCAAACCCACGTCTTTTTGGCAAATGCACATGCTCTCGCACGTTTGAGCTAATAGGCTCTAAACAATCATGAAGTCAACAATATACTTAAACATAAATATACAAGTTTGATAGGTGTGCTTTTACCTCAAGATAATTGCCAACTTTGGTTGCCTTAGTCCTAACACAAGGCGAAGTTAGCAACCCGAACTAGAGTAGATAAGCTAAGGAAGGGGATTTCCAATCTCTGCATCAAATTTCAGAAATAGAAACCATCACCAGAGACAGTTGTATAAAACATGTCTACTTAACTCTTGATTTCTGGAAAGAGCAAGAAAGAGATGGCTGACTTCCTAGAGCATTGAAAGCTTGAACTATCTCCTTTCCCGAAACGAATTTGTGCAGGTCACTTTGCGACAATTTTGATCCAACCTGACCTAATACAACTTACATAATTAATTTACACCCAAACTATACAGAAACCAGAATCTAAGACATTGAGATTTTACCAGGGTAGCTTTCAGACCAATAATCATGGCAGGTAGCATTTTGATGTAGAGCTACATCAAATGGATGCTTGAAGTGGGCGGAGGGAGTATGAGCTAATAAGACCAAGTAGTTGACCATACATCTTCTCTCACAACACGGTGGTACACTGCATTTTTTCGCTCTTATGTAGTATGAAGTATAAGGTTATGCAAATGACTTTTTCTCATTTTTAAATGCCAATTTGGTGACAATTTAATAATTTTACTCTCCATTAATATGTACAAGTCTTTCTCACATTTGGTGATGTTCCTTCCAATCTTCACTATCTCTTAAGCTATCCAATGATAAACTTTACAAAAGTCTCACAGCACATTACTACATTTTAGTAAATTTGTAAGTCAAACTATCATCTAAAAAATGAGAACATATAGTGTCTATTTATTGAAAGAGTAATAGTTTTGTTGGAAAGAGTAATAGTTCTTATGATCAAGATGCCTTGGTCTTTTCATACTTTTGTATAAGATTTTTAGTTATCATAATAATATCCGTTTCACAGGGACATCTGATGAATTACTTCAGAAATGGCTTCTCCCTGACAAAAAGGTGGATAACCAATGGGGTTATTATGGAGAGCTTTTGGATGACTTAAACCAGACACAACTGGACTTGGGGAGTTCAAGTCTAACAGAAAAAGTCGCAACGTTGAAGCTTGAGGTCAGGTACATTTTGCCTTATGCAGCAGCATCTGGTCTTGTAACACCGCAGGAATGTTATAACGAAACCAAGAGGCGTTTCTCAGGATCAAAAGTAATAAGGATCAAACGACGCTTAAGAATGGGAGAGTCCCCTGAGGTCTTGGATAAATTTGTTGATCATATGACAGAACGGACGTTGCTCGTCAAACCAGATGCTTCAGTCTTTTATCAGAATGCTTCTGTATCTGAATATGATTGGCGAAAATGCGCTGATTGTGTCCTGGACAACTTGAAGTGGGTTCAGAGTCTGGATGCTAAACAAACTGTTGCTGTGATTGAATTACTCAAAACCATTGAAGAGGGACTAAGGTTTTTAGCGACTTTTCGTGTGTTAATGGGAAAGTGGAAGTTTGAAATTGATACCAGTGAAGCAAAGCTAGGCAATATTTATCAACAGACAAACTCTTTGCTCCGGGACGTTGCATACGTTTTCCGATTGTTTCTGCAGGGAAAGATGGACCCAAGCGGAGCTCAAGCTTTGCATTTTGAGCTTTCTTTTCTGCTGCAGAAGGTCGATCATTGTCACCAGGAAGCAAAGTTGGTCTACTTCGATATACTGAAAAAGTTGGGCCTTAGTTCGTCAGCCATTTACCCTGCAGAATATGAAACTCTTTGCCGTTTCATTGAGCCCCTACACGACAGTCTAAAAGAGATTTTGATGCGGCTTTACCCTTCCATAAAATCGAAAGAACAAGAATTACAAGAAATTCTTTTGGAAATGCAATTTCTCAGGACTATTCTCATGAATGCTCGTGAAAAGCCGTTGGAGGATGGGACCTTGCATGCCATCTTCACCCATATTGATGCTTTAGCTCTGGAGACTGAATCTGTAAGTAATTCTTACATAAAGGAGATAGAAAATCAGGGGTACCGTGTACCGTTACTCAAGGTATTGGAACTAATTGAAAAGGTTAAGGCGACGAGACATGAAATTAGAGAGATGAACAGAAAAGATGAGTTGCTTGTCTACTCTATTGATGAATTATTGAAATGTATCGGAAGTCTAATCTCTCGAGACATTTGAAAAGAATTTCTTTTTCTTCTAATTTTTCTCCGATGCACAAGAAGATGGTGTGTCGCCCATCCACCGTTGGGGAACATCAAGATCCATATTGAAAATGAGGTCCGCAATGCATGGTGGGAATTTCGGTATTTCATGTTCAGGAAACCAAGCAGTCAAAGCAGACGAGGAACTTGTATCTATATGTTTTCACTTGCTGAATAATATTTCAATCAAGAATCTTGAGATTAAGGAAGTGTGCAGTCAGATCAAAGATTTGAAACCTTCTACGGCATCTAGTCCTTTGAGTCAGACATTTGGGTTGGACACTGCTGATGCTCTTTCGACTAAGTTAAGGAATCTGAAGGCCTGTAATCCAGACTCATTTGCTCTCATGAAGAATCAGCTTGAGGATGAGATTAAGTTCTTCGAACTGCTACGTGTAATAGCTTATATGATGTATACTAACGACAAAAGCCAAATTGATCTCTGGACTTATCTCAAAGACATGACTGAGAGAGCAGCATGTCTTTCCTACGTGGAATTGGTTGGAGAAGATTCTGAGCAAACTATGTCTTTTAGTGAGTTTTTGTTGCAGATCAAGGAACCAAGTTTGAGAAAAATCTTTGATCAATTCATTGATTCTGCAGTTCGGGAACTGCCAGATTTTACGCAACCAATTGATGAAGTGATGCTTCCGGCTGTGCATTTTTTGATATGCAATCTGAAAGAACGTGGAAATTCTGATCATTACTCGGTAGCTTTCATGGATTGTGAAGCTGAAACACTACAAAGGGAGCTCATTAGACTGAGATTTATTCTTACAGATGCTCTTCTGCAATATTCTGAGCAGGATGAACTGGATGATCTCCTAAAACACATTGGAGCAGGGGTTTATGAAGCAGGAATGCTTTTTTGTTTCTTCTCATCTAAAAACTTACAGCAAAGGAATGCTACTCCTTTTAACATTGCGGAAACAGTTGTCCGCCTCAAGGCAGCAATCAAACAGGCCTACATTAAATTTGCAAAGTTGTTACCATCCAAGCTACCTAAGTCTGAAGTAGGATACTTGCACATTCTTCTGGGAAATCTAATGGAGATGAAGAATGATAAACCTGACTGCTCACTGTTTAGTACGCATGAGGTTGCAGTACTGATTGATGAATTACGCAAACATGATTTGCTTCTTAACAGTAGTAAATTGCAGCACAATGAAGAGCAGAGATTTAAGAATTTGAAAGCATGGTTTTTGAACGTAGCTTACAAAGTTGAAAATGTCATAGACACATTTGCTGCCGTTCCTGACTGGTTTTTCAAAATGCGGCTATCTGATGTCACCGAAGAACTTAAGCTCGCTACAGAAGAGATCACAAAGGCAAATTTAACCCAAAATGCAGCCTTAACAGTAGTTTTAGATGCAGGTGGTTCTGCAGGGGAGGCCAACAAACAGGAGGACAAACCTAGAATAGAAAATACGACCAAAAATCCAAAAACAGAAGACGAAGTGATGATAGGTTTTGAAGATGAGGAACAAGCATTGTTGAAGCAACTTTGTAGAACATCACAACTATTGGAAGTTGTCGCGATAGTTGGAATGCCTGGTTTGGGTAAGACAACTCTAGCCATGAAAGTGTATAAAGGTTTGGAGCTCTCTTTTCAAAATCGTGCTTGGTGCTATGTTTCTCAAGACTTTCAAACAAAAGAGCTGCTCCGAGACATTATAAATCAGATAAGTGGGCATAATAGTAGAATCAATGAAATGAATATAGAGGATTTAGCTCGAAACCTCTATCAGAGTTTACTGAAAAAGAAGGATTACCTTATTGTTTTAGATGATTTATGGGATATCAAAGTATGGAACATATTGAAGAAGTGTTTTCCCCATGGTAATAACAACGGGGGTAGGATTTTGGTTACAAGCAGATTTGCAAGTATTGGAGGAGAAGTTAGTGGTGAGGGAACATGTGTAGAACTCCAACCCCTTCCCATGGAGAAAAGCTGGCATCTGTTGGAGCAGAAGGTATTTGGGGCGAGGATAGGAGGAAAATCACAAGAAAACTTGGAGGCCTGCCATTTTCAATTGTAGTCATAGCCGGAGTTCTCAAAAATATGGAAGAGGAAGTAGAGAAGTGGAGGCAAGTTGATGAAAGTCTAATTTCCTTTGTTGAAAACCAAGATGATTTTTTGAAAACACTACAACTTGGTTACAGCCACCTACCAGTTCACCTGAAACAGTGTTTCCTGTACTGTGGAACATTCTTGAGGGGTAAGGAGATCTCTAGGAAAAAGTTGGTGTACCAGTGGGTAGCAGAAAGATTTATAGATGAAATCAATGAGCAAGAGTGTCTAGAAGACGCGGCTGAATGTTACCTGAGGGGCCTAGTCGATAGAAGCTTGCTAATGATCTCGAAAGTAGGTTCAGGTGACCGGGTTCGAAGCTGCAGGATGAACGATTTGGTTCGAGATTTCTGTATCTGGAAAGCAGAAGAGCAGAAGTTCCTACATATATCAGACAGGTATGACAAAAAACCTTTTTTTTCCCCTCTATGTCTAACATTGTTAAAGGTTGTGGATAAGTACTGAAAGTCCCTTTCCTGTCTTTTTAGAGATGGTTCCCTTCCAAGTTGGCATCGGCGCCTCTGCTTTCGCCGCACTATGCAGTTTGTTCTCTTCAATGATTCCTTACCCTCTACATCACACGCTCGTTCATTGATATTCAGTCCCTTTCTGTCTGATATCGACCCCTTCATCAGAGTGACTTTTAATAAGTCCTTCAATTTTGAGAAGTTCAAATTTCTCAAAATGCTTGACATGGAAGACAACCATATGGGAGGTCAATTCCCTGAAAGTATAGCAGAGCTAACATTGCTAAGATACTTGGCAGTGCATGGTAACATTAACCATATCCCACCGTCCATTGGTAAGCTCACCGACCTCGAAACATTGATTGTCATAGCTAAAAGAGGGACATCAGTCAGTGTTCCTCCTAGTATTTTCGGTTTACAGAAGTTGAGGCACCTGAGAGTGGACTATTCTGCGGAACTAACAAGCCATGAGAGCTCCAGTACGATGAATTCTCTAAAAACCCTTAGTACTTCTGTTTTACGCAATTCAGAAACATGCGAGGAAGTAATTGTGAGGCTGCCAAACCTCCAACAGTTAAAGTGCATATTTGTCGAAAGTTGGAACGAGACTATCAGCTGCAATGTATTCCCTGATCTGAGCACTCTCAGTCATCTTAACAAGGTAAGCGTGATGTACTCTGGTGAGCCGCGATATCCATGCAGGTTTGGCTTCCCCTCTTTTATAAAGAAGTTAACTCTGTCAAAGTTCTTGCTTCCCTGGTCCGAAATGGAGACAATTGCGGAGTTGCCTCAGCTTGAGATTCTAAAACTAAAAGATGAAGCTTTCGAAGGACAAAAATGGGTGACTGACGGTGAATTTCCGAAACTCAAGTACTTAAAATTGGAGGAGCTTGACATTGAAGAATGGGAGGTATCAGAGGATTGCTTTCCTAGCCTTCAGCGGTTGGTTGTCCAAAATTGCCAGCAACTCAAATCCCTCCCGTCTGATTTGGGTGATTTCGAATCATTGAACTGCATTGAAGTAAGCCGGTGCAGCCTCTCAGTTGCTGAGTCTACACACGAAATCGAGTCGAGGCAAAGGAACTCGGGTAACAAGCATTTCAAGGTTAAAGTGAGCTGCATTGGTCTTGATTCAACTCATCACCGAGTTAGACAGTGTTAAGCAACCCGAACCTGAAGGGCTTGCTTTGGAAGAAATCCTGGATGTAGTTTTTGGTTTACTTTAAAGCATGACTCAGTGTGTTACTGATCAAAGCTAATTCGATTACGTTGTTAGTTCAGAGGGCCTGCACCCTTAATCTGTAATTCGTTTGCTTTTAACTTTTAGGGCATAGATTGAATTACGAGTAATCTTCACCTCTACGAAACCATACCTTTAACTTTAGTTTTTTGAAAAGGTAGCCAACTAGCCATATGTCCATACCTTCTATCTCGTACCCGAGACCTTGGTTAGGTATATAATGATTTTTACCTAGATTTATTTTTACACTCCCATCAACCTCTAAGACTAACAATCTTTTGATTAGCTATATATTTTTACTCCTTTTTAATATTAATTTTACACTTCCAAATGTAAGCCGCATTTCCCAATGTGATGACCACACTTGCTCCTTTTATATTTGTTTAAATCTTCGTATTTTATGTTTGTCGGACAAAAGAATTACCTCCTTTTATATTTGTTTGAAAGAACTGTGGCAGCAGCTGGAACTTGGAAGCCGCCACAAGCAGCTTGAACCAGAGGTGATTATAACTTGGGAACTTGTAAGTTGACAGCAACTTCAATTCATTTGTGATATTGAACTATCAATACCTACTATAGTCTATAGATAGATTTATAATATTAATATGTACAACTTATATCAGCATGTTGAGTTTGCAGCATTATAATTTTTATGTTCCAGGTTTGAAAATGGGTGATTAAAAAATTTAAGATCGAGGGTGTTGTTTCATCACTAGCTAAGCTCTTCTAATTCGAACTACTACAAGAATGTCACGGTTGCTTCGTTGGGTTAAAGGTACGTTATTCTTAATTGAAGCATTATTGTTAATCACCTCTTCGATTTGATAGTATAGAATGTTTGGGTTTTGCAAATCAAGTTCCTGTCTTATGTATGATGCATTCCTTCACATTTTATCAAACATTGGCCTTTGACGGTGTTTTAGGATGAATCTTAAATAAAATATCACTGGATGACGAAATGGGCAAAATGTAGTATGAATGCTATTCTGTACATGCTTTGGATGGTAAGAAATGTCACGATATTCGAGAGAAAACAGCATAGTTAGCAATGGATTATAGCAATGTAACCCCTGAAATAGAAGTGCACAGTCTCAAAACTTGATCTGGATGTCTTAGTGGTTATCTTTTGGTTATTTTGGCGTAAATGGTGAAGAAAGAAATGTGTTGGGAGTTGTGGAATAAATCGGCAAAATAACCAAAATGTCACTCATATGTGTTTGGTGGTGTATATATACTTTATGGATGCTACCAAAAAACGTTTGGCTTCATTATTATATCGGAACAATCTAATATATGTTAGGGGGGTTTAGGGTGCTTGTATATCAATTGTTTCTTGGTTATGAATGACATATATCAATCTAAGTATAGTATTAGTTCTTATGGCCAAGATGTCATGTTTTTTCACAAGTTTTGTATGAGGTATTCAGGTTTGATTGCTTATGAACAATTTTAATGACTAAAAGCCGTTTCACAATTCCAATATTCACAGGGACATCTGATGGATTATTGCAGAAATGGCTTCTCCCTGACCAAAAGGTGGATAACCAATGGGGTTATTACGGCGAGCTTTTGGATGATTTAAATCAGGCTCATCTGGATTTGGGGAGTTCAGGTTTAACAGAGAAAGTCCAAACCTTGAAGCTTGAGGTCAGGTACATCTTGCCATATGCAGCTGCGTCTGGTCTTTTAACAGTTGAGGAACATTATGGTAAAACAAAGAAGCGTTTCTTGGGATCAAAAGTAAGAAGGATCAAACAACGTTTCAGAATGGGAGAGTGTCATGAGGGCTTGGATGATTTTGTTGATCATATGACAGAACGGACATTGCTCGTCAAACCAGATGCTTCGGTCTTTTATCAAAGTGCTTCTGTATCGGAATATGATTGGCAAAAATGTGCTGATTGTGTCCTGGACAATTTGAAGTATGTTCAAAGTCTGGATGCTAAGCATACTGTTCCTGTGATTGAAATTCTCAGAACCATTGAGGAACGACTAAGGTTCTTAACGACTTTTCGTGTGCTAGTGGGGAAGTGGAAGTTTGAGGATCATAGCACCAAGGCAGAGCTAGATACTGTTTATCAACAGACCAACTCTGGGTTCCGGGAGGCTGCATATGTGTTCCGATTACTTGTTCAGGGTTGTGTGGATCCAAGCGGAGCTCAAGCTATGCATTTAGAGCTCTCTGTTCTGCTGCAGAAGGTTGATCATTGTCATCAACAAGCAAAGTTAGTTTACTTTGATATACTGAAGGAGTTGGGCCTTAGTTCATCCGAGACTTACCATGTGAAGGCTGAAAGTCTCTGTCGTTTCATCGACTGTCTACAAGGCAGCCTAACTGAGGTTTTGATGTCTTCCCATTCATTGATTGAATCAAAAGATCAGGAATTAAAAGCCATTCGTTCAGAAATAGAATTTCTGAGGATTATGCTCATGGATGCCACGGAAAAGCCTCTGGAGGATGGAAAATTAGATGACATTTTCACACACGTTGATGCCTTAGTTCATGAAACTGAATCTGTTGTTAGTTCTTTGTCAAAGGAACCAGAAAACCAGGACTACCATGAGACTTTGCTCGAGGGATTGGAAGTGATTGAAAAGGTTAAGGAGACAAGACTTGAAATTAGAGAGGTGAATAGACAAAATGTGATGCCTGTTCACTACTCCATTGATGATTTATTAAGTTGTTTCGGGACTCTTCTCTCTCAAGATATTTGGACGGAGTTGCTATTTCTTCAAATTTTTCTCAGATGCACAGGAAGATGGTGCATTGCTCATCCACTCTTAGGAAGCATCAGGATCCATATTGAAAAAGGTGTCTGTGATGCATGGTGGGAATTACGGTGTTTTGTGTTCATGAAACCTAAAATTGGCAAAGCAGATAAGGTACTGGAGTCTCTTTGTTCTCAGATGCTGGATTGTATTGTAACTAACAATAGTATTAAGGAAGTGTGCGCTGAGATCAAGGTTTTGAAATATTCAACACTGTCGAGTCCTATGAGCCAGAAATTTGGGCTGGAGACTGCTGATGCTCTTTCGACTAATCTAAGCAATCTGGATGCTTGTAATCTTGACTCATTTGCTATCATGAGGAGTCAGCTTGATGATGAGATTAAGTTCTTAGGCCTGTTACGTGTAATATCTGCAATGCTGTATACTAATGACAAAAGCCGAATTGAGCTCTTGACCCATCTTGAAGACTTGACTGAGAGGGCAGCATGTCTTTCTTATTTGCAATTAGTTGAGGGAGAAACTGAGAAAACCATGCCGATTAATGAGTTGCTGTTGCAGATCAGGGAGCCAGATATGAGAAATATCTATCATCAATTCATCAATTCTGCTGTATGGGAACTGGCAGATTTTAAGCGACCAGCAGATGAAGTAATGCTTCCGGCTGTGCGTTTTCTGATGCAGAACCTGATGGAACTTGAATACTCTGATGGTGATCCGAGAGATCTAAATCATTTTGACGCTGAAACAGTACAGAAGGAGCTCACTGTACTCAAGTGTATTCTCACCGATGCTCTTCTGCAGTACTCTGAGCAGGACGAACTGGATGTTCTCCTCGAGTACATCGGAACAGGAATCTATGAAGCAGGAATTCTTTTTTGCTGCTTCTCCTCTAAAAAATTTCAAGGTAATTCTGCTCCTTTTAACGTTGTAGAAATTGTCGACCGCCTTAAGGAAGCAGTGAGACAAGCCTATTTCAAGTTCGTGAAGTTGTCACCCTCCAAGCTATCTATGTGTGAGTTAGGATACTTAGATATTCTCCTGGCAAATGTGACGGAAAAATTCGAAGGTAGACTTGACTGCGCAGCATCTATTATGCATGATATTGCCTTATTGACTGATGAGCTACGCAAATGTGGTTTGCTTCTTGAAAATAAAGAAATCAAGCACAATGAACAGCGGAATTTCAAGGATTTGAAAGCACGAATTTTGAACGTAGCTTACAAGGTTGAAAATGTCATAGACACATTTGCTGTCGTTCCTGACTGGTATTTCAAAATGCTGCTATGTGATGTCACGAAAGAGGTTCAGCTCACAACAGCAGAGATTACGATGACACATTTGATCCAGAATGTAGTGGTTTCAGATGCGGATGGCTTAACAAAAGAGGCCCTGAAACGGAAAGACAAAGAAGTTGCAGAGTGTTTCAAAGACGAGACCACAATGCCAAAACAAGAAGACGCAGTGATGATAGGTTTTGAGGATGAGGAACAGGAATTGTTGAAACAACTTTGTAGAGCATCACAGCAGTTGGAGGTTGTCACGATAGTTGGCATGCCTGGTTTGGGGAAGACAACTCTTGCCATGAAAGTTTATGAAGGTTTGGAGCGGTCTTTTCATACTCGTGCTTGGTGCTATGTTTCTGAAAACTTTCAACCAAAAGAGCTGCTGCGAGACATTATAAATCAGATCAATGGGCCTAATAGAATCAACAATGATATGAATATAGAAGATCTAGCTCAAAACCTGTATCAGAGTTTACTGAAAAAGAAGGATTATCTTATTGTTTTGGACGACGTATGGGATATCAAAGCATGGAACATGCTGAACAGGTGTTTTCCACATTCAAATAACAACGGGGGTAAAATTTTGCTTACCAGCAGATCTGCGAGTATTGGACAGGAAGCTAGTGGTGATGGTTCTTGTGTTGAGCTCCAACCCCTTCCCATAGAGAAAAGCTGGCATCTGTTAGAGCAAAGGGTATTTGGTACGAGGACCTATCCCGAGCGATTTAAAATTTTGGGGGAGAGAATCGCACGAAAAACGGGGGGCATGCCATTTTCAATTGTAGTCACAGCTGGAGTTCTTAAGAATATAGAAGAAGATGTAGATAAATGGAAGCAAGTTGAAAAAAGTCTAGATTCATTTGTCGAAAACCAAGATGGTTTTTTGAGTAAACTAGAGCTGAGCTATGATCATCTACCTGTTCGCCTGAAACAGTGCTTTCTCTACTGTGGAACATTCTTGAGAGGAAAGCAGATATCGAGGCAAAAGTTGGTGGACCTGTGGGTTGCAGAAAGATTTGTAGACAAAACATACCAGGAACAGTGTCTTGAAGACGTAGCAGAATGTTACCTGAGGGATCTAGTCGATAGAAGCTTGCTAATGGTCACAAAGAAAAGTTCAGGTAAACGTATCCAGAGCTGCAGGATGAACGATTACCTGCGAGATTTCTGTTTACAAAAAGCAGAGGAGGAGAAGTTTCTACATGTAGCGCACAGGTATGACGGAAATCTCAAATGACTTCAATACAGTTACATTCTAACATTGTAGTATATTGCTAACTAGTATAGTATAGAGTTACCTCCATGGTGTTCCTTGCTCATGTATTTATCAGAATACATTAAAATAAAAAGGCAATTGTCATATTCATCCAAATTATCTTTGTTATAGTAATTTTCATCGAAAATATTATGCATTCACTGAAGCTGTAGGTAGGCTCTACCATATAACCATTGGCCATTTGATACTTGCTGAGTTACTGTTCTCATCCTGTCTCTTATCTCCAGATGGGATTCGGTTCCTCGTTGGCATAGGCGGCTCTGCTTTCGCCGTGCAGCCCTGTATCGTGTCTTCACTGAATCCTTACCATCAACAGCACACACTCGTTCTCTGTCGTTCAATCCCTACTTGGTTGATCTTGAACCCCATATCGTAATTGAGTTTAAAATCTCATTCGATTTCGAGAAGTATAAGTTTCTCAAAATGCTGGACATGGAAGGCATCAATATGGGCGACAAATTTCCTGAAAGTATAACACACCTTACTTTGTTAACATACTTGGCAGTGCAAGGTAGAGTTGATCATATTCCAATGTCGATTGGTAAGCTTTCGAACCTTGAAACATTCATCTTCATATGCAAAACTGGCAGTTCAGTCGGTGTTCCGTGTAATATTTTCGATTTAAAGAAGCTGAGGCATCTGAGAGTTGATGATTCTGCGGACTTAATAAGCAATGAGACCTCCAGTTCAATGGATTGTCTGCAAAGCCTTACTAATCCAGTCCTACAAAGTGGTGAAATGTGCCAGGAGATCATTGCAAGGCTACCAAATCTTCAAAAGCTGAGATGCATTTTCCGCGAATGTTGGACCGAGGTTATCAACTGCAACGTATTCCCTGATATGGTCAGTCTCAGCCATCTTCAACAATTAAGGGTAATGTACTCTGGTGTGCCCCGACACCCATGCAGGTTTAGCTTCCCCTCGACTCTAAAGAAGCTGACACTATCAAAGTTTCAGCTTCCCTGGTCTGAAATGGACACAATTGCGGAACTACCCCAGCTTGAGACCCTGAAACTTAAAGATGACGCTTTTAAAGGACGGAAATGGGTCACAAACGCTGAGTACCCAAACCTCAAGTACTTGAGATTGGAGGAGCTTGATATAGAAGAATGGGAGACATCAGAGGATTGCTTTCCGAGTCTGGAGTTGTTATTTGTAAAATGTTGCCAGCAACTAACATCACTCCCATCAGATTTGAGATTAGTTGATACACTGCTCGGCATCGAGGTTCACCAGTGCAGGCTTTCGGTTGCTGAGACAGCGAACGAGATTGAGAAATGCCAAAGGAACTCGGGGAACAAGGATTTCAAGAGCAAAAGCAGCTGCATTGGCCTTGATTTAACAGAAGAGGTATCAGGTGGTAGTACCAAATTTGAAGGAATAAAATTAATGGATCTTGTGAGTGTAGTTTTTGATCCGTTTGGGATGGGCTCTGACATGGGTCCGTAGGTAATGGTAAACTGGTAATCTCCTCCATGCATCAGTTGCTTTGCATTTCAGATTATTTCCACGTTCAGTTAGTTTATTTTGATTTTCTTTTACCAAGTTCATGTAGACTCCTACTCCGCAGTAATTTTCAAATTAGGGTCTTTCTCATGGCCTCCTTAAGCTCAAAATTGAGTGATTTTTTAGCTTGTTATTGTGACTTTTATGAGAGCCATAATTATTGCAGAATTTCTCGTTTGTTGCTTCGCATTTTGCGCGACAAGAAACAAGCAAAGAACCCGTTTGGATCGTTGGTTGATCACAAGAGCGTTTGTCTCGGCCAAAATCGGAAACTTCTTTGATATAATCATTATCCAGCCGTTATATCAAAGGTAATGATGATACAAATACCATTATTTAAGACCTTAAATCTATACTTATCTATTAATAGTCTAGCAAAACAGCTGACATGGCGTACTATCAAAGCAATTGCACAAATTAAAGTCACCTCATCGCCAACATGTCGCCTTCACATTTCACCCCATTGTTATCATATCCTCACGTGTAAATCCCTCCCACGTGTGAGATTGTTTTCCCCTCCCAAGTCCCAACTCTCATTTCATCTTCCTCCTTGAAACGGTTAGGTCGCTGGTCCTCCCGTTTCACCTTTCCCATATCAATGATATGCCATAACTTTCTCTACAATCTCGCTGAACTTCGTTTTTTTATGACATTCTTGAATTTCAGTGTGTAATTGAAGACTCAATCTGGTGTTAATACTCTCTCCAACCACGTTCGTTGTGCTTCTTTGTTCGTCCTTTTCCAGATTTTTTTTCTTAATTTCATTCAATTGTCCGTCAATATATTGGTCTGTCTGTTATGTGGCCTTGAATTTGTGAGTTTTTATTTTCAATTTGTGCTTTGTTCCTCTAACAATTGAAAAGAAAAAATCTACGCTCTTCAATTTTCTACAATTTGCACTTTGAATTTCCCAAGTTGTTTATCTTCCCTCTTTTTTTATCACCTAATTCTAATTCTGGGTATGTCGTGCACATTTGTGTCGTCTTTTTAAGCTTTCTGGGTTTATATTGATGGGGTGTATTTGTTGATTAGTACCCATTACTGGAATTAGAACACAAACTATAAATGTTGGACCCTATGCGTTTGATTTGTGGGAATATTGCAATCACGATGATAAAGCTTTGGATTTTACGCGTAAGACGTATATTTGGCTTGGTTAAAGTTTCGATTTTTGTAGCACAAGTTCTTTTTTCTAGGTTATGAGTCATCCAATGAAGTGAATGCCAAGTATATGAATGCTGTTACATTAGAATTATTGAAGCAGAGATATCTCACATTCTTAAAAATGTTTTTTTTGGGGTTCTCAGATGGATTTCAAAGCACAAGATGTTCAAGCACTTCTTAGTCAACAATCGGTTGGCAGAGTTAATGTGTTCGGCGACATCTTCCTACGTCACATTCCAGCGAATAATTCTTATGGCCTCGAGGAAATGGATGTTTCCATCAGAGTGTCTAAACGTCAGAGAGGAGGTAATTCATAATCAAAGTATGTTAAGAATTCAAAACTGATCACAATTAATATACTCCCTCCGTCCCAGCTCAAACACCCCATATTCCATTTCGGGACGTCCCACCTCAAACACCCCATCTATTTTGGGACATGTTTCTCCTCCTACTTTTATTAAATTATTACATCCTCTCTCACATTATCTCTCCTACTTTTATTAATCCTCACATTCTCTCTCCTCCTTTTTCCTAATATTACCCCACCCAACTTACTATATCAATTTTTCTTATTCCACTACAAAAACGGGTCGGGGTGTTTGAGCTGGGACGGAGGGAGTATTGTTTTGCTAAATGGGTAGCCAAATAAGTTTAGTTTTGGAATTGAATTGAGTTTGCTAGAACTGTTGATGTTGGGCATATCAATATAATTTTATCCCAGAATCTGCCCATAGCTGATCATTACAGCTGCATAATAGATAGTCATATTTTCATTTCAGATTGTCTGGAAAAGCTGTGACGGAACTGGTGTGCGAGATTTTATTGGGCCTCCTCAGTAAATCAATCAAGGTTTTCACTACTATGTTTTAATTGGGTATAGTTCGTCTTTGGTGATGGCTTTGTGGTCCATTGTACTGGTTTTGAAATCTTCCTTCAATCTATTGGGAGCGAAAGAATTGACACACATATTGGGCATTGCAGAATACAAATCCAATTTAATAAGTTCTTTATGGTTGTCGAATGAGCCATTGAAGGAGAAGAAACAATCGGCATGATCAAAATCATTGGAAATAATATTGTAAGCCGACCTTGCTTAAATTTACTTGGGTCCTGTTGAAAGTGAGTTTTTCGAAGGACAGTTACTCAGGTAGCCTCGCCGAATACCTGCACAAAGGGAGCCCGGTTTTCACCAGGCGTCGCCCCTCCGACGCTCAAGTCAGTAAGGGGGCTCGAGAAGGGGTGGCAAATAAGACAAGGATTGCCTTTTATGCGTAAATCAAGAGAATAATCAGAGAATGTCAGAATTTGTGTAAGAACCTGATTTTGATGGGTCATAAAGGGGGTATTTATAGTGATAGAGGGGGACCTCGGAATAATCCTAGGTTTCCCCACTCCATCTTGACCCTTTATTTCCCTCTCATCCAAGGGCTGTCCTTGAATGAGACTTTTTTGCATTACATGGGCTTTTACTAAGGTTTACTTTCTAAGGGCTATGGCCCAACCACAAAGTGGTACCAACAAAGCCTCTCGGATCGTGGTCGCTTCCCTCGCTGTCAGCGAAGGCGGACTCAACGGGAGCGACCAGGGTACGACCCCTGACCGCCCTTTATCGAGGTCTACTTTGTGGATCTAGGTAAAGCCATGTAATGTAATCGTGCCCTTTCGAGGCGTTGTCTGTCTTTCTGATCTTGAATCGGCTTTCGAGGGAGTGATGGCTCGAACAGAGAACTTGTTCGAAAATTTCACCGTTTTCGAGTCCTCAATCCCTCGCCTGGGAGAGGTCGAAAATTTCACCCTTTCCGAGGAAGTGATGGCTCGAACTAAGAACTTATTCGAAAATTTCACCCTTTTCGAGTCCTCAATCCCTCGCCTGGGAGAGGTCGAAAATTTCACCCTTTCCGAGGAAGTGATAGCTCGAACTAAGAACTTGTTCGAAAATTTCACCCTTTTCGAGTTCTCAATCCCTCGCCTGGGAGAGATCGAAAATTTCACCCTTTCCGAGGGAGTGATGGATCGAACCAAGAACTTGTTCGAAAATTTCACCCTTTTCGAGTTCTCAATCCCTCGCCTGGGAGAGGTCGAAAATTTCACCCTTTCCGAGGGAGTGATGGCTCGAACCAAGAACTTGTTCGAAAATTTCACCCTTTTCGAGTACTCAATCCCTCGCCTGGGAGAGGTCGAAAATTTCACCCTTTCCGAGGGAGTGATGGCTCGAACCAAGAACTTGTTCGAAAATTTCACCCTTTTCGAGTCCTCAATCCCTCGCCTGGGAGAGGTCGAAAATTTCACCCTTTCCGAGGGAGTGATGGCTCGAACCAAGAACTTGTTCGAAAATTTCACCCTTTTCGAGTCCTCAATCCCTCGCCTGGGAGAGGTCGAAAATTTCACCCTTTCCGAGGGAGTGATGCGCTACAATCCGAGCCCCTGTCTCGTTGTTCACAATTTTAATTTCACCTCCAGAATAATAATTTGTTGCTAAATTTTGAATTAACGAAATTCGAATTTCGAAAATTTCAAAATTTAAATATTGTAATTATTATTCTCGGGAGTTGGCGGAAATTTGAACAGTTCCCAATGCCAACCGTCCCTAGATTCCCGCAAAAGCAACCTCGGGAACACACGAAAACTTTTCGTCTCCTGTGCCGTAATGATGACTGACGGCGTTTGGGAAGTTGTGTAAAAGCATGCGCTTTTACCAATTTGCCCTTGACTTCACTTCCCTATAAATAGAGGAGCTTCACTCAAATCATTTTCACTTTCACTCACTTTCATTTCCAAAGTTTTTCCTTCGTACATCACCAAAACACCGAGCTGCATCCGAGTCCATTCCGAGCCGATATCCGAGTCGAAGACCCTATTTTTCCGGCGATTTTTTTTCCTCGATTTCCTTCGACTTTCCTGCTCGCACTACTCCTATCAAATTTCCGGTAAGTCCGTCTCTTTTATTCGGTTTTCTCGTTTACTTTTGCACTTTGTCCGGTTAGTTTGCGTTGTTGCCGTTGTCATTCTACATGTCCGGTGACGATCTCGGGTTGTCGGTCCCGCTCCGGCGGCAAAAAGCTGCCAGCCGAGCGTTCGGGGATTGGAATTCAGATAACACCTGACAAATCCGCTCGGTTTCGAGGTCGGCGATGAGAAGCGGTCCACCCTTCGCGCCGACTCGCTTCTCTCGCATCGATCCTTCGATTTTTTCGACTTTTGTCGACCCGTCGAGTGTTGGGTGTTGCAGATCCGTCATCGGAGATAGTGAGGGGTAACGGCTCGCACAAAGCGAGTACATAACTACCTTCTCTCTTTTTCTCAGATGGCTCGGACCAAGCAAACTGTTCGCCTTTACTCGGGGTTTATGAACGACCCGAGGATGGCCCGAAGTGCCTATATGCCTAACTCGGTTGTTTACCCCTCGCAGGAGCCACGCGAAGTTATGCCTCCTCGACCAGCTGTCCGAGTCACAAATAACACCTTTACTAAAGCAGTCATTGATCCGGTCTGGCGTGCATCTCAGACGCCTGAGGTCGTCCGGGCTTTCTGTACGGCCAATCACATCCAGCACCCGCTCGTACTGGTCGTGCCAGACGAGGGGTCAGTCTGCTCTGAACCGCCGAGTAACTGCCTCGCGGTATACGCACAGGCGTTCGCTTATGGGTTTCGAGTGCCCCTCAACCCGTTTTTGGAGGAAGTATATAACCACTACAATATCTGCCCTTCGGAGCTCACCGTTAATGCACACATTACCCTTTCGGGTTTTGTAATCGGTGTGCTTGGATACCGATTTCTCTCAACCTCTTCCGATCCCTTCATAACATCTCCAACGACTGTTAAACCACGATCGGGCCTGGGCCGCACCCGGTAGGAGGAGAGAGAGTCCACGTCATAAACCGAAGGAGGTTCCAACCTAAAACCAATTGGCAATAGGTGGAGTAACTCCTTGGTTTATATACATGTCATCTCTCTCCTCTTTTTCCAACGTGAAACACTCACAGGTGGAGCTTTCTAACACTCCCCCTCACGTGTGAGTTCCCTTTTTTACTAGCAGACTGGGCTTAGGGGCTAGCCGGGGCTCTTCCAGCTCTCTTCGGCTCCCTTCTTATCTTGCCCATCTGCGCAGACTGGACCTTCACAGGCTCACCGGGGCTCTTCTGGCTCTCTTCGATAGCACCGCAAACCGGGGCTCTTCTAGCTCTCTTCGGCTGCGTAAACTTGGTCCATCTGCAATGGGCCCAGTTCATCTTCTTGAGTACCAGGTCTTCAACCATGGGCTCTGATACCATGTTAAACCACGATCGGGCCTGGGCCGCACCTGGTAGGAGGAGAGAGAGTCCACGTCATAAACCGAAGGAGGTTCCAACCTAAAACCAATTGGCAATAGGTGGAGTAACTCCTTGGTTTATATACATGTCATCTATCTCCTCTTTTTCCAACGTGGGACACTCACAGGTGGAGCTCTCTAACAACGACCAATGGGGATTCAAGAATTTTGCCGTTCGCGGCGCGACCAATACCTATAGCATAGTGACCCATCCTCCGAAGCCTCAGAAAGAACCGGAAAGGAAGAATAGGTTCTACTGGCTTACCACCGCTGACGGTTCGCCTCTCAACAACAAAATTCGAGTGGCCATTCGGTCTTCGGGCTCTCGGCTGGTGAACAACTCCATCCCTCGGCTTAACCGAGCGGAGGAGAGTTCTACTTTGTATTTCCAACAGAAGTTGGAGCCGCAGCTCGAGGACCTCACCTGGGTCCTGAGCGAAGAGATGTTGAACGAGTATCAGTGGCTCGCATACTCGGGTCTGATCCTTCCTGCCAGCGAGGAGGAGGAGTGTATGTGTCATGTTGTGTCTCGCTTTTCACCTTTTTGCTCTTCTCCAATTCGCTGACCAAGTCTTTTTTGCAGTACGCATCAGCGATCAAGTGTCGAGTGACCTGCATTATTGGCATAAAAGCATGCCGAACCTTAATCGGTTGATGGCTCAAAGGGCCCGAAGGCAGAGCTCTCGGAGCCAGCGAGAAGCGGCTCAAGCACAAGCTGCTCAGCCTCCTCGTGACGAGCGTGTCCGATCGACCGGGGGTTGCTCAGCTGGTGAGCGAGCACCTCAGTCGCCTCGTCCTCCGCCCTCCAGCTCAGCTCCTCCTCGCACTCCACAGGGGACCTCGTCTCGCAATTCACAGGAGCCGGTCCTCCAGGTCACTCCTGTGTCGATGCATGCACCGGCTGGAACCGGTTCGAGAACTGTTCCGAGGCAGAGGGCCTCGGGTGTCGTCCTTCGGGAACTGACCTCGGCTGGCTTCGAGGCGGTTTCTCTCTCGTCTTCTGAAGGCGAGGAGGCAGAGGTAACTCCTTCGCTTTTGATACTTTGCACTTGTGTTTTTGTAACAATTCTAACTGATGTACTTCTTTCAGGCTCGGCGCCGAGAGAAGAGGCCGCTCGATGAGGGCGAGACTTCGGCTGCGAAGAGGCTGGATGTCGGGGGCTCGGCTACTCAAACATGTAAGACTTTGGAGGAGTTTGAACAACTGTTAATAGAGTCCGAACGGAACCTTCCTAATTTTGGATTTCTTGCTGATGTAGTGGCTCAGCTCGAGGCGTGGACAGCGCCTCTCCTCCCTGACTTGTCGTTCATAAGGGGTCGCCCAATGACAATGTTGTAGGCACATGGTATGTCTATGATGACAAACTCAACGTGAGCTCGCCTCATGTCAGCTCCTTGGCCAATAGCTCCTGGGAGGCGGATCGTCCCCATCGGGTAGATGGTCTGCCCTCCAAAGGCAACTATCGGCTCGCGGAGCGGTGTGATATCCTTCGCTGTATACTTCAACTTCAGAAGGCATTCATAAGTCATTATATCCACCGACGAGCCCGTGTCCACCAATGACCTCCTCACTTGCTTGTTGGCCACCTGCATGATGATCACCACCGGATCATCGTGAGGTGTCCGAACATTCTTCACATCCGACTGTTGAATTGTCATGGTTGGTATTTTGATTTCGGGAAGCATCGTCGCGACCGAGTTCACGAAGAGCCTCCAATTGGTCTTTCGACCACGTCGGCTCGGTTCTCCGCTAGCGAAGCCTCCCGAGATTGTATTGATTACACCAGGACTCCGAGCCCTGGCTCCATTTCCTGCCTGGCCGCCACCGCGAGCCCCTCTCTGGTTGTTCTGCTTATACCTATCCCTTTGGCCTCTCAGGCGCTTCAGGTAACGGTTCAGCAACCCATTGTCAGGTAGCTTATCGAGCGCCTCCTCGAGGTCATTGCAGCTCGCTGTGGCATGGCCATTTTCCATATGATACTCGCAGAACAGGTTCATATTCCTCCGATCGTCCTGTGTCATGGGTCGAGGAGGCCTTAACTGGTCCGAATCCTTGATCGTCATGAACACAGTTCTGAGGGAAGTGTTGAACTTATATGGCTTCTTGTGAATAGGCGGGCCGAGTCGATCCTGGAGTCGCCCTCGAGAGGCTGAGGGCTCACCATACCCAGATCGGTTTAAAATGGCGGCATTGATGTGAGCGGCTGCCCGCCTGTAAGCTTGTTCGAGCGTCTTGGCCTCGCGCTTCACTAAATCATATTTGCACTTCCCCTCGGCCATGCCATTCACCAGTGCACTTACACCCATCTCGTCGGTCAGGTTGGCAATGTGTGTGGCGGTCGAGCGGAACCTCTGGATATAGTCATCAAGGGATTCTTTGTCTCCTTGCTTTACCGCTGTCAAGTGAATTGGCGTCTTTTTCCTCGTTTTACTGGTCACAAAGTGCCCAGTAAACTTCTTCTTCAACCCAGACCACGAACGGATGCTACCCGGTGGCAACTTGTCAAACCACCGTTGAGCGATACCAGACAGCGTGGTCGGGAACAGCCGGCAAATGGTTGCCTCGTCCTCGGTCATATAGCCAATATTATGCATGTACGAAGAGGTATGATCGAACGGGTCCTCGACCCCGTTGTACTCTGTCATCTTGGGTTTCTTCACCCCTGACACCCTCTCGGCCTCGAGAATCCATCTCGCGAAAGGTGAATCGGCGGTGAAAGTTCTTCGGATGCGATGAGACTTGTGGGAATGGTGCCTTGAACTTGCCTCGCTCTCCGAAGCAGACTGCGAATCATCACTCGTGTGGTCCGAGCTGATATCTCGGGTCGCGTTTTTGGAGGGTTTCGGCGCATGAGTCTTCCGCCGAGGAGAGATCGACTTTCTCACACTCCCTCGGGGTCGCTCCGTGTGTGCCTTTGGCTTCCTCGGGGTGGTTCGTCCTCGACGAGGACTTCCTTACCCTTGTCCTTTGCACCGATTCCCTGATACTTCAGCTGCGAGGCCTGGGTCGCCTCTCTCTCCTCTCTCCTCCATTTTAGCGTGTTAATGGTGTCTCTCAGCTCCTCAGGCTGGGGGTGTTTAGGTCTGTGCTTCTCGTAGATGTCTCTTATCCTCTAGACGGCCGCCGCCGTTCGCTGAGAAGGTGTCTTCCGAGGGCCCCACTTATGCTTGCACGACGCGGGCACCGCCTCAACAGTAGGTGTCACAACCTGAACGGCCATACGATTCTCCAGCTCGGCCATACGCTCGCTCATTTGGTTCTGCCTCTCGGATTGCTCATTCAGCTTGGCTCGGGCATCGAATAGCTCCCTCATCATAGCTATCTCTTGGGGGCGGGCCCTGCTTTCCATCACCTCCTCCTCATACTCCTCGTCGTACACCTCCACGTTCTCCTCGGGAAGAGGTTGCGCTTCTCCTCGGGGCGCTGACCGCTCGTCCTCGAGCGTCCTTGACGGGCCCTCGCCGGGGGCGCTAGGACGCGAGAGGTTCGGGTCAGCGGGTCCCAGGATGGGTGTCTCGCTCGCAACGGCTCCTCTCGAACGTGCGGGTCGGCCTCTCGGTGCCATCTCTTCTCGGCTCGCTTCGGGTACTCTCGAACGACTATTCCTGCGAACTGTCCCCACAGACGGCGCCACTTGTTAGAAGTGAGTTCTTCGAAGGACAGTTGCTCGGGTAGCCTCGCCGAATACCTGCACAAAGGGAGCCCGGTTTTCACCAAGCGTCGCCCCTCCGACGCTCAAGTCAGTAAGGGGGCTCGAGAAGGGGTGGCAAATAAGACAAGGATTGCCTTTTATGCGTAAATCAAGAGAATAATCCGAGAATGTCAGAATTTGTGTAAGAACCTGATTTTGATGGGTCATAAAGGGGGTATTTATAGTGATAGAGGGGGACCTAGGAATAATCCTAGGTTTCCCCACTCCATCTTGACCCTTTATTTCCCTCTCATCCAAGGGCTGTCCTTGAAGGAGGCTTTTTTGCATTACATGGGCTTTTACTAAGGTTTACTTTCTAAGGATTATGACCCAACCACAAAGTGGTACCAACAGGTCCCTATAGAATCAGTGAAATCTTATAACTTGCTTGAATTTACTTGGGTTCCTATACCAATTTTTTTTTTTAAAAAACATGTGCAAATAACTGAAAGTTATTTAGCCCCTAATTAGACTCCTCTAATTAGTACTTAATTACCCCTAATTAAGTTTAGCTAGGATCTTTTGTTGCATGTAAGATTAAAGCATAAATAAGGTGATAAAACATATTTTTATACCTTAATGAAGAGGAATTTTGACCTTCCTTCAAAAGAAGGATCTTGAGCTGCTAATTAATGGGGATCCTCCTCCTTAGTCTTGAGTTTCCAAGTTAGGAAACCTCCTCTCTTGATCCACCAAAGAAGCTCTCCAAAAATCTCACTAAAAGACTAGTTTTTATGAGATTTTAACCCTAAAACCAAAATAAAATTAGCTAACACTTTAGCTAATGTTATTCTAGGTTTAGTAAAGTGTTTTGATCAAGTTTTTATTGACATGCAATGAAGAAAACTTGATCTAGAAGGTGTTTGAAGTTGGCTGATTTTTAGAGAAAAAGAAGGGTTTTCTCTCAAATCCTCTCTCTAAAACTTGTTGTATTTGTGAAAAATGATGTAAGTAATGTGTTTTGACCACAAAACACATTATATATAGTGGTGGTGGCAAAATGACCATTTTGCCCTTACTAAATATACCCCTTAACATCTTATGTTACATTTTGGGTATAATTTGTACACTTATTTCTTTAAGTGTTAGTTAATTATTATATCTCTATATAATAATTACTAATTACATCATTTTAAGCTAAAATTACAACTCTTTGTAATTTAAATAGCTAATTGTCAATTTTGACAATTTACACAAAAACTATAATTTATTCGACTTGAGTTCAGAACTCTTAAAACACTATCCGACATAATCAGTTAACTCTTTAACTGATACATTAGGGTTTATATTATATTGTATTAAATACAAATATAATATCTTCTGGAGAAACTATCTTTATTAGTGTGACCGGGAGGGATCAGTTGATTACCGCCGTCAAAACGACAATAACGTCAAACTCTAGCCAGCCAACCGTTATCGATTTACGTTAATCAACTGACTTAATATATATAATATATCCCAGGTTTATTCCTAATTAGATTTAATTAGTCAACGCATTATTGTCGGAGGACACCTACTCCAACAATCTCCCACTTGTCCGAGACAAGTCATGCGTTACCGATTCTCTTGTCCGTTACATCTCCCACTCAATGCGAAGTATCTTTCAGGTCGAACTTGCATTGGATCTTTATCAAAAGTGGTTTTCTCGATCTGGATTATGACTGTCTTACCGGAATATCTATCATAGATCTCTTCCGAGCGTGGCCACGCATTTCAGTCACAATTCCTCGAGTGGCCCAAAGATGTTATACCCTGACGTGGGTGGACAATCCCGTCTTGACATATTTTCTTTGTTTCATACAGTAGGTAATGACCCAATAGAAGCCCTTTTAGCCTCCTTTTACGGCACGACTTAGAACATAAATCAAAGTCACCGCCTGCTGCATAAACTCAGACAAACAATCTCAGGTCGAAAGAATCGACTAATAGGAATAATATAGATTACCTCGTCACGACCAGACACAAAGGTTCTATAATTGGTCAAATGTCTGACAGAGTGTCAACTACAGTCCGTCTATGTAATCGGTTATTCATCTCTATGAATCCATGATCATTGAACTAGTCATCAACCGACTTACAATCTAGTCAATTGAGACGTCACCTCATTTTATGACTAGAGACAGCATACACTGTTAATCCTGTTCACTTAATAGGGTTCAAATCGTCTCCACGACCTATTAGGAATCAACAGAGCATATATATAATTCAGCATTTTATTAAAACTGAATTAATAAAAGAGTTCAATAAAACTTAAAACGATGAATTTAATTATCATATATGTAAAAGGTAATACACTTATTAACTATTACAACATATAATCTAACACATGTCAGGCATACGCCTCAAACCCATCGAGGCAATATGACCATTGTGTTTAGCCTGTGATAATGGTTTGGTTAAAGGATCAGCGATATTATCGTCTGTCCTAACCTTACAAATCGATATATCTTCTCGTTCCACAAAGTCTCTAATTACATGGAACTTCCTGAGTACATGTCTAGATTTGTTACTAGATTTAGGCTCTTTAGCCTGAACTATTGCTCCACTGTTGTCGCAATAGACTGGAATAGGATCCGCTGCTGTAGGGACTACATTTAATCCTTCCAGGAATTGCCGGATCCAAACTGCCTCTTTTGCAGCTTCTGACGCCGCAAGATACTCAGCCTCCGTTGTAGAATCCGCAGTCACCGATTGCTTGGTGCTCTTCCAGCATATAGCTCCACCATTCAGTATGAAAACATATCCTGATTGAGATTTTGAATCATCTCGATCTGTTTGGAAACTAGCATCCGCATAACCCTCTACACGAAGCTCAGAATCCCCTCCATAAACTAAGAACGTGTCCTTAGTCCTTCTTAGGTATTTAAGGACGTTCTTAACGGCTATCCAGTGGCTCTCGCCTGGATTGGCTTGGTAACGACTTGTCATACTCAAAGCATATGACACGTCTGGACGCGTACACATCATAGCATACATGATCGAACCGATTGCGGAAGCGTAAGGTTTCGATTTCATGCGTTCAATATCCTCAGGTTCAGTTGGACATTGAGATTTACTCAAAGTTATCCCACTTCCCAGAGGTAAAAAGCCTCTTTTAGAGTCTTTCATATTGAACCTGTCAAGAATCTTATCAATATAAGTTTCTTGACTTAACGCTAGTATTCTTTTTGATCTATCTCTGTAAATCCGAATACCTAGGATGCGTTGCGCTTCTCCTAAATCCTTCATCTGGAAATGTTTCCCGAGCCAGTCCTTAACGGAGTTAAGCATGGGGATATCATTCCCGATGAGTAATATGTCATCTACATATAGGATTAGGAGAGTTACTTTACTCCCACTAAATTTCATGTATAAACAAGGTTCCTCGACACTTCGAGTGAAACCATTTTGTTTAATCACATGGTTGAACCGATGGTTCCAACTCCGAGATGCTTGCTTAAGACCATAAATGGATCTCTTAAGTTTGCAAACTTTCTTAGGATTGTTTGGATCAATAAAACCCTCAGGTTGTGTCATATACACTTCCTCTTCCAAAAACCCATTTAGGAAGGCGGTTTTAACGTCCATCTGCCATATCTCATAATCATGAAAAGCAGCAATCGCTAAGATTATCCGAATAGATCTAAGCATTGCAACTGGCGCAAAGGTCTCGTCATAGTTTAAACCATGAACTTGTGTGAAACCTTTAGCTACCAATCGAGCTTTGAAAATATCTTGATTTCCATCCATGCCGGTCTTGATCTTAAAGATCCATTTGCACTGAAGAACCTTGGTTCCTTCAGGCAAGTTAACCAAGTCCCATACTTGATTCTCGTACATGGAATCTATCTCGGATTTCATTGCCTCCAGCCATTTAGCAGAATTCGGTCCAGTCATGGCTGCTCTGTAGGTTGCAGGCTCATTGCTTTCTAGAAGCAAAAAGTGATCACCACCATCCTCGATCACACCTAGGTATCGATCTGGTGGGTGGCTTGATCTGCCTGACCTTCTAGGAGTGGAAAATGGAACCACAGAGTTAGACGATTCAGGAATGTCTTCTGGCAAAACATCCTGAGCCTCATTATGCATTTGTGGCTCCTGAACTTCACTAAGTTCAAATTTTCTCCCACTCTGTCTTTTAGAAATAAATTCCTTTTCTAAAAAGACAGCATCTCGAGACACAAAAACTTTGTTCTCTAGACGATTGTAGAAGTAATATCCTCGAGTATGTACAGGATAACCTACAAAGAGACATTTATCAGATCTTTGTGCAAGCTTATTGTCAGTCTTATTTTTGACATATGCTTCACAACCCCAGATCTTGATAAATGAGAGGTTCGGAACTTTTCCTCTCCATAACTCATATGGAGTTTTCGGAGCTGATTTAGTCGGGCATCTATTGAGTGTGAAAATGGCAGTTTGGAGAGCAAAACCCCAGAATGAATCAGGAAGCTCAGTCTGACTCATCATTGATCTAACCATATCCAACAGGGTACGGTTTCTTCTTTCGGCTACACCATTTAATTGTGGTGTACCAGGAGGTGTAAGCTGTGATATGATTCCACAGTCTTTCAGATGAATATCAAAGTCATTACTGAGATATTCACCTCCCCGATCTGATCGTAAGGCCTTGATCTTCTTTCCTAATTGGTTTTCTACTTCCTTTTGAAATTCTATAAATTTCTCAAGTACCTCACTTTTATATTTAATTAGGTAGATGTAGCCATATCTACTAAAATCATCTGTAAAAGTGACAAAGTAGTCATAACCTCCTCTAGCAGTGATTGTCATTGGACCGCAAACATCTGTATGAATGAGGGCCAATAAATCACTGGCTCGTACTCCTTTTCCTGAAAAAGGTGCTCGAGTCATCTTGCCTATAAGACAAGATTCGCATGTTCCATATGATCCAAAATCAAATGGTTTGAGAACTCCATTGGCTACGAGTCTCTCAATGCGTTTTTCGTTTATATGCCCTAAACGACAATGCCAAAGGTAGGATTGATCGGGATCTCCTATTTTGAGCTTTTTATTTGTTACATGATAGACCTCATTTGTCAAATCTAAAATGTAAATACCGTTTATAGATTTGGTTGTTCCGTACACCATATCATTAAACGAGAAGGTACAACTGTTGTTTCGTATTGAAAATTCAAAACCTTCAGCGTCTAAAACAGAAACCGAAATTATATTCTTACTTAGAGTTGGTACAAAATAGCAGTTATTTAGATACAACTCTAGCCCAGAGGCCAGTGACAGAATATACGTTCCTACTGATACGGCGGCTACTTTAGCTCCATTCCCGACACGGAGGTCAACTTCACCTTTTGCCAGCCGACGTGCCTTCGTCAGCCCCTGCAAGTGATTACAAAGGTGAGATCCACATCCAGTGTCCAATACCCAGGACGTGGTACTTGCATAATTAATGTCTATCATATATATACCTGGTTTTGACTTCTTCTCCTCCAGGTACTGTGGGCAATTTCGCTTCCAATGGCCGAAATTTCCACAATGGAAGCATTTTTGTTCAGGAGTCGCGCCTCTCTTAGCAATAGAATTGTTGCCCGAAGCAACTTTTCCTTTTCCTTTGCCTCGCGCGGGTTTCTTACCCTTCCCCGCACCCTTCTTGAACTTCCCTTTTTGTTTTACCGCCATGGATAAAACATCTTTATTCGCGCTCCCACTTGACACCAAATCCCTCTCATGTTGTACAAGCATGGCATGCAATTCATGAAGATTTTTCTTTAAATCATTCATGTTGTAATTCGTCCTAAAAGGATCGAATGTTGCAGGCAAAGAATTAAGCAGACGGTATACCGCAAAATCTTCAGAAATTGGGCATCCTAACTTCTCAAGAGTTTCAACATTCTCAATAAATTTGAGAATATGAGGACCAACTGGTTGGCCCTTTGAGAGCTTAGTCTCAAAGAAACTCGAAGCTGCTTCGTATTGAAGTATTCGCGGCTTTTGCGAGAAACTAGTCGTAAGCCGAGCGAATATTTGATACGCACTGAAATCAATCATGCGTTTCTGTAAACGCGGGTGCATAGCAAAAATCAATACATTCTTAATCTGGTCAGATTCATGCTTGTACTCTTCATACATTTGTATCATATCAGGGGTGGCATCGGGACCTGGAGCGGGAATTGGGGGTTCGTATAGAAAACGTTGTTTTCTATCAGATTGAAGGGCTAATCGCAGGTTTAACTCCCAATCAGTAAAATTGCTTCCATCCTCCTTTAGTTCATTCTTTTCCATAAAATTACGAAGCCAGGAGTCTTTGGATATTACTGAATTGGACATTTGAGCCATTTTTGACTTTAAACTACAACGTGGGAAAAACAATCGATTAAATTCATCGTCAAATTCACATTAAAATAATTATTTGTGAATTTAGGCATTTATATAATGATCTCTCTAAATTATATAAACGATTCCGAGATCCGATCTTATATAAATCTAGGCACGCGGAGGGCGATACATCCTAAATTTATGTAATTTCGGTGAACCAACTCATGATTGATTCTACACTTAGAACTCTCGGTTGATCGATTTCAACTAAATCAATCCTTTAGTCCCGGATTGCAAGACTTGTATTACAAATCACGTCAAGATTAAACCAAAATTCACTCGTAATAACTCTTTATTAACCTACTCCCCCAAGGTAAAAAGGAAACACCCCGCTAGGGCGAGCGTGCCCCTAATGAACAAGGGTTGCATAGGTGTGAATTGTGGAAGGACTAAATCTCGATTTTAATTTTTTTTGTGAGAGATCTTGTCATATTTTATCTATCGCTTTTAAGTGAACTAATTCTAGCGAGTCGCGGATAATGGATATGACAATGTGGGATTTGCGTTTGGTTATAATTGTGCGAAAATTAAACCAAGCATGCATCAAATAAATCCAAGTCCTAGTATGGCCATAAGACTAGAACCTAATAAAAGCAATTAAACCTAAACTAGGCTTCAAAAGCTTCAAAGGCTCCGTCTTCAATTCGATCTCGAGTCACCAACTATTGGCTCCGTGAAAAGCGTCGGTCTTCAATATAAACAAATGTACATATGGACTATCCTATTATACATTTTTGAAAAATAAGGAAATTAAATATTATTACAAACCGGCGATACGAGATCGCAATTATTACAAATGAATCGGATACCGTCCTTACATTTCGGTACAGTACCGATACTATAGTACTCTATGGCCATACTATACTTAGAATCATGCAAATAAGACCGAAAATCAGATTTTCAACTTTACAGTACAAGCAACCCGGTAAATTTAGGAATTTCCGATTCTAACTTATTAGAATCAATAATCAACACTTAAAACACCTTTTAAGTTTAAACTAACCACCAACAAATTAGTTTTTCAATATTTAGTCTCCACTAAAATTGAATTAATTAGTTTAATTTGATTGTATTTGCTAACTATTTGTCCAAAAAACACATAATAAACCCGAAAATATCTAAATAAATCATAACTAATTATGAAAAAAAATTTAGAAATTATTTCATTATGTGATTTAAGCTCACAACCAGTAGCTTATTAAGGACAAAATATGCAAAATTATTTTGGTCATTTTCTCTTAAGAAATCAATTTTCCACCATTTATATTATTACTAATTAATAACAAATGGCCAATTAAAATTATGAAATAATTTCTGGAAATTATACTCATTATAATTCTGGAAAAATTATAAATTTCTTAAATTACAAAAATCAACATGCATGTTAATCTAATTACCAATTAATTAGAAAATAGCATAAATCTTGTAAAAACAACCAAAAATAAGCAAAAAATAGCAAATAAATTCCTAAAATACCATAATTTCGGTTGGAGCATCCACATGCCCAAAACATCACATGCAACTTTAGTTTATATGATAAAACCAATTTTTATCATTAAAAATTAATTAAGTTACCAATTAACCTAATTAAAGCTTAAAATTAACATGCAACTTAAACCGATGCTCTGATACCACATGAAAGTTATTTAGCCCCTAATTAGACTCCTCTAATTAGTACTTAATTACCCCTAATTAAGTTTAGCTAGGATCTTTTGTTGCATGTAAGATTAAAGCATAAATAAGGTGATAAAACATATTTTTATACCTTAATGAAGAGGAATTTTGACCTTCCTTCAAAAGAAGGATCTTGAGCTGCTAATTAATGGGGATCCTCCTCCTTAGTCTTGAGTTTCCAAGTTAGGAAACCTCCTCTCTTGATCCACCAAAGAAGCTCTCCAAAAATCTCACTAAAAGACTAGTTTTTATGAGATTTTAACCCTAAAACCAAAATAAAATTAGCTAACACTTTAGCTAATGTTATTCTAGGTTTAGTAAAGTGTTTTGATCAAGTTTTTATTGACATGCAATGAAGAAAACTTGATCTAGAAGGTGTTTGAAGTTGGCTGATTTTTAGAGAAAAAGAAGGGTTTTCTCTCAAATCCTCTCTCTAAAACTTGTTGTATTTGTGAAAAATGATGTAAGTAATGTGTTTTGACCACAAAACACATTATATATAGTGGTGGTGGCAAAATGACCATTTTGCCCTTACTAAATATACCCCTTAACATCTTATGTTACATTTTGGGTATAATTTGTACACTTATTTCTTTAAGTGTTAGTTAATTATTATATCTCTATATAATAATTACTAATTACATCATTTTAAGCTAAAATTACAACTCTTTGTAATTTAAATAGCTAATTGTCAATTTTGACAATTTACACAAAAACTATAATTTATTCGACTTGAGTTCAGAACTCTTAAAACACTATCCGACATAATCAGTTAACTCTTTAACTGATACATTAGGGTTTATATTATATTGTATTAAATACAAATATAATATCTTCTGGAGAAACTATCTTTATTAGTGTGACCGGGAGGGATCAGTTGATTACCGCCGTCAAAACGACAATAACGTCAAACTCTAGCCAGCCAACCGTTATCGATTTACGTTAATCAACTGACTTAATATATATAATATATCCCAGGTTTATTCCTAATTAGATTTAATTAGTCAACGCATTATTGTCGGAGGACACCTACTCCAACAATAACTAGCTTAATATCCTGAAATAGTAAGAAATCCATGCTGGAAGTAGGATAGTAGTATATGCAAGAAGAGTAATTAAGCTTGAGGCTGGTCAAAGGATAATATTTTGATTGGAGGAATTGACCTTAAGCTGCTCCTTGACGTTATTCTCAAATCAGCTGCACTCGCACAGTCGAGGTCACACTGTCTAAAGCTGTAGTACCAAAAGAGATATAGGGTTGTTAGCGAGTGAATTTCATGTGTTTCTCTGTTAGGGTGGTAACGAGAGTATATTTTCAGTATGCGTGTTTACTTTGTAAGGCTATCGCCCTGCTGTGTTTCTCTTTCTTTATGGCGATGCTGATGACGGCCGTTATGGAGTCGGAAGGCCGATTCGTGCTGCCGTGGTGCTATTTATAACGCCCCTTTCCCCCTGTGTCCGAGTTGGTTGGTGTTGTTTATTTTGCTTAGTCGTTTGTTCGATAAAATAAGGTTGTGTGTTTGATTGGTTTTGCTCACCCTTTCGTTTGATTTTGTAGTTATGTTCTGATGATCGTTTAATGTTGATAAACGGTCGGTTTCTAATCGATTCTGTTGCATGTCCCTTTGAATTCATGAGTCGTGCGTTCACTGCCCTGGTCCCTTGATTTCCTAACTCCCGTTTCAATTTCTTCCGCTAAATTAGTGCAGGAGCTCCTCCTATTCACTCTATCCCTCCTCTCTCACTATCCTCTTAATTCCAAAATCATACCTATTCAAATACTATTTAATCTGAGAAAGTATCAATTCAATCATTTTTATTGGAGGTCTGAAATTAAAGTTATGCAGATTAGTTTCAATTCCTTTGCTTGGGATCTGGCCTATGAGGGTCGGCTTGTGCGGTCGAATCTACAAAAGAATGATTGATGTCAATTTGTCGAACTCCAGAGGCTTTGAAAGTAATTCTTTTTCTTTCATTATGCTTGAATTTTTTGAGATCATAGCTAATATTGTCCTTTTTGTTTTAATTGTTGATCATGATTCAGTTATTCATTTCTTTGTATTGGTCATCATGATTTGTTTCACCGTTTTCACTATTTTTGGTTAATTTACTGATTTTTTTTTTTCTTTGTTGGTGTTGATCCTCATCCTGTTACCTTTCTGATGAATTGTTGGGAGAAGATAGTATATATCCTACTATGTTACTGTAACACCCCTTAATTTTAAGGATTTGTATTATTTGGGTGTTACCGTTTAAATATAATTTTGGAATTTAAATGGGTTTTATAATGTAAATTTTGGATTTAATTTAAAAGAAAAGAAAAAAAAGGGATTTATAATTATTTCAGAAATTGTTTTAAATTTCAAATTTACACATCAATTGTCAATTAAATCCCAATTTAATCCCATAATTATTTCCTAATATCTCTCCTCACTCTAATTACCCACTTAATTTCCCTGATCCCCTCCTCATACGTTATACAGTGTCCCTCTACATATAACGCCTATCTCCTCCCTTTTCATCTCCTATTCACGACATACCACATTCCCTACTCTCACTCTCGGTTTTCTGTTTCTCCGGCCACTGTCGCCGCCGCACCTGCCGCCTGCAGCCCGTGGACACTCCTTACTTGTCACCCTCGGCCTTAGGGCTGCTTGGTATCTCTCTTTCCTCACTCTAAGTTTGATAAACCCTAATTATTGGTTTATGATTTTGTTTATGAAAATCTGAGTTTATACCCAATCCTATGGTTTTAATTTATACTTTATACTATCATTATATCTTGTAAACAGTGGCGGAGCTTGGAGTGTATTTTGAGGGGGGCCAATACAAATATACTCATTTCAACCCGAAAAGATTTTTTTGTTTCTTTTTGCAGTTTTGAAGTGTTATGTTGGGGGTTATTTTTAAACCAAATAAATCCTTCACTTGCTGCAAAAATTAGTACGGAGTATATATTTCATTCTGCATTACAGTTTACCAACTCTACTTAATTTTAAGGCAAACGAGCCTTTTATTGGTCTACAAATAGCGTTTAACATGGCAACTCAAAAACGGAAAAAGAAATAGGAAAATCTCATTGAATCGGCGTAGTAGAAAGAAAATTAATCACATTACTAATTTTAACCATCATTAATGGTTCGAAACTTCTTTCCCCAAACATACTAACCTCATCATCGATGATCACCCACACCGGAAAAAGGAAAGAAAAAAAAAACTCTAATATAGGCTAAGAAGGCTAAATTTTAATTTTTAAATATGCCCTATTATTTCGATCTCACTTTGTCTCTTACTCTCTTTTCTTGTCATATGAGTAAATGTTTATACGGAAAAAGTTGTTCGCTCATATAATATAATGCAAAGTCACTAATAAAATTGGGAATGAATGTAATCATCATCCAAAAACCCCTTTTAATTCACATCTCACAATACAATTCGATTTCATAATGTAAATTATGTTAATAATTCAAAAAGATAAGGATTAGGGCTAACCTTGCCGCGGAGTAATTGAGTAACGCAACTAGGAGGAAAAATTCTCTCTGTAGAGAATGTAACAAAGCTTGAAAATGGAAAATAACAGCAGGGCCCGCATATACATGATTTGCACCCTAATTAACTGGTTATAAGACTTATAAGTAAGTGTATTCATATAATTGAGTAATTAACAAGTGTAAAATAGGTAGCCTCCAATAGTCCAATGGACTCCCAAAGAAACGTCACCTCACAAGTCACAATATTTGGCCCACTAGTTTTTATTTATGTTTTGTTTTCTACTACTATTATATGGAGTTTGGACTTGACTACTTTTGTAGGGGGGGGGGGGGGCAGCCCGTCAATATTTACAGATTTGGACTTGACTTTTGTAGCTCATTCACAGTTCCAGCCCAATGTCGGGGGGGGGGGGGGCCTAGCCCCAGCCCAGCTCTTCTAAGATCCGTCTCTGCTTGTAAATCATAATTGATGTTTCTTTTTACACTTGATAATTGAATTTGAGAATTTTACAAGGTATTGAGAATTTTAGAGTGGTGCACGTAGTGGTGAGCTTTAGGAGGTCAATTGATGTTTCTTTGTTTGACCTTTGAGTTTTTATGTCGGAATTTGGGGAAGGGGTTTTGCAGGGGCTGAATTGGTGCATAATCTAAGTGCTAATTATGTGGTTAAATTGTCTTATATTAAGGTAAAAGATGTATGTTTTATGGAGGTGTTTAGGGCTGATTTGTGGGTTGCTACGTGGTGTATTAGGGGCTGTGCTTAGGGCTGGTTGTATTGCTATTTCGCGTAGAATTCATGCTAAGTTCGTCGCCTAGTTTTATAATCGTTCGCTTATTGGTGTGGGTGTCATTGTGTGTTAATTTGATAATGTTTAAAGGTTGTTTATGGTGATTTAGTAATGTTATTAAGATAATTAGAAGGTTGTTGCTAGGTCATCTTGAGTTAAGTTGATAGATATTGCTTACTGGTGTTGAATGTTTGATGTTGGGATATTATGGTGGAAGTCGGAGGTTTATAAGAGGGGTTTAAGGGCTGATTTTGTGGTTAAAGTGATGTGAATAAGTATCGTTATGGTGTGTGACTTTGTAAAGCTCGTTTTCGAGTAACGTGGTTTTGGGGAATCGTTTGGTCGAATTTTGTTATACTTTGGTTTTGAGTTGGGGTTGTTTCTTTTTGGTTAAATAG
The DNA here is from genome assembly GCA_963457585.1 of Spergularia bocconei. Classification (NCBI taxonomy): domain Eukaryota; kingdom Viridiplantae; phylum Streptophyta; class Magnoliopsida; order Caryophyllales; family Caryophyllaceae; genus Spergularia; species Spergularia bocconei. The sequence continues at coordinate 14,956,655 of OY734946.1, read as the reverse complement.
CTTGCGGGTTCGAAGAGGTACCGTTCGTGGATTTTGGAAGAGATTGTTAGCGAGGAATTGGACGATTCGGTAAGAACGTTGACCCTCTTGAGCTTGTGTTGTTTTCTACGTAATTACTCGACTCTGATCCATATGAACATTTCGATAATAACTTCCGTAACTTGAGCATTATATATACGTACGTACAGAATCCTTCATCTTTTTGCCTTGTTTCGTAACCGGCAACGAGCCTTTTTCTTGTTATCATTCGGCAAAGGCCATAACTTGATTTTTATAGCCTCTGATCATGTGATTGGTATAATTCACCAAGCAGATAATAATTATCTTGTGTGTACGTAAGATTCGGAATATGCGAACTCGCGGATATGGGGTTAAATAATTAAGTACGTACGTAGTAGCTTGCTTTAATTGTTCTTTTGGACATGTTTAATCGGCCTTAAGGCCTGTCGCTTTGCTTTTGATTGATTTTGTACAGTTAGTACTTCTCTTGACGATGGGAATTTGATTTGGATATGTTTACTTACCCACTAGAGCGACGTTGTCCACGTTCTTGGGTGGCACGTCTATGTATATGGCCAATAATGTTATAAATGGTTTTCGACTAGGTAGCTCCTAGTTGCCTATAGACGTCCCCTATGAGTTGGTTCATCCTACTGTCCCTCATAGGGAAGTGTGCGCATACTTGAGTCTTATAGGATGGTTATGGTAGTGTTGATGCTCTAGTTGTGGTTCGGTTAGGGGTAGGACCCAACCAATAATATATATATGGGGTTCAGAATCGGTTTGTATTCTTACTATTCGAAATATTATTATTGTTAGGTTTATTGGTACTCTATATCATTCTTTTGTATTAAGTCTAATCTGTTCAGCTACGCGCCACCAAGGCGCGTATCTTCTTTTTTATTTCTCTATTGATTCTTACTCAGCCTGTTTGCTGACGTTCTTTGTTTGGGTTTGTTCCCTACCCTATTCTGGGGCCTGTGTCGTTCTTGGACGGCGCAGTTGGCAGGTGTGTTTGAGGATGGTTTGCTTGGACTGCGTGTGTTGGGGTCCTGCATTCATACGGGAACAATAAACAAACTTTCGTTTTGGGACATTTGAATTTAAACTTTGGATTTGGTTTATTTGGAATTTGTAAACTTTGTTTTAAGTCTTCCGCTACGCTATTTCTATTATTTCGTTGGATTTTGGATAATTTATTTTCAGTGGTTGAGTTTTAAGCCTGAGCAATTGACCTTGTGGTCAATTGTGGCATAACGACCTTATGTTTTCTTACTAAAAATGTTTCGAAAATTTAGGGTGGTTACAGTTACATACTGATATGCTAGCCGTATATGCCTATGTTAAGTCAAAAAATTGTTTCTCATTAGATATTGCTGAAGTGATCGATGGCAATTTCTGTCTCCCTATTGAAAAAGCTAATGGTATTGATCTTATTAAAAGATATGTGTGTGAAAGCTTTTTAAAAGATGGGGGGATAATCACTTTGATCTAGAGTCAAGGTCTTAAACTCTTAACACACACCAAGTATGAGTTAGAGCAATGGTGAAGGTGCACCGTCAGGTTTGCGCACTTGGATTGAAGTGCCTCTTAGAAGACTCAAACGAAGTCCAGTATAGTTGTGCCATACCTTTTCGGAAACCTAACGGATCGAACTAAGCCATGGTTTTTGAAAAAACATCAAATTATGTGTATATTTCTTACAGTTTAATTTTAAAAGTGGACTACAGCAAGAGTCGATCAGAAAACTGCAGATAACGTGTCTGAATTTTGAAGAGTGATATCTCCAACTACAGATGTCATAATTGGGCTAAATTTGTGTTCAAATTGAAGTTCAGAAATCAAGCTTTCCAATGGTACCAATTAGGATGTCATCCGAAAACATTTGCTATGTCTGAAAACTGTTTCCGCACTGTGACGCTCAAGTGTTCTGTTTTGCTGAATTGTATGTTGTTATTAAATGCATAGAAGATAAAGTTTGTTGTTAGATAGAGTCTTTGGTCCTCCTCTGATTAAGTGTAACCATTTTATTTATGGATTTATCTTCTCCATGGTACGTTCAATCGGAGAAAATTTCAAGGAGTTTTAAAGGCTACTAAGAATTTTGTTAGTGTCATGCTAATTTTCATATGCATCTGGATCATTAGGGGAAGTTCTTTTTTCTTAACCCAAATTGGACAATGGGAAGGGCGGAAAAACAGTAGTCGTGAGGAAGGCTTACAATTTTACTCAAGACAATGTTCTTATGCTGACCAAATTATGGGCTCGATACAGAGGCATTTTCATAATGAGGAAGTTTAGGTTTGGACGTTTAGGAGTATAAATTTCCAAATATTACTTTTTTTTGTGTTTAATGTCGCTAAAAATTCTTCATTGAATATTTTGATCTGGCATGCTAAGATGTGCTTAACTTTTGGTAAAGTTGTGGATTATGGTGACTAGGTTTGCTGTGTTTGATGTCATTTTGTCTTGCCAATGATGTCTAAGAAACTATTGATGGCTTTTATGTGTTTCCATGTGGAATTAATGAGAGGGTATCTTCAATTGCCTTCAAATGAAATCGTGATAACCATGGACAAAGAAGGCCTTGGGATTTAAGGGGCCAATTTGATTTAGTGTAATTGACCCTGTATGAAACTGAAGGCAATTATATCACGATAGTGTTTGCTAAGTTATAAATCCAAGTAATCTGTTTCTTCTTTTGTTATCTGGATAGTTTCAAGTTTTACCTTCCTGCTCCCTTTGTGTTTGTGGTGTGGTGATCAGAGTAGTTTGTGTGTCTATGCACTCTCTTAATCGTGATGTTGAAAAATTACATGTCCTGAGGCTACGTATTTTCTGTTGCAGAGCTTATTATCGTTGGCAGAAGCAAGATTCACTCCATGCTCTTCATGATATCATTACTTACAAAAGGCACGGGACATGGCAAAAACCATTGGAAAAGATCATGTTTAAGGACATTGAACTCTTTGTTGATATGAGGAAAGGCAGGTATGCGAAGGACGGTTTAATCCAGTATCGTGTGTATTCGATGGTTGGCAGTGTTTTGTTCAATTGATGGCTGACACTCACTCTTATAAGCTACACTTTCTCTGTTAGCCAAAGGACAGGTTCTCTGTCGCTGACAACGATATTCCGAAAGCATAAGAGTGTACAGAACAACACAATTGACATCAAGCAGCATTGGCAGCAAGTTCTGCAGTACTTTGTATATATCTTGCTGAAAAATCGATACTACAGTACATTTTTCGCCGAGGTAAGTAAACTCCCCTGGTCTAATTAAGGGAGCAAATGGCAGCTGTCAGTGCTATTATAAGACACTGTGGATGTCGTTCAAGATTCAGTAGTGGAGAGAAAGGGAAAGACATGCTTGACTGAGTGACCATGAAGTTGTAACCCTGTAGTTCCAATTTCTGTCGGAGACATACATGACTATCTTTGAGATATTACGTGATAACTCAGAAATTTGAGTGTCTTTAATTATTGTTAAGTTTGAAAAAAATTGTAGAAGGCATCTGATACATCTTTGACTCAAATGTTCAAGTTGTTGATTTGTTTCATATTTTTACACTGATTATGCAATTATCACCGGAATTACCTACAACCTTTCTATACAAAATAACGTATAACAGACCCGTGATTTCACGGGTACAAAAACTAGTTGATGCATGTTTAGCGAATTAACATAATTGATCCCGTATACGTGTTTTCCTTATTAGGTTCTTGTTTCTCGGTCGTTCCTGCTTACTTCGTTAGCGTTTCCTACTATCAAATGGAACTTGTTCTTCGCCTATCTAGCAATAACAATGGAAATCATATGCTTGAACCCAATATCAATTATCAAGCACGTTTGATGCCAGCAACACTAAATTAAAAAAGAAAGTGTAAGGTGGAATTGTGGACAGATTCTCCACAATAAGGTTCTGGATAAGCTTAGCTTGTTTGGAGATAAAGAAGGAAAGAAAAAGTTTATATTCGTAATGTAATAACAAGCATGTTCGGTATATTCCGATTATATAGTATAAATAACGCAATTAAAATAGACTTATGCACTCGGTAGGTTTTTGCGTAGTTTTTCAGGTATGACAGAGTGACACTTTTTAATATTTCATCTTTATTTTTCTAAATGTGAACTATTATGATTATGTGCTAGTACTCTAGTACTATAACTATAAGTCTATAACTCTACAAGCTAATTAAGCTAACATTAGTGTCAATTATCAGATAATTTTCAGTTTAAGTCTAATCTAAAAATATAGGGAGTATTATTCAAGAATTTTTGTTGCTAGTGTAGTAGGGAGTAGTGTGTTCAATATTTGTGTTTCCAAATTAAAATTAAACCGAAATTATTAACGTTATGTGTTTCACCTTTGCGGCATTTCATGAACTCTCCACTAGAACGAAACCCGCCGGTGCTGATATTTCATCATCATTATCTAGCTACCAAGCTAAGGTATGGCTTCAGCACAACAGTTAGAGAGCGTGCAGAATGGTGTAAATGCCACCATGTCGAACCAGACACCGACCGAGATGAGGCTTGGTAGATCCCACAGCTGGTACGGGAGTCCCATACTTAGCACGTTTCCTCCGAGCATTTCGGCTAATGGCTCAATAACTTCCATGCATTTCAAAGATAATGATCCTAGCTCAAAGGCAGTGGTGCAATATAATGGGCTGAATGCCAGAGGAGAAGCATGTGCATGGGTTATGGCTTGGGAGGTACCCGATATCGTGACCCCGACCAGACAAAACAAGGTACCTTTCCTAATAAGTTTCTATTTTTTAGCATTTGATCGAGTTTTTGTTGTTTGTTTTCCAATAACCGAATTATATATGGAACACGATTCCAACACTACAAGTCTACAACACTCTATTTGGTATATGTCATCCTTTTAATTTTTACATCCGTGTATATATATAGGAGTAAACTACTGTTTCTGAGTTAATATGATGTCTATACCTTGTAATTGTGTAGGCATACTTAGTATGTGGCTTTAAGAATGTCATTGACGCTATGACTTTTGAGGAAATCCTGAAGAAGCTAGACGAAGACGCGACCCCGACCCCTATCCATAATGACCCGAACTCAAAGACTAGCTCGGTTGGCATCATCTCCAACGTTATGCCATCGTTGGCTAGCCTTAGTACGAATTTCAGGCTCATCCCCTAGAAGCCATGATGATGTCGATAATGATGCATCATGCATCTTCAATCCCCATGGCCGCCTCGATCTACTACTAGTCTACTACTACTGATAATTGGTAAAATAATAATCATGGCGATCTATGTATCTCTGTGCTTAATTTCTCCATTGTATTGAAAACATATATGATATTGGGTATCTATGTAAGGCATACACTACTTGCAAAATATTACCTTTCATGCAAACGATTGTTTAAGATTATTAACAACTCTCCCATTTATGGTGATGTCTTGTATTTATCGAACCAAATAAGTTATGACTTGTCGAAATCATATACTGATGTAATAGTATTATTAGATGTCGTTTTAATAAGTAATTAATAACATCGTTTGTGAAAGGAGCTGGCTAGACTGCTAGAGTACGTATGATCATGAGTGAGACAGTGAGCTCTACGTAGTTCGTACATTGGTTATTTTGTATAGTGGCTTAATTAACCAAGCGATAAACCACTACATCTTGATCATGACTAATACATGGCTAATACTAACATCATATTCCAAATTACCAATTAAAGTGCTATTATTTAACAGAGAACTACTACGACTTACAAGTGCAACACGACTACACGAGTATATCTATAAGTCTTAAACTCGATTCACCAAAAGATAAACGTGGAACTATACTACTACAACATACAAGTACGTACGACTACTTCTACTGGCTATTATTAATCATGGCTTAGAACGTACCTAATAAATGGCTCTCTCCTTAGATCTTCTCTAGTCCAACAAATCACTCTTGCGTACGTCTAATTTGCATGCATAACGAACCTAATAACTTCCTTCAAAATCACCATTAACACGACAAGGGTAGTTTGGGAAACCAAGGGTTTTGTCTCTCTTGATGGGATTCGCATTCGCTCCTCCAAAAGAACTGCTATTTCCAGAGTCTGTCCGCCATTGTTGTTGCTGCTTTGTTGTAGTCCTGTAGAGGAGATAAAAACCTTTGGTGGCCTGGGTGTCATTTGGTGAGTTGAGTGTTAGCTCAGGGACTAATGTTTTCAATTTTGTTCAGTTAACGACCCCTACGTTTTTTTTTGGTCAATTAAGGACCCGGGGTTAGCTTTTCCGTTAGATTCCGCATCATTTGGTTATTACAACAACAACAACAACAACAACCAAGCCTTATTCCCAAAATGATTTGGGGTCGGCTAACATGAATCGTCATCCAGTAACCGTCTTGTGTACGCCAAAAAAATTTCGAAAACGTTGTAAACCTTTTAGAAGTATTTAAACACTTTCAAAGGAAATTTAGAAAAGTCGTCAAAATAAATGAAAAGGTTTAAAAATTAGTCGCATGATTTGGTTATTGCTAACTTAAATTAGTATTTTCCTTGTTGAAAATTTGGAACTACATTTTTGGAATGTTTGATTTCTTAGTTTTTTCATTACTTGTTGATTGAATTATTGTTTACATTTGATAGCACCATTTGCTATTTATAGCATGCTTAACTGCTTAAGTCGGTTGATGCATGATCAACCGACATGCTAGTAGCTTCTTGCTTACAAGTTACAAGCATTCTTTCTTCCTAATGCTCAATAATTCTAGACTTTTCTAAACTTATCTCGATCATTATCTAGATTTTCTAGATTATTCCAATATTCCTTTCCAATGGAACTTAATTATTCTCCACTTACCATTGGTAGATAGGAGAATGAAAATAATGTACTTGAGCCCAATATCAATTTCTCAGGCACGTTTTATTCCAACAACACTAAAATTAAATAAATAAGGAAGAAATAGTGTAGGTAGATAGATTCTCAACGATAAGGTTCGTTCCCTTTCTCTTTTTCAAGCAATAAGGTTCTCGTCTTTTTTAGGGTTTGAGAAAAAGGTTCTTGATAAGCTTGAATCGAAAAAAAAAAAAAAAAACTTCTGATTCGTGAAAATATAGACAATTAATTTAATAATATTCAGATTATGTAGTATATAAACGCAATCTAACACAGACTACTTGGCAGAGTTCTGCCTAGTTTTTAAGGTAAGCACATAAAATTTCATCCTTTCTAAATATATTTACCCATGCATTTGTGATTTATGTGTGGGTACCATAGTCTATAGAAGCCAAGCTCACATTAGTGTTTACTTTAGATAATTTCGAGTGTGTGGAGCACTGTCATAGTTAATTAAATTGAATCTAAAAATTATCACGTTATTACAGATTTCTATTTAGATCGTATCACTAGAATACTAGATCGTGCCTCATTTGTTTATATTTGCGCGTAACTGGCAGTATGATACGATGTTTTTGTTTCGGATTAAAAACCGACTTAATTACTAATTTTACGTGTTTGATCTTTGTGGCATTTTCATAAACTAGAGCGAAATCCAGTGCTGATATATATATTTCATCATCACCTACCAACAAGCTAAGCTAAGGTATGGCTTCAACACAACAGTTGGAGAGTGTGCAGAATGGTGTAAATGCCACCATGTCGAACCAGACGCCGACCGGGATGACGCTCGGTAGATCTCACAGTTGGTACGGGAGTCCCATAATTAGCACGTTTCCTCCAAGCATTCAGGCCAATGGCTCAATAACTTTCATGCATTTCAAAGATAACGATCCTAGCTCAAAGGCAGTGGTGCAATATAACGGGTTGAATGCTAAGGGAGAACCATGTGCCTGGGTTATGGCTTGGGAGGTACCCGATATCGTGACCCCGACCAGAAAAAACAAGGTACGTACCTTCGCTAAGTTTTTTTTTTTTTTCAGGTTCGATGGGTTCAACCGGATTCTAAATAAAGTTGAAAGATGGCATAATTACGTAATAATTGCATAAAATAATTTAATTATGAAGATAAAGAAAATGCTAAAAGAACAAGGACAAGATCGACTTCACAACTACGAAAAGGGGTGTGTTTTTTTTTTTTTTTTTTGACAACAAGAAACGAATATAATTATATAAGAAACACAAGAACTAAACACCTATCTATACGATTAGGTGTGTGAACTAAACTTATCATCATCAGAATAACTTTATTTGGTTTTCACTTTTAAATCCTGGCATATACATACACTACTATTTAGCTCTAATAAGTTTTCATTGATGGCAATGGCTTATGACTGAATAGGCATACGCAGTTTGTGGCTTTAGGAATATCATTGACGCTATTCCGTTTGAGGAAATCCTGAAGAAGCTAGACGAAGACGGCAACACGACTCCTATTCATAATGACCCGAACTCAAAGATTAGTTCCGGCGGCGTCATCACCAACGCTATGCCATCGTTGGCTAGCCTTGGTACAAGTTTCAGGTTCATCTCCTAGAAGCCATGCATGGTGATGTTGATAATGATGCATCATGCATCTTCCCATTGCCGCCTCTACTACTAGTCTACTACTACGTACTTTCTACTGATAATAATAATAACAATACTAATCATGGCGATCTATCCATCTCTGTGCTTTATTTCTCCTTTGTATTGAAAGAAATATAGTCCGATATGGGCATTATGGGGTATCTATAAGACATACTACTTGCTAAACAGTACTTTTCATGCAAATATTGTTGGAGATTATTGGTGTTTATTTTTTGCATACATAATGGCTTATCAAAGTGAGAAACCACCACATCGATCTAGAAAATGAACTAAAATTACGACTAACAGTGTAACACTAACATCACATTCCAATTAAAGTGCTACTTTTTGATTGAGAACTACTACATGCGACATACACGTGATACATATATGTCGATCTAACACGATTCACCCAAAAGTTAAACGTCGTGGAACTACTACAACATACCAGTTCTACTACTAATGAACTTATGACTATCAATAACCATTGCTTAGATCTTACCTAATTAATCACTTTCCCCCTAGATCTTCTCTAGCAAAATGCACATACTAGCTAATTACTCTTACGTACGTCTGATTCATTCCAGCATGCAGATCAACGACCCTACTTCGTTCAAAATCACCATTAACCACTTCTCCTAGACTTTTACCATCGAATTCTTGAGCTTGTACTTAGCCCAGACAATCTGGTTCTGACCAGGGCACCTAACCAGCTTAAACTGAAACTGTCTGTTCCCACAAGGTCCGATAATCTCCTTGCAATCAACCACCCTATACAGCCCATCATACACGAAAACCGGTCTATTGTTCTTGCCACCCCTTACACCTCGAACCACCCTCACTTCAGTCCTAGCTATCATACTGTTCTTGAGTGCCAAATTACCTCCCTTGAGCACCTGATCTTTGATCACCTTCTTCCCCAACTTCGAAGAACTGCCTTCGAAAGTGCCTCCTCCCTCACCGGTATACATCACCACGACACCACATCCGACTCAATCATATTATCCTCGTACCCCTCTGTCGCGACAACGGACGTAGCACGCAATTCCTTACTTGGACACAATTGAAGATAATCAATCCCATTCATTTGCTGAAAATGTATCCCCATTATCACAAGCTCCAACCTGAAATCGAACGCCTCGCCAACCTCAACACCCGGAACTTTCCCAATTTCCCTAACTGGTTCGAGTATCCCTCCATACCTTTTTTCCATCTCTTTCCAAGCTAACATGTCTGTCCTAACCGATTGCTTCGACACCTTCGTCGCCTCGACTTTTCGATACATCTTCCCAAACATGTCAAGCAGCCACCTTTTGGTCTCAATCTCGTCCATCATAACTCTTTCGTCATCATCCTTATAGTCACCCACATTATTATTATTCTCCTTGTACCCTTTTCTTGATACAACCAATTTCTTACTCTGCTCAAATCCACCTCTCTTGGGGATTTCATCAAACATTTGGCGTGCATAGCGATCGCCGCATTTCATACCCAGAGAAATTGTACCCTTTTCATGATCATGTGCATACGGGTTGCTCATATTGATGGGTTTCTCATCAAGAACTCGACGATTCCGAACCGGGTTTGGGTTCGGGTTCGGGGGCCCGATTCCTGGGTTGGACTTGACAGCAGATTTCCGAAACTTGCCGCAATACATCTGATATGCATTATTGTTCTTGTCATGTGCAATGGAAAGATCAGCTTCTTGAACACGACAAGGGTAGTTTGGGAAACCAAGGGTTTTGTCTTTCTTGATGGGATTCGAATTCGCTCCTCCAGAAGAACTGCCAGTTTCAAACTCTTTCCGCCATTGTTGTTGGTGCTTTGTTCTTGAGAAAGAAGAAAACGAATGCATTTTGTGAAAAAAGGAGAAAAAATTGCAGTAAAAGTGATAGGGTTTTGAGATGTTTAAGTGGAGATTAGAGAGTGGGTGAAATGTGTTTGATGAAATGTCAACATGAAGATTGAAGATGTGTCTGAGAAAGGGAAACAGAGGAAAGTACTAATGTTTTGTGATCATGTTGGACAAAGAAGTGCAGTAGAGGGAGTAATGGGGATTGTTACTGGTTTGTTTTTTTCCATTGTAGTGGGAGTGAGAGAAGTGGGAATAGTGCCCCTTCAAATTCGAATTTATGGAAATCGGTTACAAGTACTAGTAGAAGTTTTTACGCCACTTCTTTCCGAAATTGGATACTGTTTTGATTTTTCGGCCCTCTAGACTCTAGTTAGTTATTTGCACATTTTGAGAAACAAAGATTCAAACTGGTCCGGGCAATAAACGGGTCGGTAGTGGGTACGATGGGGTAAAAAATGGGTCGGATCAATGCAGGTTGGGTTAAAAAAGAGTTAGTTGAATGTATAAGCCGGGCCAGGTCGGGTTTGGGTTAGAATACGGGTCAAAAATACATTTTCCATTCTACAATAAAAAATTGGAAATAATTTCATTTCAATAACTTTTATAACTATTAGGATGAATGATCATGCATTCCACGGGTCTCTTAATAATGATATCTATTGTTAATCGAATCCAAAACATTTTGGGAATAAGGCTTGATCGTTCTTGTTGTTGTTGTAGATGTAATAAATCTGAATTATACTCCTATATTATGTTGGATGAAAATCAATACAATATAGAATGACATAATTATGCATGAAAATTTCTAGTGTATTATTCATGAACAATTCACTTTGCTAAGTCTTGATAATTTCAATATCGTCCCATACAATGTGGATATTTATGGCGTCTTTCAAGAATTCAAAGTCATATTACTTAAAACTCAAACTATTTAAAATCCATTACACTGTTATAAAAGATTAGCCAAATTGATATATTAAGACATATAGGTAAGAAGTTAAGGCATAAGCTGCAAGTTTAAAAGAAAAAGCTCAATTTTTAGATAAATTACGTTATGATCTTGTGTACATAATTATCACCATATCACCTATATAACTCGTCAATTTGTGTGTTTTTCTCTTCCATTTTAGATTACAATTTTTCTTTTTGGCACGAAACAACCTATGAAGCTCAACGCATGATATTACAACATTTTTATGTGGAGATTGAGCATCGTAGTTTCAGAAGTCAATTATCTTATGTATGTTTTGCTACATTAATTAATGATGAGAGTTTGACTACAAATTCTTAACATTAAACATGAAAAAAAGGTGACCTTCAAAAAAAGAAAAAACATGAAAAAAGGTCAACATGAGAATGGTGGTATATATGGTGGAAGGAAACTCAATGCCTAGCTATATACACTGTATTGTATACGATCAAAGCAATGCACATAACCTTCTTTAATCTCATTTGCTTCATATTGAGTTTTTTTTTTATTGTGAATATATGGTTAGTTTACGTGTAATTAATGAGTGATAATAATGAGGATTGTAATACATTAAGAGGGATGCTAATTTTTTTTTTCTTTTTTTTTTTTTGTGTTTGGATGGATATCAAATAGTTTGATATTAAGAAGCAAAAACAAACGGAAAATTCACGTGATACCCTCGAATTTTGACAGATTGCACATGGTACCCAACTTGACAAGTTTGTGCACATGGTACCCCTGAACTTATTACTTTGTACACATGGTACCCCTAAACTTATTACTTTGTGCACATGGTACCCAAATAGTAACTTCCGTTAGATTATTCCGTTAAATGATTATGTCTTGTTTAGTTGTAAGGTAAATTGGTTAATTAAAGTTAATTGAGTTATATAATTTGATTTTCAATTAAAAAATAAAAATATTAGACCTTTCAAAACAAATCAAAAAAATTATTTCATGAACAAAAAATCCTAATTTTTTTTTTCATAAAACATTTTTTTTCATTAAAATATAATTTTTTTTTTCAAGTATTCATAATCTTTGCACATGCTACCCTTCAAGTGGCCACTTTGTGCACGCGGTAACCTTGAGATCACAACATTTTGCCTAGAAAAATCAGTAAATATTTTTTTTAGAAAATCAATTTTCCTAGAATTTTTTGTTTTTTATTAAAATATAATTTTTCAAGAATTTTTGGTTTTTTTGTTTTTTATTAAAATATAATTTTTCTAGAATTTTTTTGTTTTTTATTAAGGAGAAAGTAGGGGTTGCACCCATAGGGGATAAGATGATGGAGAACCGATTGAGGTGGTATGGTCACGTGAGGAAGAGGCCTAGTGACGCGCCGGTTAGAAGAGTAGAAGAGTGGAGAAGTGATAGTATTAGTAGGAGTCGGGGAAGGCTCAAAATGGTTTGGACGAGAGTGATTAGAAGTGATATGAGCTTCCTAGGCCTTGAAGAGAGTATGGTGTTGGATAGGGCGGTGTGGCGAGACTCTATCCATGTGGAGGACTTATTCTGACTCCTTTTGATTTCTTTGTCTGGTTTTTCCAACAATTTTTTCCAAAACTTTTTTAACTTGTGTTCAAAGTTCATATGTTTTTTTTTTAAAATCTTTTTATTTATTTTGACGACTTTCTAAACTTCCTTTGAAAGTGTTTAGATACTTCTAAAAGGTTTACAACGTATTCGAAATTTTTTGCCGTAAGATGACGATTCATGTTAGCTGACCCCAAATCATTTTGGGAATAAGGCTTGGTTGTTGTTGTTGTTGTTGTTGTATTAAAATATAATTTTATAATTTAATTAACTAATTAGCTAACAACTAACCGACACATCATCAATTAACGGAAAAATCTAACGGAAGTTACTATTTGGGTACCATGTGCACAAAGTACTAAGTTCGGGGGTACCATGTGCACAAACTTGCAAAGTTGGGTATCATGCGTGCAATCGGTCAAAGTTCGAGGGTACCACGTGAATTTTCCGAATAAAAGCCCACTGAACATCTCCAATGGTAAAAATTACTTGTAGTTTTGCTTGACAAACAATGACATCAGCAGCTTGTACCATTGGAATGTCTTTTAGGCTTGTAGTTTTGCAGGCTACGTAGCTTGGACATGCTACATTGCTTAGAAATAAAAAAAAATAATAAATAATATATTTGATTGGTGGAAAATAAAAATAAAAACTAATTTGGCCCCACTTTAAACTACTACCATTGTAGTTTAGCATTACATATCACGTAATGTAGTTTGGAAATTTTGCCTGACAATTCTCTTTCTCCTATGTGGCATCCAAAAACTACAAGACATATAGCCTAGCATTGGAGATGCTCTCAAAACTATCAAAACTCTCTAAAAGGTTTCGGTCGACGTGAGAGCTACAAAAAAGAGCCTCCTTTAATAACATAGAAAGATTTTCAAATCACTAAAATTCATAACGAGTTCCTAATAAATCACTTCCCATAGTTCGTTTTCTATCGCCAAAAGTGTTGACCCTAGCATTGACTCCGACATCATCTACTCGGAAATTGATTTTCCTCGTTTATTTGTTTTTCCATTTTCTCCTGCTATTGGCTCATATTCTATTAAATTTCCTCAATTTCATCTCTATCATTTTTCCTCTCTTATCCTCAAACCTTTTAGTGGATAAATCTAACTAAGTTGGACTCATAACTTATACTAGTATGATTGTTCAAAAAATTAGAATAGATGGAAATCCGAAAGAAAATGAAGACATATTTGAAGAAAAGAAACAAAAATGATAAAATTCTCAATGGGAAAAGACGAAAAAATTCGAAAAAGAGCCAAAATGACGGAAAATCGAAAGAAGAATAATAAAAGAAAAAAAAAACTATTTTCTAGCATTCAACTGCGGGAAGTTGACTTTTCTAACCGTAAAAAGAAAACAGTTAATGATTTGATTAAAAAAACAGTTATAAAAGGTAGTAATTTTAAAGAAAAATAAAATTAAAACGTAGAAAAATGGGGGAAAATGTTATTTATGATAGTGAAGAAATTTTTCTTAATAAATGGTAGAACATTAGTAGGTAGTGTTTAGCGTTTTAACTATATCAATATGCTAATGTATATATGTTTGATAGCCATTTTCTAGAGTACTACTTGGACAAAAAAGTAGCATTTTATTTGGGAGCATTTATGAAATGCTAGTTTTATTAGCATTTCCTAAGGAGTAGTAGCATTTCATGTGTTTTTTTCTTCTACATTTTTCGTTATTTCAACAGTTAAGTTTGCCAAACATGTTGATATCAATAAACAGTTAGTATATAAAGAAAAACTAATGTGAGGGTTGAGCACATTTTTAACTTTGGTCCATGGACCATATAATAATCCGGGTAGGCTTAACTTCATTCTCTATTAACTTCTGCCACAACGAAGTTCTCAATTTCGTGCTCATTGGATATGTATGGTGATAGATGTTTTATGGGAGTGGAAGAAGCTAAAACGAAGTGGCAATATGCCTACTTAGTAATCTGCCCCTAAACTTTGTTATCTTACACTACAACGTTGACAACCTTGGTTAAAACAAAGACAAGTGCCTGAATATGGGGTGTTAGGAATGAGGTACAAAAGGCAAGGCCGGAAACAAGCCTGATATCATGTGTATGATGTAGTTTACAGAACTTGAAGTTAACCAGTCTGACCAGAGGTGTCACTTAGAATGCAGTTATTTTACGTCTATCTCCCATCTCTCACAAGCCGGACTTATTGGAGGCCCTAGGGGGGGTTTTCATTTGGGCGGGTTGTGGGAATTAGGCTTTGTGCATGGGTCTTATGGTGGTTGTAGGTGGGGATTTTGGAACTGCGAAAGGGGGAGGTGGCTACTCGAAAATAATACCATACCACGGGGGTAATACCCCCAACAAGAAACAATTATTATTAAAATAATAAAAAAAAATCTCAGCCCCCTCTTTATCCCAGTGGGGATCATCTGTCCCACAAGTTTGTCCCATCCCCTGTCCCACTTTTAAAATATTGCCACGTATCACAATACTCCATCATCTCACCGTCCAAAAAAAAAACTAGAGAGAAAATAAAAATAAGGATTTTTCTAACGTGTGCCCATAGGGCACATGTTAAGACTCAAATTGTTTCCCTAATTAAGTGATACTAGAATGAAAACCCGTGCGTTGCACAGGTCTCTTAATAATGATTTCAATTAATAGTACTAAATGATCTTCTATGTTCACGTTAGATGAAAAAAATGGATATCCGATTAATTATTAAACTTTTATATCATATGTTTAGTTTGAAATTATGGGTCCGTATTATAATTAATAGTTCTGAGTCCTAAACAAAATATATATTTGATTCTTTTTATGATTCCAAGTTCTTATCGATGCTTTTATTTTAGTACTATTAAAACCATAGTAGTATGTTGCTAGTAGTGTGTGCATGAATGTAAGAAGTCAGTAGATGTGAATATATTAATAACTAATTGTATAATAATTTGCGAGTAGTATACTAATAAAAAGTTGTACAGTTTATACTGAAGTAGGATTACTTTTAATAATAAAAAATTACCCTAACTCTCTGAAAAGCTTCGGTCGTTGTGGGAGCTTTAGAAAAGCCTCCTTTAATAGTATAGAAGGATTCTCCTGAATTAATCAATAAGATTCCATAATTTGTTTTTTCAAGTGAGAATATCACTTAATTAGGGAAACATTTAGAGTTTTATCATGTGCCCTATGGGCACACGTTAGAAAAACCGTAAAAATAAATCCTTCACTTCCCCCTCACCTGCCTTCTCCGCCTTCACCACCACCACCACCACTACAGCTACCAGCCTACCACCATGTCCGCCCCATTCCTCTATCCTCCACCAACCCAGAAATCACCATGTATGTTCCCTTTCTCTCTCCTCAACTAACCCAAAAATATGTTCCCAAAATACATCCATATTAGCAGTAAAGATCAATACTTCGCACATTAAAACCGAATTTCAAATCATAAGTCGAATTGGGGGCAAAACCTCCAAATTTCACACCATAATTTTGAATTTATGGTTGATTTGCTTGACTTTTGTTTGAATTTATTCCGTTGACTTTCAATCGATTTTTTTTATTTTTCTCTCCTCAGGAATGAATTATAATTTGGGAGTGTTTGATGTGCTCTTTTGATGAATGATAATTTCTGGGCAGGTGGACGATACTGAAATGGGGTATACATGGTGGTGGTAGGCTGGTAGTTGTGGTGGTGGTGGTGGAGGAGGCCGAGAAGGCAGGTGAGGTGAAAGTGACGTATTTTTTTTATTTCTCTTGTTTTTTTTTTTGGACGCTGAGATATGGGCCGGGGTATTGTGATACGTGGCAATGTTTTAAAAATGGGACAGGGGATGGGACAAACTTGTGGGGACAGATGATCCCCGTTAAGCGACCCCGGCGGTTATTATCCTTGGGGGTATAGTATCACCACTGGGTGGCTACTTTGCAAGTAAGACACGTTGACAATTAAGAAGAACACCTAAAATAGAAACGGTCAATTTCTTTAAATAAAAAATAGGACTAATATCTAATATAAGTATCTAACAAAGTATAAGGCACTTGGCACATATATTTGATTTCGTACCCTATATTTGAAAAAAAAAAGATAGAGTTCATATCTTTAAAGTACACTCAAAATGGTTTAAGATAACACAAACGTGTTTCGCGCGGCACCATATACTTGTAAATGTTGTAATACGAACGACACCATGGTTTTGAACTTTTAATCATTGTAACATAAAATTAAGGCTTGTTTGAGGCCTTGAGGGGTGGTCCTAGAAAAAAGACCCTCCAAAAAAGTTATGGCTAAGAGGGTGAGACTACTATTTTGTAGTCCCCAAATTTTGAGATACGTAGATTTTATTTTATAGTGTTGGATCACGAAAAAGCTGCCAAATATGAGTGTCGGTTGAATGATCCTTGAATATTGGGGGAGATGATGCTCTCATGAGTCATGAGTAATGTATACTGAAGGCTCGTGTGGTCGCGGGGGTGGGAGATGGTAGGTGACGTGGGTCCCCCGTTACATACTGTTTTCAAAGTTCAAACACTTCGGATCAAACAAAGTTGGTAAAAAACTCTAATGACATGAGTAAGTACCGTATTTAGGCTCTCACTTCAGGTTGGACTTTTATTCATTTCAACATCATGGATTCATGGCGTGTATTATATTGGTATCCTCTCTGAATTTGGTTGGTGTGCTTTTTCTAGTTGGTTGGTCTATCAGATTTCATTCTTTCCTCTTTTATCAGCTTAAATGACTTTTGTGGGAGTTAAGTGTCAAAATGGTTACTAAGGGCCCGTTCGGTATCACTGCCGTTTTCAGTTTTTGGTTTTTTTGTGTAAAATATTTGGTTAAATAAGTTGCAAATATAAATTTTAATTGTATGTTTCTATAATAGACATACTGAAAATGAAAACTGACAACTGAAAACTGAAAACCACTTTTTGTGGTTTTTAAAAACGGGACTTTGGTTTAAAAAAAAAACAGAAAACAGAAAACAAAAACGATACCAAACAGACCCTAAACTTTCAACAAAAATTGAATTTGGTGTGTGGGAACTTTTATACACCAAAATGGTGTCTCCATCCATTTCTCCATCCAAATCTGTTAACTCATGACCCAAATATCCAACTTTTCAACCATTTACGAAATCCAGAAAAATGCCCAAACAAACTCCAAATTTTTTCTAATACAAACCATATCTATACCATTTTTCGGGGTTCAACAAAGGGAAGGCTAAGTGAAGAAGAAAGGATAAGATGAGAAGGTGAAATAAGGGGAAGGTAAGATTGTGAAAGAGCCCGATGAACTTTCAATTGAAGACATGTGGGATCAATTGAATTTAGAGGAGTACAAGTTCGGGGATCAATTGAAGGAGGAAGGCAAAAGGAGGATCATATTAATTTTCAAGTAAGAAGGTCGAAAAGTACAATTTCTTGATTGAAGAGTAAAAAAAAAATTGAAACATACCAAATTGGAGAGGAAAATTTACCAAAATTTTTATCTTCCTCCTCAAATTATCCATCCTTAATTCAATTTTCAACATTTTGATGGTAGTACAATTCAATTTGAATCATCATCTTCAACAGCCGCCGATCAATCTCGATCAATCATCAGTTCATCACACCACCACGGATCAATCAAGACCCACACTTTACCTCCGCCGATCAAGATCATAATCATCGAACACAATAATCACCGCCGATCAACACCCGCACTCCACCGCCGTGTCAAACCCACACAAAAAATCAAACCCAAAAAATCCTAATTAAACCCAGAAAACCTAAACCCCAAATCAAACCCAGAAAAAAAAAATCCCCAAATCACAACTTTCGACCAAAAAAAGTCCCAAATAAAACCCAAAAAAATCCCTAAATCACGTGGTAACTAACCATGGACAGGAGCTGTTGCGGTGTGAAGCGAGGTGATATAGATGAATTAGACGCAGTGAAGAATGATGATGAATGATGAGCTATGAAGATGATGAATACCGATAAATATGGCAAATTTGTGATGATGATGATGAGCCATAAAGAAGATGAGTGATGAACTTAAAGATGTGTGAAGAATTTAAGATGAAGATGGCGGTGATAAGGGCTCAAGGAGGGATGAGGAGAGAGGAGCAGTATGGGGAGAACTAAATGGGAAGAGAAGAGCATATGGAGAAAGATAACTGACGGAAGCTAACTGAGACACCAATTTGGTGTCCAAAAGTTAATAGACACCAAATTCAATTTTCTTTGAAAGTTCAATCACTCATTTAACACTTAACTCCTTTTGTGGAATAAGATTAAACTTATATTTACTCCGTCCCAAAATCCTAACTCTTGTTGATGTACATAGTGATTGGTTAATCAAACTTCAAAAAATATTGCATGTCGAGTTAGCCAAAATTGTTAACTGGGTAACTCACTTTGTAATTTCTAATTTAAATTTTGATTAAACGATTAGTGTATACACCATTCTCAATGCGGGGGTAGTTTGGGTGTAATGTGTTAGAAAGTGAAACGCATGGAGTACGTCGCATTCTCGCATCTTAGACCAATAAGCATAAACATTGGTAAAAATTTGCCAATTTTTTAAATACACGATTCATAACCCCAATATCGAGAACTCACTCACGAATCACGATCATAACAACAAGCCAACTCAAAACCTTATCACCACAACACACAATTAACTCAATAAAACACTCTCATTATAATAAGGTACGCACGTCACACCACGATGTGAACGTGTCAATAACTGATTCACGCTTTTTTGTACCTGACAAGTCATAAATTCGCAATAGTTAATACGCACAAAAAAACATGGATCAATTTGTTCACGCTGCAGCGTTATCATCACCTCTATAAAAACGTGAGCCAAAACTAACCCAACCTACATGATTGTCATTTGTCACCACTCACCACATTCACACCAGTGGAGCAAAACTATGAACACCAACAACACCCACACGACTAAAAAGTAGAAACACTAGAAAATGTGGGAGGTGTACTCAGTACTCGTATCAAATATCAATAATAATAACCTTATCAAAAAAAAAAAAAAAAATATCAATAATAATAAAATAAACCCAAAAAAATGAATGAATGAATTCCAAATCCAATCAAATCCATCAATCTCTTTCACACAACCACCAACCTTATTATTTCCCTCCCTCCTTCCCTATAATTAGCTCCACTCCTCTCTCACCTTTCCTCTGTACTCCTTTCTCTCTCTCCTCTCTCCTCAGATTCAGCCAACAAACAAACCCCCAGATTAACAAGAAGATGAAGGTGATAGAGAAGATAAGAGCAGCAGAAGCAGAGAACAAAATCCTCTTCTCATTCGAGTATTTCCCACCAAAAACAGAAGATGGCGTCGAAAATCTATTCGAAAGAATGGAGAGAATGGTGTCACACAGCCCATCATTCTGCGACATTACGTGGGGTGCTGGTGGATCCACTGCAGATCTCACCCTCGATATCGCTAATCGTATGCAAAACATTGTTTGCGTTGAGACTATGATGCATCTTACTTGCACTAATATGCCAGTCGAAAAGATTGATCATGCTCTCGATGCTATTAAATCTAATGGCTTGCAAAATGTTCTTGCTCTTCGCGGCGATCCGCCTCATGGTCAGGATAAGTTTGTTCAAGTTGAAGGAGGCTTTGCTTGTGCTCTTGATCTTGTATGTCCCTTTCTTTTTATTCATCTGATTTTTTTTTTTTTTTTTTTTTTTTTTTTTATGTTTATTATTCGATTGCGTACATCTGATTCGGACCCGTTTTCGGGTTAATAGGGAATGGGATTGGGGTAATGTTATTTGATTATTTGTCATTTGGTGGGTGGATTGCAGGTGAATCATATGAGGAAAAAGTATGGAGATTACTTTGGGATCACTGTTGCTGGTTACCCAGGTGTGTTGGGAGAAGCTTTTTTTTAATTTTATAAATCTTGGTTTTGTAAATGTATATTTGAAGTTGTTATTTGGGAATGTAGATTTACTTATGCACATTGTTTGTTGCATTGTTTATAAATTATAGACTTAATAGTTTTGCAATTGTCACTCTTGTATGGCTTGCTTACGTTCGATTCGAAACAAAAGTTGGGTATGACAATTCAGCTAAGATTACATCTTGGTTTTGTAAATGTATACTTGAAGTTGTCATTTGGGAATGTTGATTAGATTTGGGAATGTGGATTACCTAGCTTTGTTTTTCTATTATAGTTTTCAATTGTCACTCATATATAGTCTGCTTATGTTCGATTTGATACGGAAATTTGGTTAGGACAATTCAGCTTTGACTGTTTGCTTATTAGTGTTATTACTTACTACATTACATCAGTACTGTTGAGTGTAAAGCTGACAATTAAAAACTGGAAACTTCTCTTTTTCTCAGACTTTTTCATCATGTTTATCTTTAATCTGAAAAATGGCAACTTTTTTGAAATGATTGTGAATTTGTGAGATAAAGAAGGAACTGCCCGAAGCTACTTTCCGTGTTTTGTTTGCAAGAGGTTTCTAGATTGATAGTTCCATCGAGTTCAACCCTTCCAACTGTTTTGTTTGTGAATACTGTTTCTTTCATGCAGTCTCGCTTTCGATAATTAACCACAAATTTTTTATCAGAGTGTTAGCTTGTTCATCGACATTGAGTTACATATGCAGAATTGTATCGCAATTGTCCTTGGGTTAGTGTTAAAATGGTGTTTTTTCCCTTTGTGATTTGTAGAGGCTCATCCTGATGCTATTGAGGCTAATGGTTTGGCTACCCCTGAATCATATGCTAGTGATCTTGCTTACTTGAAGCGGAAGGTACGATCTGTGTACCTATCTCACCCTCCATTATTGTTCCAAAAGTTTTACTATGGTGGACCGATACTACTGTATCAATTTTATGATGACTCTTTGGCCATCACTTATTGTTCTGTTTCTATAATGTTTCAGGTTGATGCTGGTGCGGATCTTATTGTCACCCAACTGTTTTATGATACTGATAATTTCCTCAAGTTTGTAAATGATTGCCGTCAAATTGGAATCCAATGTCCGATTGTTCCTGGTATTATGCCTATCAACAACTACAAGGGTTTCCTAAGGATGACTGGTTTCTGTAAAACGAAGGTGTGTGTTCTTTGGGATATTTGCTAAATAGATATGCTGTACATTTATCATTTTTTCATTACGTTGTGGTTTTTAATTGACTTGCAGTTGAATTCATGCTGTTTTTCTTTTTGCCCTTTACCTCACTGACTAAAGTTTTTGTTATTACGTATGAAATTCTGTAGATTCCTCAAGAGGTCACTGATGCATTAGAACCCATTAAGGACAATGAAGAAGCTGTGAAAGCTTATGGTATTCACCTCGGAACCGAGATGTGCAAGAAGATTTTGGCTAGTGGAATTAAACAGCTGCATCTGTATACTTTGAATATGGAGAAGTCTGCATTAGCCATATTGCTGGTACCTTCTCTAGTCCCTTCGGATTTATGATCCATATTGCATTTGGTAAGTTACGTCTAATCTATGTCCTTATTGCTGCAGAATCTTGGATTAATAGAAGAGTCCAAAATTGCAAGGCCATTGCCTTGGAAACGCCCTGCAAGTGTGAATCGTGTTAAGGAAGATGTTCGCCCCATATTTTGGTTTGTACTACTCTTATCGTGGTTCCCGAAGATCAGTAATGCAATCAGCTAGTCTTCTGGTCTCACAACCCCTACTTATTTTTCATTCTTGCTGATTTACAGGGCCAACCGTCCAAAAAGCTACCTTCTACGAACAAAGGGTTGGGATCAGTACCCACATGGAAGATGGGGTGATGCTAGCAATGCTTCTTATGGAGCACTAAGTGACCATCAGGTACATGATAAGCCTGCTTGCATTTTTTGGTCTTTGGCACATTTCTATGGCTAGAGTGAGCTCAAATGACTGGTGCTTGTATCTTACTGGAGTTTAAACTGGAGATGGTGTGGAAATCTTATTTTTGGCTTTGATACTCGCAACAATTGGTAAAGTTATGTGTCTGTGTGACAGTTTATGAGGCCACGTGCACGTGATAAGAAGCTTCAAGAAGAGTGGGCTGTTCCATTGAAAAGTGTTGAAGATATAAATGAGGTACACTTCTATTCGTGCTATCACTATTGGTAACTTTGATAGAATGGCGACAGATTCTATGGTTTACTGATTTTTTCTTTTTCTTATTATTATTTCAGATGTTCAAGAACTTCTGTCTTGGTAAGCTGAAAAGCAATCCTTGGTCGGAACTTGATGGTCTTCAGCCAGAAACAAAAATCATTGATGAAAAATTGGGCAACATCAACACAAAGGGCTTTCTCACCATCAATAGCCAACCAGCTGTTAATGGAGAAAAATCTGACTCCCCCTCTGTTGGTAAAGTCTCGAGATACCTGTAGATTCATTGTTCTGGGTGATTAACTTCTTATCTTACTTCGTGCTACCTGTAAAAAGAACTGGAATGTGGTCTTGACTCTGAAGTAGTGGAATGTGTAGCGTCTTGTAGGAGATTAGAATAATTTACTTGCGATCGTGTTTAGTTAATTGTTAGAAATATCAATATGTACTGAAACTCCGAAGGGTATGCACAATCTTAATTTAGTAAAATTGGGTTAGAATCCGTCAATTTGCTTTCTGGGAGTTGCTTTTTAGACAGTTCATACATTTTAACATCAATACTCAACTTTGTAGTGTTCACTGATTCCTGTGCATTATTTAGTTTTGAGATCAAGGACAAGGATTGAGGTATCTAGTTAGTAGTCATGCCAATTGCTGGTTTATCTTTTTGGCTTTCCCTGGAATCTTATTATTGTTAGAAATAAGATGCCATAGGAAAAGAACCAGGATCTTTCCTGTTGCCTTGCAACTTCAGTGAACTAACAAGGAACATCCGATTGCAAATTTGCCCTGAGGCATGCCAACATCGCCTTCTTAATTGGAATCTGTATTGTTTTCCACGAGAATTCTATCCTACCTGTCATATTGTTTATTTCTGCCTTACTATTTGCTCATCCATTTTTGCCCAATAATTTGATTTTTATTGTAGTACTAAAACAAATGAACCCTCTTTTTCAGGCTGGGGTGGTGCTGGAGGATATGTGTATCAGAAGGCATATGTAGAGTTGTTCTGCTCAAAAGAGAAGTTGAACTCCCTTGTTGAGAAGTGCAAAGCTTTCACATCCATCACCTATATGGCAATTAACAAGGCAGGGGACTGGATCTCAAATGTCGGCCAAAATGATGTGAACGCTGTGACATGGGGTGTTTTCCCTGCAAAGGAGATCATCCAACCAACTGTTGTGGACCCTGTTAGTTTTACAGTCTGGAAAGACGAAGCTTTTGAGATTTGGTCTAGATCATGGGCTAAGCTATACCCAGAGGGTGATTCATCAAAGAATCTGCTCGAAGAGGTTCGTTTACTGTTTGCTTCTCTAACCTTAAGCTTGATTGATTTGGCTTGCTTAATTTGCTCATTGTTGTGTCCTGCTCCGAAACACACCAACCCAATGTACAAAGAGGCATATATTTGTTGCAGTTTACTGAATAAAGCTCCATTTATGCAGGTACAAGGCAGCTATTACTTGGTCAGCTTGGTCGATAATGATTATGCTAATGGCGATTTGTTCTCAGTTTTCTCAGAACTTTGAGATGAGTGTACGCTAACCCTATACGTTCATTTCTTCCATTGCCCGTGGTGATGCATTGTATCGAACATCGTCGTTTAGTTATTCAAGCTCCATTTTTATTAGATTGAGTATGTTGTTATGGTTGTAATACCGTATAAACTTGTGGGATTTTGGCATCTTCCCAGCCTCCCAATGCAAATTGCTTGGTGAGTTGCTTATGATATTATCAAATGTACCACTTAGTTTGATCTATATGTCAATCTGTGTTTTGCTATCAATCAGTGTTCAATTTCATTTCTCTCTCAATTGATTTGATTAATTAGCTTTCACTCTTTTTTTTTTCTTTTTTTTGTGACAACAATAGCTTGTTGGATATGTTGGCTAATTGCGGTTGTTAAATCGAACCACTTTGTTGGCATTTATTTTGAACATTGATTAAACATTTAAACTTGTCATTGACTCCTGGGCTCATGCCTAAGATTGTTCCACAATCGGACGTGACTGGTACTCATTCTTAAGATGGTTACCAGCTCAACCGGACATGACTGGATTTCGAATTTGGATGTTAAAAGAATTGCTCAAAATCTTCATTTCTCGCCCTGTTTTACCATATAAACTTCTTGATGAACTTGTTTACATAGACCTTTTGTAAAAGTGGTTACTGCTACACTCATACAGTATCAATTTCCTGAAAATTACTACCGTGAAACACCGAACACGTACATCTGAAAATTGGCGCAAAAAAAGGTTTCTTACTCTTTCATACATGACATGGAACATGAAAACTGAGTCTATCTTTCAGATGTCCTCGAAAACAATTCATGTATTCTTTTTCTTTTTGGGACTCAATTTTTACGAGTTACAAAGTTATTGTATGAAAGATCGACGGTAGACCTAGAATGTTAAATCTTAGGACGAACCAATTTTGTAATGATTCTTACAAGTGAGCAAGTATATATAAATTTTACCATTTATTTCAATAAGAAAATTGACTTTGCGCTGTACTAGAGAATGGGTCAGACAAGACTTGTAATCAGAACTTGCAAACTGAGTGCCGGAAAATTCGTGCGACTCTGAAAGGAAGCAGAAAGTACGTATACAAATGAAAGATTTGGAGATGTTTTTTATTTACTACAATTTAAGCTATATTCGCATTAACAAGTGATGCAGAAACCACAGGACCTGCAGAAGTCATCATGCAATGCCCGTCGAGCATAGCCACACAAGCACCATCAGTCTTGAGATGAGGTTGAACTGATTCCCACACCTTTTTCTTCTGAATCTGCAAATAGAGGAGCAGTTAAATTGGATGTGCGACTGATAAAGAGTTCGGTTTAGATACAATGATCACAAACATAAAATAGGCGTTAGCTAAGTCACTAAGATAGTAAGATGCTAAATATCTCGTCTAAAAAGACGTCACATCTGGAACAAACATTGTCACTACTATTTATACATACATCTAATTGCGGAAACACTGTTGTATGTACACCTTCAAAACCACAGATCAAACCCTTTGGCGGCTTAGCTTCTCTCTTCAAACTCTCATTTACCTGTGCATCCCGATTATTGTTTCTTTCATAAAAATCCTCGGCTACAGGAATTAATGGTGGGACTCATGGCAGTATAAATCGTGCCATTTCTATGATGATGTGGCATGTCACTGCTAGGAACGCACATAAATATTGAGATTGGTTGGGGGGAGGGGCTGTTGTATGGCTGGCTGATTCTCTCACTACAACTCTACAATAATGGTTATCCAGCATAATGAGTGTCATAACTGTAAAAACAAACATTCAAATAACAGCAGAAGGGATGCGATGTATAAGATTTGGCATAATTGACCTCAATAATGGTGATCACAAGACAAAGCACTGGTATAAGAGAACTGGAAAATGAGCATTTCGCTCCTATAAGAGGGGTTAACCAAATCAAGGACAAAGGAAGTGAAGTTGACTCAGTTGGTACACGTCAACCCTCCAACCTTGAGGTTGGGGTTAGTTCCTATCCAGAGTCGAGGGGTTTGTTGTGGTTGTTAGGGTTCCTTGATATATGCCTAGCTTCCAGGCAGCTTACATGCTGAGTTCTCCTTGTAGGTTGGGTTCCTCTTAATAACTCACCCCAGTTGTACAGAGCTAAGCCTTGATGGGTCAGTTATTTCCCAAAAAAAGGATAATAAAACAAGAAGTGCCCTCGGGATTAAGCCCTTCAACTATGTAATGGCCCGTGCCAGATAATTTTGATTTAGAGGGGACAATAGGAGGTATATTCGACCACATAATTATTCTGAGACAACGATGAATTACGGACAGGCTGAACCACTATACTTTATGCAGAGCTAGAACCACACTCTGGTCCAAACAAACTAATCTGAGTCATTTACACAATTTTTTTAGGTTCAAATCAAAACTGATACTAAATGCATTTTTTTCAAAATTAACAGTCAAAAGTTTGGCATGATAAATGATTTGGAAAGCTGAAATGAGCAAGAGGGATCAATGGATCAAAACATTCCACCTTCAAAAAAAAAAAAAAAAAAAAAAAAAAAAAGAGAGAGAAAAAGAAAAGAGGAACAACGCAATCAGGAATTCAGGATACACCCATTGGCAGCTATTCCCCTTTATCTAGCTCGCTCAAATTTAAGATTCTGCCTTGCCCTTGGATGGGCATAATGTAAATATCTAATGGATATTCAGTTCAGAAATTAGCTGTCCAAAAGGATACAGATAATTTTGCAAGAATCGGTTTTTTTTTCAGTGTATACCTCTCTAATTCAATTAAGTCATGGCTCATGTAGTCATGTGCATAATTTCCTGAAGGGAAATAGAGAAGAACTAAGGAGTAAACTTCATACCTGATTAGCAGATGCTGCATCAGGTTGATTTTGCTTTTCATCTTCTAAGCCAAACCAGATTCTTTCACCAGGGACTGAATTCTCCGGAGGTACAAGAAGCTCAACATTCTCATGAGATGCATCAGAAGCAGCCATAAGCATGCCTGAGGACTTGACACCTCGCATATTCCTTGGTTTAAGATTCGCAAGAACGACTACCTTTTTATCCTGCAGTGTATACAATACCAACCAAAACACTATTTAGATTTTAAACAAAAAAAAAAAAAAAAAAAAAAAAAAAAAAAAAACGGACAGGGAAGGTTGCAATTTCACACTACACAGAGATCATATAAAGTCGCGGTAGATAGTGAAAAAAGTAACCTCAGGCCTTAAAAACTGTAAATATAGTTGTTCAAGGTCCCATAATCATCAAAGATAAAAGGAGAACTAACAAAAGTCATTGTTGAGCATGTACTTCTCCAGATGGCCGTGTAAATGTAACAGCCAGAAATAGGCAGCGTTTTTTTTTCTCTTAACATATGCTACTTAGAAGAAGTATCCATGTGAAGTAGAACCGCAGTGGAACGAATTCATGATGTAGGTCAAAGCATACAATATTACTCAGTGAATTTCTGAAAATTTGAGGACCCCGACCCAAAAGCCTGACTTAGTTTAAGTAACTCGTCAGCAAAAAGAACATCTATTTCCAGCCAAGGACACCATAACTTAGTTTAAGTAGTCACCAAAGCCTGACTGGCTGACTCCACAAAAGGTACATTATGCACCTTCTCTCTTAAAACATTTATTGTAACGAGCCAGCACATTAAACTTCGAACTTGACCGGTGGAAAGCATACCAAAGGCCTGCTGATATATAATTATTTGTCGACAACTCTGACAATCTATATCTTAGCCAACTCAAAGTAACAGGCTTCATACAGGCCAATTTTTAATCAGCACCAGTGAAAAGATGGTCCTAGAAGCCTAGCAAGTATAATTACAGCCTTGGAATATAAGAGACCATGTTGCAAAGTTAAACCGATCATTTGCATAACTAAATATACTCCATGGTAAAAAGAACAAACATGAAGGGTCCTTAGTGAAAAGGCCATCAATCAAGAGTCAAGACAGCATATGACAAATTCACCCACCTAACGGCTAACGGACTACAAACTCTCCCCCCATCACGAATCCTGTTCAAACTGAGGTCATGGTAGGCATTGTACTTCTAAGCAATTTTTTTTTTTTTTTTTTTTTTTTTTGGCTCTTATGATATGTGCTTCTTTCATAGCCAGGACCATCACCTTTGAGCGTAAGCATATGATTGATAATAGAATGATGACTGACCAATTAAGAACGTAAGCCTCCAGTTTGAGTATGTGTTGAACAAAGTATATGTGACATGGACAACAGAGATGTAATGAAGGGCACT
This sequence comes from Spergularia bocconei, assembly GCA_963457585.1. Classification (NCBI taxonomy): domain Eukaryota; kingdom Viridiplantae; phylum Streptophyta; class Magnoliopsida; order Caryophyllales; family Caryophyllaceae; genus Spergularia; species Spergularia bocconei. The sequence goes on along the minus strand of OY734946.1, from coordinate 14,927,928 downwards.
TCCTTGAATTTACTTAGTATTCATATACCCTAAGGGCGTGCCTGGGCAGAGAAGGTAATGGCGGTGATACAAAAATAGTGGGGGGATAATCCTTCTTCCCCATATACATGCGGAAAATAGTCTTACTCATTTCCCCCCTTTGCTAATGTTTTACCTATAAACAACGACACAATTCCACTACCACCACCTCCCTCCTCCTTTCTCTTGTTTTGAATTGTAACCTTTGTCCTACTAACACAGAATGTCAAAAAAGAATATCCTAACAAGCACAACTATTTGTATGTTCTCGATCAACTGGACGACTTCAACCCCCTGCAGGCTCAAAAGGAAGATCAAAGTTATGCATCCGCTCTCAGATTCGCATAAGCTACTGCCCTCGTCCTGACCGAGATCTCTTCTCATCCTTGTGGGGAATCCCCCCTTGTACTCACCACTTTCATGTCCACGCCACAACCCCAAGACCCCAACAGAGAGGGCTCGCTTTGACTGTTCAGAGTAGGTAAGTGGGTAACCCTTCCCCGTCTTTTTTTCTATCTCATCGTATCACATCCTCATTTTTCTCTACACCGAATTTCCAAAGATATTATAACCAGTTCAAAGATGATACACTTAGTTCAAATGTCAAACAACATTCCTACTAAGTACATTCTGTATTTAATAATCACTTCAATTGCTTTTCTTCTACCTGCAATGCAAATGGTATACACTACATTTGCACTACCAATCACCAATTCTAATAATTAGCCTACAAAATCGTAATGATCACGCTCCTCCCTAATAAAAGGCCTAACTCCATACGCGCATTTGGAAACTAAACCCTCCACAGTCTCATAATGATTAGGGATCGGCTAACATGAATCGTCGTATAAAATTTATCAAATAATGCAAGAATACAATCACATTAACATTACAAGAATAAAAAAAAAAGAGGAAGAAGTAAACCTGAAGAATGTCAATGGGTACATACTTAACAAGGCCACTACAAATAGTACGAGGCTCATCCTCCCCAATATCAACCTCCTCCACATACAACGTGTCCGCATCCGGGTGCCGCCACGCCTTCAACACCTTCCCAACCCGTATGTCCAACAACCCCGCCGCCTCCCTCACTCCTCCCGCCGTCGGAGGAGCTGCTTCGGCAGAGGTTGAAACTTCCGACGCGGTGCAATGTGGACGGGAATGGCGGCGGACGGCGGGAAGGAGAGAAAGGGAGAGGGAAGGGAGAGGGTTAATGGGTTTTGGAGAGGCGGAGGAAGGGAGGAGAGAGAGTGGGAGTAATCGTCTGGTGGTGGCGGTGCGGTTGCAGGAGGAGAGGAGAAGGGTTGTCCCTCCTTTTAGCAGATGGTTCGCTGCCATTTTTCTGCCTTTGTATTTGTTACTCCGCTCTGCTTTATCTGGGTTATAGATAGAGTCGAGCCGAGTCGAGTCAAGTCGAGTTAATTTTGGGTCAGGTACAACAAAAGTATGTCAACGAGGAGTGAGTGAGGAGTGATAGGGGGAGCACTGTGCTGTGGCACTGTTCACACAGCACAGATAAGACAAAGGCAGCTGAGGGGCAGCGGAGCAAACCTGGGCGAAAGTAGCTAAAAGGGTATGTAAGCAATTAATGTAAAGAAAAGCACCAACATCCCCCTCCTCTCCCCAGCTTCCCTTCTCTCTCTCATTACTGAAATTAGGTTTCTCCGTTTGGAGCTCATTCTCTCTCCTCTACTCTCAAAATCACCTTCATCAGCTCGCGCCGGCGCCTCCACCTCCAGACCACGTCGCCGCCAAATCTGCGCACAGACACCACTCTTTTTGTCCCACATCTCATTTACAGGTCCGATTTTGTGAGTTATACTCAAACCATATATAATCTGAAAATATTTAATTTCCATTCTCATATAATAAGTTTAATTACAATATTTTAGTGTTTTGATAAGCTGGTTTATAGTATGATTGGTATATTTATTAATCTTGAGTTAAAGAAATGGAGAAATTTTGGGGGAAAATTTATTAGAGGTAACTTGAGTTTTTGATTTTTGTTATTGGATGTTATTTGTTTTCAAGAATTCAAATTAAATCTGAATTGAGAATTGGAGCTTTTAATTTTAGGATGTTTAGTGCCGATTTTGTGCAATTTTCGTTGTTGTTTGATCTGTAGAGGATGCATGTGTGTTATTTTCGGTGTGATTAGGTACTTTGAATGAAATTTGAGGAAGAGATTGGGTGGTTCTTTTGCTAATATTTGGGAATTAGTATGAACACATCCCCTGGCCCTGGTGTGTAAGAGAGATGATTTTGCTAGTGTAATTGCTAAACCTGTGTCTCGTGAACTTTGTCAAGTAGCCTTGTCTGGTGGATAGTATTTGATAATGTGGGATGTATTGCTAATCATCTTCTATTCACCTAATTTTGTACATGAAAACTTAAATGAAGGTAATCAAAGTATCAAACTGAGTCTATAGTCGATGTGTGTTGAACTTTGCTAATTGAAAATGAAAATTATTCATAGTTAGTACTTAGTGATTTAAAAAGATTTTTAGGATTTGCCTCGTATATGTAGCTCAAGGCAACACTTTGCGCTACAATTCAAACAGCGGAAATATATTTTGTACTGCCTATTGTCACTCTCATACTAAATCTGAAAGAGGAACTATCCGTGTTTGCCATTTGGACTCATCATATTTTTTAGATTTGTGGTCATGTTATCTATTCTGTAATAAGGAAGTCTGCTGAAGTCATATTGTCTATTTGTATAGTTACGGAAACCAACTCTCAAACCTTGTTTAAATACTTATTTTCTTATATTGATGGCATACTATTTGTTCTCAAGGCCTATGGTTTGAACAAGTAGTTGATGATGTGATGATCCAAATAAGTTGTTTTGTTGTTGATATTTTTTTCATGAAATGACATGTAATGTAGTAAGTTCTATTTCGATCTTGCTCTTTATCGGTTTCGAACTCTTTGGAAATCAATCCTCTTCCGGAACATTGTGATCTGATAATACTCGAGTTTGTGTTTTGTTAGGTGGAGAAGGACAATTATGGCAAAAGATGCTCTTGCAGTAATTGATTATCTTGGTTGGCAGAAAGCTCATATCTTTGCACATTTGATGGGCAAATCAGTGACTTCCTAATGCCATAGCTTAATTAGCAGCTACTTGTGGATTTCTGCTTTAGCTCGTTTTCGTGTGATTAAGGGTGTTGTAGAAGGGTTGTGATCTTGATCGAGATTACGGAATTAGAGAAGGATTGTTATAGTATGAGATAAAGTTTATCTGATTATGGTATTGATATTGTGTGTAATGTGTGATATTTGCATGTAATCAACCTTGTGATGTATTGGAGTAATGAGATCTTTTAAGTTCGAATTCATAAAAGGTTTTGGTTTGATAACTTGTGTCCATGATATGGTAATTACACGCGATTTACATAAAAAATCACCATTATATGAGTTAATGTAGTGAGTGCCCTAACTTGTAATGGTGATTAAAACATTCCCCCTTCACCCCTGATATTCCCACTTATTTTGTGCTAAATGGGTTGTAATGGTGATTACATTACGCTATTCCCTATGAATTTTGCCCTTAATGTGAAAGATAAGCCTTAAAGACTTGTTAGTTTGTTTGTAAGAATAATGATGTTTCAGAAATTTGCCATTTTGGAGCTTAGTTTTGGGGTGAGGTCTTGCGTGCAAGGTTGAGGCCTGTTCAACATTTTATGTGGTGTGTTAAGGAAAGTATTCTACCAATGGCTCACAACATTGAGTCTTGATTCGACTTGGCTTTTGGCTTTTGCATAGAAAAATGTAAAGCAGTTGTAGCCTGTGTTCCCAGTTGAGATGAAATTGGAGCAATCAGAGTGACCATATGGATGACAAATCTAGTATCTGCATAATGTGGTTCAGTTTGTTTGCTCGATGTTCTTAGTAGAGTTTCAAGTTCATGAAGGTAGGTTGTGTGTAAATTCATGTAGCTAGTATAAAGACTAGTGTCTACAGTCTTTTAGTGTGCAGGACTATTGGTGTTGAGTCTTGAGTGTATTGAAGCTGTCTCATACTTCCTGAAGTTTAACTAGTGTTATGAATGACAAAGAGAAACCGTAAAGCTAGATACTTGTTATAAAATAGCAACTCCCTGCTTAGCGTATATAATGTGCTGTCATTAAGCATTTAACCTTTGTAAAACATTATTATGCTGTGCCTTTTATATATGGCTGTCAGTTTCTTTCAGAATATCGCTTATTTCTCATCCTTTTTTTTTTTTTTTTTTTTTTTTTTTTGCACCTAAAGGATGCTGATTTGATAAGTTCTCCTTCTTCTTTCTTTTGTATAGTATGCTCACAGAAAGTGTGTTCAACGCTGATTCAATGAGAAAGGGGACATAATATGTGAATTTGCCACCAGGTATGGTAAAACTCCTTCGTTTTGGTTGTCTACTTGTCTTGCTGCATCGATTTGAAATCTTGACTGCATGGCCTGGTTGAAATGTGTTAACATTGAGATTAGTACTACCAAAACCTTGTGCCCTAGGGATAGCGAATTGTTATTAGATCAAGTAAGTCAAATGTGAAACTACAATGCTTTTCCGCTTTGTGCCTTGGTCGTGATTTTCGGCAAAACCTTATAGAAAGTTATTCCCTTTATAATCAGTTGACAAGCTATGTCCGGCGATTTGATGTGTATGGGTGTGTGTGTTACAGAGGGAAGCTGATTTGTATTGCTAGCAATGTAGAATCCCACCACAACGAAACTATAGGAAAGCAGAGCCCCTTACACACAAATACGCTGGTACAGGCTGGACAGGTGCTGGTAGATGCAGAGGACTGTCTGAACACCATAATAATGTTGGTCTTTTTGTAGACGTGAGCAGTGGAAAGGGCTGGTTATATACTTGTATGAATATTGACTAAATGTTTTTCAGTGTGTAGCCTTCTGTTCAATATTTCTAATCGTACCTTTTTTATCACAAGCTTGTCTATTTAGCATTTATTTGAGTTCTCAATGTTCTATGATGTGATGTCAATAGCTGTTGTCACTCTTTAGAGGTTATTAGCTCAATTGTGGAAGAGCATGTGCATTTGCACAAAGACGTGGGTTCGAATCCCATATAGCCTACGGAAAATAAAATGTATTTGTATATAGTGAAGAATTTAGTAATATGGTCTAAAATTACAAAAATTGGGTAGATCGATGCATGGAAATTCCATCTTCACAAAATTTTAGAAAGGGTTAATTGAATGTCTCAAAATTATTTATTCCATCCCTAATTTCAAATTATGCACAAATTTGAGTATCCATATACATTTAGACTACTTATTCATATATTCTACATACCCTCTAAGATTATACTTCAGTTATACAACTATCTATAATTCCTAAATATTGTTGTTGCCTTCATACTTTGGTAGTGTGGTTAGTGGTATGTTATCTTTTATCTATCACTAGTTTAATAACTCGTGCAAAATTGCACGGGCTACTTAAGTATACTTTTAATACAAACGTCAAAATAAAAACTTTATATAAGACAATTTTTTTCAAATTGATGATAATATAGAGATTTATGCCTTGTCAAAAAAAAAAAAATTAAGAGGCGACGCAAATTAGATGTCGTGACCTAAGAAAAAAATAGTTGCCGTCACCTCAATACAAAAAAAAAAGTAAAAAATAAAATTTAAGAGGCGACGGAAATTAGATGTCGTGACCCCAATACAAAACAAAAATGCATTCTAAACGTGGCTTTCGATTTTAATATGTTAGTATTTAACTCTATTTATATTAATTGCTTAATTCGAATATAGACTTCAATTAGTTGATAACACCATTATTCATTTAGCCTTACTAATAAAAGCACAATAAAAAAAATGTAGGAATATGACGTTAAAGTTTAAACCACTCAAAAGCTTTAATAGCTTATTGAAGCCGCTTTTCGTAACCCTTGACCCGCCTTTTTGAGTTAAGTCCCCAATTGTTTTTGATCATGAACCCGCTAATTATTGGATCATGAACCCGCCATTTTTTGGATCATGAACCCGCCAAGGACACGCATTTTAAGGTGGGAAAGTAAGACACGCATTTTGCACGGTGTCTAATATGCTTCTAAGTCTACCGCTATTGTATTTATATATGATTATAAAACATTAAATAAAAATTACGTATATTTGGTCCCTTAACTGATAATAATGTTATTAGTGATCGTTTTAAGAAAAAACTAAATATACGTGTATTTGGTCCTTCAATCAAATGAAAATTTTTAAATTATGAAGGATATTAGTTCTTTAAAAAAATCGAAAAAATAAAGTTCAATGTATTGGGGTTAGCGACTTAGCGTCAACCACTTTTTCAGAGTATTTAACCTGTTTCAGATATTTTGTAATCCGCTTCTGTATCTAACTAAATGAACTTGTGTAGCTTCCTCTTTTGGTGGACAATTTTGAAAGACGTCTACTTTTGTTGGTAAGGATGATTAGTCAAGTTTGGTGGTCCCAATCCAATCTGATTTACCTTGTAATACCATCCCATATAATAATATCCGCGTCTATCTGTACTAATCAAGCAGTTTTCTGCATCTGGATGGCATACATTTTCCATTTTCTTCTTCTTGAAGAAGATTTCTTCCCTTTACCTTTTTGGGGTCATGACCATCAGTGGGGTTAAACATGAATTTAGAGTCACGTGTTTCAGTATTTTTTATCGTTTGGGGTCTAACATTAAATATATTATAGTTAAGGTTTACGGTTGATGTCATCAGTTAAACCTGATATGTTACTAAGGAATTAAGAAAAAAAAAACTTAACCTTTTTCCCCATTTTATCATTTTCTTACTTCTCTCTCAATCTACACACATCTCATTTCTTCTCACACCACTCTGGCCTAAACCCAAAATCCCCACGAAGACCTCTACGCCTATACCATCGCCTTTGCACCACAACCCAGATCCACGCAAAACCCCCCATGCAAACTGAAAACTCATGATCTGATTAATGCAATAGTACACATTTAATACAATCACATTTTAAACCCAATTCAAATCATATATGTGCGGCCATCAATCATCACTTCGCATCATCAATTATTAACACCTAACACGACCGCCACCGCAACAATGGATCTTTTGTTTTGGCTTTGACCACTGATCAATGATAATTTTTGCCAAGCGAAATCAAAAAGGTTAGGATAAGCATGGAAACTTCTAGAGCTGGGTGGTGGGGGAAACACGGTGTGATGTCGGGGAAATTATAGAATGAGTTTCTAGGTTTATTGAGTATTTTAGGATGAGTTTTTAGGTTTATTTGGAAAATTTAGGACGAATTATATTTTTGCGTTAATTGGGGAAAATTTAGTATGAATTTCTGGGTTTATTTGGGGAAAATTCGGGACGGAATTCTGGGTTAATAGGGTGCGAGTAGAATTTCCAGGTTGATTGGGGTATTTTCTGAGCGAGTAAGGCGACTGTGTCATTAGGGGATGATGTTCCATGATTGAGTGGTGTTGAATTTGTGTTGTCTTGTGTGTCATTTGTGTGGTATAGGCGTTTGTTAGGGGTCGTGGATTCAGAACTTTGTTTTGTCATTTCCGATGAGGGGAAGCGTTTGCATTGTAGGTTTGGTGGCAAAGATGAACCCCATCATAAGCCCTTATTTATAGTAGACGTCAGCAAGGAGTACCACCGTCTAGGCACTTCTAGCTAACCCGTATTTTCAGAAAAGAATATATTATTGTTTGCAATATGACTCGTAAATATTAATACTTTCAAAATGATAGGATTGTATAATATTCATACTTGGTAAATTAGTTGATTTATCCAGTGTATAAAAGATTATTATATTCTGTTTATAGCTAGATTTAGTTTATTTCTGATTCCGTGTAATTTATTCAATTATGGGAACCGTTGTTTATTCTGGAGATTTACAAAATAATTTACTATTAGTTGCAATATGACTGGATTAGCCAATATTTCCGATTTCATAGTTTTGTATATGTTTAATTTTGGTTATTATTTGATTTAACCAGTGTATTAATAGTTAATATAAGCCGATATATCGTTTATACCGAATTTACTATATTATATTTACCTAAAGCATGACCTCTGTATATAAAATGTTACCATTGTTGATTAAAGATTTTATATCCTTTTTAGTTATTTCGCCCAGGATGTAATATGGAAGTATTTGGATTTTTACAATATAATTTTGAATTTTATGGAAGGTGTTTGATATTTCCGATATAATTTTGAGATAGTAATATTATATATCCGATTTTTTTCTCGTCAGAAATTTTATTTCCTTTTTGACTATTTCGACATAATTTAAATTTGGAAGGAAATTGATTATTACAATATAGTTTTGGAATATTGAATATACTACAACGTTTATTTATGGTATAATTTAGCCTGTTGACGTCAGCATTTGACGTGGCGATGATGTCACTACTGATGTGGACGGCCTAATTAGCTTCTAAATCTACCGCTATTGTATTTATATATGATATGATGTTACATATATTGTCGGTTGATGAAGTTATTTAGTCGTATAGGTCACATAGTTGTTTTACTTGTTTTGCTACATGTGTTGATGTGTTAATTCAAGCTTTATCCATTTCTCTTCTATTAAGCCTAAATTTACATCTAAAACATAAATAGAGTCATGCACTCCCTAGACTCAATCATAATTTACCTAGAATTAACTTTTGTAATTTTAAGAGCGACTCTTGGAGATTGCCTTACACAATCTTTTAACGAGAGTTTGGAATTGTCGTTATAGTGTGCTATTTGACTAAAACAATAGAACAACCAGTGATCTACTTGTAAGGCTCTGTCTGATAGGACTTAATAAAGTTGTATTCAGATCCGTTCAAAGTCATTCAGATCGGATTAGAGTCATTCAAATCTGATCAGAATTGCTCAGATAGCGATCAATGAATTTGGTCCGTTGTTGATACTAATTCGTTAAATGTCAATCAAATTTACAACAAATTCAGATCAGATTAGGTGAGAGTCATTCAAATCAGATCGAGAGAAATCAAATCAGATCAGAAAGATACAATCCTATCAAACGGAACCTAAATTATGATACAACTCTAAAAGACATAAGACTATTAGTAAGGCCTTGTGCGATTGGACTACATTTTCCTGATCTGATTTGATTTGATTTGAATTGAACTGTTTGATTTGAATAAACTTGATTTGATTTGATGTGAACTGAATTTATTGATAAATTAAATGCATTTAGACGAATTAATAAGTGCATTCATTGATTGTTATTTGGATAATCACAATCTGATTTGATTTGATTTTAATGAAATTGATCTGATTTGATTTGAATAAATCTAAATTGATTTGAATACACTGTTTAATAAGTTGAATCGCACAGGATCTAAGACACATGTCTAAGTCTAGTTGTAGAGAACATAACTTGCATAATCCAAATTCTATAAACCTTTAAATGTAAAAAATTAAATAAAGAAAAAATAGTAAACGCAGACGATATAATTATACTACTTATTACACATATAAGGCAAATGGTAGACAATACAAGTTCAATAATATGAGTAGCAAATCAATATAGCTTAGATAATACAAATAGCCTAAACATATATGAAAGATGAATGTCTTTTAGGTACACCATCATAAAATAGATAAGTGTGACTATTGATTATCATGAGATGTTGTCATGCATGTATAATGGCGAGGATTAAATGTGAGATTTTGTTGCATTGATGCGAGTAATAGAGTAGTAGTAATTTAAAATAATAAAACTTTTGAGAATTCCAATAATCTATAAATGCAAATATATTTGTATTATGAAACTTGTTATTGAACAATCCAAAAGTATCATAGATCTCATCGATAATATAAAAGTATCCAAGAACCATAAACGACAATTCCAACTAAATTAAAACAATCAACAAGTTTGTTTTGTAAAAAGAACATTCATTGACAACAATAAACACAAAGTCACACATCACTATATCATTATACTAACTTAGTAAGTATGCCATAAATATGTTATCCACGACATATCTTATATTATTATATAGTATTATTATGTTGTCGTAAAAGTTTTACAATAAATAAATTCATCGATTCATAAGCAATTAAAATTAGTTTTTTTTTTTTTTTATGAAATTATACATCATCATCTCTAAATAAAGACGAGAGGTTGAAATTTTGTATGTATATGAAAGGTAAGGAACCATGGATAATGTTTGAACAACCTATGAGTTCTCGCTCATCTCAAATCTGAGAGTGGGTGTTCTCGATTGAGTTAATATGTTTTGTAAACTTATTTGTACACTTAAACCTCTATGTCTTAAACTAGTTTTACGTGGCCTGTAAATATTATTGTGTCATGTGAATTAGTTTTACTATTTTGACGTACGATTTAGCATAATGTTTTATTATATTCAAAACTTTTCTACTATCTCGAGTCAAGTCACATGAATTGGTAATATGAATTTAACTTGAGACAATAAGAATATCTTAGACTAAACTACAACCTATATTTGTAACACTACGGAATTTGGAAAGTGGTTTATGGAGTTGGTTTGTCCCACATTGGGAAATTAAGGCTCATATGATCAGTTTATAATAGATTCCTACCATCTTACTACCAAACAAGGCCTTCACCTTTTAGAGGCCACGAGAGGATATTCGGGCCTAAGAGGTGACTTCCCATCTTATTGGGTTGTGTTGCGATGGACGGTGTATCGAGGTATTACAATATTACTCTTAAATTGTAAAATTAATCTTGACAACTAATAATACTACTAAAACACATAAGGTAGTTTAAGACAATATAAGTTTAATAATATATGTGGCAATTAAGTTCAAACCTAAAACCTACCTCTAAATCATAAAATAATCCAGACGACATAATAATGCTGTTATAAGAACAAATAAGACGAATTGTGGACAACATTATTTACTTAACGGTTTTTCTAACATGTGCCCAAGGGGCACATGTTAATTTTATCCTGGGCACAAGTTAATAATTTTGTTTGGAATACTTTAAAACTATTATAGGCATATTTTTATTTTATACCACATCAAATATATTTTCTTTTTCCTCTTTTATTTCCTTCCCATAATATATTTATCAAATATATTTCTCTCTCCTCTTTTACTTTCTCACAAACTTTGGCAACACTATCCCATTACCCACTACATCTCCTACAACCACCACCATTATACCCGAAAAATCTCATCATACCCAACAACCATGGTCGGCGACCACCTTCATCACACCGGCAACATCACCGGTTTCGCCGGTGAAAACGAAAATACACCCTATGATGGGCGGGGTGAACCCCTTTGGGTGTGGTGTTCTTAAGGTGGCCGGCAAAGGGTTTAGGGTCCCACTTCCCGGCGCCGCTATCGCGGCACCGGAAAGTGGGACCCTAAACCCTTTTCCGCTGGTGGGTTGGGTGATGCTAGCACTTACCGATGATCATGCAGGTAGAAATGGGATAAAAAGAGGTAGAAGAATGTATATTATGGGAAGGAATAAAGAGAAAATATATTTGATGGGTATGAAATAAAATATGCCAAAAATAGTTGTAAAATAATCAAAATAAAATTATTAACATGTGCCCAGGATAAAATTAACATGTGCTCCTTGGGCACATGTTAGAAAAATCCTTTACCTAATAAGAATAATACTTCCCTTTCAAAAAAAAAAAAAAAGAATAATACTTGAACAATGTGTTCGCTCAGATATGAAGCATTATGGTATTAGGAGTGCATATAAGATCTAGTGCATGATGGAAGAAAACTATTTTTGATAGAATTGCATTTTTCTAATATAATTTAATTTGATCCGAATGCATTTGATACAATATGATTGGACCTGAATTATTGAAACATATGCAGGACTTAAAGGGCGTTTAAGATTTTAATATAAGGCCTAATTGAAGAAATGTGAGGAAGTAAATTGAATTGCGAGTATTCAGCTACATATTAGAGAATATATCATTTCCCAATGTTCTTTTGGAACCCAATGGCTGAATTTAAGCAACCTGCCACACCCAACCCATTGGAGAATATCTTTACATTATTTAGAATATTTGAAAGTATAAATTATATATTCAATAAATAAGACTACATAAGATCAATTAAAGACAATATCGAGTATGCAAAGAATACATTTTATCTATGACCAACACTATATTATTGAGTTGTATTCTTATGATGTTATATATTAGTTAGTTGAGTTGTCAAAGGATATCAACTCAATCGAGATGCCACTAACTTAGCTATTCGCTATGCATAGAAGGTGTAGCTTCGAACCATAGGTAGTCTTACAAATTATCACCATTTCTTCAATGTATATATGACGTTGATTAGTTACTCATTGGTTAGTCGAGTTCCAAAACAGTTTAGCTCAATCGGTAGAACAATATGCTATTATATGAATAGAAGATGTGGGTTCGAGTCAAGTATAGACGATGGTCACCAAATTAATCTCTAAGTATGAATAGAAGATGTGGGTTCGAGTCAAGTATCGACAAAACACAAATTCCTCAAACTAAGATTAACCTATAAAATTACAGATGTTAAGATGAACAAAGAAATTTGTATATAATGAATTCGACTAAGAATGACAATTAACAAACCTTAAACGTAGAACAATAGATTAGCTAAATTGGACAAACTTGAAATGAAACCTGGTATCATACAATTTCAATGGAGTAATATGACGGATTGAAAATGCTTTTGATTATTGATTATAATGACAAAATATCAATCTTGTTTAACTAAGTACACGCCTAATCCATTTGGTATTGATTGAGAATGAAAAGACATCTAATAAGAAACAAACTGTTCTAGTGTCCCCTCTTCGAGAGGAAGAACGAAGACCCCTGGCAAATAATATCAATCTCCTTTTTATACAATTCTTTGCCCATACAGTTTTCTCATCTCATCTGATCAAACGATGCTTAACTATTTCCACATTTTTGCACTTCGGTCAGAAAATAAGTGGGCTTGAACGTTGGTTCGACCCGAGATTCTAACATCCGAGTCTATCGGTTTTGTCATTTCTCGTACAAAAATCATTCATCCTGCATAAAAAATACAATTACGGTTTGCAACCTGACGGTTTAAGTCACGGTTTTTTCACCTGAACATAAATGGAGCAAGTCGACAGGCCCTCACTTTAGGTAAGTGAAACACTGAAAACGCTCATGTGTTAAAAGGGTAATCAAGCATCACTCAATACTATATACCATGAGAATGTAATGCAATGACTTTAACATAACTCTTGATTCTCTTCTACAATGAACAATATGCGTGCACAAATCATGAGGGCTTTAAAGGCTGATATGAGGCTGGGTTAAAGGCAGAGAATTTGTAGGAAAATGTGAGTGAGAGCAAGGAGTAGCAGTATAAACCACTACACAATTAAACCAAATTTCCAACAACAATGTCGCTAAAGTATATATCAGATGCAGCAGCTCAGACCAACATTGGACCCAAATTTCACTCTCAAACAACTTCCTAATGCACCAGAATGTTTGACCCGAAGTTTCAACTCATGTCATCAAAAATTAGAGCAAAAGCAACTTCTTGTTTTTTTTTTCTTTATTTCTTTTACAGATTTCTCCTTTTTCACAAACATGTGCCGACTCTGAATTTTGATAACACTCTTCAACTTCAGCATACATAAGGGTCAATTGGAGAAAGCAGAGGCAACAACATACATCTTACAATCTACACACATAAATTGAATTTCGATTTGGCAAGAATTAACAAAACCACCTACCAACTGTGCTCCCCCAAGCTTACTTTCAAGTACAACTCCAACCAAAACAGATTTACACAGACTAGTCCATAGTAAGGATATGGGAGAATTTGGGATAAGTGGCTTATAATGCAAGTTTACACAACAAAACGGGTTATAAGCTCAGACGGAGTCGCAAAAACTCAGTCAAATGAAATGCGCTGGCCTTTGGCTAATGTAGTAAATCATTGAAGGCCTCAATCACTTTCAATGTGTGCATATGCCAATGTAAACTTTAAGAGCGTCACAACAAATTCGACAAAAACATTCCCATGAGGAGTTACACACACATAAGAAATCAAAAGATCGATATAAATGTGTCGATCAAATGCTCAGAAAGCTCACAGGTTATGTCAAATCAAATTTTGTTCAATTCATAATCAGGGACAATATGATACGTTACTACGAGTGAAGTTAACAATTGAGTCATTTACTATTGACCTACAGGAATTCATAGCTTTATTTAAGAGGAAAAAAAAAAATCAAACCTATTCTATATGATCATGTATTCCAAGTACCAACTCCACTGTGCAACGGATATGAAGCACAATTCGGAACCTTATCCTAGGTTTACGTTTGGAAAAGGTAAACCATGTACCAGATTAATAAAAGAACACTTGGTTAGCAAACAGATACACCATCACCACCGTACCACCACTTGCACTAATCATGTCTACCACCATCATATTTCTTTTTTCTCAATAACACAACTAAATCATCGTACAATACAAATGCTTTGTCCGACTTTATGACGGTCAATTCACAATTTAAACATTCGAAATAAATATGATTCTTGCAAACACCCAAACAATTGAATTTTCATAAACTTGTTGCCAAGAGTAGTAGCAAAAATTGAAACTATACCTCATTATATTATTGAAATTACTAATTTTATGATTTACATTAACACAAAACTCCCAATAAATGAAATTATAAATTAAAAAAGAAACCCAAATTATTGAAAACCTAATTGATCTTATTGAATCAATAAAATTTAACCTAGGCGACATAGATTTTTTACCTTTATAGTTGTATCTCAGTGAGTATAGCTTCATCTTGGAGCGAACTTGCATCGTCTTCAATTTCCATGACACTGGCTTGGATTATTACATAGAGGTGGCCACTGAGAAGTCTTTGTAGAGAAGAGAGAAATTGAAGACAGAATCGAATAACGAGAAGATCGAAGAGAAGAAGGAGATTGAGGTTGAACAGTTGTAGATAGTGTAGAATGAGGAGAGAGAAAGTGTATTGAGAAGCTGAGGAAGAGGCGCTGGGAAAGGGAGGCATGTGTTCTATTTCTTTTGTTATTGCTTAGATGCCCTCCTCAAGCTAATACAGACTTTCCCATCTATTTGCTCCGCTGCCCCTCAGCTGCCTTTGTCTTATCTGTGCTGTGTGAACAGTGCCACAGCACACATAAGACAAAGGGGGGTTGAGGGGTAGCGGAGCAAATCTGGGCGAAAATAGCTGGAGGGTATGTAAGCAATTTCTGTAAAAAAAAAAAAAAAAACACCGACATCCCTCTCAAGCTTTTCCCATCCCTCTCATTACTGAAATTAGGTTTCTCTGTCTTGGAGCGCCTTCTCTCTCATCTACTCTCAAACTCGCCAACCTTTCTGGACACCATCATCAGCTCGCGCCGGCGCCTCACCACCAGACCACGACGCGGCCAAATCCTTTTTTTCCATCAAACTCAAAACTTTTTGTCGCAAATCTCATTTACAGGTCCGAATTAGTGAGTTATACTCAAACCCTATATAATCTGAAAATGTTTAATTTCCATGCTCATATTACAAGTTTAATTACATGATTTTAGTGCTTCGATAAGTTTTGTTGTATGATTGGTAGATTATTAATATTGAGTTAACTTGAAGTTTGGGGTTTTTGATATTGGATGTTATAAGGGATCAACAATTTAAATTAAATATGAAGTGAGAATTGGAGGTTTTAATTGTAGGATGTTTAGTGCCGAGTTTGTGCAGATTTCGTTGTTGGATTTATAGAGGATGCATGTGTAATATTTTCGGTGTTATAGGGTACTTTGAGTTTAATCAGAGGAAGAGATTGGGTGGTTCTTTTGCTAATATTTGGGAATTAGTATGAATACAGCCACTGGCCATATCTTAGAAAGTAAAGAAATGGATATAAAAAGTGTGGATATGTGACAAATGAGAATAGTATAATGGCATATTGGCAGAGCCAATGAGCCATGGTGTGTAGGAACTTGCTAAGATCAGAAAAAAGGTTCTTACACCCTATTGAGCAGGGCTGTATGTTACTCTCAGTGAGAATCCGCAAAACACTCTGATGAGTGAATATGTGATAAATGAGATTAGTGTTTGAGGTTGTTTTTGTTCCTACCCTTATCAAGTACGGTTTCAAAGGCTCATATCTGTCAAAACATTGCCGAAAACACCCTTGTTTTATCCAATCATTTGCTTCATCTTCCCTCTTTATGTATCAAATCTGACACATCTGCCCAAGATCTTCTTGATTGATGATGTAACTCTGGGAACACGAGATAACAACCGGGTAAAAAAATTCCCCTCTTTGTGCTTGGCTGCTTGTATTGTTTGATCACATAACATTAGCTCGTCAATGATGATGTACTCCTGTTATTTTCTTTACACCAAGTCCTCTTGAATCTTTGCTAATTTCATTTTGACTTGACTCCCATGACCATTCATATGGTTGAAATGCTGGACCATAGAATTTTGCTCCTCTGGTTTTTATTTTTTATTTTTTTATTTTTTATTTTTTTTATTTTTTTTTTTTGGGTATACACCTTAGACTTCTATTAAACACTAGTTTATGTACCCGTGCAAAATTGCACGGGTAGTTCCATAATGTAGGTAATAACTCGCTTGTACATAACATTTTTTTTATTATTCGAACAAAGAAAAATTAGAAATTAATGGCTAACCTTAAAGAAGAAAAAAGAGACACAACGCGAGAATGTCAAAATCTGTTACTGAGTCACAAATTCGCTTTCAAAGACTCGTAACTCGCTAATTTTAATAAAAAAAGCACTCAATTCTGGATTCATGAGCCCGTATTGTACAACCACTGACCCATATTATTCCGAATTTGTTTTGAGCCACATATTTTTGAGTCGAATCCGACCTGAGCTGTAGACTATCAATTATGGAGAGTGATCGTTTTTAACCAGTCACCCGCTATGTTCTATGTTATAACTGACCCCGTTTAACACGCATTTTTATGTCAAACTTGACATGATACGTTAACCTACTGTGACTCGTAATTAAGACAAAATGAAATAGATTATACATACAAATATACAATGAGTATGAATGACGTGGAGCTCTGTGGGGAGACTATTGGGTTGGCAATAACAACCCATTGTTAAAAGTTATGACATGCCTACGATATTAATAATAGAGGAGACGAAAACATGTGGAACCACTTCTAAAAGTCGTGCAAATTGCATGCGATTTAGCTACTATCAATCAGATATTAATAATACGTTAACTTGTCTCGATTACCCGTTTCTGGGCCATAACAATTTTTTCAGACCCGTGGCCAATATTTTCTTGAGCCCGTTTTTACGTCAATCTCGACTAAGCCATTGACCCAGCTTGCCGGTTCATACTACACTGTAAATAATCTTTGCTAAGTTCAAGTAGGTCGTGTTTATTACTCCCTCCGTTCTCTAATTATTGTTAAAATTAACTTATTCGGTTGTCCCAATAAAATATCTTATATTCTCTTAAAAACACAACAACTTATATCACTTTCAAATTTTTGGCATATTTCATTCACTTTTTTTTTTCTTCTGGTAAGGTATTGCACAAGTAGATATGTAAAGTTCTTCAAAAACTTCCGTTCTTATCTTTTAACAATCATTAGAGGACAAAGAGACTACTTATTAGACCGAAACCCACGGGTTGCTATGACCATGAGGACCAAATCATGTTTAGTTAATTTTTTTTTTTTTTGAGAGAGAAATCATGTTTAGTTAGTTCCTATATTTTATCTCAAGATGAGATTTTTTAAATAAGATAAAAGAATTTCCCAATATATTTGTAACATTTTAATATGAGAAGATATGATTAATTACTTTTGGCAAAAATATTATTCAAATAATTTAGTTAGGAAATTATGTACTGATTGCTTCCTTTTTATCGGATTAGTATGCTAATTCATTTCATTATTTCCCTAGTTTAATTATTCATTTTATGTTCAACTAACCACCTCCTAATATTTAGTGATTATGCCATATATAAGTCTAACTTGTTTGCTATATAAGGGGCTGAACGTATGCTACTAATATTTGTTGCCAAATTCGAATTTTTTTTTTTTGAATTTCTGCAGATTTTTTTATAGATTTCCACAATTATTTATTAACTTTATAATATTGTGTGTACACGTCATCGATGATATCATCGGTGACATCATATCCTACGTGGACACTCTTATCATTGGCCTTTCAATTGGCTATTAGTAGTATAATATAATATACACTTCGCAATTTTGCATGCATCCTAGATAGTGGAAGAAGTTACTCTATGCAATATCAGCTTTGCGCTTAAAAGTCTACTATCCCATTGACATAATCATTTTTAAACACATAACATCCAAAAAAAAACTTATAATCAATTTTCAAACCGTTATAACCCTCACACAGCTGCCACATACCTCCATTTCTCTTTCTCTCTCCAATTTTTTTAGGCTTAGAGGCGTCCCTTCTTTCACAAGTTTTCCATCTACCCGGTACGATTTTTTTCCACTCTCCTCCTCATTTCTCTTGATCTTTAGTTCACTCTTGCGTTTCATATCTTAACATATGATTGAATCTATCAATGTTGTTTATGTGGGTTATTTCTTTCATGAATGAATTGTTTGATTAAAGTTTGGGACTGTTGATTTGTATCTTAGATCTTATTATTAGGGTTTTGTTCTTTTTGAGTGATGGGTTTTATTGGTTTGAATATTTTAAGAATGATGTTGAGTTTTTCTTTGGGTGTTTAATATAAGATTATAAGTTATTTTGTCATTTGTTATGTATGACTCATGATAATTTATTGTGAAGTTTATATATTCCTTGTATCTTAAGTTTGGTTTGCTAGATTATAAAGTCTGTGAAATGTTTTCGTTTACTGTAAATGAGTAATTTTACTGTGGTAATATAGCTAAAATTATAAAAGTTTCAACTTTTATACAGTAGTTTAATGGTGCCGGTAAATTTAGGGTTGAGATATTGGTTTAGAGGCGTAAAGGTGGGATCTTGTTCAGGGTATTAGAGTTTAAGAATTTTAAAGTAATTGCTGTTGAGGGGTTTGGCATGTTATCATATCGAGATCGAGCGTGTGACCGGGAATTTGAGCGATGTAATTTGGACTTGATCAGTCAATTGGAATTGATCTCTACTAATAATGACTCAGTTTGATGAGCTTATTTTTGACAATGACCTATTATAGAATTGAGGCACAACCTTACAGGTTCGCGGCTCCATAGTACATTCGAGATTTTGGTAGAAAGAAATTTTCACGTATATTACCCTATATTCAAACAAATTAAAGAATGTCGTCAATAAGACTTGTTATTGGTCGGTAAAACATTCATATTGAAGCAATATAAATAATTTTGCTTATCGAAATGATTTAATTAACATCCCAATTTTTGTATGAACAATTTACGTCTGTAAGAACCAAGATTTTGGGATTATTATATTGATGATGGTACTTGTTTGGGAAGTATTTGAATAGTACCGACGATTAAACTTGAGCGATTTAGGGTGTGTTTGGCCAAGCTTCTGAAGTGTTTCTGGGTCCTAGAAACTGAAAACTGGCCAAACACCCAAAACTGAGAAACTGTTTCTGGTTTCTGAGAAGCACTTCTAGTGTAAATTTGTTCTTCAGAAGTAGAAGCTCCAATTTGGGGCTTCTCCTCCAGAAACTGTTTCTCATAAACTGTTTCTGAGAAGTAGTTCTGCAGAAGTTGGAGCTTGGTCAAACAGGCCCTTATTAGCATTTGGCAATTGACATTGTAAAATCGTGCATGTATGTTTATTTGTTTACATGTCACTAAAAAAAGGCTCATGCCTCTCTCTTTCTTCAAAAACCTTGGAGAAGATACCAGTTTGAGGAGAGAGAAAAACGAAGGAATCGGAAAGATGTCGTACATGAAGGGCGACTTGCTAACCAAAACCAAGAGACTTGTCAAGGGTCTTGCTAGAAGAGAGCCAATTTGGCTAAAACCCATGGAAAAGTTCGTTCCTTTTTCTCTTTTTCTTCACTTCTTATGGTTATAATTCAAGCATTTTAATGTCATTTTTAATATGTTTTTGTATGATGTTTTGGTTGTTTGATGCATTTCTTGATTGCCCATTTTATTAATTTCAGTATTTGATTGCCAATTTGGTTGCTCAGTTGTATTGTCTGCTTAATTGTGAAGTTTTCCGCAATTTTTAGGTTAAATGGTTTTGTATCATTTCTGGCATTTTCTTGGTTTTTTGTCTCTTGTTTGATGCTGATCACATTGATGGATCATTTATTTTTGGCTTCGCAAGACGGTTACAGATGACTATTCATGTTAGCTGACCTCAAATCATTTTGGAAATATGGCTTGATTGTTGTTGCGCCCCCTCCCCCCTTTTGCGTTAATTGTTTAATCTTCGTGGTTTAGATACTGCATTGTTGTGGGGTTTGGAGGAAATGAAATAAAAGTATTGAGTCGTGTTTGATCATCGAAGATTAAGCAAGATAAGTTGGGGATCTTTGCAGTGTGTTGTGGACATGAAAGTTCAGCTGTCCATGGATTATATGTTAAATGAGAAAGTGCTGATATTCGTTGAAAATGTTTAAAGAGGATTCAGGATCGATAGATTATCTTGGTGTTGTGTCATAGTGCGGAGTGTCTATAAGTCGTTTAGTATTCAAGTATTGTTCTGACATGATATTGTAATGTGAATGTAACCCGGTGTGTTACAGGAATTGAAATGATGTCAGTCAAAAGCTTCTGGTCTCTCTGAAATTGAGTCTTGTCGTATAAGATGCAGACTTCATGTGTTAGTTATGTGCACTGTGATCCTCTGAATTCAGCATAAGTGTTTCATGTTCATTCCGAGACTGGTTTATGTCTTGAGATGTTGATATTACACTCGTAATTTCAGATTTTCCGAAATGAAATCTGAAAATGTCAAATGACATCTGTGTGTGGCTGTTAGTCGTCCTTTGCCAGTGGACTGTGATGGAGTCTGGTTTTGTTACGGTTGGTAAATAAGAGAACTATTGTTTTTGAGAATTGCCTTATGGGCCAGATGCTCCCCTTCAAGTATTCGTGTTCTGCGTGTCTGAAGATGTATTCAACTCTCATTTTTCTTATCCATCTATGATATGGTGCTCTAGAGTGATAGTAAACTTGTATGGTAATCCTTTTGTTTGATACATTACTTATCCTGTTAACTGTGAGTCTATGATACCTATGCATTTCGTGTTATAAAAATTTGTGGAGTTAATAGACCCTTTTTTCTCCTCTAGAAGGAAGTAATTGAGGGCTCACAGAAAGACTACATTACTAAATGGCCTATTGTCGATCTATTATAAGTTATTTGTTCGAATGCCCAATCTGTCATCTAAGCTTACTCAGCTGAGCTATTGTGAAGTAACATATACTCCCTCCATTTCATTAGGTAGTTGGCATTTGGTTTGAATTCCTCTCACAGATTCAAACCAAATGCCAACTACCTAATGAAATGGAGGGAGTATAAGTTATGTTTGCCTTTTGGTTCTTTGATATGTGAGCTAGGCTTTTTATTTTTATTTTATTTTATTTAAAGTAATTTACCCATATTGAGTTTTGGCATTAGACTGTTGAATATTTGATCTACTCATTTATATTTATGAATATTATCCTTAGTCCATATATGTGATGACTCTTCATTGTGGTGTTTAGGGCCCCACCTGCTGTGTTCCCTCGATCTGATGGAAAAATCAAGGTGATCTGCCTGCCAGAGGATATTTATATCACGAAATTCTATCAAAAACATCCGGAATCAAAATATGAATATCCTATTAAGTATGTCTTGTTTTATGTTCCTTCATCTTTTCATACTGTCTACTCTTCTAGCAAAACTGCCTTGTAAAAAAAAGAGAGAGAGAGAAATGTATGTAAGCTAAGAATCCTAAGCACCCTAAACACTAAAAAACAAATGAATACACTGCACAATTTTTTGAAATGATTCTTTATGGTAGACTTCAGTCTAAACTTGCAAGTAAACAACAAGCAACTAAATGAACGTTTGAAAACAGAATTATTAGAACTCCTTTTTTATTTTTAAAATGGTTTTACAATGATAATGACGAATAACGAAACTAATAAGGGATACAAACTTAACCTGACGTGAAAAGTCTAGGGTTAATAAATGTGTTGTCAACCACTAAAGTGCTAAATCTTAGTCCAGCTAATAATCTAATATGTAATCAACACACTCTAAACCACCTAAACTACGGAAAGATTTTAGCAGACTCTGGAATTGTGATTCATGCTTTGCCTTTGTATTTTGTATGAGTTCAATAGAGCTAATTGCTGCCATAAAATTAACGCTGTATCTGATGGAGAAAGTGACCCCCTAAGCTTACAACAGATTTTAAAATAAAGCGAGAAAAGTGCTTATTGTGGATTCTGAAGAAGTGAGGAAAGCTCAAACATGCTGAGTACAGGAGTGGCAAGCTGCTGAAAATCCATTCTTTTGTATGCTGATACTTCCCCATTTGTCTTATCATGCTTTCCTGTCCCTCGTTGAGTTTCAAATGTGTCCTTGACTTGCTTTGGAATTCAAAAGTTCAGCCAGACAATGACTTCACAAATTGGAACATGGAAGTACAAAATGTGAAAACTGATTTGACTTCCGAGTAATCCTAGTAATTAGGGCCCGACTAAGAAGACTAAGATCTCAGTGGTTTGATTATCCTCTTTTGCATTTACGTGCAACTGAGGACTCCTTATCTTCTAATGCTAATAATATTTATAGTTGTGTTAGAAACTAAGAAGAATAGGGCCTTGGTGCTTTGATCTGTTAGTTCCTTAAGATGATAACCATTATCCTTGTGCTCTTACTGCTAAATGCCGCATTGCATCTTCACACCAAACTTCAGTGAAGCTTGGTAACATTCGAGTGACAAAAACATGAACTTGGTTTGATACCTTATAATGTCGAGGACGCATGAAACTTGTTGAACCATGCAAGCAGACATTATATAAACCCCTGATGGATAGTATACATTCAGACATTCCATTCTCCACAACTATAAAGCAAATACAGCTGAGTCAAAAGCCACAGTTTGACGTCCCCAAAAGGGCAGTCTTTTGAAATTGGCTGACTTTTCACTGGCCATGTTGTTGGAGAATTTTATTTTTTGCAATTTTCAAACAATGCTTCTAAAATGTCTGTCTTTGTTGTTGTTGCCGGATCGTCTTAACTTATTTCTCAAAATGATGAACATATGTGTGATGAGCATAGAACCGACTGAGTGTGGGTTCCCAGTGTCCAAGTTGTCTTCTTTTGGTTTGGGGCAGCAAATGTGTAAAGCTTACGCAAACCTAGTCTCTTTGTGTTTCTTGATATAATCAACTCCCTTTGGCTCCTTTTTAACCTCTCATATGTTTTTGGTAATCAAGCTAGATCAAACAAGTCATAGCTTACTTTTGAGTCCCAAGTTTCCTTTCCCTGTTCTCTGAAACTCTGGTTGGATTCTATGAACGGATTTGTTGATGTTGTTGTTGGTGGTAACTAGTCTCGAACACGGATTTGTTGGTGAACGGATTTGGAGTATTCAGAGAATCAGGTTTTGCACTCAAATCTCCACCCGTTCAGGGCTTCAGGAGTTCAGGTTGTAAGAAACAATCAAAGTTCCTTCATTTTCTTCTTTTTTTAGTTTCTTAAAGTGTCAAAACTTTTCCATTCTTTTCAGTACAATAAATT
The DNA here is from genome assembly GCA_963457585.1 of Spergularia bocconei. NCBI lineage: Eukaryota > Viridiplantae > Streptophyta > Magnoliopsida > Caryophyllales > Caryophyllaceae > Spergularia > Spergularia bocconei. The sequence goes on along the minus strand of OY734946.1, from coordinate 14,904,225 downwards.
TCAACTGCATCATCTTTATTGTTTGTCTTCAACTTTCCCCTTCTTCTTCTCACTTATTTTTTTTTTTTTTTTTTTTTTTTTTTTTGGTATGTGTGAACTTGGTCATCTTTTTTCTACTTATTGCTGCCTTCCCCCTGTGAGACTTCCCGTAGGATGATTATATTTCATAAAACTTTGTCAAACTAGTGAAGGTTTGATCTAAGTCCTCTTAAAGTAAATGGGCCCCTTTTTGGTTCCTCACAATTTACTACTCGTAATGATTTGATGAGAAATTAGATCAAAAGTCAGTAAGTAGTCTCAAATCCCATGTCCCCTTTGTTAGAGAATATTGTCGATCCTTGGGACTTCTAATGATCAGTTAGGAAGGGGTTGCCACCAGCAGCTTTTTGGTACTGTGTTCTGTCCTCTATCATGCTTTTCTGCATGTACTCTTGAAAACACATGCAAGATCAAGCACAACAGTAAAATATGCAACATATAGCAAACATTTATCTAGTTATGTTTTCGTTGTGATTCTGAAAAGGATAAATAAGTAGCATATTCTTTTTCCATTTTCTTTTATTTTGAAAAGAGTGAAGGAGTAGCAACTTTCCTGTGCTCTCAGGCTTAGCGGCTTGAAATGCAATCATGTCTTCAAGTTTGTCTTCTCTGGTCTTGTCTCGTCTCATGAATTACTCGGAAAACTTTCGCATGAAATGATTAAAAAGACTGCAAATTAGTAAAGCACAAAAGCATTTATGGATGAAGGTGTAGCTTTCTTTATGTGTAGGAATGTTGGATGGTTATCGTAGACAGAAGCAGTTGATCCTGTTTGGGTAATAAATCTGTTATGATCTTCCATACCCTGTTACCAGTAGTTAGTTTATAGTTTCGATGCTGCTATTCAGTCATTGTTGAATATTTCAACTGGCTGCTCTGTGGTAGTTTAGCATAGGTTAACCAATAGCTCTTCTGTAGTAAAGTAGTTCTGTCGTATTCGTAGGTTAGGGCTTTTTGATAGTGCTCAGTGTGTATGAAATGTGAAGAAAATATGTTAAATCAAATTGATTGACTAAAAAGCTAATCAATAAATTTGCCCAAATCTCTTTGGTATCCGTGGAGGTATATTAGAGTTATTCCCCCAGCTCCACCCCAGAACTTTCTAAACTTTCTTTTTATGATTTAAAAACCCAAGTATGAATCGTCCTAACGTTCAACTATCTTAGATGGAATTAATTGATGTTTGGGCTGAAAAAATAAACCTAGTGCCCCTGCTCCATTAGTAAATTCCATGGTTTACCGTCTCTGATTTGTGATCCTTTTTGAGCAGGCTAAAGAGTTTCCATCCTGTTCCAGCACGTATTTTTGCTTCACACGTCCTTGAGTTGAAGGAGCAGGGAGTGAGGGAGGAGGAAGCTATCGCTGTGGCTGATGTATGGGAATTTTTATCCATGCTATCTGAATTCCAATTTCATGCCTCACTGCTATTATCTTCATAACTATACTTGAAACCCATTGAGACTTTTTTATTTGTGTCCAGATGGAATATCGAGCAGAGAGAAAGACGAAAAAACAAGCATACACTCGTTTGAAGCAAATATCGCGTGTTTTAGACAAAAAACCTCCTCCTAATCCGTATCCCAGTGCCATCAAGGAGATACAGGCAGAGGAGAGACCATACGTCCGTGAACGTTTCTTCGATCCTCAGATACTAGATTTGGTGAATAAGATTAAAGAGGAAAAAGCTGCTGAGATGCAAGAAAGGTTTGGAGCGCAGGACAGGTTTGGAAGGCAGGACAGGTCTAGAGGGCCGGGCATGTCTCGAGGCGTGGAAATAAGCCTATTAAAAGTATAGTATAGATTCCACTAATGCCTTTTGTTAGTGGTAAATCAGGATAGGTTTGGAGGCCAGGAAGTTCTATAATCTAGAATGAGCGTTCTATAAACAGTTGCTGCTAACACGAGCAGTCGAGCATGTTTGGCTAGATCGTATGTTGTAGAGAGAATTCTTCTTTACTTTTTTTGGTGGCTATTTAGCAGAGATTTTGTGAGGTTAGTAAGTAAGATGGGGAAAGAGAAGAGTGAAACATGGGGAGAGTTTCCAATATCTCTAGTCAGGTAGCTGTGTTTACATTGGTTGAACTCGCTAATAGGCTCTAGGTTTGATCCTTCTACCACAGTATATGTTGATCTGGTCGCAGTTGACAGTATTTGAATTCTGATTGTTCCGACTCTTCTCTTTTCCCCTCTTCTTTCTGGTCTTCGTTTTAGCTTCTTGCTCTGAAGCCTGCGTCATTGTTTGTCACTGGCCATAGCTGCATCAAGTCCATAACTGTCTGATTGTAGCTTAGAATGCCTCTTAAAAGTTTGTATTGATCTTTGATAGCTCTACTTACATGACTCATGTCCCCTTTTATGTCCTCAGCCAACTCCTCATCACCAAGTTCGTTCAAGGCGCTCAGCTTATGCCCCAAATGAGGATGAAGGTGCACTGTCTAGTTTTGGTCAGTTTGGAGAGGATAGTTAGTACCCCGTATTAACTTTGATCACATATTCATGAACCTGTTGTTTTCCCACAGATGGATCCAATGGCCCAGCTGACCCTCATGATTCCCCAGAAGAAGATGGCAAGAGTGATAATGCTGTTTCAACTGATTAGAGCTGAATCGCTAAACATCTGAATCAACCTCGAACATATTTTTTTTTCTTTGGATTACAGAACGAAAGGAAAGCAAGCATTTGTTCAAGTCTGGTACTGATAATAATACTACCTGCTTCAAAAGAAACTCAAGATTAGTTCATAAACTCTGACTGAATCGTATGTATGACATGATGTATTGTTAGCGAGCTGCCTAGGCTGTCACTGCAGCCTACCGATACATGCCATGCTTGAATGTAAGACAGAAAGGATGTTTGTGCTTTATTGCTGATCTATGTGATTTACTTCTTTTCATATCTGAAGATCTCTAATCAGTGTTGCTTGAATCTTATTTTTCGAATGTTTTCTTTACGTATTTGTGTAGCTCATTTTATTCATCATAAGACATGTATCATACCCTAGTTCGTAGATTGTAGAACGAACCTGACTTGCCTTCATTAACCAAAACCCAGATGCAGACCCTGGTCAGAACTTCAGAAGACCAAGTTACATACAAGAGTAAAGACTAATGCCTAAGCTCTTCTTTGGCATATCCTGGCACCATTCTCTTTTGCTTCTTTCTCGAGTTTTTCGAGTTTCAGAGAAAGATGATGATCAGCTTAACAGAAAGCGCATCATCATCACAGCAAAAGAAGAATGTGTGTTTGACAAAGAGTAGCTTAGACATTGATCTTGAATCTTGTTTTAACGCCGAAAACCCTAGTATGGTGTGCTTTCGAAAGCTAATTAGGAATATTATTTATAATACACCATATAGTTCTGCATTACTAATCTGCCTGATCTGCCGGTGCTAACCATGTGCATTTCTGGCAAGAGCAGATCTCTAGGTTTTTTCAGCTTCATGATGAGACATGAGACTTATACTGGGATTTGTCTACAAGTGGTGAGAATGTATACTCCATCTTTAGTCATCTGTGCAATTTCAAATTAGGAGACGTTTCCCTTCTCTGTTCAGTTCCAGAAATCTATGTGGTTCAGATCAGGGCTCCTGATCATTATTTTAGGCTCTATTTGAATAATCCGCTGCTACCATATTGGTTCTTTTATTACCATCTTTTAAGCATAAGCAGATGGTCTCTGTTGTCCACTCTTACTAGCATCGGAGATTGGTACTTGAATTGGTGGGTGTACTGTTGGTTGGTTTATTCTCTCAGCCTTTATTGTATGAACGATATTTCACTTGGTAAGAACTATATTTATATACAAATCTTCATTGCTTATCTGAAACCTTGCATCAAGAAAAAGAAAAAGTGTGACAGAATACTTCTTTGGAGCCGATGGTTTTGGTCTTCTGAATCTTTGCCTAAGAAATTTCTTTCATTCAATCTAGGCCCCAGAAGCTATTGGATTGAATGTAGATTTTTTCTTTGTCATAGTAATCAAGTTTTAGTTTTTAAAAACCCACTCCAGGTCCAAGAAACCTTAAGAATGGTGTTTTCTCGTTTTATTTGTGTCCCCCAGGAGAACGCTTTTTATGATCAATGGCCTCGAACGTACCACGTTTCCAAGTGGTTTTGTTTCGAGAGTCTTTGCAAAGACTTCTTATCAGTTTGCCCTCTCGAGGAGCTTAGAACTTTTTTATTACAGTTTGTTATTAAATGAATACAAGCTTCTGGAATGTCCGTGGTGCTGGCAGGAAAAATCTTACGGAAGAACTCACGTTTTTCTCTAAAAATAACAAAATTAATATACTCGAATTATGTGAAACAAAGTCTCAAACTCCCCCAAGAGCTAACTTACTTATTAGATGTGGTTTCAATTGTTGCGACTATATCCCTACTCAAGGTTTGTCAGGTGGTATCTGGCTATTCTGGAAACAAAGTCCCTCTATAACTTTCTCGTTGTCTGTTGCTTATAAGTCGGAACGGTTTCTAAGTTGTGAAACTCATGATTTTACTTCAAACAGCAAATTTATAATCATTTTTGCATATGCTCCCCCAAGAGAAGCTAAAAAACGAGAGTTTTGGGAAGAATTGACTACTTACATCCAATCTCTTAGTGTGCCCTTTTTTAATTATGGGAGATTTAAATGAACTAAAACAAGCTAGTGACAAGAAAGGGGGTTTACCTCCATGTAATGCCAGATTTACTAGATTACCCGATTTTATGTATAATACAAATGCGATTGACCTCCCATTTGTGGGTAATCAATTTACTTGGAGGAAAAAACGCCAAGGTCCCGGTAATACTTTTGAAATTTTAGATAGAGCGTTAGCCTCTACGAGTTGGTTGCAGCTTTTTCCCGACTCTAGATTCAACCATCATCCATTTACTAGCTCTGATCATTGCATCATTTCTCTTTGTTTCGCTTCTAACATAAGGGGCAAATCCCCTCCGTTTCGATTCGAAATGATGTGGACAAGGCGAAAAGATTTTGAATTAATTGTTCGTAAAGCATGGAATGAGAGATTTCATGGCTCTCACATGTATAGGCTCGTGAAAAAAAATAAAGTTTAAAGAAAAATGCAAAGGAATGGAACAAAACAAAGTTCGGCAACATTTTCAAACAACTTTCTTGTGTAGAGTTAAAACTAGAAAATATACAGAAGGCACTACTCGTAAATAGCAATAACATGCAATTAGAAGTAGCTCAAGAAAAATGGTTAAAGAAGAGAAATTGCCTCCTTAGTTATAATAAATATTATTGGAGTCAAAAAGCCCGTATCAGTAAAGCAAATTTAGGGGATAGCAACACTAAGTATTTTCAAGTTCATGCCACTATTAGACGAAATAAAAATGCTATTCATAGATTTACTTCTTCCGATGGTGTCCAATTTACGGATCCCTTGCAAATAGGTTCGGCTATTACAAAAGAATTTCAGTTGAGATTTTCGAGTAATTCTAATTGCTCTTTTAACGACTCAGACTTTGTTGCAATTAAAAATCAAGTTTCGGAGGAGGATAACCATTTTCTAATTAGTGAGGTCACCGGTGAAGAAATTAAATCTGCTGTTTTTCAATTGGCACCCGATAAAGCCCCTGCTCCTGACGGATACCCTCCTGCTTTTTTCCAGAAATATTGGAATATTGTTGGCAAGTCGGTAGTTAGAGCTGTTTCCGCGTTTTTTCATTCAGGAAAATTACTTAGAGAAATCAATCATACTTTTATAACTCTCATTCCGAAAATAGAAAACCCTGAAACAGCTAATCATTTCCGACCAATTAGTCTTTGTTCTACGATTTACAAGATTATTTCAAAAGTTCTAGCAAATCTCCTTAAAGTTATCCTAGGGAAAATAATTCACCCTTTTCAGGGGGCTTTTACCCCTAATAGAATTATTCAAGATAATATCCTGATGGCACATGAAGTTTTCAGCTCCTTTAAGAAGAAGGGGGGAAAATGTGGGTGGTTGGCTATTAAACTAGACATGGAAAAAGCTTATGATCGATTAGAATGGAGATATATTGAAGAAACTTTGCGGCAATTTGATTTCCATTCTAAGTGGATTAATTGGATTATGAGTTGTGTTAATACAGTATCATTTTCAGTGTTAGTAAATGGTTGTCCAGAAAACTTATTTAACCCGACGCGAGGCATTAGACAAGGAGACCCTCTTTCACCTTATTTATTTATTCTCTGTGCCGAACTTTTGGCAAGGAATTTACAGATTGCTAGTGATGAAAAGTCTCATCTAGTAGGTGTTAAAATTAGCCAAAACTCTGATAGAATACCCTTTCTTACATTTGCTGATGATACCATGATTTTTAGTAAAGCTTCTAGGGCAAGTTGTCAGGCTATCAGAAATATATTGGATAAATTTTGTCATATGTCCGGACAACAAGTCAATTATACGAAATCAGCGTTTCAATGCACCAAAAATGTGCCAAGAGTGGATAGACAAATCTTTCATGGTATTTTGGGTATGCCAGAAGCTACTTTGTTAGGAAAATATTTAGGTTGTCCTATAGTAGACAATAGAGTAACCAAAGACACATTTGCTAGCGTTATTTCTTCTTCAAGAAATCAACTAACGAAATGGAAAGCTAACTCTATCTCGCAAGCTGGAAGAGCGATTTTGATTCAAGCTAATTTAGCTGCTAAGTCTACTTTTCAAATGCAAAGTTTCTTGATCCCAAGTTCGATTCATAAAGATTTAGATAAGATCAATAGAGATTTCCTATGGAATAAAAATAGTAGTGATAAATCTCCTAATCTTATAGGTTGGGATAAAATTTGTGCCCCGAAAAGTATGGGAGGTTTGGGCCTCCGAAAAGTAGAAGCGGCTAATCAGGCAATGCAGCTTAAATTGCTTTGGAAAATCTTAACAGAGCCAGAAAATATTTGGGTGAATGTTGTTAAGAAAAAGTATCTTAAAAATTCAAAATTATTTGCTCATTCCCCTACCACTAGTAGCTCTTGGCAATGGAAAAAATTAATGTCACTTAGACCCGTTTTCAAAAAAGGCTTGCGTTGGCAAGTAGGCAATGGTAAAGACATTAATTTCTGGTATGACAATTGGGTTATTTCGAAACCTCTCTCTGAGGTAGCTCTGAATATTAATGATATTCAACCATCCCTTAGTTTAAGCCAATTTATTACAAGTACAAACCAATGGGATTTTCAACGTCTTAGACAAGTTCTTCCTATAGAAATTGTAAACAAGATTAATAGCATTTATATTCCCTCTCATGACATGAGTGATCAAGTATTTTGGGGTCTGTCTACCGATGGTTCATTTTCGACCAAATCAGCCACTTGGCTAGTACAAGGTCTCCCAGACAGGGGTGAGACAAAATGCAGTTTTTATTGGATTTGGAAGTATGATGTCCCAAATAAGGTTAAAAACTTTATTTGGAAAGCTTATATGGATGGTCTTCCTACTCGAGACAGACTGATGCGTAGTCATGTTTCCGTTCCAGCTCAATGTGTGTTTTGTGATCATCTTTCAGAAGACGCATACCATCTGTTCTTTTCCTGCCCGCTCGTAATGGAGGTTGCAAATAAATTTGATGTAGATTTACATTTTTTTCACGCTAATAATACTAGCCTACATAATATTAATAGTTCCGTCAGCCGCTCGTTCAACTACAACCTAGATCGTATTAAACAATCACTGAACCACAATTCACTTCAAAAACTTCTGTTTATTTGGTGGAATGTATGGTTCGCTAGAAATAAGTTGATTTTTCAGAATATAACACCTTCTGTTGATAAAGTTAAATGTCTAACGGAGTTATCACTAAAAGACTGGTTGTTCCTTAGAAAGCAGGATATTGATAATCCAGACTATTGCATAGATAATCCTGTCTCTCGAAAAAATAACATTTTTAGTGAAACCATTTTTTGGAAGAAACCCCCTGCAGATTTTTTCAAGTTAAATTTTGATGGTTCTAAACTTAGCAATGGACAGTCTTCTTTAGGATATGTTATCAGAAATTCAAATGGAATCCCGTTATTATTTGGGGCCAAACCTTGTAATTCTACGACTATTCTTTTTGCAGAAGCTTTAGCTTTAAAAGAAGGTCTAAAGGTAGCTAATTTCTTAAACATAAAAAATATTATAATTGAGGGAGACAATCTTTGTGTGATCAATTCTATCCGCCGTAATTGGAAGGTTCCGTGGGAGATTTCTAATCTCATTACAGATATTTTAGTGGACTTGTCAACTTTTCACAAAGTAGAAATTAATCACTGCTTTCGTGAGGCCAACAAAGTCGCAGACTTTATGGCCAACTTAGGGCATTCGTGTCCTTCTCTTACACGTTGGTTTGAGAGTCCCTCTGACTCTCTTTCCTCTCTCATCCGAAAGGATGAGTTAGGTTGGTCTTATGTTCGGGGATCAACCTAGGCTTTCTTTCCTTTATCAAAAAAAAAAAAAAAAAATGATGAGACATGAGACCATCTTTTCTTCATTTCCATCTTATTAATTATCATTTCGGCCATAACTTAAGGTGGCCGAATGACAAAGATGGTTTATGATGGGCGATGAATAACTCCTCATTTTTAGATTGAACATCATTGTTTAGGCCTAGAACTCATTTTGATACTAATACTCGCTAATTAAACAGTTGGTTGTGGCAAACACTTTATTGCAACGATTCTAGTAACACTGATAACTTGGTCACGTATGTGTGTACTGCTACTCATTGTTTGATGTGCGGTGGTGTTATAAAATCATGTGACCGAAAACCACGTTTTAGTTTTATAGCTAGACGTATGATGGTAATACTATAGTGAAACCGCCTCATCAACACTTGATTGACCTTATAATCCTCATTCAAGCGACGACATTTTAAAGGAACGGAGGAAGACATAACGTAATCCTTGTATTATTTTATTTTTCTCAAAGACTCTTCCTTTCTTCACACAGTTTATCCGGTTTAGAGCCGAGTATAATGATCTTCCTTCATTCACGTAAAACTCGATCAATTTTCGACTTTTTATGTAATACAACGTTTACTAGTAGATTGTTAGACACTAATATGCTGAATTTTGTACATATTTTTCGTGATTGCGAACTCCATAGTAACGGGTTACGTAGTGCTTTCTCTTGCACTCTCTATTGTGCATATCTTAGTCATCCTTGACACGGTATGTAAACTACTATTTCACGTTGTTGACATAAAAAATTCGGGTATCGATAGATCGTTATCGCCGAATTATGACCGCGATACGGGTGGTACGAATGTGGTTAAGGCCCTGTGCGATTGGACTGCATTTTTCTGATCTGATTTGATTTGATTTGAATTGAACTGATTTGATTTGATTTGATTTGAATAAATTTGATTTGATTTGATCTGAACTGAATTAATTGATAAATTAACCGCAATTAGACGAATTAATCACTAAAAATAGACTAGATTCATTGATTGTTATTTGGATAATTCTGATCTGATTTGATTTGATTTGAATAAAACTGATCTGATTTGATTTGATTTGAATGAATCTGATCTGATTTGAAAGCACCGTTAGATAAGTTGAATCGCACAGGGCCTAATTGGAATAGATTTTGGGAATCGGAAAAAGCAGGATACGCACAAACTCAATCGAACGCAGATAGTTGTGACTTCGAAGAGGTCGAAGAGTAACCAATGAATTGCTCGCCCAACAGGAGAAGGCCTGTGCCTGCTTAGGCCCTGTGCGATTGGACTGCATTTTTCTGATTTGATTTGATTTGATTTGATTTGAACTGATCTGATTTGATTTGATTTGAATAAATTTGATTTGATTTGATCTGAACTGAATTAATTGATAAATTAACTGCAACTAGACGAATTTATAACTAAAAATAGACTACATTCATTGATTGTTATTTGGATAATTTTGATCTGATTTGATTTGATTTGAATAAAGCTGATCTGATTTGATTTGATTTGAATAAATCTGATCTGATTTGAAAACACTGTTGAATAAGTTGAATCGCACAGGGCCTTACAATCACGAAATACTCCAAGTTCTACAACTATGAACTACTCCTACTCCTAAGATAAATCCCCCTAGTGGGGAGACCCCAAGGGGGTTCCAAATATTAAAAGAACTAACAAAGTAGAAATTGACTTGATTTGTTGTTCATGTGTGTCTTCAATGTTGTTCTTTGTCCTCTATTTATAGGAATAGAGGGTCTTGAATATCTTCGTCGGTTGAATTCATTCTTCAAGCAGTTGAATTGTATGACGGTTATCTTTGACAAAATAACTTACAAGAAGTGGTGTCGACAGTTGGCAATTGTGTGCCTTTTCCATCATTTGCACCCGTAACATTCTCACATGGAGAATAAAATAGTGTAGGTACAAGAGTTAGTGGGTGAGATTGGTAGTTATGTTTGCCAAGCTCACATGGCCAAATCTTGGCTTATCGCGGAGACGCGGAGTGAATGCCCATCTTTAGGCGATAGCTATCGGCACCTATCGCGATGGTAATTCATCGTGGTATTATTGTGATACACTATCTATATATGTAGATAACGAGTAGACAAATAATGATTGTCACGCCTCCTGTTTTAAGAGTAATTAGGATTACCCATAGACGCACTATCTTGGACTAGCTTACAATCGTACGCAACTAGCGATAGTAGTAATCTCTTATTTAGTAGTAAGATGCCTACTAAATAAGGTAAGCGATCGGAAATTACAAAAATGTCATCAACAAATGCCCCCCAGAACATGTTGGATGAGAGAGGAGTGTTTCTGACACGACTACAGAATCCGACATGTTATGTTATACAAATTCAACTCATAATATGATGGTTGGTTGTGTCCACACATGTATGTGGTTATTCGATTCGATCGAGTGACAATTGTTACTTATGCCAATTGTCAAACCATGGCGTTAGTAGAGAGTTTTGTCGTTAAACTCAATAGAATTGAAGGCCTAATTAATGGTTATCGATCAACGAGTATTCTCATGATTGCCAAGCTTGATCATTATTCATACTTCTCGTTTGCAAGAAATACGAAAGCAATTAAGGGATGTGTAAATGCAATTGCCCCCAAGTGTCGTTGATGCCAAGGAGGGCCCAATAACTAGTTATAATTAGTGATAATTATGTCATCACTAATTAACTTCATTAGACAAACAATGTTATAGTAGAACAATTGTTAATGCATTTGAAATGGTCTTAACCCCGAGTATGTTTTGACGCCCACTACGTACAAACCATTTGATAACAAAATTACATACCGCAAGTGCACGGCATCAATTGTGGCAATAGACATGGCAAATACGGGTCGATCCCACAGGGACAAGTACTAGAACAAATAATTTCTATTAATTAAATTGGATTAAACATATTATAAATTGCGGGGGATTTTAATGTAAATTAAACAAATAATAATTAACAACAATTACTCTACAAACTCGAGATTGAAGGTATATAAAACGTATTTATAGAAATTAGGCATCCACAATAATAACAAATTCATGACAATTTCAAGGATGCTATGCTATCTTGTACTAACTTCTCACGATCAAGGTTTAGTATGTGTATTTAGACTAGGCATGCCCTATCTCTCGATGGTCTCTTACATGCACTAATCTAAACACATTAAGAACATTAATTCAACGTAATTTCCACTCAAGGACCACCCCTAAACAATTAAACTACTCTCGTGATTAATTAATCTACTTTAATTCCTATGGTTCCATTAACTAAGATTCACTGCTACATCCTTCTCCTAGTTAACTATGATCATACAAATGTAGACGTCAATATATTTATAAGCATTAGGATCAATAAGAACCAAATTGAAGAAAGTCATGATAATAGACTTGGATGAGTCATGAGTATTATGGAATTTTAAATCTACAAATTAACAACCAAATGATTAATCATTGATTAAACTAACAACAATGAAATAGACAAAACACTAGTAAAAGGAAGCGAATAGAAATGCTTAGTCTTTTCCAATGTTGTAGAGTAATCAAGACAATCCTTCCACAAGATGATATGCATTCAATCTTCAAAATATTACAAAACTTGATGATTCTCTAATCTCTAGATAAATAGAGAATATATTTGGATATGTAATAATTTGATGTTGTACAAGATTACAAGTTATGAAAAGATGAAAAATGATCCAAAAGATATCCCCTTTACATGATGATACATGGGGTATATATATAGGGCAATAGGGGTGAAAGAGGAGAAAAGAAAATAAAAATAACTAAAGCATCTCCCTCTTTAATTTTGGTAACTATATATCCGGATGTGCAGTGGCACAGGCGTGCTTCAAAATGGCACGGCCGTGCCAAATCTCAACAATGAAAATAGAAAAGTTCCTGACCATTTGGCGCTGGCGCGCCAAAATAAGCACGGCCGTGCTAAATCTCAAAATGTTCTTTGCTTCTAAGTTCTTTGTCGGATAGCTTTCAAACTTGGTATACGGACCCACGAACACTCACACTACTTCCGAGCATTCAGGCACGCGTGGTCCAATATGTGAAATGACCAAAATGCCCCTACAATCACATAAAACAACAAAACAATACCCAAATCATAATATCCTTAAATAAAACTTATTTACATAATAAATTAAACTAAAACTATTATATATACACTATAAACTATAATTAAATACCCTAAATGTACCTATAAAATAGGCACTTATCACCATTATACATGGACACAATCTCATGATAATCAATAGTCACTCTTATTTATTTTATGATGGTGTACCTAAAGAAATTAATCTTTTCATATATGTTTTGGCTTTTTGTATTATCTAAGCTAGGTATATTGATTTGCTTTATTTTGTCTGCCACTTGCCTTATATGTCTAGAAAGTAGTATAATTATGTCGTCTGCGTTTGAATTTTTTTTCGAAATAGGGCTAAAAAAAAAATGTTAAACGATTTGGGTAGAAAAACAACTTGTTAAACCTTATGGGGTGCACGTCACCCCATAGGTAAAACCGCCAGTGGTAATGGCGGTTCTAGTAAAGCCAAACAGTGCCGATATGACCAAGGGGAAATGCAATGGACCACCTGAAACCGCCAGTGGGACTGGCGGTTTCACTTCACTAAAACCGCCAGTCAGACTGGCGGTTTCAAGGCAGAATGGACACTACCTAGAATTTGGCCATCATCAAAACCGCCAGTGGGACTGGCGGTTTCACTTCAGTAAAACCGCCGGTGCGACTGGCGGTTCTTCCATTTTTTTTTTTAAACCGCCTTTGAGACCAGCGTTTTCTTTGAAAGGAAACCGCCAGTCTCTTTGGCGGTTTCTTGGCAGCCCCGACACAGCTTTATTCTATTTCAAGCTTCCATTTTTCCACGTCTTCCCCTAATACCTGCAATTCAAACAATACACCAAACAAATGCCACAATCCCGCAATGGCTCCAATGAACAACCCAAGAAGAATAATCCAATGGCATGATATGTTATTTCATATATTAAACCGTCTTTTACATAGTTCAAACAGTTGAATAAAACATAAAGGTAACAAATTGTACTATCCATTACAAACCACTAAATTAATAGCTAGCTAATCTTCACTTCGGCGGCGACGGCGTGTAACTGGACGTACATCTGAGGAAGCGGGTTGGCTTGAGGAAGAACCCGGTGTGTTGCGTTCCATAATTGGTGTCATAGGAGAACCAATTCCTTTACGTCGAGGCATATATTGTATTAGAGGAGAATTCTCATCAAAATTTGCACTCGCTTGCTCTTGGGATTGTTGAGATTGTTGGATAAGATGTGCAAATCCCACCTTTTCGAGACATTGGGAGCAATGTTGCCGAATCTCGTTTAAGGTTTGGACAAAATTGATGCTCGATGGGTCTTCTAATGCTTTTTGAAGGTCATGCTCGCACCTCATTTGTATATTTGCAAAACGTTGGGTCTACAATCACAAAAACCAAAATTAGACACTAAATATAACTTATACATGCATATTATTGGATAAAAGTGAAATAATAATAAACCAAACTTACAAGCAATTGAATTGAGGGAGAAGAAGGATGATAGGCAAGCGGGGCGCCATGAGATGGATTAACAGCTCCATTGACACGACGAGTGTGCTTTCGATACCAAATCATGTAAGGATCATAAAAATCCATACCTTCATCTAATTCGGTAGTAGACACCACCCTCTCTCTCCGCCTACGCCATAAGTCAATATACACACCATGCATTTCACTCCAACTCTTCTTGCGACTTCCTCTCCTATCCAATTTATGAAGCATCTCGGAAGTATCACAATTGACCGGAATTCCTTGCTTCAAACCAAATTGGCGTAGTACCCTATCCGGAAAATGCCACTCTACAATATCATAGCAAATCATAGGAGCCACAACAAGCCAATCTTGTTCATCCCTAATACAACTCGGAGAGATAGCTGAAATGACATCCGCTGTGTAAGGCCTCCAAGTGAACTAAAATAAAACAAACAAATATGAGAACTTTGAAAATAATTTCATGTTTTAAAAGTCACAAAAACATAGATTGGATAAGTGAACTTACTTGATCAGGAGTCATAGCATCGAATGCATCTCTATAAGCTGTTAGAGAGAAAATCCCTTCAGCTCTCTGTCGATCGATCATAAGCCACTTTCGTCCTAATGCATCTTTCCCATAGATATGTTGTAAGCCAAATGGGCTAGGTACATTCTCACCCTCATCCTCATCCTCATCCTCATCCTCACCCTCACTCTCATCCTCATCGGAATCTAATGGTCCAACATTGGTAGGGCGTCCTATAGCAATGCGTTCCCAAGACCACAACTGAAGAAGAATAAGAGGTCCAGCTATCTCTAATGAACCCCTAAGACACCCTCGACACAAGTTACGATACAATGTTGCAAGCACCGCACTACCCCAAGAATAATCATCCAATTTACTCACATCACTCAACAACGGCAAATATATTACTTGAACGACATCCCCACTCTTATCAGGAAATAGAACAGTTCCAAACAAAATGAGCAAATACACTCGAATATATCTATGAAATGAGGCATCATCCACATCGACGGGCATATAACAAAAATTACGCATCAACCAAGAAATTTTCAAAGATGTTCCTTTCAAATGTTCTCCCGGTGCTACTCCTAACAATTGAGTCACTAATTGTTGCCAATTTTGGTTGGTATCACCCGTCACGGCAACTCCATCTATCCTTAATCCCAACATTATCGTAAATTGGCCAATCTCTAAGAAAGATTGCCTAAGAAAGAGGATGTGTATTGACTACCGTAAATTGAACTCCGCCACCCTTAAGGATCACTTCCCTCTACCTTTCATAGACCAAATGTTAGAGAGATTGGCCAATCATGAATTCTTTTGTTTTCTCGACGGTTATTCCGGATTTTTTTCAAATCCCTATTCACCCGGAAGATCAAGAGAAAACGACTTTCACTTGTCCCTATGGCACCTTCGCCTATAGAAGGATGCCATTCGGACTTTGCAATGCACCGGGTACCTTCCAAAGGTGCATGATGGCCATTTTCTCCGATTTTATTGAGAAAACTATGGAAGTGTTTATAGATGATTTTAGTGTGTTTGGCACTCATTTGATGATTGTTTGAGAAACTTGTCTTGTGTGCTTAAACGTTGCGAAGAACAACACTTGGTCCTTAATTGGGAAAAGTGTCACTTCATGGTGAATGAAGGTGTTGTTCTTGGCCACGTTATTTCTTCTAAGGGGATTGAAGTTGACAAAGCGAAAGTGGAGGTCATTGAGAAACTCCCACCTCCTACCAATGTGAGAGGTGTGAGAAGTTTCTTAGGGCATGCCGGTTTTTACCGGAGGTTTATAAAAGATTTTTCAAAAATCGCCAAGCCTCTCACTTCTCTCCTTGTCAAGGATATCCCCTTTGTATTTGATGCTTCTTGTGTTGAAAGTTTTAATAGGTTGAAAGAAGCTCTTGTTTCCGCACCGATCATCCAAGCTCCGGATTGGAATTTGCCATTCGAGATAATGTGTGACGCAAGTGATTATGCGGTTGGAGCGGTGTTGGGGCAAAGGAAAGACAAGAAACTTCATGCCATTTACTATATAAGCAAGACTTTGGATGGAGCCCAAGCCAACTACACCACAACCGAGAAGGAGATGCTCGCGGTGGTGTATGCTATTGAGAAGTTTCGACCTTACTTGGTGGGCTCCAAGGTCATTGTGCATACCGATCATGCGGCATTGAAGTATCTCATGAGTAAGAAAGAGGCCAAACCAAGACTTATAAGATGGGTGCTTCTCCTCCAAGAGTTCGATATTGTGATTAAGGATAAAGTTGGGGCCGAGAATGTGGTAGCGGACCACTTGTCAAGGCTTAGAATGGAGGAGAGGGGAGACAAGGATGACGGGCTTCCAATTGATGATGATTTGAAAGATGATTCTCTCATGTCCTTGATTTCCAAAACACCATGGTATGCCGATATCGTTAATTACCTTGCTTCCGATTTTATTCCAAGAGAATTTGATGCTCAAGAGAGGAAGAAGTCGAGGTATGAGGCGAGAAGGTATTATTGGGATGAGCCCTACTTGTTTAGATTGTGTGTGTATGGTGTGTATAGAAGATGTGTCCCAACCGAGGAGGGGTTGGACATTGTTGCTCGATGCCACTCATCCCCCTATGGTGGTCACCTAGCCACATTTAGAACCATTGCACGAGTGTTACAATGCGGCTTCTATTGGCCGAGTTTATGCAAGGATGTACATGATTATGTGGTTAGGTGCGACTCTTGCCAAAGGAGGGGAAACATTGGAAGAAGAGATGAGATGCCTCTCAATTCTATGTTGGAGGTAGAGTTATTTGATGTTTGGGGAGTCGACTACATGGGACCTTTCCCTTCATCCAATGGGAATAGGTACATTTTGGTGGCGGTTGATTATATATCAAAGTGGATTGAAGCATTGGCCTCACCTACCAATGATGCTAAGACCGTTGCTAAACTCTTCAAGAATGTCATCTTTCCAAGGTTTGGAGTTCCTAGAGTGGTGATTAGTGATGGTGGATCTCACTTTACCAAGAAGACATTTGAGGCTACATTGAGAAAGTATGGGGTGCACCACAAGATCGCTCTAGCATATCATCCCCAAACAAGCGGCCAAGTTGAGGTTAGTAATCGTCAAATCAAGTCCATTTTGGAGAGAGTTGTGAACTCAAAGCGTAAAGATTGGTCCTCTAAACTTAATGACACGCTTTGGGCACTTCGCACGGCTTACAAAACACCGATAGGGACCACTCCCTTCAAATTGGTGTATGGAAAAGCGTGCCATCTCCCCGTGGAGTTAGAGCATAAGGCTTGGTGGGCGATTAAGGAGATCAACTTTGATAGTGGTCTAGCCGGAGAAAAACGACTTCTCCAACTTCATGAGCTTGAGGAGTTGCGCCATGAGGCGTATGAGAGTTCCAAAATTTACAAAGAGAAGACTAAGAAGTGGCATGATGCCAAGATACTCCACAAAGAGTTCAAAGTCGATGATGAAGTCCTTCTCTTCAATTCAAGGTTGAAATTGTTTCCGGCAAAGTTGAAATCGAGGTGGTCGGGTCCTTTTAAGGTCAAGCAAGTGTTTCCTTATGGAGCCGTTGAAATTCAAGGCCAAGATGGTGAGCCTTTCAAAGTCAATGGTCAACGGCTCAAGATTTACATGCAAGGACACCCGATCGGTTGTATTGAGGCATTCCGCCTAGAGGAGTGCCCCCAAGAGGTATCTCATTGAGTTTTCAAAGACGGTCCGGCGGGCCCACATAAATCCGCGCTTCTCAGGAGGCAACCCGAGCCCACTTGTACATATTGGTGTGTTTGTAGTTGTAGTATAGTGATTCGTGAAGCTTTGGGGTGAAAATTTGAAGTATGGAGGATGATTGTCGAGTTTGGCTCTTGAAAGTCGAAGAATCGGGGTATGAAGAGATGTAGAGACCATTAGAAATGACATGACATGATAATATGGGTATCGGGTGAAGGTGGTGCGCAAAACGGAGCAAGGAAGAAAGAATGGGGCGAGAAATCCCATCCGCTCGCCGGTCCACTCGCCGAGTGGACGGCCGAGCGATGGAGAGGCAGAGAGCAGCTCGGCGAGTGAACGTTCACTCGGCCGAGTGTATGAGGCCACTCGCCGAGTGGATATATCCACTCGCCGAGTGGCTCGCCGAGTGGATGTGTTTTGTGCGTCTTTGGCTCGTTTTTGCTCATTTTCGCAGGGGCATTTCCGTCTTTTTCTTCCCCCATCAGAAAAAAACCCCCTTATCACCCCCATCTTCATCTTCTTCCTCTCATTTCCTCACCCAAACTCCATTAAAACTCAAACACATCTTCATCCTCTACCTTCTCTCTTCATTTTCACCCCCTTCCACTCATCAAATTCACTCAAATTTTACATCAAACTCATCCTCTTCACTCCTACATTCTCATACACCCATTTATTTCCCCAAAAACTCAAATCCAAAATCTCACCAAAATTTCTCTCTCCTCCGAAATAACCCCCTTACACTCATCATTTTCACACCAAATTTTAAGGGGAGCTTTGTAGGGACTAGGGGAGTATGTGCTAGAAATTTGGGAGCAAAATTCGAAGTTTCCAATTTGAACTTCCGACTTTGCCCCTCAATTTGGGGACGATTTGTTGGGGTCGAATTTGAAGACTTTGGTGCATTGGGAAAGGGTTAGGAGGCTCCTAGAAGCAGAAATTTGAGGAGCATCATCATCAATGGCTCCTAAACGGGCTAGAACGTCAACCAACGGTATGACTCCTTCCCCCTTTGAACATGAATATGCTATTATTCGTTGCAATGCCTTTGCTCATAGTTCTAGGAAGCATAATGTTGGTTTTGATGATAGGGACGAGTACAAAATGTTTAAGAAATTGTTAGATAAAACTCATGTTAGTACTCGTTGGCCTTGCTCTAGCACGCTACAAACCATGGGAATTTATGATGAATTGAAAAATATGTGTAATTATGTGGGAATGGGGGGAATTTTTGAGGCAACCGAGAAAACCTATGTGGGCATTACTTGTGAGTTTTTGGCGACATTTCGCCTCAATAGTGTTAACACTTGCGTTCAATTCCAACTCTTAGGTAAGCGCCATAGGATGAGTCTAGAAACATTCGGTCTTTGACTTGGTTTAATTAGAAACCCCCAAGGTGCGGTTCACCATTACCGCGCCTTCGCGCACATGGACGCGCGCTCCGACTTGTGGAGCCGCATTTCACGCGACCCTATGGGCTTTGCTAGTGGAAAAGCCAAGGGGTCGTCGGTGCGCAACCCCATAATTCGCTTCTTCCTTCACATTGTTGCGAATTCCCTCCTACCCACGATTGAGATGGCCAACCGTGTGTCCACCAACGCTATGAGTCTCCTTGGGGATTGTCTTTACCAATCGGAGCCATCCCTTGACATTGCCCTAGTCGTCGCGAGTTATTTTCATAATCTTGCGGCCAAGAACGGTGAGGGGTTTTCCCAAATTGGTTGTGGTGGTCTTGTGACTATTATAGCCGTGACCATGGGCTTTGAGGAGTCCGACTTTGGTCATCCGGTGTGCGTAGACAAGATTTGGCTTGACCATCCTTACCTCAATAATAACTTTATACCTTTTAGAGAGGGTGAGGACCCACAACCCCGCTACTTGGCCTACATTACCGACGACCGTGCGGTACTTCTACCGCACCCCGAGTGGGTGACCCTCACTCACCGTGCCAATTGGGGCATGCCCCTACGGAATGGTGAGTATGTTAGGGTCAATGGGGCTTGGGAAGTCAAGGACTATGGGTGGTCCGATGATTTAATTGCTTTTGAGAAGAAAATCCGAGGGGACCATCATGAATGGACCTACAAGGGTAGTTATTTGTGTGTGCCGAGAGAGAACCCCCCACGAGCTACTAGAGACGAGGCCGGGCCGTCCCATGGAGGAGGCGGGGCTTCCTCCTCTTCCCTTGACCCTTTTGACTACACTAGACTCTCCGGCATGTTCCGAGAGTCCCTCAACCCCTTGGTTGAGGCTAGTGGATTGGTCCAAGCTCAAATCGGCTCTTTAGCCGATAATTTTGGAGCTTTTAGCATTAGGTCGGAGGAGAGGGCCGTGGTGAATGATGCCCGACAATTTGATAGGAGTCAACATTTGGAGAGTTATGTTAACTCACGGTGTACCGAAATGGAAGACCGTTTTTATGCTAGACTCCAAGACTACCAAACCTACAATGATCACCGCTACCAACAATTGCAAGATCACGTGACTAACACGATTAGGGAAACCGAGAGTCACATCATTGATTATTTGGCACCCATGTATGCCAACTCGACCGGTTACTACCCTCCGGGGTATGATCCCTCCACCGCGCACTTCCAACCACCCCCGGATTTCGACCATCGGAATCCCGTCCACCACCCACCATATCCGGATCAAGCCACCCATTGGAACTTCAACTACTACGATCCGGATCCCAATTACCCCTTTGGAGACCGTCCCACCTAGTTTTGCATTGTCAACGAGGCCGTTGCCTAGGTTAGTGTGGGGGGAAGTTCTCCTTTGTGTATGTGATTATGGTGTTGTGGTGTGGTTGCTTGTTGCGGTTGTTGCTAATTCACTCTTTGGTTTTTGTTGGTATTGCTTGTGATAGTTTTGACTCCTATTATCATGTCTCGATGTGGTTTGTTAGGCTTATTACGAATTGCTTTTTGCATCTTGTGATGTTTTGAGCCTTGGGTGTTATCTCTCTCTCTTGATGATGATGATGATGATGTTTGATCACTTGTTGATGCTTGGTGATTGATGATGTGGTTATGTGCTCTTTAGATGACTATTTTGCATTCAAGATGCTTGTTATTTGCTCCCCTCCCCTTTGAGTCGATTGTTTCCTCATTGGGTTTTCAATCCAAATTTGCTCCCTTAAGAAATCCAAATTCCGAATCACTTGTTCATATTTATTACTTTTGTTTTGTTTTCCTTTCTTATCAAAAAAAAAAAAAAAAAAAAAAAATGAGAAAATCAAAAAAAAAAAAAATGTAAATAGTTTTGCTTTCCCCTAACAACTTAGAGACTTTTCTAGTTTTCAACTTTTTAGGAGACTATGCCACTTAGACAATCCTTCTTGCACTATTCCATTGTAAATAAGTGTTCTTCCCGCCTAATGTTTTGACTTTGAGGCTATTATTCCGATTAATTTGCTTTTGCCAATCTTGTGCGTTGAATGCTTTGTGTAACTACTTTCCCAAGGTGACATTGTTGTGCTTGATAGCGTCTTTTTCCACAAACACTTAGAAGGAGGTGTGACCGCCCCTACCTTGGCGCACCTCCGCACCAATGAGGCTTTAAAAAGCCGATTTGAAAATAAATCCCCATTCAAAAAAAAAAAAAAAAAAAAATCGGCAAGACTTTTATAAGTGGAGCCACCAAAAATATTTCTCTATTGTTCAATAAAGTGGTATAAACTACCACCGTGGCAATGAACCACGTAAATAAAGTGGGAAAACCCACCAAAAAAAAACAAAAAAAGAGAGAAAAATTCAAAAATATTTTCGATTCTCTTGCTATTTAGTCTTGAAATGGGGACACCTTAGCCTCACAAAAAGTGTTTGTTGAATAAAACCACAAATTCTCTACATATTCTCAATCTCTTTCTCCACAAAGTTTTTAGTTGTCAAGCACAATTTTGGACGATCCTTAGCACCTACACTTGTAGGAGTCGGGATTTGCGGTTCACAAGAATAAACGCACACTTGAGAACTTTCTCACCTCCCTCCATGCCTCTTTGTCAACGCGTTAGGGGGGGGGGGGGTTAACCCTTGTGAGCAATGGTTTAGTGGATTTGGTCGATTGTCTAGTGTATATAGTCACCTCTTTAGTTGAATTTTAGGATCTTTTCTTTTGCGTTAGGGGAGGCCGAAAAACCTCCTAGGCTCTCATTTGGGCTAGGACGGTAGTCACTTTTGAGGAAAGTGACTTGTTTTGATCGGGATCAATCTACTTTGTATATGTGTGCTTGAATGATATGATTGTATTCCAAATTTTCTCGCAAGACCCTACTTGCCTCCCAAGGGGTGCCCATCCTCAAGGATGCCCCGGAGTGGGAGTTGAAGGGGCGCGGAGCACGCTAAAGCTCAATCGGCTATTATAGGAATAATATGGTTATAGGCTAGTTTTTGTATATATGTGTTTGCTTGTTATAATAAGGGTAGTGTGTGTGTAGTTGTGACTTGGTTTTGAGCTCTTTTCCCCCATGTTTGCACTTGATTTGATTTGACTTACTCAGGGACGAGTAAGAGTTTAGTGTGGGGGAGTTTGATATATGGCTATTTTGGTCCCTTTTCCCGTGTAGATAATGTACCCCGTCCTCCAATTCATGATGTTCTTATAGCTCATTCCCGCCTTTTTCATGTGTATGCTCATCTTGGATCAATTTGGTGTCA
Organism: Spergularia bocconei; assembly: GCA_963457585.1. NCBI lineage: Eukaryota > Viridiplantae > Streptophyta > Magnoliopsida > Caryophyllales > Caryophyllaceae > Spergularia > Spergularia bocconei. The sequence continues at coordinate 14,881,804 of OY734946.1, read as the reverse complement.
TTTTTGTAAATTCTCGTTTATTTTCTATTTGGCACGAGAATCGGGTTCTGCGTTTTGTATTTGGCTTTTGTAGGTACCCCTACGGAGCACTTGGGAGCGGAACCCGATGTTTTGGAGAGCCAAGGTGCGGGAAAAGAGCATTGGAGCGGGACCCGAGGCGCAAAGAACGAGGAAAAGGGAGCAAATGGGGAGAAGAAGCTATGCACTCGGCGCTCCACTCGCCGAGTGAGTCGCCGAGCGCATGAGGAGCAGGGAGCACCCCGCCGAGCGAACATCCACTCGGCCGAGTGGATGAGGCCACTCGCCGAGTGGATACATACACTCGGCAAGCGACTCGCCGAGTGGAGCCCCAGTTTCGCCTTTTTGCACGTTTTCTCGTTTGTCTTTTTGTACAACTATATAAGGCCACCTACCCTAATTGTGTAGCCACTTTTCATTATTCTAGATTTTTCTTAGGTGATTTCAAAAGGGGGATTTAGAATTCTCTCTCTCCTAGTTTTTGTAACATTGGTTTCTCCACCATTTGAAATTGTTCAAGATTTTGTCAACAATTCTCAAGTTCTATTAGTAATATAATTCAAGTTTTATTTCATTCATCTCACCTCTTATTTGCTTTATTTGGGTAACTAATCTCTCTCCCTTTTATTTATTGCAATTTATTTTGTTTCAAGTGTTGTTAATCCATGCTTATTAGTTGATTAGTCTTATTTGTCTTCCAAGTTTGCATCTTTATCTAATTCTCATGCTTAGTAACATGTTTAGGGTTATGTTAATTGTGATTAGTGTTAATTTAAGCATGTGTGAGTAGTTTTCTTGGCTAGGGGTGAGGTTCATGGGTTAAAGTTGTGAACTTTATGGTTAGAGGGGTTGTCTAATGGTTTTTAATTGAAAAGCATGCTACTTTATCACCAAGTTTAATGTTTTAACGATTTGGTAAATATAGATGACGATCTATTTTACTTAATATTGCATTTTAATCAATATGGGAGACTTGAGATTGAAATTGGCTAATTAAACTTGGGATTATTGATTAATTGCATGGAAATGAATTCATTAGTAATTAGGCTTTGTTTGGTTGCTTGAGAAAGAATTAACCCTTATTTGGCCTTGATAATTTGTTAGTGTGCATGTTTAGGCTCGATTCAACCCCTCTAAACTAAAGGTAGCAACTTTATACCCGTAAATCCCTTTAACCCCTAGCGTTCGTTAATTATCGTCTATATTTGCGTGTTAGTTTTATTAATTACTAGTTCGTGTGATTAAATCGTTGATTAGTAGAAATTAGATAATAGATTAGACTATACTTCGATTATTGATTTGATTAGACTAAAATTAGGAAATTATTGATAGACAATTACCCTCCGTCCTCGTGGATTCGACCCTAGACTATGCTAGGATGATTAGCCATGTTTGAAACTTGTTTTTGGCGTGTCAAACCGCCAGTGCGACTGGCGGTTTAGGTCTGTGTGAAACCGCCAGTGCGACTGGCGGTTATGGTGTTAGCCGAATATTTGTGAGGTGCAATTGCAGCCCATTCTGCCTTGAAACCGCCAGTCCGACTGGCGGTTTTAGTGAAGTGAAACCGCCAGTCCCACTGGCGGTTTCAGGTGGTCCATTGCATTTCCCCTTGGCCATATCGGCACTGTTTGGCTTTACTAGAACCGCCATTACCATTGGCGGTTTTACCTATGGGGTGACGTGCACCCCATAAGGTTTAACAAGTTGTTTTTCTACCCAAATCGTTTAACATTTTTTTTTTGAGCCCTATTTCGAAAAAAAATTCTCTGCGTTTACTATTTTTTATTTATTTAAAGTTTTTGAGTATTTAGATTATGCAAGCTATGTTTTCTACAACTAGACTTATATATGTGTCTTAGGTCCTCTGCGATACAATTTTTTAAACAATGTTTTCAAATCAAATTAGATTTTTCCAAATCAAATCTAATCAAATCAATTTCATTCAAATCAAATCATAATCATCCAAATGAAAATCAATGAATCTAATCAACTTCTAGTTATTAATTCGTCTAAATGCAGTTAATTTATCAATAAATTCAGTTCAGATTAAATCAAGTTTATTCAAATCAAATCAGTTCAATTCAAATCAGATCAAAAAAATACAGTTTAATCACACATGTGGCCTTAGTAATAGTCTTATTATGTCTTCTAGATTAGTGTCCTAATTTAGGCTCGGTTTCATAGGACTGTATCGTTCTGTTCTGATTTGATTGCTCTCGGTCTGATTTGAATGACTCTGAACTAATCTGACCAGAATTTGTTGAAAATTTGATTGACATTCAACGAATGAGTATCAATAATGGATTAAATTCATTTATCGTTATTTGAGCAATTATGATCTGTTTTGAATTACTCTGATCTCATATGAATAACTATGAACATATCTGAATGTTAAGTCCTATTAAATAGAACCATAGAAGCAGATCATCAGTTTTAATCTTATTATGTCGTCTTGATTAGTATTCTCTTGATGAAACTATTACTCCTAAAAAAATAGTCAATTCATATCACATCATAATCATGCAAATCAGATCAGATTACACCAAATGCATTCACATCAATGATAGTGGTATAGTTAATGTTACAAGTTTATTGTATGCGCAATAATAGTCACTGGTCGATATTAGGGAAGTAAAAGTGATATTTAGGTCATGTAAAGTGTTGGAAGTGAGTTCTTCGAAGGACAGTTGCGCGGCTCGCCTCGGGAAGTACCTGCACAAAAGGGAGCCCGCTTTTCACCAGGCGTCGCCCCTCCGACGATCAAGTCAGTGAGGGGTCTCGGAAGGGGGTGGCAAATAAGACAAAGAGAGCCTTTATTGCGCAAATCAAGGGAATAATTTAGAGAATGTCAGAATTTTGTGTAAGAACCTGATTTTGATGGGTCATAAAGGGGGTATTTATAATGATAGAGGGGGGACCTAGGAATAATCCTAGTCAGTCTATGCATTTCAGGTATGGATGGACATACCCTTTCTTGTACAGCTCGCCATCAACCATTGTGAACCACTCGGCCCTCTTCTCTACCTTTTTGGCCTCCTTCGGGTCGCTCGGAAGCTCCCCGTCCTTCAAATAAGCTAGCAACGGCCTCATCCATTCGGGACTGCGATCGAGGACCAGCACAGTAGCGGTCCGATCAATGCTTCTAAACGGCCACATCTCCCACTTAATGACCCTTGGGTTGTCGTTGAGAGAGGAGCTGGCCAGTCGAGCCAATGCGTCCGCTTGTTGATTCTCCGACCGAGGGATCTGCTCGATCTCGAAGCGCTCAAGCTTCTTGGTGAGCCCTCGGATTTTGTCCCGGTATTCAGCCATGTGGTCCTTGGCTTCAAACTTGTCATTTAGCTGGTTCACCACTATAGCTGAATCGGAGAATGCCTTCACATCAGTAGCCCCTGCCGCCAGGCACATCTGTATTCCCGCAACGAGGGCCTCATACTCTGCCTCGTTGTTGGTCGCCTCGAAACTGAAGCGGAGTGCGTATTCCGACCTCTCCCCACCGGGGAGTATGACGATCATACCGGCTCCGCTTCCAGCTGAATTCGACGAGCCATCCACATACAATGTCCATTGCTCTTTCATCGGCCCCTCTGGCTCGTTGAAGGCGGCTTCGACCACGAAGTCGGACAATGCCTGCCCTGCGAGGCGGCGCCTTGGCTCATACTCGATGCCATGGCTCTTCAGCTCGCATGCCCATCGAGGCAACCTTCCATTCCCATCAATGTGGTTCAATATCTTCTCTAATGGATAATTCGTCCGGACAATAACTTTGTGGCTTTGAAAATAAGGTCGGAGGCGACGGCTCGCTATGAGTAAGGCCAGGGCGAGCTTCTCGAGCGGAGGGTATCGCAGCTCGGCCCCCGCGAGGGCATGACTCACATAATAAACTGGGCTCTGGACCTTCTCGCGTTCTACAACCAACACGGCTCCGACCGCTTGCTCATTCGCTGACAGATACAAGTATAAATCCTCCTTCTCTCGAGGCACAGATATCTTCGGGATGTTAACAAGGTACTGCTTCAGCTCCTGGAATGATTTCTCAGCCTGCTCGTCCCATTCAAAATTCTTCTTCTTTTTCAGAGCGGCGAAGAACGGGAGGCATCGGTCGGCCGACTTCGCTATGAAGCGTCCAAGGGCTGCTACGCACCCCATTAACCGTTGCACATCCTTGACGTTCTTTGGAGAAGGCATATCCACAATAGCCTTAATTTTCTCAGGGTTCGCATCGATGCCTCTCTGGCTCACGAGGAACCCGAGACACTTCCCTGTCGTCACCCCGAAAGCACACTTCTTCGGGTTCAGCTTCATCCCATACTTCCTCAACGTCTCGAACGTCTCTCTCAGATCCTTGTGGTGATCGCCGATTCGGACGCTCTTTACAATCAAGTCGTCGACATATGCTTCCATGTTCCTACCAATCTGTTCTTTGAACAATTGGTTCACCAACCTCTGGAACGTGGGTCCAGCATTTTTCAGTCCGAACGGCATCACTCGATACATATATACCCCAAGAGGTGTGATAAACGCCATCTTGGCTCGGTCCTCCTCGGCCATTGGGACCTGATGGTATCCCGCATAAGCATCCATGAAGCTTAGGAGCTCGTGCCCCGAGGTTGAATCTACCAACTGATCCATCCGCGGCAACGGCTGACCGTCCTTCGGGCAGGCCTTGTTCAAGTTCGTGAAGTCGACGCACATCCTCCACGACCCATTCGGCTTCTTCACCAGCACCACGTTGGACAGCCAAACTGGGTATGTGCATTTCTCGATATATCGAGCCCCGAGCAGACGGTCGACCTCTTCTTTGATGGCATTGGCTCGCTCCGAGCCAAAATGCCTCTGCTTCTGGTGAACGGGCTTCTTGGATGGATCGGCGTTCAACTTGTGAGTGATGACCGAAGGGTCGAGCCCCGGCATCTCCTCAACAGCGAACGCGAACACATCCTTAAACTCTCTTAACAGGGACACGAGAGGGGCCTTGACCTTTGGTTCGAGGGCCTTGCCCACTCGAACCGTTCGGTTGGCTCTTTCCTCTTCCAGTGCCACGTCCTCCGTCTCCTCAAAGGGTTGGGTGGGTCCTTCGAGCCCATGCCTCGCATCAATGGTCTCGACACAAAAATTTTCAGCCACGGCCTTAGCCGGGCTCTCTTCCTTCTTTCTTTTCTTGGTGGGGGGTTCGCTCTCCTCGAGCGCTTCACTAGGGTTCACCATGGGAGGCCTGAGTCCAGCGTGATAGCACTCACGAGCGACCTTTTGGTCAGCTCGGACAATAGCGGCTCGGCCATCATCTGTGACGTATAACATCAACAGACCCAAGGGAAACACTAGCCCTGCAATATCATTCAGTAATGGTCGCCCCACTACGATGTTGTAAGCACAAGGTATGTCGATGATGACAAACTCAACGTGGGCTCGTCTCATGTCAGCTCCTTCGCCAATAGCTCCTGGGAGGCGAATTGTCCCCATCGGGAAGATGGTTTGCCCTCCGAAGGCAACTATTGGCTCGCGAAGGGGCTTGATGTCCTTCACCGTATACTTCAACTTTTGGAGACACTCAAAAGTCATGATGTCTACCGACGAGCCCGTGTCCACCAAGGACCTCCTCACTTGCTTGTTCGCCACATGCATGGTGATTACCACCGGATCATCATGAGGTGACCGAACGTTCTTCACATCTGATTGCTTAACTATCATAGTTGGGATCTTGATTTCGGGAAGCATCGTCGCGACCGAGTTGACAAAGAGCCTCCAATTGGTCTTTCGACCGCGTCGGCTCGGTCCTCCGCTAGCGAGGCCTCCCGAGATTGTATTAATTACACAAGAGCTGCGAGCCCTGGCTCCATTTCCTGCTTGGCCGCCACCACGAGCGCCCCTCTGATTGTTTTGCTTGTACCGATCCCTTTGGCCCCTCAGGCGCTTCAGGTACCGGTTAAGCAATCCATTTTTTGCCATCCTGTCGAGCGCCTCCTCGAGGTCCTTGCAGCTCGCTGTGGCATGACCATTCTCCATGTGATACTCGCAGAACAGATTCATATTCCTCAGATCGTCCTGCGTCATGGCTCGAGGAGGCCTTAGCTGGTCTGACTCCTTGATCGCCATGAACACAGTCCTGAGCGAAGTGTTGAATTTGTACGGCTTCTTGTGAATCGGTGGGCCGAGGCGGTCCTGGAGTTGCCCCCTAGAGGCTGAGGGCTCGCTGTACCCTGATCGGTTAACAATGGCGGCATTGATGTGAGCAGCTGCCCGCCTGTAAGCCTGCTCGAGCGTCTTGGCCTCCCGCTTTACCAGATCATACTTGCACTTACCCTCGTTCATGCCGTGCACCAGTGCACTAACACCCATCTCATCAGTCAGGTTGGCAATGTGCGTGGCCGTCGAGCGGAATCTCTGGATATAGTCATCAAGGGGCTCCTTGTCTCCTTGCTTTACCGCTGTCAAGTGGATCGGCGTCTTCTTTCTCGTCTTACTGGTCACGAAGTGGCCAGTAAACTTCTTCTTTAACCCGGACCACGAGTAGATGCTACCCGGTGGCAACTTATCGAACCACCGTTGAGCAATACCAGTCAGCGTGGTCGGGAACAGCCGGCAAATAGTAGCCTCATCCTCAGTCATATAACAAATATTGTGCATATACGAAGAAATATGGTCGAACGGGTCCTCGACCCCGTTGTACTCGGTCATCTTGGGCTTCTTAACCCCAGGCACCCTCTCGGCCTCCAATATCCATCTTGCGAAGGGTGAATCGGCAGTAAACGTTCTTCGGATGCGATGGGACCTGTGGGAATGGTGCCTTGAACTGGCCTCGCTCTCCGAAGCGGACTCCGAATCACCACTCGTGTGGTCCGAGCTGATGTCTCGGGTCGCGCTTCTGGAGGGCTTCGTCGCATGAGTCTTCCTTCGAGGAGAGACCGACTTCCTCCCACTCCCACGGGGTCGCTCCGTGTGTGCTCTTGGCCTTCCTCGGGGTGGTTCGTCCTCGACGAGCATACCCTTACCCTTATCCTTTGCACCGACCCCCTGAGGCTTCAGCTGCGAGGCCTGGGTCGCCTCTTTCTCCTCTCTCCTTCGTTTTAGCGTGTTAATGGTGTCTCTCAGCTCTTCAGGCTGGTTGTGCTTAGGTCTGTGCTTCTCGTAAATGTCTTTTATCCTCTGAACGGCCGCCACCGTTCGTTGGGAAGGTGTCTTTCGAGGGCCCCGCTTATGCTTGCTTGATGCGGGCACCGCCTCAACAGCGGGTGTCAAAACCTGAGCAGCCATACGCCTCTCCAGCTCGGCCATACGCTCACTCATTTGGTTCTGCCTCTCGGCCTGCTCTTTCAGCTTGGCTCGGGCCTCAAACAGCTCTTTCATCATAGCGAGGTCTTGGGGGCGGGCCCTGCTCTCCATCACTTCCTCCTCATATTCCTCGTCGTACACCTCCACATTATCCTCGAGACGAGGCGGCGCTTCTCCTCGGGGCGCCGACTGCTCGTCCTCGAGCGCCCTTGACGTGCCCTCGCCGGGGGCGCCAGGACGCGAGGGGTTCGGGTCAGCGGGTCCCAGGATGGGCGTCTCGCTCGCCACGGCTCCTTTCGAACGCGCGGGTCGGCCTCTCGGTGCCATTCCTTCTTGATTCCTTCCTGGCTCGGGTACTCTCGAACGGCTAGTCTGGCGAACTGTCCCCACAGACGGCGCCACTTGTTGGAAGTGAGTTCTTCGAAGGACAGTTGCTCGGCTCGCCTCGGGAAGTACCTGCACAAAAAGGAGCCCGGTTTTCACCAGGCGTCGCCCCTCCGACGATCAAGTCAGTGAGGGGTCTCGGAAGGGGGTGGCAAATAAGACAAAGAGAGCCTTTATTGAGCAAATCAAGGGAATAATTTAGAGAATGTCAGAATTTTGTGTAAGAACCTGATTTTGATGGGTCATAAAGGGGGTATTTATAATGATAGAGGGGGGACCTAGGAATAATCTTAGGTTTCCCCACTCCATCTTGACCCTTTATTCCCCTTCCATCCAAGGGTTGTCCTTAAAGGAGGCTATTTGCATGACATGGGCCTTTACTAAGGTTTACTTCACTAAGGGCTATGGCCCAACCACAAAGTGGTACCAACATAAAGGATTACAAGTTATCTACTCTAATGATCGATGCTAATGGGTGTCACAAATGGTACGCATTGGTGGATGTCAACAATTCCTTTGGTCCTCTAGTTCTACGTCGTATGTAAAAGAAAACACATGCAATTTTGTAAGTAGTTGTCTCCCAAGTCTCATGTACTTATTTCATCTTTCCATCGTCGACATAAGTTATATACATAATACGCCTGAATAGTGTAGTGTAGACGATTACTATATTCCTAATACCACACCCGCTAGTATAAGGGCTTCCTCATTGCACACAATCACACCTTATATCAAAAGTTCACAATCGACTCTAATCGTGGTGTTCAATTGGTATACTCATGTATGAGCAAAGTTTTACATATATTTTGAGACGATTATTATATGAGACAATATAATATTATTTCAGAGACATATAAGCCCACTTTACGACAACGTAAGTTATATACATAATACGCCAGAATAGTGTAGTAAATCACATATGATATGTAACTTATGTTTTCCTGAAGTTGGCTTATATGTCTTTGTTTAAGGCTTTGTAAGGACATATTGATTTAATACTCAGTAAGGCTTTGTTTCATAGGATTTAATAAATGAGTATTTAAATCAGATTGGATGCATTCATATCAGATTAGACCGAATCAGATTAAACCAATTCAAATCAGATTAGGCCCATATAATCAGTTTATAATAGATTCCTACCATTATACTACCAACAAGGCCTTCACCTTTTAGAGCCCGGATAGGATATATGGGGCTAAGGGGTGACTACCCATCTTATTGGGTTGTGTTGCGACGTATGGTGGATCGGGCTATTACACACATCTTCTATGCGCATGCATAGCCGTTTTGGTTACTCGACTAGCTAATGATGAGCAGCTAATCAATGTCATATGTAAATGGCCGAGTAATAAGCTTTATACATTGAAAAAATGGTGATAATTTGTAACACTACGTATGGCTCGAACCACATCTTCTATGCACAACTAATAGCTAAGTTAGTGGCCTCTCGATTGAGTTAATATGCTTTGTCAACTCGACTAACTAATATATAACTGACCAAGCTCATAGATACATATGTTATGATCAAGAGCACCACTTTCAAAAATTGTGTTCAAGATACCGTTCGATATGGGGTCTCAGCGCACGCTCTCTTTAGCATGACATTCTTTCATATGACTTTCTTCGTCCTAATGCAATGTGAGACATCATAAGAATATAACACAATAACATAGTCTTAGTCATAGATAATATGTATTTTTTTTCATACTCGATATTGCCTTTAATAGATCTTATTTAGTCTTATTTATTGAGTATAATATACTTTTTAAAACATTCTAAAATAATGTGAAGAATAACTAAACAGCAAAGCACATACAATATCCTCTTAATGTTGGTTTTGCAACCATGAAATGCGGTGATTAGCTAGTTTAAGACAACAGATTTCTTATAATATGTGTGCGAAATCAAAATATGATACTTATATATAGGATGTAACTTATCTTGTCTTAAACTCGTCTTATGTGTCTTAGGCCGCGTTTGATAAGACTGCATCTTTCTGAACTATTTTGATCTGATTTGAATGACTCTAATCTGATTTAAATGAATCTGAACAGATCTGGTCAAACTTTCAACAAATTTGATGGCACGAATTGGTAATTATTTGATTTAGAAATAGGATTTTAAGTTTGAACTCGTCTTATGTCTTAAATTCATTTTATGTGTCTTAATAGAAATAGTTTCTAAGTTAGAAATTTGAACTTGGTTTTACGAATACAGTACACCTATCTATATTATGTAACTTATGTTGACCGACGATACATATTTGGGTGTATTATGAAACACAATTTTGAATAATCCAAAAAAAACTGAAGGAGTCTCATAGATCTCGTAAAATTTATAAAAAAAAAAAAAAAAAAAAAAAAGTATGAACCCATAAATGATAAATTCCAACTGGAACAATTTGTCAAACTTTGTCTCAACACTAATTCTCGTAAAAGACGGTCTCTCAATAATTTAATGAGAGACCATTATATTATATTACAAAGTGACTCCTTTTTACATTGTTTGTAACCATGATCATACTTGTGATCGTATTAATTTACTATTATAAATCACGTTATCTATAATTTTGGAGGATACCATTATATAAAATTAGCTAAAATTTATAAAGTAACCTCTTTGCAAATATCAGATTAAGTGTCAAGGTTTTTAACTAAAACAATTACGCTAAGTAGTATAACAGTCACTAATTACATAAACGGGGTCACGATATAAATAACATGATTAGTCTCTCAATAAATTATTGAGAGACGGTCTCCCACAAGACCTATTGTTTTCCCAAAAGTTCGGTGAGCAGTATACACAAAATCACACATCACTACATGAGCATGCCAGTATACATTATCTACAACTAACTCGATATTGTTGATTTGTATAATCACATTGTCTGAAAAAGCTTATTTTAAAAATCCAATTTAATACTATATCGATTGATAAGCCGTATTCTAAAATTAATATTGTTTTTAGTTGAAATTATACAATAATCATGTCTAAATAAAGATGGAAGGTTGAAAATTTGTATCTATACTAAAGGTAAAGAGTGAAAATTCCGACAATGGTCATGAAATTCGACTGGCCAAATTGATTCTAATTTGTTTCAAAATTTCCACTGACAATTTGATCGATTGCATATCTGATACTATAACCAAGTTCCTAGTAATTCGTTATACTTTGCCAATAGAAATCACAGATAGGCTATATGGGAATTGAACCCATATTTTTGTGCAAATGCACATTGCTCTACCAGTTTTGAGCTAATAGCCTTTGAGAAAATAAATAATGAAAAAAAATCTTGCTTAGTATAACAAACTGGCTTAGTAGGAATAGGATTACCCCATAGAAGCTGATCCAAAGAACAAACAAACGAGTGTAACTACATGCTTTTTTAATAGTCCCCACTCCATTTGATGTATAGCTAACAAATTATAGCTAAACAAATTATCTGCATTAGTTAATTACCATATAGATCAGAACAAATACAAACCCAAATAATTTGACAATTTTCCCGAGTACTTGCCGCTCTTGAAAGTCAAAACCCACCCATAGATAGTAGGACACAACTCCCTAAAGTGTCACTTTGCCGCTTCATCCAGCCTGAAATCATAAGTACAACACTCGATTAAGTAAAAATCATAAGTGACAGCCGGTACGCAAGACAAAGTTTCTAGTAAAGATCTCTTCCCAGCCTCCAAACAAAAAAAAAATAAAAAAAAGTTTTAAGGATGATAAAACGAAACTGATCTAAATGGGTTTAGCCATCCAATGAGACTTCCCTTAAGGTGTGGCAGATAAAACTCAAATGTAACTCAAAAGTCTGCTCTTTTGCCAACCAAAAGTGTAACTCAAATGTAACTCAACAAGTGTACAATTTTGTATATAACATGTTTAAACAAGCAATACCAAGACAAGCTTCTCACTGTTTTCGGTCTTTGACCGAAAATATGAAAAGACGATAGAAAAACTAGCTCAAGTATTAATGGCAAATTTGTAATGACAAGCAATAGATCAAGCAATAGATCAATGTCTATGCACTAGAGAAGTAGAGAGTACTGACAATGAACTGATAAAAAAAAAAAAAAAAAGAGACAAAATAAAAAGAAGTGTGTGTGTGTGTGTGTGTGTGTGTCAGTCCGGGGGGGGGGGGGGGGGGGGTTATTGAACGAGAAAAGATCACACACCCTTGGTGGAAGTCATTTAATCGTGGCCAGTTGGCCACCACTCTTCATCGCTTACCTTTATATTAGCTGAAATCCTGTCAAACGGAGGTTCATTTGTAAAGAAATTCAGAGAGGTCAGCGTAACAACACAACACCATGAAAGCATATTTGAGATTCTCTTCATAAAAGAATGTTGTAAACATTGTCAGAACTCAGAAGACTTGATTGTTCATAAAAAGACAAAAAATTTAAACCCACTGTAACTTATGCTTGTAGTTGTGTCCTCATACAAGCTAAATGCCCTCCCAAATTATAAAGCAAAGTATGCCTCAAGCATATTCTAGAAGATATTAACTGAATCCGGATTTGGTAAGTACCTGATGGTGTATCTTCAGTATGCTCAGCTATATCACCAATCAAACTTGACGAAGGACAGAATGTACACATATGAACAAGATATTACTAATTAGTAAAAGCTACTACCTATATCAGACACTAGGATAATGCACTACAAGAAAAAAAAAACAATTTGTAACCATGTTTGCGACCAATAGTTGATTGGATGCTTATGGGTAGCAGGAAGTGACTATATGGATACAGCAGGGGCAATGCAGAAAGAACAGGAGTTCCCTAACCAACTACTTGCCTCACTCTCCTCGGGAACATGCTGGGTTTTGAAATAGAGGTGGGGAACTGCTGTTGGAGAATTATAGGCACACTTGCCATCCACGTTAAAGAATGGATAAACAAAGGAACAATGCTCGTGTCTCACTTGATTCCCCGGCCACATACAAAGGGATTTGAATCGTAAAATAATTACCGACCCTTACAGTTAGTGCATCCAAGTTCTAACGACCTAGTTATTTTCTTAGCTCGCTCAATATTCCTGTTTCATTATAGTCTAGTCTTAAACTAGGAGTCCTCAGCATTATGCCAATGGGATAGGAGTGCTCAGCTGCTCTAGCAAGTAAGCGATCTCTTTCTTGACTTTTCAGAACTCAAGAGTGAAGCAGAAATGTTGTGTACAACTGTATCTTATTGCATTTCTAGTGATGGTTTTGGACCACTAATGTAATACTATTTTAGGGAACATTATATAAAGGAGTGTCACATTTTATAAAGGAATACCTAATACCATTGAAAATATTCAATTGACACACTTTGACACTTCTTCGTATATTCACAATCTGATCTTGTGCACATTACTTCTTGCTGTGTTATCTGTGCATGACATTGTTTCTCATGCAAGTATCCATAACGCCTTAGCTTTCTTGATCGTGGTTGGGTATTAGCTTTTGATGATGTGAGGTTAGTCTTACCTTTACGAATTCTCTTGTATCCAATGTTGGTGTCATGAAGAAGTTGTAGTAACAATGTTGTAGTATCCTTTATTTCTTTAGAGTAACCTCTCGAAAGTAGACAACGCATGTAATTAGTACCAAGATTAGCTTTTAGTTATGACACAAGTGTTGGGGTGAGTTCGATTTAGGGATAGACCGGGATCAACTTCAGTTTCCTGCGCGCACAAACAAACGGTCAAGGGGGGCGCCCGGCTTTCGCCAGGCGACCCCCCTCCAACGCTCAAGTCAGTATTCGTCGGAAGGATGGGGTCACAAAGATAATAAAGAGTATGAGAGAGAATATAAGTTGTGTGTGAAAAGTCCCCCCTAGGTAATGGCAAATGAGGGGGTATTTATAGGGAGTCCAAGGAATAACCAAGGTACACCTAATCAATCCTGACCCTTCATTCCACCAAGATCCAATAGCTAGTACCTTTTGGGCTTTAAGGGTATCACATGGCCTTTTCCAAGGATCACTTTGTTAAGGGCTGTGGCCCAATTATAAATGTGTACCAACAGAGCCCCTCGAAATCGGGTCGCGCTCGCAAATCACCGCAGCTCGCTGCTCATCGAGTGTGATCGGACTACGCATCCACCGGCCGCCCTTTGCCATGGTTCACAAAGTGGGCTTTGGTAAAGCCATGTGATGCCCAATAATACGTCGTGTCTTCTTTTCCTCGGTAGGCCGTGGGGCTCGTATTTTCGATTTTAATCGAAAACTTCGCCCCTTGCGAGCTTCATGGCCGTATGCGTCTTTCTCAATTCTTTTTCTCTTCATATATCGAAGTCGCACTCAAAATTCGCCCTATATCGCCTCTGAACTGGGCGCGATTTCGACTTGTTGAAATAAACTTCGCCCCTGAAATGGAGGCGAAAATCGCGACCGAACTTCGCCCCTAGAACCGGGCGCGAATTCGACTCGACCAAACAACTTCGCCCCTGAAATGGAGGCAAAAATCGCGACCAAACTTCGCCCCTAGAATCGGGCGCGAATTCGATTCGACCAAACAACTTCGCCCCTGAAATGGAGGCGAGAATCGCAACCGAACATCGCCCCTGAACTTGGGTGCGATTTCGACACGATCAAATAAACTTCGTCCCTGAAATGGAGGCGAATGCCGCAACCGAACATCGCCCCTGAAGTTGGGCGCGATTTCGACACGATCAAATAAACTTCGCCCCTAAAATGGAGGCGAGAATCGCAACCGAACATCACCCCTGAACTTGGGGCGGGAATCGCATCCGAACATCGCCCCTACCCCCGGGTGCGAGTTTGACTTAACAAGTTTTACAACTTGTATAAATTTTGACATAGTACCTGCAAAACAACAACAAACAAAAGCTTATTATTTAGGTGCGCCCCTCGAGGTATTAACCCAAGGGTGGAATATTATGGCTCAGCTCGTTTTTTGTGGGCCATTATAACCCATCCTTCGTTCGAATTAGAACTCGGATATTAACGAGGGTCGAGCCCGAGATGTCATTTTGAGCCGATGAAGTTTCGACTCGACTATCCGGGCCCGTGGATCTGGGGTTCTACGCCTCATATATACCCAGCATCGCAGTGCGGATGTCCATGAATGGAGGGCCCCCTGATTACTGGGCACGAGTGTGTAGGCGAACGAATCCGAACTGGAAACATGTTCGCCGAGGGCCACGTCTGCGGCCCTGCCTCTGATGCGAGCCGGGTGATCCATGAATCCCTATTCAACGCGCACCCAACTCAGTTGGGATGAATATAACGTCTTAACCCGCATCAGGTAACCATTGAAATTTGAATTGTCGCCAACCGCGCCCGAATAGCGAAGGTATTCGAGTCCCCATTGAAGTATGGGCGATCCGCAGCAGACCATCGGAGGCGGTGATGTCCCTCCCCCACCAGTGGTTATTCACCGTCCGAGTGGTGATAGTCCGACTCGGCCTGGTTTTAGCACACTGTCCTTGATCTCATCAAGTCCGACGAAGTGCCGCTTGGAACGAACTTTCCTCATTGAGACCGACGAAGTGCGGCTCAGAATAGGACTACTCATCGAGACCGACGAAGTGCGGCTCGGAACAAAATTACTCATCGACACCGACGAAGTGCGGGCTGGGTATAAAATCACTCACCGGGGCCGGTGAAGTTTCGGGCCCGGTTAAATTTGCTCATCGAGTCCTCGGGAAGGGTTTCGAAAATCGAGGTCAAGAAACCCTTCCAAGTCGAGGCCGATATCATAGTCCGAAGCTCATCCTCAATCCGAGCTACGCTCTAAGGCGAGGTCGATGATGAGCTTCTCCTCTAGCCGATCTGCGCTCCCAGGCGAGGTAGAGAGTGAGGTCCTCGTAACCGAGGTTGAGGACCTCCTCTAAATCAAGGCCGGTGGTGGAGTTCATCATACCGAGGTTGAGAACCATCCACCGCGGCCAACGGTAAGGTTCATCATACCGAGGTTGAGAACACCCACCGCATCGAGGCCGATATCTGAAACTCATCCTCAAGCCGAGCTACGCTCTAAGGCGAGGTCGATGATGAGCTTCTCCTCTAGCCGAGCTGCGCTCCCAGGCGAGGCAGAAAGTGAGGTCCTCGTAACCGAGGTTAAGGACCTCCTCTGAATCAAGGCCGATGGTGGAGTTCATCCTACCGAGGTTGAGAACCATCCACCGCGGCCAGCGGTAGGGTTCATCATACCGAGGTTGAGTACTCCTACCGCATCGAGGCCGATATCTGAACCTCATCCTCAAGCCGAGCTACGCTATAAGGCGAGGTCGATGATGAGCTTCTCCTCTAGCCGAGCTACGCTCCCAGGCGAGGTAGAGAGTGAGGTCCTCGTAACCGAGGTTGAGGACCTCCTCTGAATCAAGGCCGATGGTGGAGTTCATCATACCGAGGTTGAGAACCATCCACCGCGGCCAGCGGTAGGGTTCATCATACCGAGGTTGAGTACCCCTACAACATCGAGGCCGATAGCTGAAGCTCATCCTCAAGCCGAGCTACGCTCTAAGGCGAGGTCGATGATGAGCTTCTCCTCTAGCCGAGCTGTGCTCCCAGGCGAGGTAGAGAGTGAGGTCCACGCAACCGAGGTTAAGGACCTCCTCTGAATCAAATGGGGGCCAGTGAAGTTCCGGGCCCGGTTAAATTTGCTCATCGAGTCCTCGGGAAGGGTTTCGAAGATCGAGGTCAAGAAACCCTTCCAAGTCGAGGCCGATATAATAGTTCGAATCTCATCCTCAAGCCGAGTTACGCTCTAAGGCGAGGTCGATGATGAGCTTCTCCTCTTGATGCAGAGCAACAACTAATGACTAATATTGCAGCTAATCAAGTCGACATTAACAAACTAATGCAGTCATTAGTCATGTTAAGTGTTAATTTGAAGGTACACGTCAAGGGAGTGGCTTTTGTCACTCGCATATATCAACCATAAGCAATGACAAACCCAAAGGCAAGGGTTTTGTCCAATTTTGCTGAAGAATCAAGTAAACCCTCACAATAGGGTTTCCTTTTGTTTTGGCGCCAGAAATTAAGCAAGTGGCAATTAAAATAAGAGGATGTACATAACTTAGCTCTAAGGAAAAGCCTTTTACTTTACTGAAGGGTCAAGCCTGCTCTGCTTTTCTGATAAGCTAGTTTATTTGCTTAAGCTTTTCCTTTGTTTATTATTTCTGTTCGAAAATATCAGCCTATGGACTGATTAAAGAGCTTATATAAACAGCTCTCCTCTGTAAATTATCCTCAAGTTGAATATCAAGTATTTTCAGTAAGAGTGAGTCTTATAGCTGGTGTGAACACTTAGTTAGGAGCTAGGTGAGTGAAATCATTGGCGTCTGAGTTTCTGTGAGTGTGTTTATCTCAGAGAAGTGAGGATTCTTTCCTACCTTGGGTCGGATTATTTAGGGGAGTCATATCCTGAATAAGTCAGCCTAGTTCCTGAATTTTGATTGAGAAATCAATCTTAAAACAGGTTCATATCAGGTTGGAATTCTCGTTTCTGTTTGCATAAGCATAGGTCAGGGAGATTGCTTATGAGTGAAATAATTTCCAATAATAATACTTCATAAAACCCATATCCTCAAAAACAGCTTGTTAAAGTCTCATTATTATGCAATAATTCAGTTATCCAGTTCGAGATTAGTATCCAAATTATTATTATTAGTATCTCGAATTATAAATGTATAAGTGAGTGCATCAATTCTGGTATCAGAGCTCTAGGTTTTAAAACCAAGAGCAATGGCTGGGGCAAGTGCGACTATGGAGGAGAAGTTGAAAGAGGAGGTAGAAAAGAATGCGGCTCTGTTGAGAGATAAGGAGATAATGGCGGCACAACTTGATTATCTCAAGAAGCAGATGCAGAAGTATACACAGAAATCAAAACAACAACAGCAGGATGGATCTGATGATGAGTCGAGCCACGATGGCAGCAGCAACTCGGTCATTCAGATTGAATCTGAAAAGAGAACACCACAGAGGTATGAACCTGATATCAAAGTAGACATTCCTGAATTTGATGGGAGAATGAATGTAGATGAATATCTTGATTGGTTGCATGCTGTTGAGAGGGTGTTTGATTTAAGGGATTTCCCTGATGATAAAAAGGTGAAATTAGTGGCTTTAAAATTGAGGAAGTATGCATCTCATTGGTGGGAGAACCTGAAATCACAAAGGCTTAGGCAGCATAAATCCAAAATTAAAACCTGGGCTAAAATGAAAAAAATCCTGAACAAAAGATTCCTTCCTGAAAATTACAAAAGGAATTGTTTTTCTGAGTTTGTTGAGCTAAGGCAAGATAACAGGAGTGTTGAGGAGTTCACTAGGGAGTTTGAGTTGCTAATGCTTAAATGTGAGCTGGAAGAACCACAAGAAATGACAATCATTAGATACATCCATGGTTTAGCTTCTGAAATTGGTAATGCAGTAGAACTCCAACCTCACTATACTCTACATGAGGTATGTAATCTAGCTTACAAGATTGAACAGCAGGCCAAGGGGAAAAGAAAGGGGTACACAAGACCTGTATACAGGGGTTCACCATATACCAAACCAAACACTGTTCAAACTGTCAGTCCTCAAAATGCCAGTCCCACATCAAATCAGAAATTTTTTAACAACAAAAGACCAGAAAATCCTGTTCCTACTGCCAAAAGAGAGGTGAAATGTTTTAGATGTCAGGGATTAGGGCATTATGCCTTAGAATGTCCCACCAAAAGAATTATAAGTCTGGTAGAGTTTGATAATTGGGTTGAGACCCAGCCTGATGATGAGACTGAGGAGGAAGTGGTAGAAGAAGGGCCTGATGTCGGGGAAGCTTTGGTGCTCAGGAGAACACTGAGTTCTCTACCTGCACCTAGGGGTAGCAGTCAACGGGAAAGGCTATTTCATACCAGAGGCACAATCAAAGGAAAAGTCTGCAGGGTCATCATTGATAGTGGTAGTTGTACCAATGTTGCATCTCAAGAGTTGGTGGACAAGCTGAAACTGCAAACTGAGGTACATCATGAACCTTATCAGCTACAATGGTTAAATTCTGGCAATTTAGTGCAAGTAGCTCGAAAATGTCTTGTTGCTTTTTCGATTGGCAAAACTTATTCAGATGAAATCTGGTGTGATATTATTCCAATGGACGCCTGTCATTTATTGTTGGGTAGACCCTGGCAATTCGACACTGACTCGCAGCATAGTGGTCGAGCAAACACCTACTCCCTCAAAAGAGGAACAAAAACCATTGTCTTAACTCCACTACAATACCAAGCTACAGAAATCCCAACCAAAACATCTGGGGATGAGGGAAACACGAGCGACATCCATCAAGCATTGAGTTCTTTGAAAGAATTGGGGGTGGAAAAACACATTAATGGGGAAGACACAGAAAATCCAACAACAAAAGAACCTAACCTTCACCCTAAAGTTCAGTTACTAATTCAGGAATTTGCCGATGTTTTTCCAGAGGAAATTCCATCTGGATTACCTCCTAAAAGAAACATTCAGCATTGTATTGATCTAATGCCTGGAGCATCACTCCCAAATAAAGCTGCTTACCGAATGAACCCAGTGGAAACTGCAGAGATACAGCGACAGGTGGAAGATTTGATATCCAAAGGGCAGATAAGAGAAAGTATGAGCCCTTGCTCTGTTCCAGCTTTATTGGTGCCAAAGAAAGACAACTCCATGAGGATGTGCATTGATTGTCGTGCTATCAACAGAATAACCATCAAATATCGGTACCCCATACCTAGACTCGATGATCTATTGGATGAGTTGTGTGGAGCAAAGCTTTTCTCGAAGATAGACCTGAGGAGTGGTTATTACCAAATTCGTATCCGGGCTGGTGACGAGTGGAAAACAGCATTCAAGACAAAGGGGGGACTGTATGAATGGTTGGTCATGCCTTTTGGGCTCACTAATGCTCCCAGCACCTTTATGAGGTTAATGAATCAGGTTTTCAAGCCTTATACCAGCAAATTTGTGGTTGTCTACTTCGATGATATATTGATATATAGCAAGAGT
Organism: Spergularia bocconei; assembly: GCA_963457585.1. Lineage (NCBI taxonomy): Eukaryota > Viridiplantae > Streptophyta > Magnoliopsida > Caryophyllales > Caryophyllaceae > Spergularia > Spergularia bocconei. The sequence continues at coordinate 14,862,155 of OY734946.1, read as the reverse complement.
GAAGAGGAACATCTGCAGCATTTACATATGGTTTTCTCCTTGCTACAACAAGAACAGCTATATGCTAACTTGGGGAAATGTCACTTCCTCACTAATAGCCTCATTTTCCTAGGCTATGTAGTGTCGGAACATGGTGTTCAGGTGGATACGGAGAAAATCAGAGCAATTCAGGAGTGGCCAGTTCCCAAAAGCATCCATGATGTTCGAAGCTTTCATGGGCTAGCTTCCTTTTACAGGAGGTTCATCCTAAACTTCAGTACATTAATAGCACCACTTACTGAGTGTATGAAGGGTGGAGTTTTTGTGTGGAATGCTGCTGCAGAACAGAGTTTCATTCTGATCAAAGAAAAGTTAGCATCGGCTCCTGTTTTAGCCTTGCCTAACTTCGACAAAGTATTTGAGATTGAGTGTGACGCCTCTGGTGTGGGTATTGGTGCAGTCTTACTTCAAGAAAAGAAACCCATTGCTTATTTTAGTGAAAAATTGAACGAAGCCAGAAGGAGGTATTCCACATACGACAAAGAGTTTTATGCCATTATTCGAGCTCTGGAACATTGGAGACATTACCTACTTCCACATGAATTCATTCTCCATTCAGATCATGAGGCTTTGAAGTACATAAATGGGCAACACAAACTGAGCAGTAGACACGCGAAATGGGTAGAAGCTTTGCAACCATATTCATTTGTCATACGTCACAAGTCTGGGAAATTGAATAGGGTTGCTGATGCTTTGTCTCGAAGACACTTGCTAATCAATGAAGTGAATGCCAGGGTTTTGGGTTTTGAAATTATCAAGGAACAGTATGCCCAAGATGGCGACTTTTCTGAGCTATTTCTAAAAGTTCAGAGTGGTCCTCATGGGAAATTCCACTTACAATCAGGTTTTCTGTTTAAAGACAACAGGCTTTGCATCCCTAACACTTCCTTAAGGGAACTTATCATTCGAGAAGCTCATGCAGGTGGGTTAGCTGGTCATTTTGGAATTGATAAAACAAAAGAAATTGTAACAGAGCATTTCTTTTGGCCGAAACTTGCTGCGACAATTGCTGATATTATCAAAAGATGTGCCACCTGCCAAATCTCCAAAAGTCATCCTCGTCCTTCTCAGGGCTTATACATTCCTCTACCTGCACCTGAAGGGCCATGGCTTGATGTCAGTATGGATTTCGTGTTGGGATTGCCTCGCACACAGCGCAATAAAGATTCTATAATGGTGGTTGTTGACAGATTTTCCAAAATGGCTCACTTCTTAGCTTGTCACAAGACTAATGATGCCTCCAAGACAGCTGATCTATATTTTAGAGAAGTGGTCAGGTTACATGGAATTCCCCGTTCAATTGTGTCAGATAGAGACTCCAAATTTCTGTCACACTTTTGGAAAACCTTGTGGAAGAAGCTTGGTACCAAATTGCTGTTCAGCACAACCTGCCACCCTCAGACTGATGGCCAAACTGAGGTGGTTAATAGAAGTTTAGGGGAGCTGTTGAGAGGTATGGTTCAGAAAAATCACAAAGCTTGGGACTTGATGCTAGCACAAGCTGAGTTTGCTTATAACAGATCATCGTCCCGAACGACAGGGCATACTCCTTTTCAGGTGGTCTATGGTGTTAATCCCTTTACTCCTCTTGATTTGGCTGTGATACCAGGAGGAGATGAGCACTTCAGTACTGATGCTGATGTGAGGGCAAATGAAATCAAGGAGTTACACCAACAAATTCACCAAAACATTCTGAAATCCAATGAAAACTACAGAAAAGCTGCTAATAAACACAAGAAACCTGCAGCATTCAAGGAAGGAGAATTGGTTTGGGTTCATCTAAGGAAGGAGCGTTTTCCTGCTAAAAGAAAGACAAAGCTTCACCCAAGAGCTGAAGGTCCTTTTGAAATCGCTGCCAGGGTCGGGGATAATGCTTACAAAGTTATTTTGCCAGGTGAACCTGATACTGAAGTCACTTTTAATGTTGCTGATTTACAGCATTTCTACCCTGATGCTGAGGAGGAACCAGACTTGAGGTCAAGTCTTTCTCAACCTGGAGAGAATGATGCAGAGCAACAACTAATGACTAATATTGCAGCTAATCAAGTCGACATTAACAAACTAATGCAGTCATTAGTCATGTTAAGTGTTAATTTGAAGGTACACGTCAAGGGAGTGGCTTTTGTCACTCGCATATATCAACCATAAGCAATGACAAACCCAAAGGCAAGGGTTTTGTCCAATTTTGCTGAAGAATCAAGTAAACCCTCACAATAGGGTTTCCTTTTGTTTTGGCGCCAGAAATTAAGCAAGTGGCAATTAAAATAAGAGGATGTACATAACTTAGCTCTAAGGAAAAGCCTCTTACTTTACTGAAGGGTCAAGCCTGCTCTGCTTTTCTGATAAGCTAGTTTATTTGCTTAAGCTTTTCCTTTGTTTATTATTTCTGTTCGAAAATATCAGCCTATGGACTGATTAAAGAGCTTATATAAACAGCTCTCCTCTGTAAATTATCCTCAAGTTGAATATCAAGTATTTTCAGTAAGAGTGAGTCTTATAGCTGGTGTGAACACTTAGTTAGGAGCTAGGTGAGTGAAATCATTGGCGTCTGAGTTTCTGTGAGTGTGTTTATCTCAGAGAAGTGAGGATTCTTTCCTACCTTGGGTCGGATTATTTAGGGGAGTCATATCCTGAATAAGTCAGCCTAGTTCCTGAATTTTGATTGAGAAATCAATCTTAAAACAGGTTCATATCAGGTTGGAATTCTCGTTTCTGTTTGCATAAGCATAGGTCAGGGAGATTGCTTATGAGTGAAATAATTTCCAATAATAATACTTCATAAAACCCATATCCTCAAAAACAGCTTGTTAAAGTCTCATTATTATGCAATAATTCAGTTATCCAGTTCGAGATTAGTATCCAAATTATTATTATTAGTATCTCGAATTATAAATGTATAAGTGAGTGCATCACCTCTAGCCGAGCTGCGCTCCCAGGCGAGGTAGAGAGTGAGGTCCTCGTAACCGAGGTTAAGGACCTCCTCTGAATCAAGGCCGATGGTGCAGTTCATCCTATCGAGGTTGAGAACCATCCACCGCGGCCAGCGGTAGGGTTCATCATACCGAGGTTGAGAATTCCCACCGCATCGAGGCCGATATCTGAAGCTCATCCTCAAGCCGAGCTACGCTCTAAGGCGAGGTCGATGATGAGCTTCTCCTCTAGCCGAGCTGCGCTCCCAGGCGAGGTAGAGAGTGAGGTCCTCGTAACCGAGGTTGAGAACCTCCTCTTAATCAAGGCCGGTGGTGGAGTTCATCATATCGAGGTTGAGAACCATCCACCGCGGCCAGCGTTAGGGTTCATCATACCGAGGTTGAGAACTCCCACCGAATCGAGGCCGATATCTGAAGCTCATCCTCAAGCCGAGCTACGCTCTAAGACGAGGTCGATGATGAGCTTCTCCTCTAGCCGAGCTGCGGTCCCAGGCGAGGTAGAGAGTGAGGTCCTCGTAACCGAGGTTGAGGACCTCCTCTGAATCAAGGCCGATGGTGGAGTTCATCATACCGAGGTTGAGAACCATCCACCGCGGCCAGCGGTAGGGTTCATCATACCGAGGTTGAGAACTCCCACCGCATCGAGGCCGATATCTGAAGCTCATCCTCAAGCCGAGTTACGCTCTAAGGCGAGATCGATGATGAGCTTCTCCTCTAGCCGAGCTGCGCTCCCAGGCGAGGTAGAGAGTGAGGTCCTCGTAACCGAGGTTAAGGACCTCCTCTGAATCAAGGCCGATGGTGGAGTTCATCCTACCGAGGTTGAGAACCATCCACCGCGGCCAGCGGTAGGGTTCATCATACCGAGGTTGAGTACTCCTACCGCATCGAGGCCGATATCTGAAACTCATCCTCAAGCCGAGCTACGCTCTAAGGCGAGGTCGATGATGAGCTTCTCCTCTAGCCGAGCTACGCTCCCAGGCGAGGTAGAGAGTGAGGTCCTCGTAACCGAGGTTGGAGACCTCCTCTGATTCAAGGCCGGTGGTGGAGTTCATCATACCGAGGTTGAGAACCATCCACCGCGGCCAGCGGTAGGGTTCATCATACCGAGGTTGAGAACTCCCACCACATCGAGGCCGATATCTGAAGCTCATCCTCAAGCCGAGCTACGCTCTAAGGCGAGGTCGATGATGAGTTTCTCCTCTAGCTGAGCTGCGCTCCCAGCCGAGGTAGAGAGTGAGGTCCTCGTAACCGAGGTTGAGGACCTCCTCTAAATCAAGGCCGGTGGTGGAGTTCATCATACCGAGGTTGAGAACCATCCACCGCGGCCAGCGGTAGGGTTCATCATACCGAGGTTGAGAACTCCCACCGCATCGAGGCCGATATCTGAAGCTCATCCTCAAGCCGAGCTACGCTCTAAGGCGAGGTCGATGATGAGCTTCTCCTCTAGCCGAGCTGCGCTCCCAGGCGAGGTAGAGAGTGAGGTCCTCGTAACCGAGGTTAAGGACCTCCTCTGAATCAAGGCCGATGGTGGGGTTCATCCTACCGAGGTTGACAACCATCCACCGCGGCCAGCGGTAGGGTTCATCATACCGAGGTTGAGTACTCCTACCGCATCGAGGCCGATATCTGAAACTCATCCTCAAGCCGAGCTACGCTCTAAGGCGAGGTCGATGATGAGCTTCTCCTCTAGCCGAGCTACGCTCCCAGGCGAGGTAGAGAGTGAGGTCCTCGTAACCGAGGTTGGAGACCTCCTCTGATTCAAGGCCGGTGGTGGAGTTCATCATACCGAGGTTGAGAACCATCCACCGCGGCCAGCGGTAGGGTTCATCATACCGAGGTTGAGAACTCCCACCACATCGAGGCCGATATCTGAAGCTCATCCTCAAGCCGAGCTACGCTCTAAGGCGAGGTCGATGATGAGTTTCTCCTCTAGCTGAGCTGCGCTCCCAGGCGAGGTAGAGAGTGAGGTCCTCGTAACCGAGGTTGAGGACCTCCTCTAAATCAAGGCCGGTGGTGGAGTTCATCATACCGAGGTTGAGAACCATCCACCGCGGCCAGCGGTAGGGTTCATCATACCGAGGTTGAGAACTCCCACCGCATCGAGGCCGATATCTGAAGCTCATCCTCAAGCCGAGCTACGCTCTAAGGCGAGGTCGATGATGAGCTTCTCCTCTAGCCGAGCTGCGCTCCCAGGCGAGGTAGAGAGTGAGGTCCTCGTAACCGAGGTTAAGGACCTCCTCTGAATCAAGGCCGATGGTGGAGTTCATCCTACCGAGGTTGACAACCATCCACCGCGGCCAGCGGTAGGGTTCATCATACCGAGGTTGAGTACTCCCACCGCATCAAGGCCGATATCTGAAGCTCATTCTCAAGCCGAGCTACGCTCTAAGGCGAGGTCGATGATGAGCTTCTCCTCTAGCCGAGCTGTGCTCCCAGGCGAGGTAGAGAGTGAGGTCCACGCAACCGAGGTTAAGGACCTCCTCTGAATCAAATGGGGGCCAGTGAAGTTCCGGGCCCGGTTAAATTTGCTCATCGAGTCCTCGGGAAGGGTTTCGAAGATCGAGGTCAAGAAACCCTTCCAAGTCGAGGCCGATATAATAGTTCGAATCTCATCCTCAAGCCGAGTTACGCTCTAAGGCGAGGTCGATGATGAGCTTCTCCTCTAGCCGAGCTGCGCTCCCAGGCGAGGTAGAGAGTGAGGTCCTCGTAACCGAGGTTAAGGACCTCCTCTGAATCAAGGCCGATGGTGCAGTTCATCCTATCGAGGTTGAGAACCATCCACCGCGGCCAGCGGTAGGGTTCATCATACCGAGGTTGAGTACTCCTACCGCATCGAGGCCGATATCTGAAGCTCATCCTCAAGCCGAGCTACGCTCTAAGGCGAGGTCGATGATGAGCTTCTCCTCTAGCCGAGCTGCGCTCCCAGGCGAGGTAGAGAGTGAGGTCCTCGTAACCGAGGTTGAGGACCTCCTCTTAATCAAGGCCGGTGGTGGAGTTCATCATATCGAGGTTGAGAACCATCCACCGCGGCCAGCGGTAGGGTTCATCATACCGAGGTTGAGAACTCCCACCGAATCGAGGCCGATATCTGAAGCTCATCCTCAAGCCGAGCTACGCTCTAAGACGAGGTCGATGATGAGCTTCTCCTCTAGCCGAGCTGCGGTCCCAGGCGAGGTAGAGAGTGAGGTCCTCGTAACCGAGGTTGAGAACCTCCTCTGAATCAAGGCCGATGGTGGAGTTCATCATACCGAGGTTGAGAACCATCCACCGCGGCCAGCGGTAGGGTTCATCATACCGAGGTTGAGAACTCCCACCGCATCGAGGCCGATATCTGAAGCTCATCCTCAAGCCGAGTTACGCTCTAAGGCGAGATCGATGATGAGCTTCTCCTCTAGCCGAGCTGCGCTCCCAGGCGAGGTAGAGAGTGAGGTCCTCGTAACCGAGGTTAAGGACCTCCTCTGAATCAAGGCCGATGGTGGAGTTCATCCTACCGAGGTTGAGAACCATCCACCGCGGCCAGCGGTAGGGTTCATCATACCGAGGTTGAGTACTCCTACCGCATCGAGGCCGATATCTGAAGCTCATCCTCAAGCCGAGCTACGCTCTAAGGCGAGGTCGATGATGAGCTTCTCCTCTAGCCGAGCTACGCTCCCAGGCGAGGTAGAGAGTGAGGTCCTCGTAACCGAGGTTGGAGACCTCCTCTGATTCAAGGCCGGTGGTGGAGTTCATCATACCGAGATTGAGAACCATCCACCGCGGCCAGCGGTAGGGTTCATCATACCGAGGTTGAGAACTCCCACCACATCGAGGCCGATATCTGAAGCTCATCCTCAAGCCGAGCTACGCTCTAAGGCGAGGTCGATGATGAGTTTCTCCTCTAGCTGAGCTGCGCTCCCAGGCGAGGTAGAGAGTGAGGTCCTCGTAACCGAGGTTGAGGACCTCCTCTAAATCAAGGCCGGTGGTGGAGTTCATCATACCGAGGTTGAGAACCATCCACCGCGGCCAGCGGTAGGGTTCATCATACCGAGGTTGAGAACTCCCACCGCATCGAGGCCGATATCTGAAACTCATCCTCAAGCCGAGCTACGCTCTAAGGCGAGGTCGATGATGAGCTTCTCCTCTAGCCGAGCTGCGCTCCCAGGCGAGGTAGAGAGTGAGGTCCTCGTAACCGAGGTTAAGGACCTCCTCTGAATCAAGGCCGATGGTGGAGTTCATCCTACCGAGGTTGACAACCATCCACCGCGGCCAGCGGTAGGGTTCATCATACCGAGGTTGAGTACTCCCACCGCATCAAGGCCGATATCTGAAGCTCATTCTCAAGCCGAGCTACGCTCTAAGGCGAGGTCGATGATGAGCTTCTCCTCTAGCCGAGCTGCGCTCACAGGCGAGGTAGAGAGTGAGGTCCTCGTAACCGAGGTTGAGGACCTCCTCTGAATCAAGGCCGGTGGTGGAGTTCATCATACCGAGGTTGAGAACCATCCACCGCGGCCAGCGGTAGGGTGCATCATACCGAGGTTGAGAACTCCCACCGAATCGAGGCCGATATCTGAAGCTCATCCTCAAGCCGAGCTACGCTCTAAGGCGGGGTCGATGATGAGCTTCTCCTCTAGCCGAACTGCGCTCCCAGGCGAGGTAGAGAGTGAGATCCTCGTAACCGAGGTTAAGACCTCCTCTGAATCAAGGCCGGTGGTGGAGTTCATAATACCGAGGTTGAGAACCATCCACCGCGGCCAGCGGTAGGGTTTATCATACCGAGGTTGAGAACTCCCACCGCATCGAGGCCGATATCTGAAGCTCATCCTCAAGCCGAGCTACGCTCTTAGGCGATGTCGATGATGAGCTTCTCCTCTAGCCGAGCTGCGCTACCAGGCGAGGTCGAGAGTGAGGTCCTCGTAACCGAGGTTAAGGACCTCCTCTGAATCAAGGCCGATGGTGGAGTTCATCCTACCGAGGTTGAGAACCATCCACCGCGGCCAGCGGTAGGGTTCATCATACCGAGGTTGAGTACTCCCACCGCATCGAGGCCGATATCTGAAACTCATCCTCAAGCCGAGCTACGCTCTAAGGCGAGGTCGATGATGAGCTTCTCCTCTAGCCGAGCTGTGCTCCCAGCCGAGGTAGAGAGTGAGGTCCTCGTAATCGAGGTTGAGGACCTCCTCTGAATCAAGGCCGGTGGTGGAGTTCATCATACCGAGGTTGAGAACCATCCACCGCGGCCAGCGGTAGGGTTCATCATACCGAGGTTAAGGACTCCCACCGAATCGAGGCCGATATCTGAAACTCATCCTCAAGCCGAGCTACGCTCTAAGGCGAGGTCGATGATGAGATTCTCCTCTAGCCGAGCTGCGCTCCCAGGCGAGGTAGAGAGTGAGGTCCTCGTAACCGAGGTTAAGGACCTCCTCTGAATCAAGGCCGATGGTGGAGTTCATCGTATCGAGGTTGAGAACCATCCACCGCGGTCAGCGGTAGGGTTCCTCATACCGAGGTTGAGTACTCCTACCGCATCGAGGCCGATATCTGAAGCTCATCCTCAAGCCGAGCTACGCTCTAAGGCGAGGTCGATGATGAGCTTCTCCTCTAGCCGAGCTACGCTCCCAGGCGAGGTAGAGAGTGAGGTCCTCGTAACCGAGGTTGAGGACCTCCTCTGAATCAAGGCCGGTGGTGGAGTTCATCATACCCAGGTTGAGAACCATCCACCGCGGCCAGCGGTAGGGTTCATCATACCGAGGTTGAGTACCCCTACAACATCGAGGCCGATAGCTGAAGCTCATCCTCAAGCCGAGCTACGCTCTAAGGCGAGGTCGATGATGAGCTTCTCCTCTAGCCGAGCTGTGCTCCCAGGCGAGGTAGAGAGTGAGGTCCTCGCAATCGAGGTTAAGGACCTCCTCTGAATCAAGGCCGATGGTGGAGTTCATCATACCGAGGTTGAGAACTATCCACCGCGGCCAGCGATAGGGTTCATCATACCGAGGTTGAGTACCCCTACAACATTGAGGCCGATAGCTGAAGCTCATCCTCAAGCCGAGCTACGCTCTAAGGCGAGGTCGATGATGAGCTTCCCCTCGAGCAAGCCGCTCCCAATCCGATTCGGGTCGAGGTCAAGCTGACATCTACTCCTGACAGCCTAACCGAGGTTGGGTCAGAGTGCGTCAACGACCGCGCGCCTTCGCACACGAATTGGGAGGCTGATCGAGACCGTCATTCTTCGAAACTTGGAGATATAACTTTGGTTATACCTTTGTCGAATAGAATAATTATGATGTCTTGGCCCAAATAAAGAGCTGTCGATTTCACAAGAAGTATTTACTCGCCGCCGCCAATATGAATTTCGCACTTTTGCTCATGCCAATTTTTGGCAAAGAATATAAAATGTTGCGGCGTTAATCAATCATGCGTCACACCACTTTGCCGCCACTCTCGAGTTTGAGTTGGAGTAAACAACCGAGCTCGAGAGTACGAACGCATGCAATTTGCAAAAATTTAATAATTGAAACGCACATAGTTCATGTTTTGCACTCAATAAGCCTTTCGGCTAACAAGTCGATTATGACATGCGATAAACTTCCGCGTCATGGAAATATTAACATGCTCGCTAATTAGCCTTTACTCTCATCCGAGTTTATCGAGTTCAAATTAAAAGTAATACAAATCAAGTCCTTACGCGGACGCATAAATACTTTGAGAAGAAATTTCTCGCATTATCAAACGTGATATGTGGCATATGTTATAAGTACCAACACATAACATGTGCATTTCAATTCACACTAGCATATAAATGTTTGGATGCCAACCAACATGCTTTAGTACACTCAACAAATAGGTAGCAACTTTATTATGATAGTAGCCTGAATTCAATCAACATGCTTTATCAGTGAGGCAGCGCATGCTTTCCGATTTGGGTGTGAGCTGTGGGACAATAATCAACAATTTCTGGGTACGCTATTGGAAAGTAGCGGTACATACGAGTGGTCAACGTGTAAGTTGCAAACATTCTCATGGGAATGGCCACCTATCAGCATATAATATCATTTTTCTAGGAGAAAATGAACATGCTTTCAAATATTCACATTTTATAAAGGAATACCTAATACCATTGGAAATATTCAATTGACACACTTTGACACTTCTTCGTATATTCACAATCTGATCTTGTGCACATTACTTCTTGCTGTGTTATCTGTGCATGACATTGTTTCTCATGCAAGTATCCATAACGCCTTAGCTTTCTTGATCGTGGTTGGGTATTAGCTTTTGATGATGTGAGGTTAGTCTTACCTTTACGAATTCTCTTGTATCCAATGTTGGTGTCATGAAGAAGTTGTAGTATCAATGTTGCAGTATCCTTTATTTCTTTAGAGTAACCTCTCGAAAGTAGACAACGCATGTAATTAGTACCAAGATTAGCTTTTAGTTATGACACAAGTGTTGGGGTGAGTTCGATTTAGGGATAGACCGGGATCAACTTCAGTTTCCTGCGCGCACAAACAAACGGTCAAGGGGGGCGCCCGGCTTTCGCCAGGCGACCCCCCTCCAACGCTCAAGTCAGTATTCGTCGGAAGGATGGGGTCACAAAGATAATAAAAGAGTATGAGAGAGAATATAAGTTGTGTGTGAAAAGTCCCCCCTAGGTAATGGCAAATGAGGGGGTATTTATAGGGAGTCCAAGGAATAACCAAGGTACCCCTAATCAATCCTGACCTTTCATTCCACCAAGATCCAATAGCTAGTACCTGTTGGGCTTTAAGGGTATCACATGGCATTTTCCAAGGATCACTTTGTTAAGGGCTGTGGCCCAATTATAAATGTGTACCAACAACAAGTTCTCAACCCAGGGTCGTCTATGCAAGTTATAAGTAGGATCATTTCTTATGTGAAGTTTTGTGTTAATATTTCAAATTACCTTGGAATTTCTCATATGCTGGCACTGCCCTTCAGAATCATTCTCTCCCCTTTTTCTTTCTGTTCTGAGAAGGTAACCTTTAAGCAGTATTTTTGTCAACTTCTTAAACTTCGGACGGTAGTCACCCTAAACTTGTCGTAGACCAATTTGATGCCATCTGCTTAACTGCATCACTTTTATTTGTTGATTTTCTTTTTAGAATAGTTTCAGTGCATATTTTTTATTTTACACACTGGATAAGAATGAAGTCAAAAATTTATTAGGCTCATAGGAACTTGCCTATGGGCATGCCTTCTAGAAGATCCTGTTGGTGAGTTCGCTAAGATAAGGCAAAAATGTTGGAGACGAATCTGACTGGTCCTAGAAAAGAACCTTCGGGGCCAGGGTGGGTTCAGCAGTCAGCCTCTTTGGAGAGTAACGTTGCTCCCGCTACAGAGATGGCATTATGTTTGCGCACAAAGCGTTGGTGTATAACAGGAACTCCTGTACAAAGAAACCTAGATAATTTCTATCGTCTTCCAGATTGCTTTAAAGAAAATCAATTTGATGTGTCTTGGTGGTGAACAAAAGTAATTTGAGAGCCATAGGATATAAACATGTACAACGTTTTTGATACTGAATCTACCAAAGTTGTAGGATGGAACTATGATTCGTAAATGATGATCGGTCATTAGTTTACTTTTCGCTGATTGATATTATGTTGGGTTATAGGCCTTGTACTTTCTTTTATGCCCTCACATTACCCTTGTTTGGTTGAAAGGGGAGAGGGTGAGGTTTCATGTTCTAATTTTTTGCAACTTCCATCGACTGAATGCATGACAGGACAGACGCTTACAACATTTTGAAAATTTCTAGCAACTCTTTTATGCTTTTCTAGTAACTTGGGTTCAGATGTCCCTTGGAGCACTTCCAAGAACTTTTTTTTTTTTGTTATCCTCTGGTTTTTATGTTTGTTTCAATAGCCCATATCTAGACACTCGAAAGATTGGAACAAATAAGCTCCACTAGATTCATGCCTAATTCTATTTATCACCTGTTTAAAGGCGGAGAAGCTGCTGAAGTAACTTGTAGATTACTAGATTAGCATAGAAATGAACTCTTGTAGTGGGTTTTTTTTAGGGATATTTTCTATGGTGACCCTGTAGTTTCCGACTTTTTCTGTGGTGACCCCGTAGTTTCCGAGCTTTCCATGGTGCCCCCGAGGTTTGTATTTTCGCGAAATCCGTAACGGTTGGGCTAACGCCGTTTTTGGCCGTTTGTCTCCATTTCCTTTCATTCCCCTTCCACTCTAATTACAAAATTTACAATACTAAAATTAGAAAAAGAAACCCCATTTTCTCTATTTCTCTTCCCCCCCTCCACCCACCCTCCACCTTGCCAACCACCCATCCCCCGCCGATACTCCCACCCCCGCCATCCAACGCCATGCCTTCACCACCATTATTCCGGTCAGCTTTGACACGTCATCCCTTTCCCACCGCCCCCGCAACTTCCTATTCCTCATATTCCTTCATTTCCCCATCTCTTCTTCCCCTCTCACCCTTCATATCCATTTTCTCTCTCCCCTCTTCCATGAAACCACCATGAAACCTACTCTACTATCACCTATAGGGATGCTTCTCCTTAATTGTGTGAAGGAGTAGAGGAGTGAGATTCGATTTGGAGGGTGAAAGAGGGAGAAGAGAGAGATAGAAAATGAAGGGAGATGACAAAAATGAAGAGGGAGATGAAGAAAATGCGAAGTTATCGCGGTGGGGGAAAGGGTTGGCCGACCAACACCGGCCGGAATAGTGGTAGCTAGTGTTGATAGGCGGGGGTGGAGGGGCGGTGGGGAAAGGGTGGTGAGCAAGGTGGAGGGTGGGTGAGGGGGGAGGAGAGAGAAAATGGGAAACTTTTTTAATTTTTCTTTTGTTAATTTTAATTTTAATTTTTTTCTAAAGATAATATATGATTAGGTGGGGGTGTTTAGTATTGTAATTAGAGTGCAAGGGGAACGGAAAGAAACGTAGGCAAACGTCCAAAGACGGCGTTAGCCCAATAGTTACGGATTTTGCGAAAATACAAACCCCAGGGGCACCATGGAAAGCTCGGAAACTACAGGGTCACCACAGAAAAAGTCGGAAACTACAGGGTCACCATAGAAAATATCCCTTTTTTTTATCAGACCTTTTGTTCATGTGGAGTTTTTTCTGGGTGTCGTCAGGACGCGGAGGAAGCATGTTCAGGATGTCACCGGGTCTTCCAAGGGCAGCTACTTTGAATAAAATTGTGCTGATAACACAGCGGGTAAGAACATGACATGTGCATCATCTATGTCAAGGGAATTCAAGAGTAGACTCAACAGGTTGCCCTCTTCTTGGGTTGGTGACCATGGTCATGGCCACTGTCGTATGGGTAAACCTGATCTCGGTAAGGTAGTGCAAGCCATGTAACTTTTCATTTAATTTTTTCTCCGCCTCATATGATACTATGTGGTAATCCTACGGCGAGCTTGTTGTCTAAGCGTGTAATTTTTCATAACTTACTTGACCTTAGAGGCTATTAGCTTAAAACTGGTAGAGCAATGTGCATTTGCACAAAGATATGGGTTCAATTCCCATATAGCCTAACTATGATCTGTGCTGACAATGTGCAGCAAATTAGAGGGAATTTGGTTAATATCAAATATATATGCGGTCTATCAAGCTCGACAGTGGCAATTTTAAAACAAATTACGATCGATTTGGGTCGGTCGTAGTTATTATTGTCTAATCGATCTAAGTATTGGTTTTTTAGTTTAATGAAATAGACCTATCGTCCATTAATTTTAGGATATAACCTCTATATTTATTTCCAATTCTCTAGGTCTGGTGCCAGTGGTCCAACAGTCTTAACCTATCATTTCGAACACCCACTCTCAATTTTGAGATGCAAGAACTCATAGTCTCATAGTCTGTTCAAACTTTATTCACGTTTATTTACCTTTCATATAGATACAAATTTTCAACCTTCTGTTTCTATTTAGAGATGATGATGTATAATTTCGTCTCAAAACAAAACTAATTTAATCATATGGCTTATGAATCCATGAATTAACTTTTTTGAACTTTTTTACGACAAAATAATACCAACCAATAATATAGGATTTGTCCTAGATAATAAATATATGGATGCTTAGTAAGTTAGTATAGAGATGTGTGACTTTGTGTACGGTGGTCAATGATGTTTTTCGACAAATTGGTTAATTGTTCTAATTGCAGTTACCATTTATGGATGCTTCTATTTTCTTTCATTTTTATTTGACGATATCTTTGATACTCTTTCTATTCTTTTGGATTGCTCAATATTTACTTTAATAATACATTGAACCCATATATAAATCGGCGAGATCAATAAATTAACATTATGAAAATTGGTGTATTGTATTCGATGAAACAATTTCAGACTTAAAAACCTATTTCTAAATCACATAAATAGATCATATAATACACTACTACTACCAAGACATACAAGACCCGTTTAAGATAAAATTAGTTACTGCCTATACATAACTACATATTCCGGCTGAAAACCGGCGAGTATGTGGAACAAGTCAATGGCCGGATTAATCATTTTCCCCTCCTTTGCTTATTTTGTGGCCTACATCATGTTTGATCATTTCATATTGTAATAGTCTGATCCATCAGTACGTCGCAACACAACCCAATAAGATGGGAAATCACCTCTGATACCCAATTATCCTCTCGTGGGCTCTAAAAGGTGAATGTCTCGTTGGTAGTATGTTGGTATAAATCTATTATAAACTGATGATAAAAGATTTAGTTTCTCAATGTGGGACAAACCAATTTCATAGACCGCTTTCCATAATCCTGTAGTATTACATATATGGTTTGATCAGTATTCGGTATTTGAGTGGCTCAATTGGAGAACTATGCTATTAAGAGTATTAACTATGCATAGAGGACACATAGGCTCTTTATAGATTGAAAACATCCGATGCATATTCTAGTATTCGATAAACCAAGTTCAAACTTAAAGTCTATTTTAAATCACATAATTAGATCTAGTAATATAATATTACTTCCAAGACACATAAGACGCGTTTAAGACAAGATAAGTTACATCCTACAATTAAACGAACATGTTTGAGCAGAAATTCAATAAGTTAGTAGCACAAGCCAATGCTTCAATCATTTTCTCTTTCTTAATTTATGACCTACATGAAGTTTGATCATTACATATGATTTCATCGGTATTCGATATTTGAGTGGTCAAAGCATATTAGGTCAATAGGAGCACTAGCCATGAACTATGTGCATAGGCTCTTTATAGATTGACAAAGTCCAATAGAAATTTTATTATTTTAAATTAATATCATATGATGCGTTTAGTTGGCTTTTTTTTACTAAGTTTAGCGCCTCTAAAATATATTGTCTACCATGGGCTCTATATTATTGATTACTATAATTATATTTTCTAAGTTTAAACATCTTCTATCGAAAAAGTACCTTTATTAAAGAGGTGCGTACGAATCATTTAATTAAAGTTCCAAAATTTTCTAAGATTTTTATCTAACTCGCTATGTACGCTCTCGTCGATTTAGAGGGATTTTGGGTATGAGATAAAATTTGGATAGTAACTCATATTGTATATAAGTGACCATTATATATCATCGTGTTTTCATTTAATTTTGAATTTAGTATGTGTCGATCCTAGAACGACCTTGAGAAGCATTCGGTACATCCAATAATCGGTTGAGAAGAGCCTTCTTAAAGGCCTCCAAACATAGACCACAAGAGTCCTCATGTTAGGCTTCATGTAGGTCCTACAAAGGTGCTCTTGTGTCCTCAGAAGGGTCACTTATGCGTCTAGAAGAGTGCTACTGCATGTCCGAAGGGTCTCCGGCCTGTCAAGAAGGGTGCTTCTGCATCCTCGGAAGGGTCTCTCATGCGTCCGGAAGAGTGCTACTGCATGTCCGAAGGGTCTCCGTCCCGTCAAGAAGGGTGCTTCTGCATCCTTGGAAGAGTCTCCGGCCTGTCAAGAAGGGTGCTTCTGCATCCTCGGAAGGGTCTCCTACACGTCAAGAAGGGTGCTTCTGCATCCTTGGAAGGGTCTCCTACACGTCCGAAGGAGTGCTTCTATACGCTCGAAGGGTGCTCCTACATGTCCGAATGACGTGAATGGAGTACGAATGATGACATCATAGCTTCATCAATGACGCCATCAGTGACGTCATCAGTGACATCATCAGTGACGTCACGTGAAATTCATCTATAAATGCCCCCAAGTTGTCATAATAAGTGAAGGTAACTAACAATGGAGACTTGCTCTCCCCTCTCTCTACTTTCTCTCTCTACGCAAATACCTTACAAACTCTGACTTAGGCATCGGAGGGGTCTTCCTCGGACACACCCCCGAGGCCAGTGATGGTTTCTTTGTGCAGGACCATGTCAAGGGCCTTCTATCCTTCTCTCCGAAGCCTCATGAAGGACTGCCAGAAAGGTCTTCCCGACATCAAAACAAATTCTTGATTGTTGGCCATTTTTGGCCCAAACAATTTGGCGCCGTCTGTGGGGAAGACAAGCAGCCAGCTCTACATCTTCTACTCCTAAAGAGAATCCAACCACTTATAGATCTAAGCATTTGTACGAGAGAAAACATACACATCTTTAAATCATTCTATCCTTCACCACACAAGTGCAAAGAGATATCTTACACCATTGAGTTCAAACAATCCATTGTGTTTGGGCATCCTACACAAGCATGGAATCGCGAGGTTATGCTCCTTCTTCGAAAGAATTGAGCATACTAGAGGATAATATCATTCACCGGAAGTTGAAGTTTTCGCCACTCATATAATGGGGCGAGTACACGAAAGAAGGGAAAGCTCACGAAGCCATCCACATCTCCTCTAGGAGGTACCGTCAGGACAACATTTGGAGCGAGTGAAGCATATTCATCATGGAGGAACATGATTCCTAGAAAAATCCCTTATCTCTACGAGATCTACGCGACAACAAATTCGCCGAAGGGTGCCCCTCCGTGTCTGGAAGGGTGCTTCTGCATATCCACCGGAAGGGGCTTCCAAATTTTTCGATGAAAAGGCCTTCGCCATGTTAGCCGGAAGGAGGCTTCGGCCTGGCCGATGGAAATATGCTTATGCTATCCACCGGAAGGGGGAATCGGCACATTCCAAGAAGGGGCTTCTGCATGTCCACCGGAAGAGGGCTTCAGCACATTCGGGCTTCGGCCTGCCCGATGAAAAGGTGCTTCATCATCGGAAGGGGGCTTCGGCACATTCTAAGATGGGGCTTCTGCATGTCCACCGGGAGACTGCTTCGGCACGTATCAAGAAGGGGGCTTCGGCATGTCCGACAAAGCGGGGCTTCGACATATATTCCGGAAGGGGGCTTCGACTCGCCCGGATTAGTGGTGCAGCATATCCCGACAATGAACAACCACTTTCGTCGGATACACCACAATGCGAATTAACACTCAAAATAATTTGCTACAAAATCAAAGGCACTCAATAAAGTTCCCGTTCAAAACTATCATATGGTCATAAGAATGGGGAAGGTTAGGCTAGTACCCGAAGGAAAAACGGGTTCCGAAGGCTAGTATCTGAAAGCTAGTACCCAACACAAAAAGAAGCCTAGCTACGGCTACCTTCGGACTCTTGGAGGAGAGGAGGTCCCATTTGGAGTATCTAAGGAGACCATGGACCACCCACTCACAAGTTTTAACAAAAAGAAGCCTAGCTCCGGCTAGCTTCCGATTAAAGAAGCCTAGCTACGGCTAGATTCGGATTAAAGAAGCCTAGCTCCGGCTAGCTTCGAATTAAAGAAGCCTAGCTACGGCTAGCTTCGGACTCTTGGAGGAGAGGAGGTCCCATTTGGAGTCTCTAAGGAGACCATGGACCACCCACTCACAAGTTTTAACAAAAAGAAGCCTAGCTCCGGCTAGCTTCAGATTAGAGAAGCCTAGCTACGGCTAGCTTCGGATTAAAAAAGCCTAGCTACGGCTAGCTTCGGACTCTTGGAGGAGAGGAGGTCCCATTTGGAGTCTCTAAGGAGACCATGGACCACCCACTCACAAGTTTTAACAAAAAGAAGCCTAGGTACGGCTAGTTTTAGATTAAAGAAGCCTACCTACGGCTAGTTTCGGATTAAAGAAGCCTAGCTACGGCTAGCATCGGATTAAAGAAGCCTAGCTACGGCTAGCTTCGGATTAAAGAAGCCTAGCTACGGCTAGCTTCGCACTATTGGAGGAGAGGATGTCCCATTTTGAGTCTCTAAGGAGATCATGGACCACTCACTCACAAGTTTTAATGAAAAGAAGCCTAGCTATGGCTAGTTTCGGACTCTCGGAGGATAGGAAGTTCCATTTAGAGTCTCTAAGGAGACCGTGGACTCCCCACTCACAAATTTTAACAAAAAGAAGCCTAACTACGGCTAGTTTCGGATTAAAGAAGCCTAGCTACGGCTAGCATCGGATTAAAGAAGCCTAGCTACGGCTAGCTTCGGATTAAAGAAGCCTAGCTACGACTAGCTTCGCACTATTGGAGGAGAGGATGTCCCATTTTGAGTCTCTAAGGAGATCATGGACCACTCACTCACAAGTTTTAATGAAAAGAAGCCTAGCTATGGCTAGTTTCGGACTCTCGGAGGATAGGAAGTTCCATTTAGAGTCTCTAAGGAGACCGTGGACTCCCCACTCACAAATTTTAACAAAAAGAAGCCTACCTATGGCTAGTTTCAGACTAAAGAAGCTCTGAGACGTAAAGAAGGTGCTCACCGCGCCTTCGACGATTAGAGTCGACGAAAAGAAAGCCTCATTCAGTGGAGGGTCTTCTGTCACATGACATCAGCTATTTATGAAAAATGAATGTCTTCAATCAGTTGATAAAGAAACGCTTCGATAGATAGGTCGAGCAGTTCATCCGGGTTACCCATCAAGCTTCCCAAACAGCTCCATAAGGCCTTCCGAAATGCCCCATTCGGCTTCCAAGCTCCATCAGACTTTTTGGGAGGGTCCCTTAAACTCTCGATGCGGCCAATCACTTTTTGAAAGTCTCCATCTGCCTTTCCCGAAGGATCTACAACCCGTTCCGAAGGGTTGTCTATAAGCTTATCCACGAGAGCCCTTCAACCTAACTGAATTGATCTGCCAGGCTTTTCGAAAGGGCCCCTAAGGTTTTCGGATAGCTCCATCAGCCTTCTTGAAGCGTCCCATCACATTTCTGAAGGGTCCATCTGCCTTTTTCGAAGAGTCCATAAGTCTTTCCGAAGGGTCTATAAACTTCTCCGCGAGAGCCCCTCAACCTTCAAGAATTGATCCGTCAGATTCTCCGGAATGGTCCCTTATGTTTCCGGATAACTCCATGAGGCTTCTTGAAGCGTCATATTACATTTCGGAAGAGTCCATCTGCCTTTTTCGAAGTGTCCATAAGCCTTTTCGAAGGGTCTATAAGCCTTTCCCGAAAGGCAACATAGGCTCCGGAAGACGACTTGGCGAGAGACTATGAGAGTTTTGGTAAAGGTCAATTCAGCATGTCGAAAGGCCGTCAAATCTTCTCACAACCTCCAACCTTCATCAAAGGTTCATCGACCACACGACACCCCTCTTCGTAATGAACATAAGTGTGGATATACCTCCAAGAACTAGTGACCGGAGCCGAATACAAGTATTCAACTCCGGCCGGGGCTATTGTTGGGGGTCGATCCTAGAACGACCATGAGAAGCATTCGGTACATCCAATAATCGGTTGAGAAGAGCCTTCTTAAAGGCCTCCAAACATAGACCACAAGCGTCCTCATGTTAGGCTTCATGTAGGTCCTACAAAGGTGCTCTTGTGTCCTCAGAAGGGTCACTTATGCGTCTAGAAGAGTGCTACTGCATGTCCGAAGGGTCTCCGGCCTGTCAAGAAGGGTGCTTCTGCATCCTCGGAAGGGTCTCTCATGCGTCCGGAAGAGTGCTACTGCATGTCCGAAGGGTCTCCGTCCCGTCAAGAAGGGTGCTTCTGCATCCTTGGAAGAGTCTCCGGCCTGTCAAGAAGGGTATCCTCGGAAGGGTCTCCTACACGTCAAGAAGGGTGCTTCTACATCCTTGGAAGGGTCTCCTACACGTCCGAAGGAGTGCTTCTATACGCTCGAAGGGTGCTCCTACATGTCCGAATGACGTGAATGGAGTACGAATGATGACATCATAGCTTCATCAATGACGCCATCAGTGACGTCATCAGTGACATCATCAGTGACGTCACGTGAAATTCATCTATAAATGCCCCCAAATTGTCATAATAAGTGAAGGTAACTAACAATGGAGACTTGCTCTCCCCTCTCTCTACTTTCTCTCTCTACGCAAATACCTTACAAACTCTGACTTAGGCATCGGAGGGGTCTTCCTCGGACACACCCCCGAGGCCAGTGATGGTTTCTTTGTGCAGGACCATGTCAAGGGCCTTCTATCCTTCTCTCCGAAGCCTCATGAAGGACTGCCAGAAAGGTCTTCCCGACATCAAAACAAATTCTTGATTGTTGGCCATTTTTGGCCCAAACAGTATGCATTTATATTGAATGACTTTCTATTAATTATCATCGTTGTTCTTCGGATATTCATCTTAGATTTCTCCTCAATTCTTTGTTGACTAGCTTGGCCAATGGGGTTGTGTCGGGGCGGGTCAACGACATTTGCTAACGGGGCGGGTCGGGTGCGGAATAGTAAGTAGGTTTTACAAACATGATTGGCCACATATATTAAAATAGCCTAATGATATTTAATTTGGCGAATCAAGTTAAAAAATCGAAATCTAATTAGAAATTGTAAAAGTAATTTAGATAACATGATACTACTTCTAAGACATATAAGATCAGCTGTATAAAATTAAGTTACATAACTAGCCTTAATATAAGCCATAATATAAATTCAACATGAGATAAATAGCCTTAATATGCGTAGCCAATCAACGTGGAGTAAGGTTTATATTAAAAATAGCCATAAAGTCAAGTTCAAACTTAAACGTATAAGGCCATCGATGGAATAGTACTAGTATAGATCGACAACTGCTATCGTAAAGAATGATAAGACGTCTCAAATGTACAGATAGCCTATGTAGGACTCGAACCTACATCTTGTATGCATGTCTAATTGCATAGCGCTCTCCCGACTGAGCTAATAGGCTTTTAATCGGAAATATCAAAGGTTATAGATAGTGAATAAACCAGATGAGGGCCAAAAAATACCCTTTATTTTGTCCCATTAAGAATCGGATTTGAATGCGCTATTGAAAATAAAAACATCCATGATAAGTTACTAACATGGGCATGTAAGAGAAATTTACAAGCTGCACAGCCAAGAAAGCACGATCATTAAGAGCCCAAGGTGCTCCACAACAGACCAGCTATGAAAATCTTGTGACAAAAACGAGGGTCTTTTAGAGTTCTAGGTATATATAAGGCTGCCATGAGTTCATCATAACTTAGAATCGTCACATGAAATATCTCCAGGGCTAAATTAAGGGAGAATGTTGTGTATGGTCGACTGGTTGTATAAGCATTACTTGGAAATTTCATGACATCATGTCAACTATACTTATGTGAAAATTAGTGTTCAATATAGATACAAGTTTTCAACCGTCCGTCTTTATTGAGAGATGATGATGTAATTTCATCGCAAGACAAAACTAGTTTAGCATATGACTTATAAATCAATAACTTAATTTTTTTTAAAACTCTTTACGACAATATAATATAATAATATTAATCAATAATTCATGATCAATCGCAGATAATAAGACCTGCTTAGTAGGGAGTAAGTTAATATAATGATGCGTGGACTTTGTATGGTGGTCAATGAACTTTTTCGACAAACATCGGTTAATTGTTCTAGTTGCATGGAATTGCCGTTCATGGATGCTTTCATTTTTTTATGAGTATATGATACTTCTTCCGTTCTTTTGGATTTCTTTCAATAAAAAGTTTCATAATACAGGTAACTCATACTCCGTATATAACTCGATGATCAATATAATTAACATAATCTAATCGATGAAACAAGTTCACACTTAAAACGTATTTCTAAATCACATATTAAGATCAAATAACACAATAGTAATAACAAGACGCATAAGACGCGTTTCAGACATAACTAACATATTCTAGTTGAAATACAGTATGTCAGCACAAGCCATTGGCCGGTTTAATCAACTTCCCTTCCTTATTTTATGGCCAAAATCAAGTTTGGTCATTACATATGATTTCACTGGTATTCTTCTATCCGATATTCGGGTGGCCAAAGTTTGATCATTACATATGTTTTCATTGGTATTTTTTATATATACACCATATTATCTGAGATAGACTCTATATTATTGATTTGTATTATTATGTTGTCACTAAAGGTTTAAAAAAAAAGTCGTCGATTTATAAGCCATATGCTCAAACTAGTTTTATTTTGACATAAAATTACATCATCATCTCTACATAAAGACAGAAGGTTAGGATTTATATGGCGAAAATTATAGAACTCAGTCAATGAAGAATCTTATATCGTACTCGTATGACATTGGTATGTGAATCGAGTGACCTTAATTAAGAGAACACTATAATATTTTCTATTAACTATGCATAAAGGATATAGGTTCGTGTCATACATTTACATTTGCAGATTAAAGACAAGTCAATTGGCGTTAGTAATTCATAAACCATTGGCATATTACATGAACTTATAAACAAGTAACATAAACCTAGTTTTATCGACGTGAGAGTATGAGACGACGTATACCGTGAGAGCGTATTCCATGAACTTATATACTTTCTTTGAGTAATTTGGAAAATATATAACAGTTTAGACACAATATAAGGTTTTCGCTAGACAAGCTAAGTTGAACTAGAGTATGACAATAGTCGTATTCGTATTTACCGATTCTTGGCTAAAAGAGGATGCTCATTCGAATCTTACATATTGTGAATAAGTTCAGGTCCATTTCGGATCATTCATTTAGAGTTTTGAGTTCAAATCGTTATTATTAACGGTTAACAACCAAACATAAGTGATTTTTTCTAACTCTTTACGACAATTTAATAAATCTAATCAATAATATATGATCTATCGCAGATAATAGGGCCTGCTTAGTATGGATATAAGATCAATTGTATAAAAAAAAAGTTACATAACTTATAGCATACAATATACAAATAGCCTGAATATATACAAAGATTATTGACGATTTTCTATATATACACCATATTATTTGCGATAGACTTATATTATTGATTAATATTATGATGTTGTCGCAATAGTTAAAAAAAATATATTAAAATCATCGATTATAAGCCATATGCTAAAATTAGTTTTGTTTTGACATGAGATTACGTCATCATCTCTGAAGGTTGAAAATTTGTGTCTATATGGAAAGGAAAGAATCGTGAATAAAGTTAGAACGGACTATGAGTTCTTGCATTTCAAAGGAAAGAACTGTGAATAAAGTTTTTAGACAAGTTTGATAATTTGAATACAACGTGAGATTACAAATATATTTTAGACAAAATAATAATGGTAAAACCTACGTTTAAAATGCAAAAGTAGTTGAGATAAAACAACAACACTAATGAGACACATGAAACTTGTTCCAAATAATATAAGTTCAAACTTAGACCAATGCTAAAGAAAAAAATCACTTGAACTTAAGATAACATAGTAGTACTAGCAATTCATATATGGTCACCTAGACGATGTGAGTTACTCTATTCATCCAAATGCAAACATCCCATATCCAAAAGCCTCCTAAATTGAGGAAGGCGTACTCAGTACACATACACTAATCGATTAATCAAAATTTCAAAGAAAATACATAGGGCGTTAGATAGATTTTAGCAATTTTTGAGTGATTATACGATTAGTGAGCACATCCTCTTTAACAAGGGTGCTTTTCAATAAACTGTAATTCCAAGGAGAAATATTAACCAAGCTTTGTCGGAAAAGTCAGTGGCACCATATAGTAAGTCATAGATCACTATGCTAACCTACTAACCATGCCATAAATATATTATCTATGACAGACCTTATATTATTGATTAGCATTATTATGTTGTTGTAATTTTTTGTTAAAAAAAAAAAAAAAATTAATTTATCGATCAATAAGCCATATGCTAAAATTAGTTTTCTATTGAGATGAAATTATACATCATTATCTCTAAATAAAGACGAAGGTTAAAAATTAGTACGTATATATGAAAGATAAAGTGATTGTAAATAAAGTTTGAACGGGCTATGAGTTCTTGCATCTCAAAGAGTGGGTGTTTGAGGAATGAGAGGTTAAGAGTGTCGGATCTCGTGGCATCAGTCCCATAGAAGTGGAAATAAATATATATGTAGTAGGTTATAAGCCTAGTGAGGTTATATCGTAAAACCAATTGGTGGTAAAAAACAAAAAAGTATTTCATTAAATTACAAACTAATCACATGAATTCCATCTATTTATATCAAAGTGAGACGATGCTCCGCAAGCCAAATTGATACTGCAAACCTTGTCAAATGTCAATAGAGATCATAGTTAGGCTATATGGGATTTGAACCCATATCTTTGTGCAAATGCACATTGCTCTACCAGTTTTGAGCTAATAGCCTAAGATAAAATAATGAAAGATTACATGTTCATAAAAAAAGTTAGCAGGTAGGATTACCCCATAGGATCATTCGACTATACAACAACAACAACAACCAAGACTTATTCCCAAAATGATTTAGACTATGAGACAGAAAAATAAATAATAAAGAATTACATGGCTTCCACAACCTTTGAATGACAACAGACATGACCGTCTTACGGAGATCAGGCTTACCCATACGTGACACTGGCCATGACCATGAAACCAGCCCAAGCAGAGGGCAACCTGTTGAGTCCACCCTTAATTCCCTCAACGGAGATGATGTACATGATCTTACCGCAGATTTATCGCACAAAGCTGTCAATGGAAAGACCCAGTGACACCCGGAACTTGTTTCCAGCACTAGCTCCGCGTCCTGACGACACCCAAACATACACCACAGGGAAACAACCATTACAAGAGTTCATTTCTATCTATTCTACTTGTTACAAACTCTTCGAAGAAATGTGCCTAGTGCCTATAATGCAAGAGTTCATTTCTAAGGTAATCTACTAGTAACAGATACTTGAACTAAGGCTACAGTGCCCAACTGCCCAACATACACGACTAAACATTCGCTAAGGAAAGACAGCGTCGCAAAAATTTAGAAAAACTGTAGAACAAAGCAGCTGAAAATATTTAAACAAAGCCACCTGAATCATTAATGAAATTTACCATTCCACGCAATCCCTCGTGTCATACTGGATAGCATAACACTCCACTGATAGCATGACAAATACACCGTTCATAATGCACATAACAGCTCCTCTCAATAGCTTTACAGGTTCATAGTACAACTATTTCCCCAAGTTATTGTTTCTTCTCATCCTTAGCTTCTCGGAAATGGAATCATAAAATGATGCATTTTAATTCGAACCCAGATAATCATCCATTAAAACACAGGGAAACAGAGCCTAAAAATTTGTACTGTAAATTATACAAAAGACGCCCCAAAGTAAAGAAATTAAGGAAAGCTAAGCAAGAATTAGAAAGGAGGGGTAATATAATAATTAAGTTGGCCTTATTTGAAGTCAAAGCTATTATTAGGGGCCAAATAGTTGGCTTTAAGAGCAATGTCATGCGTTGCCATAAAGAAAAAAAGCGTACTATGTATCTTTGATGTTATAATAAGGAAGGCTTTTTACAAAAGTCCAGCAGCGTCCTGCCTTTAAGGCATTTTTGCTAAAGTCTGCAAGTTTGTTCGCCGAAACACAGGTTAACAAAACATATCGTGTATCAATTTTAGTTGAAGAAAAGATAGCATGCCATACGATTAAGAAAGCCCAGCAAATCCTAACACTTGAAAGAGCAAAGGAGCTGGAGCCGCGGAAAATGGTGTTCATCATTGTAAAAAGTGATGCCAATTTAGAATAGAAACAATAGCATAGAAAAGAGTAATAGGGAAATAGCTTATTAGCCCAGTGTGTACACAAAGTTAAATCAACTACGTATTAGCCTAGTTTGGAAGTGAATCCTTACTAAGTGCATATAGTGGCTAGATTTCATTAGATCAATGTGAAAATTTGATTACTTTAATGCTTTTCATATAGGCCAGAACAAGAGATAAAGCAAAGATATATTGAAATTGAAAAGTTTAGTACATGCATGAAACAGGACAACCAAATGAAATTGACGCCTAGTCCCAAAGTAGCCACACAAAAATTAACAAGCATTTTAAAACCTTCGAAAAAGTACCTTGAGCGTTGAACAACATATGGGATCATGCTTAAAAGAGCTACTCCTCAGCCAACTTGAACCAGTCTTTCATCCATCAGCCAGAAGCTACAAATATATCAAATCACAAGGCTAGTATTCCTCTATAATTTCAGGAACACATAAGAAGTATACAGGAATAGGACATGAATAGAATAGAAGTCGATTATCACAAAGTAATTTTTATGTATGAGAGACTGCTATGTGCCACCACTTTTGTATGAAGAGGCAGAATTTGGGACTAAGAAAACATATACAAGCTTATTAGGACCAATACAAAGACAACCACAGTTGAAATAGTTATCTTAGAGGTCACTTCAATAAAGAAGTTCAAATAAACGACCACTAGAACAGATATTTACAAGTAATACTTACAAAATCATGAGTTTCCTGACTACATCAAGAACTGTTGGTACTTATGCGAACAGACTTGGCCTCGCATTCGATTGGTAGCACAGCATCCGAGCCATACACCAGCTGGAAGGGGGTCTCGCCAGTGGCTCGCTTCGTTGTGGTGCGAAGCGCCCACAGGACACCTGGTAGCTCCTCAACCCATTTTCCTTTCTTTCCTTCAACCATGGTTCGCAATCCATGCAAGATTATCTTGTTGGAGGACTCAGCTTGTCCGTTCGCCTGTGGGTATGCGACCGAGCTGTAGCAAGTTTGGATGTCATACCCTGCACAATACTCTTTGAAATCGTCACTGTCGAATTGGGTTCCATTGTCGAATGTGAACATCCGAGGGACCCCAAACTTGGTGATGATATTCCTCCAAACAAAGTTGATCACATCTCGATCGATTATCCTTTCCAGTGGTTCGGCCTCGACCCACTTGGTGAAGTAGTCGACGGCCACGATGATAAATTTCTTCCGAGAGAAACTCTTCGGGAAGGATCCAAGGATATCCAAACCCCATCTTGCGAATGGCAATGGAGTGGAAATTGGTTTGAGCTGGGTGGGAGGCCTCTTGCTGATCGGCCCGAACCGTTGGCATTTGTCACAATGCTTAATCAGTTCGGTCGCGTCAGTCTGCATGGTCGGCCAGAAAAAACCGGCTCGCAACGCTTTCGAAGCCGTTGCCCGAGCCCATATGTGACCCCCACACTCACCAAAATGAATCTCCTTCAGAATGTATTTCCCCTCGGTTGGGTCAATACACTTCAGATACGGGTGGGCATACCCTTTCTTGTACAGCTCTCCATCAACCAATGTGAACCACTCGGCCCTTTTTTCTACCTTCTTTGCCTCCTTTGGATCACTCGGTAGCTCTCCTTCTTTCAAATAGGCCAGCAGCGGCCTTATCCACTCGGGACTGCGATCGAGGACCACCACAGTAGCGGTCCGATCGATGCTTCTAAACGGCAACAGCTCCCACTTAACGACCCTTGGGCTGTCGTTGAGCGAGGAGCTGGCCAGTCGAGCCAAGGCGTCTGCTTGTTGATTCTCTGACCGAGGGATCTGCTCGATCTCGAAGTGTTCGAGCTTCTTGGTGAGCCCTCGGACTTTGTCCCTGTACTCAGCCATGTGGTCTTTCGCCTCAAACTTGTCATTTATCTGGTTCACCACTATAGCCGAGTCGGAGAATGCCTTCACATTAGTGGCTCCTGCCGCTAGGCACATCTGTATCCCTGCAACGAGGGCTTCATACTCCGCCTCGTTGTTCGTTGCCTCGAAGCCAAAGCGGAGTGCGTATTCCGACCTCTCCCCACCGGGGAGTATGACGATCATACCAGCTCCGCTTCCAACTGAGTTCGACGAGCCATCCACATACAACGTCCATTGCTCCTTCATCGGCCCCTCCGGCTCGTTGAAGGCGGCCTCGACTACAAAGTCGGACAATGCCTGCCCCGCGAGGCGGCGTCTCGGCTCGTATTCGATGTCGTGGCTCTTCAACTCACATGCCCATCGAGGCAACCTTCCATTTCCATCTAGATTATTCAATATCTTCTCCAAGGGATGATTTGTTCGGACAATAACTTTGTGACTTTGAAAATAGGGTCGGAGGCGGCGGCTCGCAATGAGCAAGGCCAGAGCGAGTTTCTCGAGCGGAGGGTATCGCAGTTCGGCCCCCGCGAGGGCATGACTTACGTAGTACACAGGGCTCTGGATCTTCTCTCTCTCCACAACCAGCACGGCCCCGACCGCTTGCTCGTTTGCCGACAGATACAAGTACAAATCCTCCTTCTCTCGAGGCACGGATATCTTCGGAATGTTGACGAGGTATTGTTTCAACTCCTGAAATGACTTCTCGGCCTGCTCATCCCACTCAAAATTATTCTTCTTCTTGAGAGCGGCGAAGAACGGGCCGGAGGCATCGGTCGGCCGACTTCGCAATGAAGCGTCCGAGGGCTGCTACACACCCTGTTAACCGTTGCACATCCTTAACATTCTTTGGAGAAGGCATATCCATGATAGCTTTGATCTTCTCAGGGTTTCGCATCAATGCCTCTTTGGCTCACGAGGAACCCGAGACACTTCCCTGTCGTTACCCCGAAGGCACACTTTTTTGGGTTCACCTTCATCCCATACTTCCTCAATATCTCAAAAGTCTCTATCAGATCTTTGTGGTGATCGCCGGTTCGGACGCTCTTTACAATCAGATCATCAACATACGCCTCCATGTTCCTTCCAATTTGTTCCTTGAACAATTGGTTTAGCAGCCTTTGGAACGTGGCTCCGGCATTCTTCAGTCCGAACGGCATCACTCGATACATGTACACCCCGAGCGGTGTGATAAAAGCAGTTTTGGCTCGATCCTCTTCGGCCATCGGGACCTGATGATATCCCGCGTAGGCATCCATGAAGCTTAGGAGCTCGTGCCCCGAAGTGGAATCTACCAACTGATCCATCCGAGGCAACGGCTGTCCGTCCTTCGGGCAGGCCTTGTTCAAGTTCGTGAAGTCAACGCACATCCTCCACGATCGATTCGGCTTCTTCACCAGCACCACGTTGGAAAGCCAAACTGGGTATGTGCATTTCTCGATATATCGAGCCACGAGCAGCCGGTCGACTTCTTCCTTAATCGCATTTGCTCGCTCCGAGCCGAAATGCCTCTGCTTCTGATGGATTGGCTTCTTTGATGGATCAGAGTTCAGCTTGTGAGTAATGACCGAAGGGTCGAGCCCCGCCATCTCCTCGACAGCGAATGCGAACACATCCTTAAATTCTCTCAGCAGGGACACTAGAGGGGCCTTAACCTCTGGTTCGAATGCCTTGCCCACTCGAACCGTTCGGTCGGCTCTGTCCTTTTCCAGTGCCACGTCCTCAGTCTCCTCGAAGGGTTGAGTGGGTCCTTCGAGGCCGTGCCTTGCATCCATCGTCTCAACACAAAAATTTTCAGCCACGGCCTTCGCCGGGCTCTCTTCCTTCTTTCTCTTCTTTGTGGGGGGTTCGCTCTGATCTCTTCGAGCGCTTCGCTAGGGTTTACCATAGGAGGCCTGAGTCCAGCGTGATAGCACTCGCGAGCGACCTTTTGGTCAGCTCGGACAATAGCGGCTCGGCCATCGTCTGTGACATACAACATCAACAGACCCAAAGGAAAAAGTAGCCCTGCAATATCATTCATTAGTGGACGCCCCACCACAATGTTGTAAGCACATGGTATGTCAATGATGACAAATTCAACGTGGGCTCGCCTCATGTCGGCTCCTTGGCCGATAGCTCCTGGGAGGCGAATGGTCCCCATCGGGTAGATGGTTTGCGCCCCGAAGGCAACTATTGGCTCGCGGAGCGGTGTGATGTCCTTCGCTGTATACTTCAGCTTCAGAAGGCATTCATAAGTCATTATATCTACTGACGAGCCTGTGTCCACCAAAGAACTCCTCACTTGCTTGTTGGCCACTTGCACGGTGATCACCACTGGATCATCATGAGGTGTCCGAACATTCTTCACATCCGACTGTTGAATTGTCATGGTTGGTATTTTGATTTCGGGAAGCATCGTCGCGACCGAGTTGACGAAAAGCCTCCAATTGGTCTTTCGACCACGTAGGCTCGGTCCTCCGCTAGCGAAGCCTCCCGAGATTGTATTGATTACACCAGGGCTCCGAGCCCTGGCTCCATTTCCTGTCTGGCCGCCACCGCAAGCCCCTCTCTGGTTGTTCTGCTTATACCTATCCCTTTGGCCTCTCAGGCGCTTTAGGTAACGGTTCAGCAACCCATTGTCAGCTAGCTTATCGAGCGCCTCCTCGAGGTCATTGCAGCTCGCTATGGCATGTCCATTTTCCACATGATACTCGCAGAACAGGTTCATATTCCTCCGATCGTCCTGTGTCATGGGTCGAGGAGGCCTTAACTGGTCCGACTCCTTGATCGCCATGAACACAGTCCTGAGCGAAGTGTTGAACTTATACGGCTTCTTATGAATTGGTGGGCCGAGTCGGTCCTGGAGTCGCCCTCGAGAGGCTGAGGGTTCGCCGTACCCTGATCGGTTAACAATGGCGGCATTGATGTGAGCGGCTGCCCGCCTGTAAGCTTGTTCGAGCATCTTGGCCTCTCGCTTCACTAAATCATATTTGCACTTCCCCTCGGCCATGCCATTCACCAGTGCACTTACACCCATCTCGTCGGTCAGGTTGGCAATGTGTGTGGCGGTTGAGCGGAACCTCTGGATATAATCATCAAGGGACTCTTTGTCTCCTTGCTTTACCGCTGTCAAGTGAATCGGCGTCTTCTTCCTCGTTTTACTGGTCACAAAGTGCCCAGTAAACTTCTTCTTCAACCCGGACCACGAACGGATGCTACCCGGTGGCAACTTGTCAAACCACCGTTGAGCGATACCGGACAGCGTGGTCGGGAACAGCCGGCAAATGGTTGCCTAGTCCTCGGTCATATAGCTAATATTATGCATGTACGAAGAGATATGATCGAACGGGTCCTCGACCCCGTTGTACTCTGTCATCTTGGGTTTCTTCACCCCTGGCACCCTTTCGGCCTCGAGGATCCACCTCGCGAAAGGTGAATCGGCAGTGAATGTTCTTCGGATGCGATGGGACCTGTGGGAATGGTGCCTTGAACTTGTTTCGCTCTCCGAAGCGGACTCCGAATCATCACTCGTGTGGTCCGAGCTGATGTCTCGGGTCGCGCTTCTGGAGGGTTTCGACGCATGAGTCTTCCGCCGAGGAGAGACCGACTTTCTCCTACTCCCTCGGGGTCGCTCCGTGTGTGCCTTTGGCCTTCCTCGGGGTGGTTCGTCCTCGACG
Source organism: Spergularia bocconei (assembly GCA_963457585.1). NCBI lineage: Eukaryota > Viridiplantae > Streptophyta > Magnoliopsida > Caryophyllales > Caryophyllaceae > Spergularia > Spergularia bocconei. The sequence goes on along the minus strand of OY734946.1, from coordinate 14,830,747 downwards.
AGGACTCCCTTACCCTTGTCCTTTGCACCGATTCCCTGATGCTTCAGCTGCGAGGCCTGGGTCGCCTCTTTCTCCTCTCTCCTTCGTTTTAGCGTGTTAATGGTGTCTCTCAGCTCTTCAGGCCGGTTGTGCTTAGGTCTGTGCTTCTCGTAAATGTCTCTTACTTTCTGGACGGCCGCCGCCGTTCGCTGAGAAGGTGTTTTCCGAGGGCCTCGCTTGTGCTTGCTCGACGCGGGCACCGCCTCAACAACGGGTGTCACAATCTGAGCGGCCATACGCTTCTCCAGCTCGACCATACGCTCGCTCATTTGGTTCTGCCTCTCGGCTTGCTCCTTCAGCTTGGCTCGGGCATCGAATAGCTCCCTCATCATAGCTATCTCTTGGGGGCGGGCCCTGCTTTCCATCACCTCCTCCTCATACTCCTCGTCGTACACCTCTACATTCTCCTCGAGATGAGGTTGCGCTTCCCCTCGGGGCGCTGACCGCTCGTCCTCAAGCGCCCTCGACGGGCCCTCGCCGGGGGCGCCAGGACGCGAGAGGTTCGGGTCAGCGGGTCCCAGGATGGGTGTCTCGCTCGCAACAACTCCTTTCGAACGTGCGGGTCGGCCTCTCGGTGCCATCTTCTCGACTTGTTTCGGGTATTCTCGAACGACTATTCCTGCGAACTGTCCCCACAGACGGCGCCACTTGTTGGAAGTGAGTTCTTCGAAGGACAGCTGCTCGGGTAGCCTTGCCGAATACCTGCAAAAAGGGAGCCCGGTTTTCACCAGGCGTCGCCCCTCCGACGCTCAAGTCAGCAAAGGGGGCGCGAGAAGGGGTGGCAAATAAGACAAGGATTGCCTTTTATGCGTAAATCAAGAGAATAATCAGAGAATGTCAGAATTTGTGTAAGAACCTGATTTTGATGGGTCATAAATGGGGTATTTATAGTGATAGAGGGGGACCTAGGAATAATCCTAGGTTTACCCACTCCATCTTGACCCTTTATTCCCCTTCCATCCTAGGGCTGTCCTTAAAGGAGGTTTTTTGCATAACATGGGCTTTTACTAAGGTTTACTTTACTAAGGGTTATGGCCCAACCACAAAGTGGTACCAACAAGAACATAATCAGTGAGTTCAGCTCCCTTGGTGTAATGCCCCTTAGTCGAATTGTTTCCTGCACCTAACTGTCCAAGCATAAAGTTGTTAGGTGCATGCTGTAGATCAGGGGTCCCACTGTACTTTCCACTAGGGTCAATGGCATGCTCAGCAGAAACAACCTCTCGGAGGTTAAAACCAATTTGGTTACCACACTGTCCACCCTGAATGTGAATAATTTCTCTCATCTTGAACGTGCAGCAAATGAAAATTAAATCAGAACTCGTCAAAGTTTATTAACTACAGTTATAGGTCCACGCTTTTACAGCTGCTACACTTACAACAATCAAATCATAGATCATACTGATCAAATTAAATGAACTACAACTGCATTATACATCGCCAATCTATACGCGCTACTAACACAATTCTTAAACAATCACACTCGTAGCATCAACAACTAAACTATCTCAAATCAATTCACATTACTAAACCTTACACGCTCTGTGTTACACCAATGCACTACTACCCTAAACAATGCATGTATCATATACTCCCACCGTCCCAATTTAAACACCATGCTTTCCTTTTTGGGGTGTCCCTATTTAAACACCCCATTTCAAAACTTACTAAATGGGGTAAGTTTTCACCACACATCTATACTCCATTATCTCCAAAAATAATAAACAAACCATCCATTATCTAAAAAAATAATAAACAATCAACCCATTATCTCCAACAATAATAAACAAACAACCAATTATCTCCAACAATAATAAACAACCAACCATTATCTCCAAAAATTATAAACAAACAAAAACTACCTTAATCCAAGTGAAAAAACATATGGAGTGTTTAAAGGGGGACGGAGGGAGTAGGAGTTAAAGCACACTAAATGTTCCGCCCCGTTAGCAAATGCCCTTGACCCACCTGCCCCAACCCCATTAGCCAAGCCTAACCGTAGCCAACACAAAAGTGAGCAAAAAAAAAAGATAGATAACTAAAGAGCAAAGACGATGATGGAAAATCATGACAATAACTGAAAAATCATTCAAAAATCTGAAAACTTGTTATTCCCATTTCAACTTCAGTTTGTTACGCACTCTTTCAGTTAGCCATAAGGAGAGTAGCCTAGGTAACCATAGTTCTCTTCTTATATCCCGAATCACCTCCTTGGGGTCACCATTTGCAGTCACACACTAGTACTTCAAATAGGAGCCATATTAACTTTGCACAATACTCAGAGGAAAATACGAGTGTCACCCTAATAGTTAGAAGCATTTTCTTGAACAAAATTGAGTTACAATGCACTATTATCATTCACCACCATGATGCATCATGGCACATAGCTACAGGATTGGAGTACTATGAATCTCCATGATATCCGTAATACAGGCATGCTATGGCCTTAACGGTGGAGAGAAACAGGAAAACAATCTACTGAAAGGCTATTCAGCTAGCAATTGTCACTCTACAAAGCATAATTGACGAGCCAAAGATTCCAATAGACCCAATAAATAAGCCCTAATGAGTGAGCAGATATATCAACAAGAGAGTAGACGATCAATTAAAACACCAAAATCCCCACATTGACATTAATTTACGCAAACTTTGATTTTTTTTTTAATTACAAAATTAGAATCCCGAAAATTTAAGAGACGCCCACAATACCCCATCACAGCAGATCATGCATTCCGTAGGAAATGTACTTTAAATTGCTCGGTTGCATTTTAAGAGTCGACATTGCAGCCTTGCAGCTCTGCCTCATACATGTGTCATCCACTGAACTAGAAACCTGACAACTTGGTTTACTTCAGAAGAGAGAACCATCCTTATACCCAAACCCTCCTCATTTAGTCCCATAACAACCATGCTTCAGTCATATTTTGCTAACCAGCTTTACGTATAGAACAATCCTCTAGTTGGGTCAACATGGATTAGTTAATGGAAAAGTGTGACAACAAGTGGTAAGCACATTAAAAGTTACCCAGCATTTCATCAGCATGCACTCTAAGCAAGGACGCAAGGTGCAGTAGTAGTATCATCATCATTACAAAGACCCTCCTAACTAGTCGCACCCAAAAGCCAATATCCAATTCATTTCACTGGCAACATATTTTACACGAATCGAAACGAAAGAAACCATAACAAATACAGTAATCATACAAAAAGACGGTAATTTTGAACCAAAAAAATGAGAAAGACAGACATAGACAAAATTCCACACACTATACTTATCACATTATTCACAGTAGAGTATTCTTCCACTCACTAGCACCCACTGAGTCACAAATTCAAATTCGCAACCGACATATCTTTGCTCAAATTCAAAATCAAATAAATCACAACAAAGGCTCAATTAACGAAAGAAACCAAACCCAAAGAGAATGCTCATCCGAAATATTTCCATTAATTGCTGACATGTTCTAAGCATATCCGACCGTTATGAATCATCTTTGACAAAAGCTCTGTTAATAAATATATTACTCTAACAATCACTAATTAAGTAATTAAACTGCAGATCAATACTTAATTACCATGAAGCACAAAATAATCGAACCACTATGGGACCTCATCTATTTGCCCACTGTCAATCTAAAGTTTCTTTGATCATATTAAGGTCCAGATTATCACAAGCAAAAATGAAGATGATAAATAACAACATTATTATAGTTTTTTCGTTGCTTGGCAAACCCCAAATCATAAACCCTAGTTAAAAATACCCAAATTCCAAAACTCTATTAATTGAAAATCTACCTATATAAATGTATCTAGAATCAAAGTTATAATGAAAAATACCCAAATTCAAATCGCTAAAACCTAAAAGCATATAGCAATCAGAATCACAAATCGAAATGTAGAAAAGAAAAGAAAAATGAAGTACCTACATCAATCAAAGCTCTTCTTGTCTTCCATGGGGATTGAGCTGAGAGAGATCGAAACTTGAGAATAAGAAGATCGGAAGGTGGGGATCAGAGAAGAGGAGAGACGAGGAGCGAGCCGATGAGAGAGAAGGAGCTTGAGGAGAGAGAAAATGAATTGGGGATTTGGGGGGAAAGGCTTTGGTGGAGACTCGTTCTTTTTTTCTTTATTTGCTTAGAAGCCCTTCCTCCCTTCATTTGCTATTTTGCCTTGTTTTTGCTCCGCTACCCCTCAAATCCCTTGTCCTATGCGTGTTGCGCGGAGGAAGAGTGCAGCACTGTGCTGCCTCTATCATTCCTCCTGAAACCCTTTGGTGCACTTTAAAAGCAATAAGTGATTAGTTTAGCAAATCTTCGATCCAATGTACATCAATCACCATTCAATGTACCACTATGATAATAATAAAGTTTATAAGCTTGTTAAAAGATAGATAATTTTGATAGAATGAATATTTCATTCCGATATCCTGAATCGTAGAAGGTTTTAAATTTTCGGTCCTATTAAAGAGCATGCTCAAACACCACCCTACAAAGTCCCAAACAATTCCAGCACTGTATACGTATTACAACTTACAGAGAAAGAACTTCCCTAACTACAAAATTTCATTTCGGAAGAGATTAATTGCCAATTCAACTCTAAGTTCAAACATTGATCTCATTTTGTATGTTCATGCTACTCTAAATGCAAAGAAGGTAAGATTGCCGTAGCCTCGCCATCGAGAGCAAGCAGATTGTCTTGTTTGAGGCATTTTGTGGAAAACTTTACCCTGATTAAACAACAAAATAAACAACCAATCAAATCAGGACTCGGAAAGGCCATTAAAGGGGGAAAAAAAGCCATGAAGAGTTGCTTTACAGGTGACCTAAAAAAAGAGTTCCTTACAGGTATTTCTTTCTGAAATCTCGCATACTGATTGCTTGTACCTCAACGGCAACCTCCTCTCCGATGTACACTGGTTGTTTGAACTGTAGACTTTGTGAAATATACACAGCCCCAGGCTACAAAGAAGCGAAAATGGAATTAGGAACCACATGCATTCAATATCACAAAGACAATTTAACATAACAGTGTTAGCAGCAACAAAACTTTGTCCCAAAATGATTGGAGGCTGGCTAAGATGAATCGAGACGAGTGTAAAAGTTCGCATGACTTATTTTTGTTACACTGTCTATCATTCCTTCAGCACACAGCTACTGAATAACAGAAGAGTTTCATACAATATCTGTAGAGCTATCTACGCCTCTGCTTACGTTATACTTTCTATGTTTGGAGTAATTCTGAACTTCGGGTTTACATGTGAAGTATTAGCACATAAGCAGCAAAGAAAATAAATAGTTTCTCTACTCAAAGCCATTCTGAACATCAAGCCCACATTTGAACACTTTGGAATAGAAAAGACCCAGGAACACAGAAGTTTTTAATATGTGAGTCTGCAGAAGTTTGTGAAGTATTGGCACCACATTTGAAGAGTTGAAAAGTGTGACACTAACCAGCACAACCATCACGGCCAGACCTTGTAAACCTAGTGACCTGATGGTGACAGATTGAAGTATCGTCAGTTGGTCGCATACTCACAAGTTCATCTGATAAAAAAACCAGAAGGTTAGGAAGATCAACTTTCCACTTCCATTCCCCTATTGTTGACGATTTGCTAATTAATTCTTAAGAATCCATTCCTAGGATGTGTAGATAGTCTTTTCTGTACTTTGTTCTTATCAGTTGTCTTCGGAATCAATGTCTAATCCATAGATAAAAGCTTGTATCCACTCAGGTGTATGTGTACCATTCACAAGTACACAACATCAGGTACGCTGAGTTTTGAATGTGACATAATAAAAAAGCCACTTCACTTCGTCTCTATTCCTGGACTTCGCCAAACTTCCCAAGATATCTGGCCCTCCACCACCATCACTTCCACCTATTTTCCTATGTTTTGGCCTCTATTACCCCAGTACAAGCCTATAAACTAAGCCATTGCCTAGCCATCGTTGCATCAACTACAATGGGGCAAAACAGCTATTTGTTACTTGGATACAATGTGGCAAAACAGCTAGTTGTGCTTCCAAAACCATTTGGGGCCGACTAACATAAACAGTCATTTAGAATCGCCATACGTAAGGGGAAAATGCTCAACCGCTTATAGCTTGACTACACCTATAGGAATAAGGGTTCGTCTTGATGTTTCTAAGTAAAGGACTGTTCTGGTGGTTCAATAACTGCAAGTTAGTAGCAGTTAATCCCTTTTGAGTTTTGACAACAGCTAATGTTCACTAAACCCATGAGCTAAGGAACATATACAACAGAGTAATATTGTGTGTTCACACCTTAATAAGTTACAAGTAGCCAAGTACGAGTAGTGAAATAAAATGACCCATTCCCACATGACAATTTAGCACATTAATCACGTGATATAGTTGCGCATCTGTCCTAAACGACATATAAACGTTACGAAAAACATAGATTAACATAAAAGGATGCAACTTACAAAATGAGTAGAGATGATGCGAGGAAACATGGAAGCAACCAGCATCCCATGAACAAGCGGGCCATCGAAACCAGCTTTTCGGGCACAATCGGCATCAAAATGAACTGGGTTCAAGTCACCACTGACCTTGGAATAATCAAGAACGTCAGCATTTGTAAAAAGTCTAGACAATTTCAACGTGTCCCCTGATTTGAGGACTTTAGGGTCAACATTAGTGCAGAATTTGAGGGATGAGATAAGGGTTGATGCCAGCCGCTTCGACATTGTTAGACCATTATTACCAAATTGATTTCCAATTGAGATTTTGGGGATTTGCCCAATTCAGAGAACGCGGAAACTTTAGAGGGATGAATGGAAGCTTCGCGGCTGTGAAATCCACTTTGAAGCTTTGAGATCAACTGCGACTGTTGCCCAACGACTGGGACTGGCTTGCCTTCCCTAAAAAAGGTGATTTTTCAAAAACACAATTGTAATGCTTGAGATCTAACAAAGTGACTCCTCCTTCCAATACAAAGTGAATACGATTCGCGGTCGACCCGGGAAGGTTCAGTTACTGATCTTTCTTCAAGTCAATGTGTGCAACAAGAACTTAGACAAAGTTAGTGATATCTGCAAATTTCATTGTTGAAAGAAAGAGTGAGACAAAATCGCCATGATCATGAGTACTAGCATTGTACGAATTTACAGGCTAATTGAACATTTTAATACAATCACAAACTAAATTAGCAAACTGCAATTGATAGATTCAATTGAAACTTTACACATTTATCATGCCAAATCTCAAATCTTTAGTGTGCTTAAATTGCTACAATGGGTAGACTAATCACAATTCACACAACCTAATTAATCCAAACAGAATATAAAATTAAACTCATACTCTCTCAAAATCATATCAATTGACACCCAATTCTAATACTATACTACAATTCACATCAAAGGTTCTTGTCTTTTTGGCACAAACACATGGGTAAAAAGAAGCACAATAATCATTAAAAATGGGGCTGAAAGATAATCACCTGGGATATTGAAACAGAAACTTGTGATTGAAGAATGAGGAAACTGTCCTAGCAAGACGAGGAGATCACTGAGATGAGGGACAGAAAGAGAGGAAGAAAACAATCACATTACAATAGGGGCATTATTGTCCTTTTATGTTCTAATTTGTTGCAGAAAAAAAAATAAAAATGAAGGGAAGCCAGTTCCTACTGTTGAGTGTCTTTGCCGCTCTGTCTCTCTTCTCTCTCTGACCCCAATAATACGCTTCTGCTCAATCTCTCTCTCTCTCTCTCCTGAGGGTTTAGGGTTTTTGTTGATTTGAATTTGTACCAAATTAGATTAGCGTAAAGTAGAAGATAAAATCACTTTTGTCCAGAAACTCGTCTTCTCCACCAAAAGCAACTTTAATTAATCTCCAATGACCCCGTTGATTCAACGGCTTGTTTCCAGGTCATTGGCAACTCGCAAAAAGTCCGACCCGTTAACCCGGATCAATTCCATCCTATCAGAATACCACCCATTCGAACCCATACTCGACCGGGTCCGCCACCTTGTGAATCCCCAAATAGTGTCGTCCGTCTTCCTCCACCCGCCCAACCTCCAATCGGGTCTCCGGTTCTTCATTTGGGCTTTCAAGTACAGGTCCCTTCGAGCTTGGGAGATTAACGATTTGGTGATTGACGTGTTGTTGAAGCAAACTGATGGGTTTGATCTTTATTGGAAGACTCTTGAGGAGCTGCGCCAATGTGGATTTTCCATACCATCTGACGCTTTTACGGTCCTGATTTCGGGTTATTATAAGGCCGGTAAAGCTGAAAAGGCGGTCGAGTCGTTTGGTAAGATGAGTGATTTTGATTGCAAGCCTAATGTTTTGACTTATAATGCACTTTTGTATGTTATGGTGCAACAAAATGTGCTTTTGTTAGCGTTAGCTGTTTATACCCAAATGTTGAAGTTTAATTGCTCTCCTAATGTAGCTACTTATAGCATTTTGATTGATGGTTTGTGTAAAAACGGTATGCTCGATGACGCCCTCGCTTTGTTTGATGAGATGACTGAGAGGAGTGTGATGCCGAATACTATAACGTATACGATTGTGTTGTTGGGTTTGTGTCATGCTAAGAGGCCGTATGAGGCTAAAGAGTTGTTGAATAAGATGACGAGTGAGAGGTGTCGTCCTGATACGATTACCTGGGATGGTCTTCTTGCTGGGTTTTGTAAACTCGGTAAGGTTGATGAGGCGTTCCTGCTTCTGAGATCGTTTGAGAATCAAGGATATGTTTTAGGGCTTCACGGTTATAGCTGTTTAATTGACGGCTTGTTTAAAGTTGGAAGATTTGAGGAAGCTAAGAAGTGGTACCGTAAGCTGCTTGAGGAGAATATCAGGCCCGATGTTGTGTTGTATACTATTATGATTCAAGGTTTGTCTGAGGCGGGTAGGGTTAAGGATGCTTGGGAATTGTTTCAAGAGATGACGGCCAAGGGTGTCACCCCTGATACACAATGCTATAATATGTTGATTAAAGGGTTTTGTGATGCGGGTCTGTTGGAGGAAGCTGAGTCCCTTAAGCTTGAGATTTCAAAGAATGATTGCTTTCCTGACACAAACACCCATACCATTCTCATCTGTGGCATGTGTAGAAATGGGATGGTAGGGGAGGCGAAACACATTTTTGAAGAAATGGAGAAACTTGGATGCCTTCCTTCCGCTATAACTTTCAATGCGCTCATTGATGGCTTGTGTAAAGTTGGTGAACTTGAGGAAGCCCGTTTCTTTTTCTACAAGATGGAAATAGGAAGAAATCCATCTGTGTTTCTTCGACTTTCTCAAGGTACCAACCGTGTTTTAGATAAAGCTAGTCTCCAGACCTTAATTGCTCAGTTATGTGACTCGGGATTTTATCTCAAGGCGTATAGGCTTCTTTCAAAGCTGGCCGATACAGGGATTTTACCCACTCTTGTTACTTATAATATCCTTATTAATGGCATGTGTAAAAGTGGAGACTTGGATGGTGCTTTTAAGATCTTCAAAGAAATTCAACTGAAGGGAGAATCTCCCAATACTGTGACATATGGGACCCTTATTAACGGACTCTGCAAAGCTAATAGAGATGAGGAGGCCATGGGAATGTTTGAAGGCATGATCAAGAATGGTATTTCACCCAGCTCTGCTGTCTATAAGACACTGATGACATGGTTATGTCGCAGGGGAAAGGTTACAATGTCTTTTAGTCTTTGGCTGAATTACCTTAGGAGACTTGAAAATCGAGATGCCAGCGCTATCACATTGATTGAGGAACATTTCGAGAAGGGAGAAGTGGAAGAAGCAGTCAGAAGCTTGCTCAAGATGGACTCTAAGATGAAGGAAGTTAATTTGGGCACATACACAATTTGGCTTATCGGGTTGTGTCAAGCTAGAAGAGTTGACGAAGCTCTGAAGATTTTTCACGTGCTCCGGGAATTTGAACTTACCATTACTCCCCCGAGTTGCGTAAAGCTTATAGAAGCTTGCCTCTCAGAACAGAAACTGGATCTGGCCGCAAGTGTTTTTTTCTATGCCCTTGATAAGGGATTCTTTATAAGTCGACAAAAATGCAATGAGCTTCTTTACGCTATGTTCCGTTCCGAAACTTATGTGAATTATGCCATCAGGCTTCTTAGTAAAATGGATGCTATGGGTTTTAACTTAGATACCCATCTTGGTGAGGAAACAAAATCACTTTGGCGATATCATATAATGATGCAGCAGTCGGTACAGTAGCAACGGAAAATAGTGAATGCTTGGAGGGTTTCAAGGAAACTTGAGGGTGTTGGAGAACAAAGAGAGTTGAGTGGTTAAAGTTACATTAAATCTTCATAGTCATGCCAGTGGAAGGATTCCATGGGGGGATTCAATACCAGAGTACTTTGAAAAGGTAATATTCTCAGTCTCATCTTTCTGTTTCCTTGCTTTTGCTCTTCCTTCTTCATTCTGTTATTCCACATGCCTGCATGACTTTTATTGGTGGTATATCGGTATTATTATCAGTGTTGGGTTTTCCATCCGTCGTCATGCATGAACTTCAAGTTCTCGTCGTGCTGGTTGAGGGATTCCCTGTAGATTATAAAATGTATAGACCAGATGCATGATACATGTTGTGTACACACCAGTTATATAATCGATATGGACAGAATATAACCAAAACTCTTGTTTATTCAATGTTTGGGCTATATACTTGTAAATTTAAATATCTTGCTTGGCTTATCTTGTATGGCATGTCTAGCCTGATCTTTCTTCATTCATTCGACTTTTCTGCTCATCCTGATCATTTCAGTTGTCATCTGTGATTGTAACCATGATGCTTTGGGTCCTATTTACGAATTGAATGTTGATATTAATAGTTGAGCTGTTTATAGACTGTGAAATAGTGGTTAGTGTCTATTCTTGGATCAATCTAGCAATTGCGGTTTGCACGTATTGATTTCCTTGTACAGAGGCTTGTTGCAGCCAATGCTGATGATGTCTATTTGAAGTTTTCTGTCTAAAGCATGGATATCGTTTGCTTCCTTGGTGATGGTAGAAAAAATCTCGTCCAACCCCATCCTAGAAGCAACTGCACTTAAAACGCGGTTTATTCTACGCTTACAATTACTAGCAGTAACAATTTTTTTGTGTTGTAGGGCTTTACAAATTGGAGAATCCTGGACTTGTACCAGCAAAAGATGCCTGAACCATCACTCAAATGACATTCTGGACTTTCCTGAAAATGTAAGTCGACCAGTAAACACAAGTAGTTTTCAATTCCCATTATCTTATTTTTAGCCAGTAGTAATGGTTTGTAGTACGGTGAGAACTTGAAGTTCATGCACGACGAGAGTGTGGATGTGACTAATATGTGCTGCAGTGATTTCAACTGTGGTAATGTTCCGTAGATAATGAGGCCTGAGTTTCTATATGGATGTTAAGAGAGGTCAGTTTTATCATCTTTGCCAACTTCAAGAGTCTGACTCAGAAATTGATTGCTTCTACTCATTGGAATTGGTTGATTGCTGTACACGAGGAGCAGTGGCTTTGCCCTGCCTTTGTACTTGATTTTCTCTGGATAAAGTCTGGTTTATAGGGTGAATGAAGAGAAGAAGTTGCTTTGGAATTGTGTTGTCTTTAGCCAACCCCAAATCATTGTGAGACTAAGGCTTGGTTGTTGTTGTGTTATTTGGAATGAGTGGAATTCTTGGATATTTTTGGGGCAAAGGCATTCTCTTGACTATGTTTGAGGGAGGGTTGTTGTTCTTGCTTGTTTTTGGGCTAAGGTAGTAGGTGCGTTTGAAGAAATCCCTTATTCCCTTTAGCTCTGTCGCAAAAGAATTGGGCAGATGGGTAATTATTATCAATCAATGAGAACAGCTTGCCCTCATTTGCTTCGTTTGTTCTAAAAATGAATTTTTTCTTATTAAAACAAAAAAAAAAAAAAAAAAAAAAAAGAATCCGTAATTGATTTGTCATGGGCTGGTCAGGCTACTGCTTCTTCGTCGAGGGCCCATTTATTTTCTCTCTCACTTTAGTGAAATTTTATGAGTAATGCATATCAGAAGTCGACAAATATCCATGTAGCCTACCTAACCTTCCATATTTGTGATCAGTTTTATCTTTACTTGAGCAGTTGAGCATTAGTTTTTCTTCTTCCTTCTTTTTTTTTCCATACAGCTGTAAACACTGGTTATAGTTGACAACTTGACATTCACTGCCTTTGGTAAAACTTTTCAGTGCATTATCTGTGCTTAAACAAGATAGGTCTACGTATCTTATCTAACCAAGGCAGGTAGGAATGTAGGGTGGTATTACAATTCTATGCAAACACTCCATTACGCTTCTAAACCTTTTAGGTTCTCATTTTCACCCCAAAATTCTTGGCCGCGGTTAATCTTTCCGAATATTGACTTGTTCTTGACTCGGAGTGCCTTTATTATCACCCACTCTTATACATGCATATCAGTTTCTATCTCATTCTATTGTGGGCTTGGAGTGAGAAAAGATGTATGATGGTGGTGCTAAGACCGAAGTGGTTTGTTTGGTGATGCTTTGGGTTGGAGGCTTTGTGGTGTAACTAAGGGCTGAGGTGGTGTTTTCTTGGTGCTGTTGGTGGTGCTTTTAGTTCTAAATGGGAGCTAGTAGTCTAGTGGTGGTGGTGACTACGGTGGTGGTGGGGTGGAAAGTAATGGCAGAGTGGTGGAGATAAGGTGGTTGCAGTAGTTGGGTGGTGGTTGGAAAGGCTAAAGCTGGTCATGTTGTTAAATCCCAAAGGGATCAATCTCAAAACCTTCGAGCTAGGAAATGAAGGTAGTGGGTTGTGGGATATTCCGGATAATGGGGAAAGGGAATGATTAAAGAAACCGAATCAATCTCCGACAAAGGGAGTTCTCTAACTCTCTTTCCCTTTCTTTTATCTCCTAACCAAACAGCCCCTCAATGTAGCGTGTCTGAACTCCATATTTGCGAATTGCAATCCAATTTCTAATCATTCTTTTAACCTCAAAAAATTTCCCCATTCACTAGAAAGGGCTGGTTTATAGAGATTTTGACTTTCCCTGTTTTCTAGCTTTCTTCAATACATGACCTGCAAATAGAAGATATAGGTCCATGTACCTTATTTATACTTTTATAGCAGGCAAGTAATGCAGTACCACAAATGTGTGGAAGATCTCCAGTATGATTCTAATGCTTTAGGTTTATGTTTTTCGTCCCAAAACTCTCACAATTTTTTTGATGAGTGAAAATGTGTCCTGTATGATGCTGGCCATTTTAATCTTGTTAATACAGGCTGGTTACTGTTCTGCTTTCGACATTCTTATGTTCCTGTAGTGCAGTTATAAACTTGGATTTTTTTTTTTCGTTTAGTTTTGGAAGCGTATCTTTTATATTTATTAATTTTGTCAAAGCACACCTTTTCAAACATTTAACTTGCAAAAGACTACCTACGTTCTTTTTTTCTGGCCATCAAAGTCAATCTCCTCTCATTGACCATCATTATTCTAGGATCCCGGCCTTTTAAAGTCTTACCTCGTATTGCCGTAGGTGCCAAGTCCACGTTCATGCTAATATAAAAACATCGTGGTTTTTTTAACTACATCGGAAAATGACATTTTCTTTTAAAGTGACAATATTGAAAAAAAGTGGAAAATTTGTCAAAAGGAATGTTCAATATGGGGTTGACAACAAAATTCGATTGAGTTAGGTGCTTTTAATGCCTAAACAGACTGTTGATGGGCCGGTCAACAATTGTCAAACTGAGGTTAACACCGGAGTTTGACTTTTCTTGCCGGAAATCATATCTTAGGTAGTGATGTGCAAAAGAATCTTTTATGAAAGGTATAATTTGTCAATAATATTATAAAAGGTATGTCTTCGCAAATTTCGAGTTTGATAATAATACTATTATTATATTATAAAAGGTATGATTTTGCATAACCCTATAAACTATGCCAAGGGTAAACTAAGTACTGCACTTTTTTTTATTACAGGATATGGCATTCGAAATTTCAACGTGTTCATTGTCAATATACGAATATAGGATGGCTGCCCAACCAAGTACTTTTCCCTAATACAACATTGCTATCACGCCGTTGGGACTTTCACCTGACACATCCAAATCCACTTTCCAGCTGAACTGCATGACAAACTATATCATTTCGTGCCACAATATATGGGAAGAACACGGAAAAGGTCTTCCCGTTTCCAGCAGTCGCCTTGATGCACTAAGGCTCGTGAGGTAAACCTTATCAGCAAAACTTCGCTACTAATAGATGTTTTGTGCATTCAGATTCCAAATAGATTTACGGTTGGATGATGCTTTAAGGAATGATAATGATTTAGATTTGGGCTTATAGAGAAAGAATGGAGGATTGTGAAGATTCCTAACCAACTTTTGCTTTTTTTTCCTGATTTGGTGTTTGCTGTTTTATTTGCATGAGTGCATGACTATTGCATGTGTATATGATGTCAATAATTGCAGCAGCAGATTGTTGTTGGACCTTATGACTAATGGTTGCCTGGTAGACTAACCTAGTTGAAGATCCATTTTTTGTATTTCATTGTAGAAAGCATGTTGAAGGGGAGCCTTGGCACACCGGTAAAGGTGTTGCTGTGTGATCGATAGGTCACGGGTTCAAGTCTTGGGAGCAGCCTCTTGTCAAATAAATTGACAAGGGAAGGCTTGCCCTCATTACACCCTTGTGGTGGGACCCTTCCCCGGACCCTCGCTTGTCGGGGACGCCAATGTGCGCCGGGCTGCCCTTTTATTGTAGAAAGCATGTTGCTTTGATCATTATTACTTCCATTTTGCATCATATGGCTTCACTCCTATTCAATTGCCTGGTCTACGGCAAGTATGATCGTTTGTTCACTGTACATTACGGTGTCTCCCGCAACTGTCAGTTTGTGGGAAAACATTGGCAGTGATAAAACATGTGTCCACTTTTTTTCCCCAGGAACCTATGGACCCGTTGGATGTACGAATAGCCTGTGAACGACGCAGTTCAGGTTTGCTACACTAGAAAGTTATGCATGCTCTTGACTTAAGGTGCTACACATCATTCGATTTCCATGTGAATTGAACGTGAGACCACCTCTTTCGGGTAACGGGTCTCCACTTTGGAGGTACCTTACCTTTTCTCCCCCTCTAATTTTAATAACTGCTTTTCAATTTACTTATTGAGTTAGCAGCTGTTTTGTTGAATCATAGCTCATAGGCACTCATAGCTAAAACATAGTTTCTGGCCGAATTTTGAGGGTGTGGCATCAATATTGCTATTGCCCTTGTACTATCCCTAGGCACTACTGTATCATGGAATGAATATTCTTCCTGCTTGATTATCTTCTCCGCTGAATCTACATACTGTAGATGTTTTCAGTAGTCATGTCTGAGATTAGAGATTTCTTGTCTCCTAGTTGTGATTAAGCTATTTTACCGTATGACTCTATTGGGCAATAATTTTTTGAAGGTGTCAGCTATGGTTTCATTTTTCTAGCATCACTCTTCATTAGATGAACAAGCTGTCTGAATTGTCTTGAAGTTTGATGCCAAAAAGTGGTCTGTTCTGTCAAATGGATTTTGTGTGAAACCCTAAACTGCCTTTTGAAGCTATTTGGTTATCCATCCTTGCCTTTGACAATGTTTTTCCTTTTCCTTTTTTTTTTGGGACACACTATCAAAGCTTGGTGTTGGATAGAGCGGTGTGGAGGGACTCCATCCATGCGGAGGACTTAATTTTACTCTTTTTTCTTTGTTTGGTTTTTCTAACTTTTTTGCTTTTTGCTCTCTAAAACTCCTTTTGAAAGTACCTCAATAATTCTGAATGGTCCACAATGTTTTCAAAATTTTATGGCATACACAAGACGGTTACTAGATTACTATTCATGTTAACCGACCCTAAATCATTTTGGGAATAAGGCTTGGTTGTTGTTGTACACACTATCAAAGCTTTATATTCCGATCATATAAGTCAGTGGTCCGTTTGTGGATCATCGACTTATATGATTTTTGTTCTTATTCCTTTTTTTCCGCGTCATTCCCTCCAATTTCAGCTGTTTTCCCTTTGTCCCTTCCATTTTGATATGTATTTTCCCCTCTTTTCCTCCACTCTTTTCTACATCTATTTTGGTTTTTTTTTTTTTTTTCATTGGTACTTCATTTTCTGATTTTGTTCATTCTACTCAATCTTGAGGAAAGATGTTCACCAAACTTCTATAACCCTAGATTTTAAGCTCACGAAGTGAAATGTTACTACTTGATTTTTCCTGTCATTTGCCAGATTGAGATCACGTCTTGTGTATTGTGTTGGAAAATATTGTGTGGTTCTTGTATGGGAGCGGATTGTATAGAAAATGACGAATTTGTTTATCGGTGTGTCATGATAGGAGATCCCTGAATGAGAAACAAAATTCGCACCCACCACGGCACAATCGCATGGACGTCTTTCCTCAAGGTCACACAGCTCTCCCCTAGGCCGTGTGCTCAACCACAGAGAGATGGAACTCTCTAGGGATGCTTAGTATTGGAGAGAAACATAGAGGGGGGATGTGAGGTGTCTCAAATGTTTTTCCAATACCCTTGAAAGGCTTGAAGAGTCACTAGAATTGGTGGTTATGGAGGATTAAACCACCACACTAATGACTCACAATGGTGTTCAGTAAGATCAATTTTGGTAGTGTTCCATGAAAAGGAGTAATAGAAAAAATCAAGGGTGGAAACAAAAGGAGATATTGGAAAAGGTAACTTTGGACAAGTGTTAGATAAATAGTTCATGTTGAAGATCGCAGAGGAGACTTTGATTTTCTAGAAGTATTCTCCTCTGCAACTAGGTACTGGATTATACATCCATTCATGTTTTGGTGATTAGCTAGCTAATTATCTTATCCATTTACTTCCTTCGTTTATTGCAAATCTAGGCATGCCAAAGGTCGAGAGTGCTTTCAGTTGTCTTGATAGAAACGAAGACCAACTACGATTTTGTCATTTCTTGTTGGGCTCGAACAAGAAACAAGGCTTTCAAAAATGGGGGAGTTCCTCAATTTGGCTTCTAGATTGCTCCTAGTTCGTTTGCACTAACAGGTTCGTAAACTAAAGCTGTACTTGATATTGTCTATTCCCAAGTCTTGCATATGTTGCGTGGGATTAAACATTAACTAGGTGATAAAAAAAATGTTGTTTGTCAGCTTTTGAAATCTTGTTCATGGCCCATACTGAAGTGTCAAACTCATATAAGACATGGGTCCATTGTTTGCTTTTAATTGTTACAGAGCTTCTGAGGACCTTCCTGATGTGGATACAACATCAGTAACCCAGTGCGTCAAGGCTGCCGCCTTTGGCAGAGTAGGGGGGTCGAGAATCTCACCGACCATGTTGTATTTCCCCGTACAAAACCAAAGAATAGTGAGTCTTCGACTTGCCTCATAATCCAAGTGAATACCGGATATGGGATTGAAAGAACAGCCAGAGCTGCTGAGGGTAAAAAGGCGAGGATTGTTGATGAATGATGGTTGATACGGATTAGATCATGTGCCAGATGCCGACTGTCTCATCTCCTGATCTAGAATTTTCGACATGCAGTAGTTATGTTGCCTAGTTGTGAGGCCTATGTGCCCGTCTCTAGAGCTCTGTGGAATAGCTGACGACTCCAAAGGTCTGCTTACGTAGACTCTCCGTAAAAACTTCAGCGTTGAGAAGCAGGGGGGGATGTATTAAAAACTTAGGCTAAGTATAGCAAAATCCTAATGGTGGAGGCTTCAAATCTATAATACATTCCGAAGGTATATGGAATGTGTTTTTCTCCTATTCTGTCTTTGAAATATGTTTTGGGTCCGTAGTCGATTCTTCTATTCGCATGTTCTTCCGTGATTTGCATATTGGCCAAGAAACACATTGTTAAACTTCAACCCGACAGCCAACCGACAAATCTGGTAGACGTAACAAAGAAGCTGTAACAGCAAGTCAGCGACCCCGGTATAAGTGCAAATCAATAGGAGACCCCGGTAGCTCGTCTTTCTATAATGGAACCCTCACTTCCCCTCTTAGTACCAACGGTCTCTTAAACCTTTGTATCAAAAGACAACATGAATGATCAAAGTTTTAATTAGGTTGCATCTGATCCTCAGTAATAGTACGCAATCTTGTTCATTTGCTGAATTGAGTTGATAAAATGAAGTTTGTTTTTTCAAGTAACAAGAAAAGAAAATGGGAAACAGGGAATGGCCAAATTACTTGTCTTAGTGTTACAACTTACAAACTTCCAGTTTCCGAGAACCAGCATCAACAAATTACACTTTGGATAAACTAGACAAATTCCATTCAAACAGAGGTAGAAACAAAATATGAATCCCGGTGAACAAATATACGAGAGGCCGAAAGCAACAACGCTGGTCAGGCAAGATCGACAAATGCTAGTCTTCTTTACAGCCTGCTGCCTCAACTGGAGGAGAAAAGTCTGCAGGAGCTTTCTTCAAGGTTGTAGTCTCCGCTGGCTGATCTAAGTTGCATGGCAGCATAGCAGGGGTTGCAGTCTCGGCTGTCTGAATCAATTCGCAGGGACTGACAAGCCTCTCCACAGGGATTTTCATCACATCACGTCTAACTCCAATGTCTGACACCAACCTGCTAACGCAGTACATACCACAACCCACAGCGGCCAAACCACTAAAACTGGTGGTCAGGAATCTAAGTGGGGAAGACACGACTGCACTAACAGCAGCTACAATAGAGGTCATTTGCCCACTTCTTCCTACACTAATATCTGTAACCACCAGCAAGCCAGTTTTGCAATAAATAGCAAAATCTTCACAGTTGTTCTTGAAGATGTTGTACCCACCAAAGCCTTTCTCCAGGAGGAAAGCAGAACGGCGGAGAACATCTTCTGGTGGGTCTGAGGGGGCAAGTGTGCATGTCCCACCACGTGCCTTAGCAAGGAAGAAAGCTGCACAGACATCGTACTCAAAACGGTAGAGCTCACCTTCGCAGAGGAAACAATCAAGACAGGATGAGATGACTCCAGTAAGATCTGATTGGCCACCACATATTGGGCATGGAGCTCGTGACTGATCATTGGAAGCAGAGGAGCTAAAGATGACACGGTCCAAGACAGTGCCTGTACCAACTTCCTGTCCCGGTCCTCTTGTGAAGTGAATTACTTTTCCCTCACCAGCATATATTCCTGTCAACAATTATATCAGAAACTGGGTAAGAATCATATTCCAGTGAATGCTGGCTATAAACAAAGCCAAACACTGCAACAAGTTTCACACCAGCAAACAAATGACATCACAGTGCCCGAATTTAACAGCTGTAGTTCTTAGAAAAATCCTGAATATTCTCAGAAACTTTGATCTACGACTTGCAGGATACAGCCTTCTTAATTTCTTCATGATCTTATTTATGTTTGTCGTTCGAAGCAACCATCTTCTAATATGCAGTCATGTGTTGAAAGTAACTAACCGTCTAAAGGGATCATAGAAGACTCGGATCATGAAAGAACCGTGTGGTATTTAGATACAAATTAATGCTTCAATTTCATGAGATGCCGCCCAACACCTCACTTGTTTGATCAAGAATTGAGCACAGTTAGGGTGCAAAATCTCGGCCGAGATATCTCGTATCGGCCGCGATATATCGAACACAATTTTTCCCCCAAAATATCGGCCGAAAAAAATGAGATTAAGTAATAGCGACCGAGATTTCCCAGATCAACACGAGATATCCGAGATCTTGACCGATATTTCTGATATTTTAGAATTTTCCTCCGATATTGAATTTTTATTTTAGGAAAAATGGCCGCGATGAGGTCCGCGACGACCGCATTTAGTCCGAGTCCGTGACACCATTACCGAATCCAAAAGCGTGACCGAAACCGAGATTTTGAAATTTGAACCATGGCAAAGTACATGGCTTAAAAGTGAAACAGAATGAAGAACATCAAGTATATGACTTAATCAAGGGGACAGAGTCATAAAACAGTCCTATTGTAGCCCTGGGGCGTTGGGACAAAGGAAAAAGAAAAAAGGATAAGAAAAGCTAGACTATATCGGTGCTGTATCCACCATAATGGTCATGGTCAATTTACTAATCTAACAGAGTCCTCAAGAGAAAACAAAGTCACAATTCTAAACTGCTAAAGTTCACTCGGACATTCTATGCTATACTACCATGACATTTACAAAAGACTGATCTGCTTAGACTTCAACTGTAATCAATTGCCATCCAATAAAGCCTCTCTAGTGGGAGGGAAATGATTTTGCCAGGGTATAAAGGCAAACTCAAGGCAAGATTTTTGGAAGTTCCCATAATCTGTAACACATTTTGAAATGTAATTGATAGTCCTCGCAGAGAAATGGCTCAAAGAACACCACTATGTACTGCTAATATAGATTATTTACTATTCACGGAGTACATTTTATCAGCTCTAGCAAATTCCAAATCCAAGTTGTAGGAATTAATCACATTTGAAAGTTTCTTAAAAGAAGACTCTGGATTGCCCAAAAAATGCTATTTTCTAATGAACTAATGAAGAAAGTCTTTCACTTCTGTATCTCCCTTTGATGCAAGTAATTAAAAGTTAAACCCCAAATGGATGACTATGGCGAAATCTTAACTGTTGACAAATCCTTCTGAATTTGACTCTTAAGCCCCTTTGAATGTCTACATGTACTAGTGAGAGGTATCACCACAGATACTACAGATGCATGAGGCACATAACCTCAAAATTTGCAGTTCTTTAGTGCGGAAGTCATATCACTATATCAGTGCAGTACAAACTAAGACGGTAATTTCCTTTGTTTTCTTATTCTACACTCCGCTCTGTCCCTTTATGACTCTACATTAGGTTTTTTGCCTCTGTAAATTTTGGCCTTTCTAAAAGGCCTAAAAAAGGTTCTTGACACAGAACAGTTTAGAGAATTCCAAACATAATTTTCAAAAGTGTATGTCTAGGGGCCATGTGCCTTTGCCTAGAACAGTGCAGCTGATTGCCTCGCTACTCATTGTCCAGGTGCAGGTCGCTGCCTAGGGTCCTCATGGCCTCTGTGCATCTTGCACCTTTTGACACTAAGCTGCTAAGTACAAATAATTCAAGGAAAACTCTCAAGGAAGGTAATAGGAAATAAAAGGCGCACACATCTCTAAAAGGCTTGATTTGACTACAGGATATATGTTCCTCAAATGATAAACAAAACTCAGACAAAATTTCTAAGAAAAATTATTTTCCCATTCCATCTAAGGGACGAAAATTTATGTTAATAGCTTCGATGATTTAAAACTAACTTATAGTCTTATACACCACAACCAACTAAAAGGGATACCAGACAACTCCATACAAAAATACAAGATATTAGATTCATTCACATAAGTAATGAAGATTTTTAAATCCATTCTCCAACGGGGATATACGTATTTGTTTTGTAGGGAGCAACTTGCACATCACATTGTTAGAGCTTGTTAGGAAATTAAGAAGAACCCCCACCTCTGAAAGTAAGATTGATAAATTCATATTCAGGGTTTCTTGCGGAAGGCAGATAAATGTAGAACATGTAATCAAGTAATCCATCATGCTTCCAGGTAAATTAAGCATAGGTTCTCTCATGAATATAAATTCTACTGGAACGTTATGAAACCCACACCAATTGTTTCCCTTAATAGCACAGTATGATTCTGATTCGCATAGCAGCAAATAACAATAACGAGCTTTGGAAGTGATTGTACACTCCCATTAGTTATTGGTACACTACATTATGGTGTGAATATCGTTCCCAATTATCCTCTCCACAACAAGAGCAACCTTCAAGTTGGGGAGTGTAGAAATTAGATCCCTGGAGCTCACACCACACTCAGCATTGGTTGCATCACATTCAAACAATGCAGTCAGCAATATCAGCACAAAAACCCCAGCCTTCAGGTGACACAGCCAATTCTACGCAGCAAAGTGTTTTGAGAAAACTTCTTATAAAGTTTACCAGTATCTTTTTCAATAGTAAAAGACCACGACCTAACAACTACTAGAAGTAAGTTAAAAGACAACAAAATTTCAACACGGTTGAGGTTTGCACGACTGGCGCCCTAAAAAGTGTAACCATTTATACACCAGTAATGCTAACCAAATCAAACATGTCGATCACCTCAAGGGAGCTTCTAATTCAACAGATATATTCATTTCGATCAAAAAGACGTATGTGTTTCGAGTATGACAAGCAATCATGTACTTAGGTAGACTTATCACCATCAAAAGTGACATATTCGAACACGAATTTCATAAATAAACACCATAAGTAGAAATTAATCACCAAAGTTCTCATTTCTTCACCACACTACCCAGTAACCAAAAGTTACTATCTTTGAAGTCTACAAGACAAAATAAGACATGTGTTGTGTTCCAAAAGTTCAGTCACATAACATGATCAGATCAAACTAGGCAGAAACTCGAAAACCCACAAAACCCAATCTCTCTTTATATCACATCCACAAAACCACAAACAAGATTTAACTATAAATACCCATATCAAATTTCTCTAGATTCAATCAAATTAAACTACCCATAAATGATAATGAGGGCACATTGCTTTTATTAGTAAAACTAGAAACAAAGCAAGCATTTCTCCAAAATTAGACATAAATATATGATACCGATTATATGGACCAAATTCGATGAACCCGCCTCGACAAAATCATCATCACCCATACAATACAATATATATTTATAATATTAAAACAAAGGGAGAAGAATGATACCGTGATGAGAGTAGAGGTAAGCATTCCTCCAAGAATAAATATGGTCTCCTGGCTTAAGTTCATCCCTTGGGATTTTGTTAGAGAGCACACCCTTTATTTCTTTGGTAATTTTGTTGGAGAGCACCCCCTCTATTTCTTTCGAAATTTTGTTGGAGAGCACCTCCATTTTTCTGGGTTGGGAGTTTTGAAGTTTTGATCTCTGTGTTTTTCTCTCTCTTGTGCTCTTCAAATCGATGGGGACCCAGAATACCAAAATGACAGCAAAGTTTTTATTAGATTGATTAATTTTTTGAATAACCTACTTTCCTTCTTTATTAAGACAAACATAATTAACAATTAGCATTTGGAAGTTGATGATGAAGGAATTAAACCATGGAAATGGCATAATCTTTCTCCTACGCTTGCCACACGCATTAAAATTTCAAGATGTCTTTTCGATGTTTGACCGATGAAATCAGATAAGATTTAATATTCGGGTACACATAGGCCCTGTTTGATAGGACTTATTCGCAGTAGTATTCAGATCAGTTCAGAATCATTCAGATCAGATCAGATCAGTTCAGAATCATTCAGATCAGATCAGTTCAGTTCAGAATCATTCAGATCAGATCAGATCAGTTCAGTTCAGATGAAATTTTTATCAATGTATTTGGCCCATAACTGATACTAATTCGTTGAAATTCAATCAAAATTTCAACACATTCAGATCAGATCAGATCAGTTCAGAATCATTCAGATCAGATCAGATCAGTTCAGAATCATTCAGATCAGATCAGTTCAGATCAGAATCATTCAGATCAGATCAGATCAGTTCAGAAAGATGCAGTCCTATCAAACGGGACCATAGACCTGTAAGTTTCTGACCCGATCCGAAAAACCGCCCGAGACTCGACCCGAAAATAACCCGAAAAACCCGGACTTTTTCAACCCGAACCCGAAAAGCACCCGAAACCCGAAATGACCCGAAATGTCAGGGTCAAGACCCGACCCGAGTGGGTCAACCCGTTGGGTCAAACATATTTAGTAAAAAAATATTATAATAATAAAAAAAATATATAAAACAATTAATATTAATAAATTTTAATAAAAATTTTCTTTTAAGACATATAAAGCATACATATAATGCAATAATTTATTATTATATAATATTATATATAAAAAATTTAACTCCGCCTGTGAGTGTTTTTTTTTTGCATTCACTGCCGGTCTCAAGCCCGGATAAAGGAGGAGAGTTGCGGTAGGTTTGTGGCGGCCAGCGTAAAACAAGCGACATCTTATGGACATGAATCGAAATTTAATAACCGTGGGGGCGTCCCCTTCACAGCGACGCGCTACACTTCCTGGACCCGAGTGTGGTGATAAGTATGCAAGGGTCTCTAGGTCGTCGCCCCGAAGCGACGCGCCACTCCAACGCCCGGGGGTGGTGTCAAATGTGCAAGGACGCGCTACACTTCCTAGACCTGGGTGTAGTGAAAAATATGCAAAGGTTGCTAGGTCGTCACCCCGAAGTGACGCGCCACTCCGGCTCCCAGGGGTGGTGTCAAATGTGCAAAGGTTCTCAAATCATGGACGGGAGCGGGCAAGGAAGCTCATTCATAACGGTAAGGGTAGTAGGCTTAGGTTTGGAACGTGGAATATCGGGTCTTTGTCAGGGAGATCTTCAGAGGTTGTGGAGGTTATGAGGAGGAGAAGGATTCACATTATGTGTTTACAAGAGACGAAATGGGTTGGGGCGAAAGCTAAGGAGATCACATCATGGGGTTTTAAGCTTTGGTACTATGGAAAGGATAAGAGTAGGAATGGAGTTGGTATCATTATTGATAAGGAGTACATAGATGATGTGGTGGAGGTTTCGAGGAAGAGCGATCGCATTATGACAGTGAGGTTGGTGATTGGGAATGAGATTATGACTGTTGTAAGTGCCTATGCTCCACAAATTGGATTGGATGCATCTATTCGTCAGGCATTCTGGGAGGAGTTAGAAGAGGTGGTGCAAGGGGTTCCTAGTGGGGAGAAGTTGGTTATTGGTGGGGACCTTAATGGACATGTGGGTTCTACGCGGCATGGTTTTGAAAGCGTGCATGGAGGTTTTGGCTATGGGTCGAGAAATGAAGGAGGAACTAACATCTTGGATTTTGCGTTGGCTTATGACTTGGGTATAATGAACACGTGGTTTGAGAAGAGGGAGTCTCACTTGGTGACATACAGGAGCGGAAGTAATGCGAGCCAGATTGACTTCTTTTTGGTAAGGAATGTTTGGCGTAAGAGCTTTACAGATTGCAAGGTGATACCAGGGGAGAGTGCGGCTACGCAACATAGATTGGTGATTTGGTGGTACTGGATTTCAGGGCTAAAGGTGGCTTAGGGAAGAGGCGGCCACAAGTAGAGGCAAGGATCAAATGGTGGAAACTTGAAGGAGAGCACAAGGAGTCTTTCTTGGAGAAGATGGCCGGGACAGATGTCTGGTCAACTAGTGTGGAAAGAGATGTAGACTCGTTATGGGTTACCATGGCGCATAAGGTAAAGGAGGTGGCAGAAGAGGTTCTCGGTGAATATAAGGGGAAAGCACTACTGAGTAAGGATACATCTTGGTGGAATGAGGAAGTGCAACAAGCAATAAGGAACAAGCGGAAATGTTATAAGAGTTTGGGAAAAGATAGAAGTGAGGAGAACTTCGAGAGGTATAAGGATGCAAAAAGAGCAGCAAAGAAAGCTGTAAGAGATGCAAGAGGAAAGGTGAACCAAGACCTATATACAAGATTGGATACTAGAGAAGGGGAGAAAGAGATCTACAAAATTGCGCGCATTAGGGAAAGGAGGACTCGAGACATTGGTAGGGTGAAATGCGTCAAAGATGTTAATCAACAAGTCCTTGTTGATGATAAGGAGATTACGGAGAGATGGAGATCGTACTTTGATACCTTATTTTTTTTTTGCTAAAATGTAATTTGTATAAATTGAATGATAGTTACAAATAACACCGGGGCATTCCCCTGTCTGCAAAATACAAAACCACAGCCACTAGCTGCTCTAAACAGATTTCATCAGTGAAAAGTGGCAAGAATAACAATCTACATTAGGCCTCTAGACCTAAGCCAATTGCAATCCTTACCATTAATCTTCACTACTCTACTCCTAATTCTCGTCTTTATTTCATCAAAGACTTTCCTAGCTAAGAATTTTGGAGTCAAGATGACATTCTCTATCCTGCTCTTATTCCTGCAATACCAGACATAATAGAGCATATTATTCACCATTGCACAGATTATCAATTTTTGCAGTTTTGATCCAAATCTTTTCTGAATGCACCACTGCATTGTATTGCTGGAAGGGATGTCCATCTCACAGAGATTACTCAGTTCTTTAACACACCTGCTACTGTATGGGCAGGCAAAGAAGATGTGTTCATGAGTTTCACTATCTTGTTGACAGAGGCAGCATGAATCATCCACACAGATGCCGATCTTCATCAGCCTTGCCCTTACTTGAAGCCTCTGTCTCATTGCTAACCAAGTAATAAAACTAGCTCGGGGAATGTTGTATCTATTCCAGATCACCTTCCCCCAGTTGACCCTAGCGTTGTCACCTCTCAGCCACTCATAGCCTGCAGCTATAGAGTACTTATTGATGCTCCAAATTCCAGTGTTAAATTCCATTCTCATCTTGTCTTTGATTCTGCAAATCTTTTTCCAGTGCCAACTGCTATCCACTGGAGGGCTGTAATCCTCCCAATTTCTACTACCTATGTATATAGCATGAATCCACTTAATCCATAAAGTGTCAGATTTGTAGTAGATCCAGGCTACATACTTTGCAATGCTGGCCATATTCCAATCTACAGCATCCCTGATCCCAAGTCCACCTGCTTCTTTAGGCAAGCAGATATCTTCCCAAGAAACCATAGGGGATCTTTTCATGTGTTCCATGCCATCCCAAATAAAGTTTCTGCAGATTGCTGATATATGCCTAAGAACAGATTTTGGGAGGATAAAAACTCTTGCCCAATAGCTGTGCAGGTTGCTCAAAACTGATTGAACCAGTGTAAGTCTTCCTGAATAAGATAATTTCCTGGCCCCTAGTGCTCTTATCCTCCTTACAATCCTTTCAATCAAGGTATTGCAATTCATCACAGATAGCTTTCCTGCAGTTATTGGTACTCCTAGGTATTTAAAGGGAAGATTACCTTCCTTAAACCCAGAAATTTGAAGAATTTCCTGTCTACTACCATGATTCAGTCCTGCAAAGTAAATCTCTGACTTCATGTTATTAGAGCATAACCCTGTTGCCTTTGAAAAGGTGCTAAAACCCCTCAGCAAGAGTAACACAGACTTTACCTCTCCTTTGCTGAATAAGAGCAAGTCATCTGCAAAGCACAGATGAGTCAGCTTAATCTTGCTGCACATTGGGTGGAATCTGAAATCACTCTTTCCAGCAGCTACCTCCAGCACCCTTGTCAAGTACTCCATACATAAGGTGAATAATAAAGGGGATAAGGGGTCACCTTGTCTGAGACCTCTTTTGCCCTTAAAATATCCAAAATGTATGCCATTCATAGCCAATGTATATGCAGGAGTAGTGACACATTCCATGATCAGCTTGACCATATGTGTTGGAAATTTCAGTGCTTTAAGCATTTCTTCCACAAATTGCCACTCAACAGTATCATAAGCTTTCCTCAGGTCGATCTTCATCATACATCTTGGAGAAATTGCCCTTCTGTTGTATTTTCTCACAAGATCCTGACATATCATGATATTTTGCACAATGTCCCTGCCTTGAATAAAAGCTCCCTGGTTCTGACTGACAATTTGAGGAAGGATCTGCCCTATTCTATTACAAATCAGCTTGGAGATGCATTTATACAGAGTATTGCAACAAGCAATAGGTCTGTATTCAATGACACTCTTAGGCTGTTTTGATTTTGGAATCAGAGTCAGAATTGTGTTATTAAGCTGCTTTAAAAGCCTCCCATGATGGAAAAATTCCTTAACAGCTTTGCATATTTGTTCTCCTACCAAGTACCAATTGTCCTTATAGAATTGGCTTGTGTATCCATCTGGTCCAGGACTTTTAGTGCTAGGAATAGAGAACATAACTTGCTTAATTTCATCACTTGTAACTTGTTTAAGCATGATTGCAGCCATCTCTTCATTTACTACTTTCCCTCTCCTTACTGTGGTTTTATGAACTCTCTGAGTTTCAGCTGAACTTCCTAGAAGTTTCTTATAGTACTCCAGAAAAGCACCCTGAATTCCCAGATCATCAGTGTGATTCTTCCCTTGTGCATCTTCAATTTGTAAGATGTTATTCCTAGCCCTTCTTTCTCTGATAGAACTATGGAAAAAAGCTGTATTTTCATCCCCTTCTTTCAGCCATTGAGCTTTGCACTTCTGACTTAAAAAACTTTGGCATGCTTTCTGTAGGTACTGATATTTCTCAGAAGCTATCTGCTCTTTGTTTCTAAGTTCAGCATTATTAGGATCACTGTGCAGATTTCTTTGAGCATCCTCCAGATCCTGCTGAGCTTTACATGCTGCAATTTCCACATTAGATAGCTTAAGTCGATTAAGCTCTTTGAGTGGTTTCTTTAGTGATTTCTGCTTCTTTACAATTTGATACATTGTAGAGCCATTAACCTGAGTATTCCACTCTTTTTCAACAGCCTCCTTATACCCTGGTATCATGCTCCACATATTATAATATTTGAAGCTACTTTTCCCCATATTTTTATCATTTCCAAATCTTACAATACAGGGAGTATGGTCTAGTAGGCCTTCAGGGAGAAACATAGCATTAGCATCTGGAAAACGCATCATCCAATCATTATTAATCAATGCCCTGTCAATTTTAGTGAACACCCTCTTCTCATTTTCTTGTTTGTTGTTCCAGGTGAAGAAACAACCACCTGCCTTAATGTCTGTCAGGCCACAGTGATTGATACAGTTCTGAAAATCCTGGACTTCAGCCAGAGAGACCTTGGAGCCAATTCTTTCATCAGCATTCAACACATTATTGTAATCACCCATACACAACCAAGGACCTTGAATGTTATTGTGAATACATTTCAGATCATTCCACATTTCCACCCTATCTTTTCCATCATTAAATCCATAGCAAATAGTGATGAAAACTTCTTTATTAGTCCCTACAATTTCCACTCTACTGTGGATTATTTGAGAACTTACCTTAATGACATGAACATTAAACATGGTAGGATCCCAACATAGCCATATCCTCCCTCCAGGATGGCAATGATTATTTGTACTAATACTCCAATCCTCACATAATTTAAGATGAACCCTAGTGAAGGAGCCAGGTCTCACCTTTGTTTCCAGCAACCCAAACAGCCCAACTTTCTGATTTTTCATGAATTTCCTTATTTCCCCTTGTTTGTTTGAGCTGTTCAGGCCCCGGATGTTCCAGAATCCGATGTTAGCCATGGTCAACATGACCATGTGTATCATTACCATTTATGGCACCCTCACCCACTTCTGCATTTCCAATTCTCACCACAGTAGCATAAGACATAGCTGGCACCACCTCCAGTTCATTTATCTGTTCATGCTGATTATGTAGTATCAGTTGCCTCTGAGCTGGCCTAGCAGTGCTCATAACTGGAGGAATGGTAGGTTGGTTAGGAGTAACAAACTTGTTTCCAACAGTTTGAGCCTGCTGAGTACTTGGTGGAGACACATTTACAGGCTGCACCTGTTTGGGTCTCCAAACCTGCTTGATTTTGGGTTGCTGACTTGGCCTCTTCTTGCATTGTGTGACCTCATGACCAACAACCTTACATTTTGTACACACCTCAGGTTTCCACTCATATTCAATGGTCTGTTCCACTGTTTGACCCTTTTCATCCTGAAACTTTAATATCTTAGGAAATTCTTGCCCAACTTCCACTTCTATCATTACTCGGGCATATCCCAGCCTAGTTTTGTCTACAGTGGCAGCATCAGAATGAATATATTTCCCCACCATCCCAGCTATCTTCTGAATACATGTACCAGTCCAAAACTTAAGCTCCAATCTCATTAGTTTGACCCAAATAGCCACTTTCTTGACTAGACCTTTACTTAAGTCTAAGTTTTCAGTCCAGGGTTGTACAATAAGTGGCTTATTATCAAACAAATGATAACCTGATTTCAGAACTTTCTCCCTATCCTCAAATTGCTTAAATCTCACAACAAAAACTCCATTAGGTAAGCAAGAGACCTTGTCCAGTCCCTTTTTTCCCCAAATTCTATTAAAGTACCCCTGCATCACATCAATAGGAGGATTTGCCCCCAAAACATAACAAACTAATGCATTGTTCCAATAATTGATTCCCTCAGACACATCATCATCAGTAAGAATAAGCATAGGTTTGTTTACAGAAGAATTGGTCGAGTTTTTGTGTGAAAGATTAGATCTTTTACCTGCACCCTGTTTCCGTACAGTTGTCCATCCTTCCCCATCTGACCCTTCTTCATCATTCTCCCTTTGCTGAACTTCTCCCACATCTTCTTCCGATTCCTCTTCCTCTTCTTCAGATTCTATATCAGACAAATCCAAAGGAGGAATTCCCTGGATTTCTCCAATTTTCCTGAATTTTGTTGCATCCGAACTTGATGGCACTTCCTTGTTGTTGTTTTTTTGATTGTTGTTCTTAGATTTCTTCTTCGAAGCTTGATTATGTCTACTCGATCTGCCTCTAGCCATTGCAGGTGACGAATCAACTAGAATAACAAGCTGTAAATCAGTTCCTAACCCTAGTTTTTTAGAACCAGAGCTTCTCTCTCTAAGGTTTTCTCTCTCTTCATATTTTGAATAATAATATATTCCTCTAACTAACTTCTTTTGATACCTTATTCAATGGGGATCGGGTGAATGATATTGGAGATGTGAACATTCATCCAAGTATTATTAATCGGG
The DNA here is from genome assembly GCA_963457585.1 of Spergularia bocconei. NCBI lineage: Eukaryota > Viridiplantae > Streptophyta > Magnoliopsida > Caryophyllales > Caryophyllaceae > Spergularia > Spergularia bocconei. Next base: position 14,800,108 of record OY734946.1, on the reverse strand, counting down.
AGTTCATGCGGAGAATTCAGAAGGGAGAGGTGAGGATGGCCTTAAAGAAGATGGGACGGAAGAAAGCAGTGGGGCCAGACGGCATACCTATTGAGGTTTGGAGGTGTCTAGGAGATAGAGGTGTGGAATGGTTGACGACACTTTTCAACACGATTTGGAAAGGTAATAAGATGCCGGTGGAGTGGAGGAAGAGCACTTTGGTCCCTTTGTATAAGAACAAAGGGGATGTTCAAAAGTGTGCCAACTATCACGGGATCAAGTTAATGAGTCATACAATGAAACTTTGGGAACGGGTGATTGAGCATAGATTAAGAAGGAGTGTGAAGATTTCAGAGAACCAATTTGGATTTATGCCGGGGAGGTCAACTATGGAGGCAATTCATCTCATAAGACAGACAATGGAAATTTATCGGGATAGGAAGAAGGATCTACATATGGTGTTTATTGATTTGGAGAAGGCGTATGACAAGGTACCAAGGGATGTGCTTTGGTGGGCTCTAACTAAGAAAGTAGTTCCGCAAAAATATATTGACATCATTAAGGACATGTATGAGGGAGCTAGCACGAGTGTGCGAACTAGTGTAGGGAAGTCAGAAGAGTTCCCTATTACAATTGGAGTGCACCAAGGGTCCGCACTTAGCCCGTTTCTCTTTGTTATAGTTATGGACGAATTGACGAGGTCAATCCAGGATGATGTACCATGGTGCATGATGTTTGCAGATGATATAGTTTTGATCTCAGAAACGAAAGAGGATTTGGAGAGGAGGTTGGAGCTATGGAGGCACACTTTGGAGTCCCGAGGGTTTCGGTTAAGTCGGAGCAAGACCGAGTATTTGGAGTGTAAGTTCAGCGGCATTAGGCAAACGGAGACGGGGACGATCAGACTGGATGGAAAGACTGTCCAGGGATCAGATTTTTTCCGATATTTGGGATCGATTCTTCAAAAGGATGGAGAATTGGATGGAGATGTGGCTCATAGGATCAAATCAGGTTGGTTGAAGTGGAAGAATGCCACAGGACTTCTGTATGATCGAGGAATGCCTAATAAGTTGAAGGGTAAGTTTTATCGAACGGCAATTAGGCCGGCACTGTTATATGGCACTGAATGTTGGGCCGTGAAACAGTGTCACGTTCATAAGATGAGTGTGACGGAGATGCGCATGTTACGATGGATGTGTGGACATACAAGACGTGATCGGTTGAGAAATTAAGTTATTAGGGAGAAAGTAGGGGTTGCACCCATAGGGGATAAGATGATGGAGAACCGAATGAGGTGGTATGGCCACGTGAAGAGGAGGCCTAGTGACGCGCCGGTTAGAAGAGTAGAAGGGTGGAGAAGTGATAATATTAGTAGGGGTCGGGGAAGACCCAAGATGACTTGGACGAGGGTGATTAGAAGTGATATGAACTTCCTAGGACTTGAAGAGAGTATGGCGTTGGATAGGACAGGGTGGCGTGACTCTACTCATGTGGAGGACTTATTCTGACCCCTTTTGATTTTTTTGTTTGGTTTTTCCAACTATTTTTTTTTTTTCCAAAACTTTTTAACTTGTGTTCAAAATTCATATGTTTTTTGGCAATATTTTTAACCTTTTTATTTATTTTGACGACTTTTCTAAATTTTCTTTGAAAGTGTTTAAATACTTCTAAAAGGTTTACAACGTTTTCGAAATTTTTTGGCGTTCACAAGACGGTTACTTGATGACGATTCATGTTAGCCGACCCCAAATCATTTTGGCAAAAAGGCTTGGTTGTTGTTGTTGTTGTATTATATATAAAAAATTTGGAAAATAAGAATAAAATAATATTTTACCTGTTAAAATTTGCGGATAAAAAAGGCGTGAATATGTATTTTCGACCCGCTGGTCAACCCGTAACCCGACCCGAACCCGTTTTGACCCGACCCGTTTTGACCCTAACCCGAAATACACCCGAACCCGAAACTACCCGAACCCGAAACCCGCCCGCCCGACCCGTTTTACAGGTCTAGGTACACATTATCATCAAGGTGTTGGTAAAATTATAATGTACTTCTTCTATTTCATTCATTTGTTTACGTTGAGACGCGTTTTATACGGGGGAATCAACATGTACGCAAAGCGTACAAGATCAGGTAACCCTTCTAGCCAGGGTATCACTGCTCCCTATTATGTTGTCTTTTCGGCAAATTCCCGTGGTGCCCCCAAACTATGTCCGAATGCTCGTGGTGCCCCTTTGTTTGAAACTTGTACACTGTGGTGCCCCCAAACTTTGCACCTATAGACACGTGGTGCCCCTATCAACTAACGACGTTAACTTTTGGATGGAAAATGGTGATATTGCATATAATTAGTGTAATTAATCAATATTTAGTAATTAATAAATCATAAATAAATAAAATAAAAAATTTCCCTAAAATTTTTTCTCCCCCTCAATTTCCCAGCCAACCTGCCCACCATCCCAACCGCCGCACCTACCACCGCCGACCACCCCAACCACCTCCCCTCTCCCCACCTTCACCACCTACGAGCCGCACTTGGTGGCGCGAGCCCGATACGGCCCACCGTTGGGGCTTTCGTGAATCACAACCCCCCCAAAAACCCCCCTCCACCTAATTTTATCTCTCCTCAACCAAGCATCTCTGGATCTTCTAGCCGATTTTCGGGGCTGGCTCTTGGCGGCGACCAATTATAGGGGGTCGTGGTTGTTGCGGAGGCTCTTTTTGGGGTGGATATTCTATTGTTGAGGAGAGAGAAACTTAAGAGAATGGCTTTTGGGGAGGTTTTGAATGCATGCCGTCCCCGATAGGATGCCGTACCGGGCTCGCGCCGCCAAGTGCGGCCCGTAGGTGGTGAAGTTGTGGAGAGGGGAGGTGGTTGGGGTTGCCGGCGGTGGTAGGTGCGGCGGTGGGGATGGTGGGCAGGTTGGTTGGGAACTTGAGGGTGGAGAATAAAATTTAGAAAAAAAAATTATTTTGTTTTTTTTGCATTTATGATTTATTAATTTCTAAATATTGACTAATTACAATAATTATATGCAATATCATCTTTTTCCATCCAAAAGTTAACATCGTTAGTTGATAGGGGCACCACGTGCCTATAGGTGTAAAGTTCGGGGGCACTGCAGTGTACAAGTTTCAAACATAGGGGCACCACGAGCATTCTGACATAGTTCGGGGGCACCATGGGAATTTGCCGTTGTCTTTTTTTTTTTGCTGATTCCCTACTATGTTGTCTTAAAAGAAAGGACTTCATGCTCTCGCGGGAGTCATTTGAACATCGAAAAGGCATGGTTCTTCATCTTGTACATTAGTGATATATTCGCATATAATCCTAACAGGTAATACAGTTTGAACGTAGACTAGAACGATTATAAACCATGTATGGCGGAATTTTTTTTTTTGGGTACAAAGACGAAAGAAGAAAAACTAAGAAAAATCTATTACATCCTCAAAAGGTGGCAGGAGAACCGAATCTCCATCAAAATACGCTGCAACAACAGCATCTCCATGATTCGCGAACTCGATCAGCTCCAAATTCTTCATAGGCTCTTGTATGAGTTTACCTCTAGTTTGTTTGGTGAAGTGGTCAGCCACTTTATTTCTATGACGTCTCGTGTGAACCACATTCACATGAAGTGTGCTTGCAAGTTCCCTGCATTTCAAACAATTATTGCTAAGTCTATCCAAGGGGTGTTGTTTATCGATTATGCCATCTACAACCACTTCACAATCCGAGTATATGGTGATATCTCGGATGTTCTTGCTATCCAGCCACTTCATATCCAACAAAATGGCAAAACTTTCACCACCACTAGCACTATCGGCAAAAGTTTGACCCATAAGACCACTAATCCACTTGCCAAGCGGGTTTAGGAAGCACGATCCGATTCCTGCAGAATTGCTAAAATCCACAAAAGACGCCTCGACATACAAGGACAAACAAAGCCTAGCGAGAGGAGGGAGAAAATTTGGATTATGTGCAATTTATTGTTGAAAGTACGAGGCACAACGGTTTTTTGCTTGAAGGATAAGAGGAGAAAAGAGAATATTATGTCTATCAAAAATCCAAGCGTTCATGCGTTTCCAAAAAAGCCAGCAAATAGTAGAGAATAAACAAGTCCACTCATGGTCTTTCCTAACGAGACAGTTCTCTTCCTACCACAATTCAAGCTCATGACAAGACCAGAAATCGGGAGGGGTCGAAACCAAGTCCCAAGCCTCTTTCGCTCTCGGGCAGTCACGAAGGATATGTAAAGTCGATTCCCGAGTGAAAGGGCAAAAAGTACACATAAGTGGTGAAACGGACAGTGACGACCAGCAAGGTTGTCGTTGGTGGGCAGCTTATCCCAACTCAAGGTGCACAGAAAAAAACCTTATTCTAAGTATACAGGGGAGATAGTGGTACATATTTTGCCTCCTACTTTATTTTTGCCTTCACAATTTCTGCCACTGCCATTACCACTACCACTACCACTACCACTACCACTACCACTACATTTGTCTTTTCTCACTCAAGTTGTGACGGAGGGAGTGATTACAGATTACCATTAATAATGCATTAAACTGAAAAATCCATTGTTTATTTAAAGCCTCGAGTATGCAATGTACTCGCCAGTACGTTCATGTACTCCTTATATCCTTACATCTCAGTCCACATATCTTGGGCTACACCTTTCTAACAATCTCGTAATTCGGGCAAAGCTGACGGCCTGACGCTCTGAACTGTTAAATAGACAAGTTACATCTGCTAGAAAGTCAGCTACCATTGTGTTTCGGAAGCTACCAGCCAGCAAATCGGTTTGACGAAGCTGACCAACCTCGGTGAAACAGGAAAAAGGAAAAAAGAAGAAAAGAGGTGGCAGATTGCAAACAGCTCTCATGATTCAGCAACCAGGAGTAAGTTGTGATCAAAGCCTGCAACAGCTTGAACAATTCGATGACAACCAATATCGACGAGGGCTGGCTCTGATTCGTCAAAGGAGCTCCCTAAACCAAGCCTGCCATTTTTACCACAACCCCAAGCCCACAATTCCCCGCTGTCAGAGACAGCAAGTGAATGTACACGGCCACAGGAAACCATTACTGGGGCCTGCTCCAGCAAACCTTCCACAACCATGGGTTGGCTATCTGGACCTGGCCTGCCAAGTTGAGACATCCCATTCCATCCCCAAGAAATGATGATATTTATACTGTCTTTTCCATCAGTTGCTGTTGGCATTTCACAAACTGCTACGGAATGTCCAAGCCCACAAGCAACTGCTTGGGGACGATAGCATAGGTCAACCGGAAGAAGTCCAACATCTTGGTTTTCTCTCCCCAACTGACCGTAGATGTTACTCCCGCCGCTCAGCATGCTGCCGTCACCTGTTTCAAATTTGTAAAACTTGCGATAAATTCTGGAGTACTCATAAACAATGCGAATATGAGATATATAACAATACCTTACCGCGTAGGACTATGGAGTGATCTAGACCACAGGAAACATCGATAACTCTTTCTGGCAGCAGTTCTTCAATCAATTGAGGTTCCCAAATTATTGGCATGTCCTTTTCCTTCTCCATGCTTTCCATAACAACTTTCTCAGCAACGACAAGGGCTTCGGAAGAATTCATTGTTTCTCTACCAGATAACTTTGATATGGAGTCCAGTTGTGATGTCTGGACAGTCTCTCCCAGCCTTCCCAGTCTTCCATCTGTTGAGTAACCCCAGCCGAACAACTTTCCATCACCAGTTTGTGCTAGTGCATGTCCCCATCCAAGTGCCAGCTGTTAGCTTATGAGTTATGACCAAGGAACAAGAAGGGTGAGACTAAAAATGTAGCATAAAAAAGAGGCATTTCAATAGAACAACAAACACAACAGCAGTACAACACTTTTAGGTAGCTAACTCATTACAATAAAATCACAGTAGCCAGCATTCATGTCTATAAATTACTTTAGAAGCATGAGGAAAAGTGACTACCTTCACAATATTTTCCTCAGCCAGTGCCTTCACTCTATATGGATGAACGGCCTCCATAACTTCTTTCCCATGCCCAAGCTGCCCACGCTTGGACCTCCCCCATGTCCACACAGAGCCATCATCACCCAATGCAGCACAAATGACACCGGATGCAAATGCAGCTCGAACTTTCACATTTTTTAGCCCTTCCACTGGCTTTGGTTCATTCCAAAGATGTCTGCAGCCAAAGTATCAATTACTAGTTTGAAAAGGGGAAAAGTGTTTAAAAACCAAGCGCATATAGTAGCCCTCTGTACAATACTATAGTAATGCCAGGTGAGGACAGCATCATCATATAACTCATCAGTAGTTGCTAAAGAAGAAAATAATTGTATGACAAGAAATAATAGACATTTAAAGCATGCTGTGATAGACACAGTTCCACAACCTAGCAGAAACTACAAAGGACAATGAAAATAAAAGTTTTCACTAATAATAGATTCAGGTTAGAGACATTCAAAGCAACAGTTCCAAACTTCCAACAACTGTGATCGAGCTTTTAACAAAGAAGCAGCTGACAAGGTTCAAGGCCTATGAAATATGAAACAAATCTTCAGCATATTCGACTGAGATAGCCAGTGAAAAAAGAAAAAGGTAAAGTTCTCTCTTCTCTAGATTGACAAAAGGCAAAGTTGTAACATATGCACAACTTTAGTCAAGGCCTCTTCATTCTTCCTAATGACAAACAGAATATGATCCTAATATGCCGTAAATAAGCACACAGTGGAAACGCACACGAAACCCCAGAGAAACACTTGCAAAGCATAGACGGCTAATCAAGTTACCACAAGTTAGTTCACTACTTTTCCCTTGGAACCAGGGTGAATAATATCGGCTGCTACGTCGATTTCAGCAGCAGTATCGGCCGCTGCTGATACGATATTAAGGCTGATCTCGGACACTTTAGACAATGGAGAATCGCGTGAGATGACCGATACGATCTGTAGGTTCTCTCCCTAGTTGCTTTGCCCGAGAAATCATATGAGTTCCAACTAAGAAGAGAGTAATCCTTTCTTCACAGTGCCGGAAGAGAGGTAATGGTATCCTTGCCGATGAAAAAGCGTAAAACATGTAGACAGATTCTCCACCATCCAGGGTACAGGATCCCCATGCATGCCTGACAGAAACACATCCACCACATTCATACCCTGGGAGTGGACCCATCACAACTCACCTAATGAACATATATCTCTAATGGCCAAGCAGAAATTGGAAATGCTAGAGTTTTTTATTGACCTCATAACAATTCACATAATAAAAAGCTAAGTGGATATGGAGTGATAAAGACAACTTAGCCAAGAATGGAAATAATCATCTGCTTTAAAAAGATATTCCATATACATAACTGAGACATACTAGAGGAGCAAGTTGCATACATTACTGGCCAATGATGTTGGACTTTTGCTCAAGTTTCTGATAAATGTCTACAGGAGTGCATGGGGAAAACAAAAGAAATTACAATGAGTATGGATTGACAAAACACTTAGGTACTTAATGGTGCCTCTCTCACCGCAAACTTTGTGATGCAGTTCTCAGAAATCAACAGATCATTTGTGAGTGTGTTTATGTGACCAGGAATATCAGTCAGCTTTTTGTGGCATTCATTTAGATTGGTTATGAAAATAGAGTGAAAGAACTACGAACTGATAGGCAGTAACACACAAAGTTTACAGTTAACACCACCTGATAAATTCGGATCCAATGCTAACATAAGAGTTCCACATACACCTCTCAAATGCTAGAGAAAGCTGGTAACACCAAACTAAGCTCTTCCCAAAAGCAAATCTTAATGAACCAGAAAAGAGACGAGAGAAAACCTACCCACAAAGTGTTTATAACATATTCTGCCTAGGTGAGTAGTGAAGATAACTTCTTATACAACTTGTTCCCACCTCACTCGAGTAGTAGCTGACAAGTAGGAGACAGAAGTTACAAAACAAAGAGCTAAAGCAAAAGAAAAAGCAGTTAAAAAAACTAAGCTATTTACATCTCTTTACTAGTTTAGCCTTTCCCCCATAAGAAGTAAGCTTCCTTTTGTTTCTAGCATTGAGATTTAAGCAGTTTTGCAAAAAGAAGCCGTATACTAAGCAGCTACGCCTTCAGTTTTAAACATACACAAAAGGTAACTCAATATAATAAGCAACGTGGTAACTGATTTTTTTTTTTTAAATTAGCCTCATGAAATTATAGTGATTAGGCTTGTGTGTGTGGCATGCAAGCCTTGATCTCTTCACCTTGATCACCTGAGCAACAAATTTAGTGACTCCATAGTTTGTTCCTTGCCTTATCATAGACAGACTATCCTGTCCTTTAGACACACTATCCAATGTTTCAGACTGTAGTTCTGGCATTCTGCATCACTTCAAAGACTGCTCTATGACAAGAGCCACCTAATTAGTAACAAAATCCCAAGTAAAATCCATTCAAGAATACCAGAGTTTCTATCATGTACTGGGAAGTTAACAATTGGTGAGAACTCAACTGCTTAGTCTTGAATCTTGAGACGATATGTAACTAGGTTACATTCCTTGACTAGAAACGCTTAAAACAATTGAGAGCATAGAGTAGGCTTTTTTTTCTTTTAAATGAGAGACAGAATAGTTTATGGAGAGTATGTGAAAAGTAATGAATATACTAACCACCTTATCCATATGGGGTTTAATGCAAGGTTGCACCAGTAAAGAGGCGATCCAACTTTTAACCCGGAAAAATGAAAGAAAATATGCACTTGGTACTCATTGGTTTTACGAACTTTCTTCTTCATTTGTCCTAGACCCATACCAATGTCACAAAATCTAAGAGCGAATAAAAAAACCTAAAAAGGGGACTAGAACGACAATGGGCAACGAAGAACCAAAAACTAGGATAAAAGGGCAGCTCGGTGCACATCGCCTTTCCTGCAAGGCGAGGATCCGGGGAAGGGTCCCACCACAAGGGTGTACACTGTATAGGGGAACTTGTCATTTCTGGACAAGAGGCTGCTCCCAGGACTTGAACCCGTGACCTATCGATCACAACGTAACACCTTAACCGGTACGCCAAGGCTCCCCTTCAAGAGTAGTATACAGGCGAATTGGCATAAAACTAGGAAGTAAGAATCTGGCTGGGATGTAATACACGTTTGCTACTCAGTCATATGACATATCCTATATTTTGGTGAGCTTGATGTCCTGCAATGCTTTGGGTCAGCAGCTAAAATGCTTCTGTATCATGTATTCATGTTTAATAGAAGTTGCTGGTTAACTGAATAAAGTAGTTGTCTTTACAACAACAACAACAACAAAAAAAAAAAAAAAAAAAAAAAAAAAAAAAAAAATGTTATCATCATAGTGCGCTCTGCTTAAAGCTGCCATAACACAGATGCATTACTTGTATGATTGCTGAGAGAGATCTCCTACTCTCATGATCAAGAGTAGCCTATGGGATAGCTATTCAAGTACAATTGTTAATTATATCATTACAAGTTAGTGCAAATGGACTATCTGTTTTTGCAAAATTCCTTCTCTAAATATTAAAGTTAATTAGGTGGTTTAATTTTGAGCTAAGCAAATTTCTTATGCCTTTAGTTAGTGATGTAGGGTGCACAAAGATGATATCATAATTAAGGCCCTTTTATGGCCATACATTCTTAAGCCTGGGCTAGATATTGGGGTAGAAAGTAGCGATCTATATCTTTGTAATCCAGACAAGTTCTTTTGGTTTTAAAATAGAGTAACAAACAATCTCACCACCAAAAAGATAGGACCAAAAGAAATATGTAAACATCCAAATAATGCTTGATAATGACAGGAATAAAAGTCGAAGATTGACATTACAGAAAGCGTTATAATGGAGTACACAGAAGAAAAGAGGACGAATGATAGAGACAAACCTAGGTTCAAGAAGCCCTCTACCAAGTTGGCATTCCTCGTTCCTGCCCCAAGCCCACAACTCCCCATTAGCTGTCACAGCAAGGGAGTGGTAATGCCCGGCGCTCACACTTACAATGTCATCTGGGAGCCCCGGCACTAACATCGGCTCAAAAGCATCACCCCCCACGCCAATCAAGGAAGACGGCAACCCCAAAGCTCCCTGGCTACCGTCACCAAAGCTCATGACAGCAAAAGATGAATTTCCCTTGCACCGAACAGCTCCACCACTTAAATATCTACATCTCGATAACAAAGCAGTTTTTCCACCTTTCTTGCAAAAAAATCTCAACATCTTTAAAATTAATGTGTCTAAATCTTCTCTCTAATGTAAATTAGTCGCAACATTGGATGTTCTATTCCTCTTTATTGATAGAACGGGACCATGATAATAGCCAAGTTATCACTCAACAAACTGTAGTCCTGTACCACACAAATTAAAACATTTTCTCAAGCACGAGACAAAGATAACGCTCCTTCGCTAACTAAACCAATTATACACTACAAAGTACAAACAAGTCCAATGGGTACTGCACTGATGATCACCAAGTAAAACAAGATGCATTCCACTCACATACATATACAAAACTACAAAAGAAACAAAATTTGTCAACCAAATGAAGTTACTCCCAATCTGAAAACCCGAAAACGTGACAAACCCAATTACACTTTTTATGCTACTATTGAAAAATTGGTAACAGAACTCTTCTAGGTTCTTTCTTCACACCCATATCAGGTAACAGTTCTTAAACAGGAAGATAATTGCGAACGAGAGCAAGTTCCAATCGTCAATTTTATACCACTACAGTAGCATTTAGGTGGCTTCTCTGACATTTACAGAGAATTTGACCAAAAAAAGGATTTAGCACAAGTTTATGGAATTCGAAATGCAGAGGTTTATTCGAAGGGGTTCAATTGCAATTACATACATAATACTAACTGGACAATGTAAATAAGATCAATAAGATGTACATCTGATCAATAATTAGCAATACGCGCATGAAAATGGAGGGGAAAAAAGGTTCTGAGAGAAAGGATACCTGAGTAGCTTGATAGAGGTGGATGGGTCTGTGCGGTGCCTCTCTGCGCTAAATCATTTGCCGGGAACAAACATGTTGGTAAAGCTGGAACTATGGGAGTCTGGGACTCGGGTTAGACTTGTCAAAAGGGTCGGGTTTTAATTCATAATCTTGAGCTCAAATCCGTTTTGTGTTTTTACGAAAATTACGTTAATCGTCTTGTGTTAGTGGGGGTGGTTGTCATTAAGCGCACCCTAACTCCACCCATGTCTGCACGGCTTTGAGTCTAATCATGAGAATTGACCTTCTTCTTTTCAAAAGTGTGATTTCCAGTTTTCCACTATGCAGAATGTTGGGCCTTAATTTAGCGCATCCACGCTCGAATTTTGAGAAATGATGATTTTCCAAGGAAGGCCCTGTTTGATAGGACTTATTTGCAGTAGTATTCAGATCAGTTAAAAATTATTCAGATCAGATCAGTTCAGAATCATTCAGATCAGAGTCATTCAGATCAGATCAGATCAGTTCAGAAATGTTCGAAATTTTATCAATGTATTTGGTCCATAACTGATACTAATTCGTTGAAATTCAATTAATATTTCAACACATTCAGATCAGATCAGATCAGTTCAGAGTCATTCAGATCAGAATCATTCTGATCAGATCAGATCAGTTCAGAAAGATGCAATCCTATCAAACGGGGCCGAAGAATTTGTTCCGTCTAATGATATTTAAATGTTCAAAGAAATTAAAATAACTCGGTCAAAGACACTTTCAATGGGATGAATACTTGTATTGTGTATACTCCATAGAGGATGAAAGCATATATATAGTGGTCGTTTGGTTGCATACGGGAATTCGTAATGCCCATGAAATTCCACTTCCCAGGTTGTAGAAATTCACATGAATTTCTCAAAACCGTTTGGTTGCATGCAGGAATTTAATTCCCACAGGAATTGGCAATTACCAAGGGGGGGCTAGGTAAGCCAATTCCTCCATTTGTAGGAATTGGAAATTCCCATGATTTCTCAATTCCCATGATTTTAGGCAACCAAACAACTTCAAAAAATTTAATTCATGGGAATTTTGAATTCCCATGATTTTGAGAGGCAACCAAACGACCACATATTCATAATATAATAGGGTAATGATCATTTCCAATCAGCCAAGCCAAGATTTTTTCAAAGATGCGATGGAATTGCAACCACGGCAAATTTATCAAAAATAACCCAAGCTTCTCATATCTTTCGAAAATAATCTCACCTTTCGAAGTTGACAATAATAATCCGACCTTTTAAATTGTGTCATGGAAATGTGCAAAAGCTTTTTAATTCGTGTCACGAAAACGTCATATCCTTGCTAGACACAAACTTTTAAGAGAACAATTTTTTTCCAAATTTAATTAATTCAGAATTTGTTTCCTATGATTCTAACCAACTCAGTATATGTAAGGCTAATCAAACACATAATCTTTGGTTTGAGGTGTTTGGGGTTGGGGGAGGGGGGGGGGATTGACGATATGAGGCTTCAAAGACGAGACAAGCACACAACCCTAACGTCCCTAAGGGACATTGATTTACTAACTATTTGGCTAAATTTGATCATCAAAGAAGTACTATTTTAGTTGATCCCGGAATGCGCCCCCTTCTTTCCTTTGACCAAGGAGTTCTCGAACCAAAACGCGTCCTTCCCGAAAACCAAGCAATTCACAAGAAATTTAAACCCCCCGCAATCATCTGTATTCCTTCAGCATGAAAAGGTCTTCATGAATATATGAAATAAATAATCCATTAAATTGACAATAAATTATAGGACTGGTTGAATTCAAAAGTGACCTTTCATCTTACTTTCAACATGAGGTTTATTTATTGATGTTTACTTCAAATTATGGATAATTTGAAGGTCTTTTATTTATTATAGTATTAAACATGATAACTCTTGACTATTGGTTTGCCAAATTTGTCGGTTACATGTCAATTCGAATTAGTATATATACCTTGATTTTTTGCTTGATTTTGTTGACAAACACATGCATTGCGCAATACGTTTTTGAGAGCGAGAAACATAGTAAGGGGAAGAAAAATAATTATAGAGTTGTACAAATAATATTCGTATAGAGTTTGTATTTGTACTACTATCAAATTATTTATTGGTTCTTATTTAGAATGTAAATGTCAATTTTTTTATATTCTATAGACACTATTATATTGGAATTCAATCGTTTTGTTCACTTCTTATTTTGATTGTAGTTGATTAGCTACGTGTTATTTTTTTTTTTTTTTGCAATTTGCTATTTGCAATAATGCAATCACTCACACTTGAATATAAAGAACCATGACAAAGTCAATTTCCTTATACAACAACTTAAAAGAATGTTAATACCTACTAATTTCATTTATTATTGTTGTTACTTTTCAATATTGTTTGATTATTTTTAAAATCAAATTATTCAATGACTAACAAAAAATGTTTAAGTTAACATATGCTAAATAAAAAAAATTACAATTTCCCTCATCTCTTATACTTTACCATATAACCACTTTGATTAATTAACTAACGGAAAATTCACGTGGTGTCCCCGAGGTTTACCAGTTTGCGCGTGGTGTCCCTATGTTTGAAACTTGTACATTGTGGTGTCTTTGAGATTTGCAAAACGCGGTACGTGGTGTCCCTCAAACTAACGGTGTTAACTTTTTTCCGTTAAGTGATGACGTGGCGGTCATTTATAAATTTAATTTGGTATTAATTCAATTTTGTAATTTCTGAAAATATTAAAAAAATCCAAAATTTAAAAAAAAAAAGTTCCAAAATCAATTTTAATAATTATTGGGAAAAAAATTCGCAATAAAAAAATCAAGTTATATAATTTTAAACGTAATTTTAGTGAAATTTTTTCGAAAATTCTCTAATATCTGTAAACTTCAGTGCACATGGTGTCCCTGAACTATACACACTAGTGTACATGGTGTCCTTGAGGTTTGCATTACACTGCACATGGTGACCCTCTATTTTTGTTTTTTTATTGCAACCGCTAGTTACAAAACTGAAATAGCCTTGAAGGATTTGAAGGTGTTTCTGAGGACTTAATGTGAGTGTTCGTTTTGCGTCGAGGGCATAGACCGTTTTCCACGAAAAAAACTTATGAAAATGAAGATCCATGGGGTGAAATGGAATCCATGAATTTGATTTAATTTAATAATAATGTTTGCTTTGGAAAGAAGGAAATTTTTACATATATACAGCTACAACGGCTACTTTTGTAACTAGCCGTTACAATAAAAAACAGAAATATGGGGTCACCATGTGCAGTGTAGACGTGTAGTGCAAACCTTAGGGACACCATGTACACTAGTGTGTATAGTTCAGCCGTTCAGGGACACCATGTGCACCGAATTTTATAGATATTAGAGAATTTTCGGAAAAATTTCACTAAAATTACGTTTAAAATTATAAAAATTGATTTTTTTTTGCGAAATTTTTTTCCAATAATTATTAAAATTGATTTTGGAACTTTTTTTTTAATTTTTTTTAAATATTTTAAGAAATCACAAAATTTAATTTTCAATTTTTTTTTTCTTTTTTCCAGAAATTACAAAAATGACTTAAACCCAAGTTAAATTTATAAATGGCCGCCACGTAATCAATTAACGGAAAAAAGTTAACACCGTTAGCTTGAGGGACACCACGTACCGCGTTTTGCAAATCTCAGGGGCACCACAATGTACAAGTTTCAAACATAGGGACACCACGCGCAAACTGGTAAACCTTGGGGACACCACGTGAATTTTCCGATTAACTAACTATGAAGACCTCTATTGTGTTGGTTTTATCAAATATCTTAAGAACGTGTAGATTTACGACAAAAAAAAAACTTGGGATCACATGCTCAGATGACGGTTTTTAGACGAAGATGATGAATTGTGGGAGTTGCATGTATTGACGAGGGTTTTGTGGGAGATTGGTTGCAATGAGGGAAAGTGGAGAGGAGACACAAAAATAAGTACGCAGGAGAAAAAAAATCATTGATGAAAGAATTGAACTGAATTCAAAAGAGATAATTGGTGGCTTTGTCCGACCCGTCGAGTAGCCAAGAGTAATGATAAAGACTTTAAACCATACAAAAGACCGCATACCCGCAAACATAATTTCAAGTAGGGGCAACTGCAAATGGTTCATGAGTGTTATAATTATTCCTGCATTAACTAATAAAGAGGTAGATGAACTAAAATGATTTCATATCTGGGGAGTCGTTCATTGTGTGATATTGTTCTTTGATTCTTAATACAACTAACTTAATTAGCACTTATTTTCCAAAGAAAAAGAGTACTCCATATTTGGTCATCTAGGATGATGATAACACACGCAAAATAGACTTATATTTGGGAATGAGAATCCTCTGTATCATTTTGTGTTCTACTCTATGTATTACTCCAATCAGAAGTTTAAAAGTTCAAAAAAAAAAATGTTTAATAAATTCATTTTTCTTTTTAAGATAAATGATTTTTTGGAAAATATGACTGGAGAGGTGCAGAGAGTGAGATACAAGAATCCTGGCGAAATGATACTCACTCCTCAATTTGGACCTTTAATTATTTATATATTGGTTGATAACATTTATATTGAAAGAATGGTTGTTTCTCTTCTACTGTTTTGAAGAAAGTTTGCCATGTATAATCACCCTAAGATAATGATAATGAACACGATAGCTATGCACAAATTGTATTATAATCGAAAGTGACTCTCATCGCCATGTTTGAAAATTCCCATTCATTTTTCATCTAATTTTGGAGTAAAAAAAAAATCATAATTCGGGCGGAAAATTCACGTGGTACCCTCGAACTTTGACTGATTGCATATGGTACCTAACTTAGCAAGTTTGTGCACATGGTACCCCCGACATTACCACTTTGTGCACATGGTACCCAAGTTGTAACTTCCGTTAGATTTTCAGTTAAGTGGTGATGTGTCGGTTAGTTGTTTGAGAATTTGTTAATAAAATTATAGAATTAATATTTTGAATTAATTCACGTGGTACCCCCGTGTTTTCCCGATTTGCACGTGGTACCCAGTGTTTTGCAAATTTGTACAAAATACCCTCGAGATTTGACTGTTTGCACATGGTACCCTAAACTTAACCCTCCTATTAACACCGTTAACTTTTTATTTTTAAAAGAGGGTTATTTCACGTGGTACCCTCGTGTTTTGCCGATTTGCACGTGGTAGCCAGTTGTGTTACAAATTTGTATCAAATATCATCAAGATTTGATTCTTTTTACATGGTACCGTTACCTTCAAAATTCTGTTAACGCCGTTTAAAAGTTGATTTCAATGGAGAATGAAAAAATGGTGATTATGGTGTTTATTATGGGTGGAAATGACGGTGGCGGTGGAAAATGATGAAGATGACGGTGGTGAGAAGAATGAATACGGTGATGATGAAAGTATTGGGGGAAAGATAAAGATGGTGACGAAAGAGAAAATCAAAAGGTTTTTTTTCCCAATTGATGACGTTAACGGAATTTTAAAGGTAAAGGTATCATGTAAAATTAATCAAATTTTGACGGTATTTGGTACAAATTTGCAAAACATTGGGTACCACGTGCAAATCGGCAAAACACGAGGGTACCACGTGAATTAACCCTTTTTTTAAAAAACAAAAGTTGACGGTGTTAATTAAACAGTTAAGTTTTGGGTACCGTGTGCAAACAGCCAAATCTCAAGGGTATTTTGTACAAATTTGCAAAACATTGGGTACCACGTGCAAATCGGCAAAACACGAGGGTACCACGTGAATTAAGCCTAATATTTTTAATAAAAAAAGTTCAATAATTTTTTAAAAAAATCAATTTGTTTTTCAAATAATTTTTTCAAAAGAAACTTTATTAAAAAAAACTAAATTTTCTAGGGGTACCATGTGCAAAATGTTGTGATCTCGTGGGTACCGTGTGCACAAAGTGGTAACTTGAAGGGTACCATGTGCACAAATTGTGATTTTTTAAGAGAAATACTATTTTTTATGGAAAAAAAACTTGTTTTTGGATTTTTTTGTTGTTTATTAAAATATTTTTTGGATTTGTTTTAAAAAGTAAAAAAAAATTACTTTTATTTTTATTTTTTGATTTTCTTAAAATGGAAAATCATCATTAATATCAACTAATTTACATAACAACTAACTAACACATCATCATTTAACGGAAAATCTAACGGAAGTTACAATTTGGGTACCATGTGCACAAAGTGGTAAATTCGGGGGTACCATGTGCACAAACTTGCCATGTTGGGTACCATGTGCAATCAGTCAAAGTTCGAGGGTACCGCGTGAATTTTCCGTAATTCGGGGGATACATATTATATGATTTTTGTACTCAGTCGCTAATCACTCATAATTTTTAGCAGGCCCGTGAATCCACGGGCGCCAAAACTAGTTGTTAGACTTGTTACTAGGTGAAAAGCCCGTGCGCTGCACGGGTCACTTTATCATAATCGTCTATTCTTATTTATTAATTAAAATAAATAAATAAACATGAAAAATATTTAGATATTTGTTAGTAAAGATGTCTCTTAATCTCATTAAATCACTTATTTCATCGTACGAAGTATTACTCCGTATACTCTATCTTTTGATAATACTCATTTTTAAGTATTTTTCACAAAAGTTTTAAACTTGTTACTATATCACAACCAAATCAAAAGTATGTGTAAATGGATCTTATTTTGAAGTACATTTCGACACGAACTTAATGATACATGTATCGTAATATTCAGATATACGTAGCCCATGTTATAATAACAATTTATATTATGTTTCATGTTGATAATTGTTTTGCAAAAGAGTTTTACAAATATTGGACTATCTGTGCATTTTTAATGTCTTAAACTTGTCGGAATATCTCAACCAAAATAATACTTAACTTTTTCAAACGCATGTGTCAATGTATCTTATATTTAAGTACGTCTCGACACGAACTTAGTGATACATGTATCGTAATATCTGATATACGTAGCCCAAGTTATAACAATTTATATTATGTTTCATGTTGATAACTTTATTAGAGAAGAGTTTTACAAATATTAGACTCTCTTTGTACATTTTTTAATGTTTAATGTAGATTTTTTAAATACATAATGTTACAGTTTAACATATCTTGGACTCTCTGTGCATTTCCTGACCTCCCTACGCCCTCGTATTCTTTTTTATTAATTAGGTAATCTCAAAATAAATTATGATAACCGATTTAATGTTGGTTTGATAAGATGATTCATAATCTCACAAAATCACTTACGAAGTATATCACTGGACCAAGTTATACGTTATCTTTAAATGACACTCCTGTTTTTTAAAATATTTTTTCAAAAGTATGTGTAAATTGAAGTTTTAAACTTGTCGACATATCTCAACCAAAATCATATTTAACTTTTCAAAAGTAGTGTAAATGGGTCTTATATTGACATACATTTCGACACGAACTTAATGATAAATGTATCGTAATATTCTGATATACGTAGCCCGAGTTATAACAGTTTATATGATATTTCATCTTGATAACTTTACTACATAAAAGTTTTACAAATATTGGACTCTGTGTGCATTTTTTTAATGTTTTATATGGATTATCTTTTATACTCTAAGTGAGAGTTTAACATTTATTGGACTCTCTCCCTGCATTTCTTGGCCTCTAAATACCCTCAATGCGCTCCAAATTGTAAGCTTTTACATATATACTAGTTTTGAAGCCCGTGCGATGCACGGGATTTTATTTTTATATTTACTTTTTAGGTAAGTAGATGTATAGAAGTAATGAAATGGTGTTTAGTATGTGTGATCTCATTGTTTTTATAATTATATTGCATAGTTCTTTGATTGATCGATTGATATCTCATATTATTCGAGAGTTGCTTTCCGTCCAATGTTTTAAAAAAGTATGATATATTCTGTATTACTTACTGAATATTTCAAAAGAGTCTGGTGTGTCAATCTAATAACAATGACATGAATTTGAAATTGATTGAGTCGACTTACATGAATAGTTATATGTAACCATCTCGCACAGGTCTAAAAAATTAAAATCAATTTGGACACATATATACATACACCTAGCTAATTTAAGTATGTAGCCATGCGGTACGATACTATATGAGGATTGTTCCATCGTAGATTCGCGTTACAATTCTATTCGATATGTTAGTTTTTGTTTATCCAATGCAAGTACAAATCTTATGTTTGGGCGTTGATTAGCTTTAAATTTCATGTATATACCGTGTACATAACTTCTCCCTCCGTGCCACCTCAAACGCCCCATATTCTATTTTTGGACGTTGCAGCTCAAACACCCCATTGATTTTTGGTCATATTTTTCTGTCCTACTTTTATTATAATATCTATCACCACTCACATTATCTCTACAACTTTTATTAATCTTCACATTCTCTTTCCTCACTTTTCCTAATATTAAGCCAGGCAATTTACAATAACAATTTTTCTTATTCCACAACAAATATCGCAATGGGCGTTTGAGCTAGTACGGAGAGTTTTAAATACTTCGTAAAACATACTCCTCCGGTCCTATTTAAACTTTTTTTCTCGCTTTTGCGCACTCCAAAAGAAGAAATAACAAATAATACTTTATGATAAATCAAAAGTATGTGTAAATGGATCTTATTTTGAAGTACATTTCGACACGAACTTTGTGATACATGTATCGTAATATTCAGATATACGTATCCCATGTTATAATAACAGTTTATATTATGTTTCATGTTGATAATTGTTTTACAAAAGAGTTTTACAAATATTGGACTGTCTGTGCATTTTTTAATGTCTTAAACTTGTCGAAATATCTCAACCAAAATCATACTTAACTTTTCAAACGTATGTGTAAATGGATCTTATATTGAAGTACGTTTCGACACGAACTTAGTGATACATGAATCGTAATATTTTGATATACGTAGCCCGAGTTATAACAGTTTATATCATATTTCATCTTGATTACTTTACTACATAAGAGTTTTACAAATATTGGACTCTGTGTGTGCATTTTTTAATGTTGCATGTGGATTATCTTTTATACTTTAAGTGAGAGTTTAACATTTCTTGGACTCTCTCTGTGCATTTCTCGACCTCTCGACGCCCTCCTAACTTTTCAAAAGTAGTGTAAATGGGTCTTATATTGACATACATTTCGACACGAACTTAATGGTAAATGTATCGTAATATTCTGATATACGTAGCCCGAGTTATAACAGTTTGTATCATATTTCATCTTGATAACTTTACTACACAAGAGTTTTACAAATTTTAGACTTTGTCTGTGCATTTTATTATGTTTTATGTGTATTTTCATTTATACATTAAAGCGAGAGTTTAGCAAATGTTGGACTCTCTCCCTGCATTTCTTGGCCTCTGGATTTTCATTTATACATTAAAGCGAGAGTTTAGCAAATGTTGGACTCTCTCCCTGCATTTCTTGGCCTCTGGATACCCTCAATGCGCTCCAAATTGTAAGCTTATATATATATATATTAGATTAGATTGTTAAAATATCAAAATGTTAGGTTATTCACAAAAGGTATGAAAACGGTTGCATTATATTGTTATATCATATTTTTTAATGAGACGTTCTTACCCCTATGCGATTCAATTTAGATCAGATTTATTCAAATCAAATCAAATTTGATCAGATTTTATTCAAATCAAATCAAATCAGATCAGAATTATCCAAATAACAATCAATGAATATAGTTTATTTTTAGTTATTAATTCGTCTAATTGCAGTTAATTTATCAATTAATTCAAGTTAAATCAAATCAAATCAAGTTCAATCAAATCAAATCAAATCAGTTAAATTCAAATCGAATCAAATTAGATCTGAAAAATGTAATCCAATCGCATAAGGCCTTAATCTCTACAGAATCGTCTCAAAGAAGTTATGGTCTATGGAGCCTTGGGTAAAGCCAGACCGTAAATAAAAGCGTAAACAGTAAACACTAGTTCGTCTCATCTCCCAATCCCAGCGATTGACTTTCGTGGCTGTTGCTGCTAGAGCGCACCTTGACGCTGTTCGTTAAACCCTTGTGAAGGAAACTTCAAATACAATCATCTCTCTACACCACCGTTTCTCCGCCGCCGCTGCACCTTTCCACCGCCGCCGTTGCCACCGTAAGCTCGCTTTTTCTCTCTTTGTTTGTTCTAACCTCTCGTATTTTTAATCGATTTAATTAATTAGGTCTTTAGATATCGGGTGCTTAGACTTTCATTCGAATGTAATGATTATTATATCATGATTACTTCGCGCGTTTTACATACGTAATTAATTAATGGATGATTATCTTTATTAAAACGGCAGGAATCGATTAAGTATAAAATCATGGAGAAGGAAAATTCGGGCGTGGATATGTCCGTGCAAGGTAAACTTGTTTCGGAAGCAAATGATAGCGTCAATGAAGTGACAGCGAAGCTTGCTGATGCTAGTGTTGAGACTTCTGAGGCTGTTGATGATGCTGAGGATGCGGCCGAACCGTCGTCCGAGGCCAAAGGAGGTGAGGAGAACTCGTTGTTTTGGTTGCTGCTGATTTTATTCATTATTCTGCTGATTATAGTGTGTTATTATTGTGTGTATAAAGTTGGATGATTTTTTTCGGACTTGCTTTTGCTGCATAAACATTTTAGATTTTAAAGATGATATGATATGCATTAGTTGTTTGGAAAGGGTGTCGTAATTAGTGTTGCAGAAGGATTTTAATTGACACACGGATAGTCGACCTAGTTTATGATGTTGTATAGAGGAGGAATTTTGTATTAAAGGTCGCCCCTTTTGCTTGTACCATGCTGTCACTTGCATATGCAATACTTCATCTGCCTTCTGTATCTTTGTCGGACATATGTCGAATAGATTAAGGTGCATATTGATACTGAAAAAACAAGAGGAGAACTTTGAAAGCTTATTGTTTTGCTGTATCTTTCTTGAATACTTTAATGAGTGGAAACCATGTAAATTGTCAAAGTAATACAGGCCTTTGGGTTTCATATGGTCAAGTTCTCTGGCAAATTAAAGTAGTGGCTAGCCAAATTACCTGTTACTCTGGATCTTCTAATAATGAGTGGATTTCATCCACTGGAGTCGTTGTCACAACTAATCTGTCGTGGAAATACTGCATCCGTGAATGTTCTTTTTTATGCTTCCACATTAGATACCAATACCAAGTGCATATTTGGTTGGTGGGATCCCCATTGCCGTGTAATGGAATCGCTTTTAGTACAGATAAAGTTCAAAAATGAAGTAAGTGAAAGGGTTCCCAAGGTGGAGAATGTGAGCATCTAATGGTTTAATGGTGTTAACATGAGTATTAGTTAAACAATTGTGTTACCTTACTCGAATGGAGATCCCTTTACATCGTAATGGGGTTCACGTGTGAGCAACCATCTCCCCTCTTTTCCCCACTTTTGTTTGTAGTAAAATCCAATCACACTGCAATAGGGTTCGCACCTACTACCAATCAAGCTCTAAGTAATTGATGGTGACGGATTTGTGTAGGCTTTATCTAGTTATCGTTAGCTCTCTTCTATATAAGGTCCTCACTGTTGAAATAGTAACATTAGTATTGATGTATTGTTCTTATCTCTGTGATTACTGTAGTTATTCATTTACGTGCTCATGTATTTCATGGTTTGAGGAATGGGCTATACGGAAGTTGTACACTTGGAATATATTTTGTCCAATCAGACTATATTTGAGTGAAACAAACTTGAATTGAATATTGTTGGCTATACCAAATTGATATGAATGAAAATCAATAGATTTTTTTAGGTTAACCAATTACAATCTCTAACTTGTTTGAACTCTTTAATTTTGGAGACATAAATTTTTAGACAAGATCCATCCACCTTTTCCTCTATCCTCCACCACCTCTGCCTCATTAATTTCTTAATTTTTTTGTGTCCATTACCTCATTAAATATTACCTGACATTCCAAGCATCCCGTATTATGTTTTTGGAATTCTAAGTTCCGGGCTGAAATAAATCAATGTGAATTGTGAATTGAACTGAGATGCTTCCTACGGGCTGAAAGAAATCAATGTGATGTGATTGAAGGAGTGATATTTTTCTAAGGTTGTGCTTCACAAATGAATTCCTTGCCTTCTGTGATTCTGGATTTTGTTATTAATTCAATATAAAACATACACCCAAGTTTGCATGCTCCCCACCAGATCATGTATGTCTAAACACGTAAAGCCATTGTGAATGATACTAATTCTATGGTTTTGTTCTTTTGGGTTTGTTTGGCCAGAAGTTGCAAAGAAGAAGAAAAAGAAAAATAAAAGCAAGTGAGGACTTTTTTTCTTAGTCTCTTGTTTCCTTTAGTGGCTAGTCTGATTATTAATTTCTCACATTAATTGGATGATTGACTTTCTGACTGTTGCTATCTTCAGAAAAAAGAAGGAACCTCCCCAGCAGACAGATCCGCCATCCATTCCTGTGGTTGAGATTTTTCCTTCTGGCGAATTTCCTGAGGGTGAAATTCAGCAGTACAAAGATGAGTAAGTTACCTTTCGCTCTTCCACACATCACAACGTGCAACTTGCTGGACTCAGAACTCACACCTTGTTATTGTTACACTGTTTGAATCGTTTACGAGTCGTGGGTGAGAACTAGCTTTAGTCGTCTGTGTTAAAGTGAAGAGAGTCCCATGATTCTTTTTTTTTTTTTTTTTTTTTTTTTTTTTTTTTTGGCAAATTTTGGCGTACTTCCGACGACTATATTCTCAGTGCCTGCTGAGTTCTTTTACTGTTATGTGTTTCTACCCTATGCTATAACCGATGATCAAAACCGTAGACGATCTTATTTCTTCAAATGTTTTATCATCAGCATCATTGAATAAGTATAAGTGATCGACTTGTTTTCCACAGTACTCTAAGGGTTCATTCAACTTGTCAGTTAACGACTGTCCTTCACAATTTGTACTTTAGGTCTTGAAGTTCTGCTAGTCACACTTTGACGCGAACACAGTGTTTCTCGTCATTTTATGAAACTTGATATCTGGCGGTTGCCTGTTAGTCTTAGAGTCACTATAACAGTCATGATATGGAAGCATCCACTCACCAAGTTTCAGTCTTCATCCAATTAGCAACTGTTATAATTTGAGGAGAAATTTAGTTATTTTTATATTTTCACTTGGATATATGGATGGATGATATTTCTGCTAGTAACTGACATTGCCTGTAAGATGACTTAGCCTGTGGTCCATCCTTTGTCACCTGACTTCTCTTTACATTTGAATTTTTGAACAGACATCCATGTAGGTTTCTCCTTGCTACTCATACTGTAGCAGGACTTTTCTTTCTGCATTTATTGCATCGTACATGGATACTTGTTATTGTTAGTCACTACTTTTCTTGATAAGTATAGAACTGTATCTGTTGGTGTTGCAGTAACTTATGGAGGGTGACATCTGAAGAGAAGCGAAATCTGGATCGTTTACAAAAGCCTATTTATAACTCAGTTCGCCAAGCTGCTGAAGTTCATCGACAGGTTTGTGCCGTTTGTCCTTTAGACAAAGGCTGTTGTTTGGTTGTGTGATGCATTTAAAGTAATACTATGTGTGGTTAGGTTCGGAAATACATCAGAAGCATTGTGAAGCCAGGGATGTTGATGACTGACTTGTGCGAGACTTTGGAGAACACTGTTCGGAAATTAATATCTGAAAATGGGCTACAAGCTGGCATTGCCTTCCCTACTGGTTGCTCTTTGAATTGGTAATACTTTCGATAACATGTTCTATCTTTGTTATTATGTGTTATTCTGTTATGATATAAATGTTGCTTATTTTGATGATCAGGGTTGCTGCTCACTGGACACCCAATTCAGGAGATAAAACTGTGCTAGATTATAATGATGTAATGAAGCTGGATTTTGGAACTCACATCGATGGTAATATATCTTGGAAGATCCTATCTCTATGAGGGTGTGCTGGCATTGCTACAATTGACATTAATTTTGCGCATGCAAATTATAACCTTAATGTCAAATTTGTGTGTGTTGGATATTCACATGGTTCTCTTTATTGTCCACTTTGCAGGTAATATTGTAGATTGTGCTTTCACGGTTGCGTTTAACCCTATGTTTGATCCACTATTGGAAGCTTCACGTGAAGCAACAAATACCGGGATCAAGGTATTTCTTTGCTAACATGCATGGACACTGTTTATTAAACTTGGATCTGTTTAACATTTGGAAATCACTTTGCTTCTATCTAGTAGATATTCATCATCTATAAATGATGAAAGTGTCCAATATCGCCAGTGTCTTCTCCACTACCAAAGACTTTAGCTGTTCATTGTTTACAGAGATTTTGATTTATGTCCAAGGATGTCACCATACACGTTATAAGAGCTGGAAAAAAGGCCAAAGGGGCAGTTTGGTATGGAGGTCTCAGGAATGGGGGGACGATCAGTGGTTCTATTCCCTTTTGTAAGTGTTAGGCTGACAGTTTCAAGTCATCCTTTTTATCTTTTCTTCACGATTAGATTTAGATCCCCAATGCCTCCCTTTGAGGGATACCCACTTTGAGTTTTCACCTCCCGCCCATACAACCATGGTCCACCCCCTGGAATGCCCATGCCACCAATTCAACGACTCACATAAGGCCATCTTAGATGTTAGATCCCCAATGCCTGCCTTTGAGGAATACCCATATTGATTTTTTACCTCCCACCCATGCAACCATGGTCCACCCCCTGGATTGCCCATGTCACCATATCAATGACTCGCATAAGGCCATCTTAGATGTTAGATTCCCCATGCCTCCCTTTTGAGGGTTACTCACTTTGAGTTTTCACCTCCCACCCATACAACCATGATCCACCCCCTTGATTGCCCATGCCACCATATCAACGACTCTAATAAGGCCATCTTTAGCTTTCGACCACCGTTCAGGCTAAGGTACAAGGGTGCTTTCACCTTCACCCTCATACATACTTTTTCAGAGAAGATGGTACAACACACCACCGGCTAACCACTATTACCTCACAGACAACTAGACCCTATATTCCACTTTGAGAGCGTGATATAGAGGAGGAGAACTAGGATGGGTTAGAAACAGACTTAGGTCTTTTTATGTCGTAATTGTATTGCGATTTATAACACGTTGATGGTGATTGCGTGGTGATGAGGGACGTGGGGAAGTGATCAACAGCAATTTTAAAAAAAACTGCAGAGAAATCTGATCAGTCAATGTAGCATGACGTTGTGGTGGGGGGGGGGGTGTGAGATTGTCATGGTGGATGAAATTGGTTGAGACAATCCGTGCAATGGGGGAGCTTATGAGGAGGTGGAGATGAGAATGCCGTGATGTTCTGAGAAAGGGGAGATGGAGGGGGGGGGGGGGGGGGGACGTAATTCTTTTTGCAACATGGGAGTTATTCAAGGGGTACTAAATTTATTTTCGATTCAAAGTGAAGAGAGGATTGCAGAAATCCTGTTGGTTGCCCTTCCGGTTTTTTCAATTATATCCTTTATGGAAATGATTTTCCTCGCTTCCAACCAGAAGACCCCTAGTTAGCTTGCGGTCATTTTGGTTCAACAAAGGAAGAAAAGTCCTGGTAGCTTGAAAGTGAAGGATGTAGTGCTAACTGCTAAGCTCCCATGGTTGGTTGAAAGGGAAGCTTCAAGCTTGTAGTCTGGTAGTCTGTCAGAGAATTTAAAGTGAGCTAGTAGCCGATCATTATCATATTCTGATTGGATAAAAAGAACCAACTTGTTTATAAGGGAAAGTGGTGTCGTGTTAAGCTTTAACCCCACTCTCTCTGGTTTTCCTGTACGTCATGCTGGGCATATTATTTCCAGTTCTTTGTATTGACAGTCTGACTGGTTTAGGCTGCCACCCCTTGTCTGTATGTGCAAAGTTTCTGCTTGAGTTCTTGTACCTTGCCCCCCCCCCCCCCCCCCCCCGAATACGTGAGCCACTCTTTGAAGATGTTGACATAGATAAAAAGCTCTTTCATTTGCATGGTGCTTGTAGGTCCCGATAGATTAAGGACTAAAATTCATCCTCACAAGAGCTGGGCAGTTGGAGAGGGTAATAAATTTAAGTGTGGAAGATATCTGTGTAAAATTGTAAACATCTGTGATGCAAATGTGGATCTTCGTAGGTAAGACAATAGGAGGAGTTGGGAGAGGGTAATGAACTTACTTGACTGTGGAATATCTTGTCTTCAAATTGTAAACAACTAAATCTGTGGTGCAGAAATTGGAATTTTAGAGCTAAGACTA
The DNA here is from genome assembly GCA_963457585.1 of Spergularia bocconei. NCBI lineage: Eukaryota > Viridiplantae > Streptophyta > Magnoliopsida > Caryophyllales > Caryophyllaceae > Spergularia > Spergularia bocconei. The sequence continues at coordinate 14,772,933 of OY734946.1, read as the reverse complement.
AGATGTCGTTTGGATAACCTCCAATTCCATAGGAAATTCATTTTCCTGGGAATTGGGTTTTCATGGAGTTGTTTGGATGACCCTCTTTCGCAAAAGTGGGGTAATTGGAAATTCCATGGGCACTTTCTATTTCCTATCCAACATGGGAATTCAATTACCCAACACCCCTTGGTCATTCGCAATTCCTATGTTGTAATGTTAATAAAATTACTGCCCTCACATTGAACTTTTTAAATACTCTTATATTTTCTACTTTATAAATAGAGGGTAAAATGGTCTTTTGAGTAATTAACATGGAAATTGAAGTAGAGTAACCAAACAACCCATGGGAAATATATGCCAAGGAATTCTAACTTCCTAGAGGGTGAACAAACACTTTACCTTAGGAATTTAATACCTGGGATATTTTATTTCCCACGGTGATTTAATTTCCATGTCATCCAAATGGGCACTAAGGAGCTTTCTAGGTACTTGCATTTAGTTTCTTTTTTGGGACTCTGTAAAGTATAAATTTTTATTTGATACAACAAACCTTTCAAGTTTTGTTCTTGAAAGTCCACTTTCTGATATTGCAATTCAATGAAATTGATCGTCGTCTACAGTTGGTGTGAAGTGAAGCATACCACCGTATTGGCTTATGTTAAGGATAATTAATTGTGGGTGTTCAATAGTTTTGGTGTACTTCGATGGAGACTAAGGGGGCGTTTGGTTCACATTTTGGAATGGAAACGGATTGGAAACAAGAATGGAAAGGGAGTGGATTCAAGTTTCATTCTTTTAAAATGTTGTTTGGTTAAATATATGAATGGAATGACTCCATAAGTAAGGGCAAAATGGATAATTTCTCCTCCAATCAAAGCAACCACCATCACCTCAACTATTCTCCCTCCTCCCTAAATCACCAGCGTTGACCACCTCGCCGCCGCCGTTGACCACCACCAAACATGACCATCCTAATCACTACCACCACCATTCTAACCATATTTGGATAATTAACATCACTATGTAATTAATTTTTCCAATTTCTATTCAATGAATCGTAGATCTAGAGATTTAAATTTGATTTTTCGTTTTTTTTAAAAAAAAAACGTATTAGATGTGAGCGGGGGCGGCGGCGGTGGGTCCGGCGTGTCGCCGGCAAGGTCGCCGGTCGACCGGTGGAATCTCCGGCGACAGTGGTGGTGGGGCGTGAATCGCCGGCGGTGGTGCGGGGTGGTTGGTGTGTGGGAGGAGTGAGAGAAGGGGGAAGGAGGAGAGAGAAAATTATAAAAAAGGGGGATTCAAATTGTTACTTTACATTTTAGGTGGGTTTCATTTTGAGGGATTGGAAAGGGAGTGAGAAAGGATTTGAAAACAAAAAATATGAAACCAAACACAAGGTAACGGATTGGTTACCGAATCCGTTTCCAATCCCCCCAAAAATCATGAACCAAACACCCCCTTGCATAATGGTGAGATTATATCTTTCCTAGATTTTTGATCTGGCGGGTATTTTATTTTGCTTATTTCTCTAGGTATGGAATCAAGGCCACTATGTTATCATAGATAGGTTTAGCAGGCTGATATGATTGGTGTTTTGAAGGCGGTGAAGTTTCAGTCTAGTAGTCACTTTATTGGCTGCTAAGATACCACCAGAGAGATCACTTGAAATGCACAACCCAAGGGTACCATCAAATGGAGTGTTGGTGGAGCATGTTAGCAAAAGCCAGGGCAGCGGCTACAGAAACTGGTGGCATCTTGAATGGTTTGTGGGGAGAGCTTTCTTCCAAGCTCTCACCCTAAGTGAGTATACAAGACTCTAGCAAGGCGTTGATGCTGAGTTTCTAATAATTTGCCTTTCGCTTTATGGTAAAACAAAAGGAGATTGCGAGGCAGAGCAATAAACCTGTTTTTGATAGTGTTGATAGCATTCTTGACGGAAGGCGCTAAATTTTTTTGACAAGAGCCTCATGATTGGAATATTTACTTATGAATCTGTCTATGTGAAGGAAGAAACTATTACGTCATTGTATTTAGAATCCAATCTAACCATAAACATTAAGTCTAAACTGATCAATATGCCATATTACATCACCTTATTGAGGCATTGGAAGGATATGCTCTGACCATTCTCATGCCAGTGGTCCATGTTCGTTGGCTTGTGGTCTTCTAAGTCTAATTCGTATTCTTCCTCTGGCTTCCAGTTTTAACTGTTGACTGCTGATTAGGTGATGTATGTTAATTGGCTACTGCCTACTACCCTTCTGGTTTCTTAGGGGTGTTTCTGCTTTGTTATAATTGATTTTATGCCTTTATTTTTTTTCCGGCGCAATTGATTTAATGCCTTGCTGCCTCATTTACAACTAAATGTTGTAGAAAATATTAACGTATCTATATGCCACATATTAGGAGGCTGGCATTGATGTACGTCTCTGTGATGTTGGTGCTGCTATACAAGAAGTCATGGAGTCATATGAGGTTGAAATCAATGGAAAAGTCTTTCAAGGTAACTTTGAGCTAACCTTCTTTCTGTCTATATCGTTAAGTTACTCTTTCAGAACTCTGTTTATGCGCTATTATGTTGGCAATCTTCATTTTGTAACAAATGTCTTGTGTGGCATATGTACTTAATGTGAAGATGCATCTGCTAGTGAATGTTTGAGCAGCAGAGGACTGTATCTGGGTGAATGTTTTCTGAATGAAAGTTGTTAAGGAAAGAAATGTTGCTTTTCAAGTCAGTGAACTTGTATTGCTAGTTATTATGTCCAGTTCTTAACTTGTTGTCGAACGAAATGTTGCATTTGATTCTAGTCAGTGAACTTGTATTGCGAATAATTATTTTGAAGTTCACAGCCGTTTCTCTTATGGCACCTCGTCATTTCTTGTCTTTGTTGGTGATTTATTACTTTTCCTTGTGAATGCTAGTTTTATGTAGTAATATGGTGGGATCATCAAAATTCCGTAAACAATGGAATTTTTGCTGCAGGGCCTTGACGGTTCTTTTTATATTCGCCTGTGATGTTTTGTAGGTGCAAAATGTTGTGTCTACATGTTAGCAATCTGTTGCGGGTGAATTCATGTAAATTTCTTAGGGTCATTTCTGAAGTAGTTTAGCTCTATTAGTAATGTGCTGTCCATTGTGCTTGTGATTTATTAGTACTATTCCAGAAGTTTGACCTGGTTGTGAGGGCTTCAGCATATGTCCTTTAGAAATCTAATTTCTTGTTTTACTGGCAGTTAAAAGCATCCGGAATCTTAATGGACACAGCATTGGGCCATACCAGATACATGCTGGAAAATCTGTACCTATTGTGAAGGGTGGCGAGCAGACAAAGATGGAAGAGGGTGAATTTTATGCCATCGAAACTTTTGGTTCAACAGGTAGGGATTCTTGTAGCTACAGCGCCTAGTTGCTAGTGAACAGATGCTATTGGGCTATGGGTAAGTAGGACAACGTTGAACCTGTTTTAATGTTTGCGCGTATACTGCATGCAGGTAAAGGATATGTCAGAGAAGATCTGGAGTGCAGTCATTACATGAAAAACTTTGATGTTGGGCATGTACCACTGCGGTTACCTAGAGCGAAGCAACTTTTGGCCACTATCAATAAAAACTTTTCAACTCTAGCTTTCTGCAGACGATACTTAGATCGTCTTGGGGAGTCTAAATATCTTATGGCACTGAAGAATTTGTGTGACGCTGGCATTGTTCAGGTAATATCCTCTTAATCTTTGATGATATTATGTCATTTTTCACTATTAATGATGCTCAGAGCATCTGGTAAATTGGTAAATATGCCAAATGCTTACCGAAAGACTGGGTCACTGGGATTAAACGAGTCTTCTGAGTAACAACTTCATGACATACTTAGAGAAGCCGCGCTATTGCCTGTGGTAGGCAATTGTCAGGGCAGCTACCACATTTTGACTTCTGGTTGTATGACCTTAGGCATAGATAATTAATGTAGGTGACCTTTCAGGCAAATCCTAAACGTATTTTTGCCCCTTTTTGGGTGGATCATCAATGATTTGGAAAGTCATACAATCTTCTTCCTTTGTTCTGACATTGCCGGCAGTTGCACTTCTTGAGCCCTTTGCCTCTTGTAATTTTTATCGAGATGAGTTGTTAATCCATAGGTTTATAATGGAAGAAGCAAGGCCACACACCGTCTCTTGAGCGGAAGCTTGTACACTTGTTTGAGCGGAAGCTTGTTCACCTGTTTGGCTGAAGCTCATACATTAATCTGACTGGATTTTCCCCAGGCAATTTGCAAATAAACTTTTTCCAATATGGTGTCTATTTTAGATCTGCGCAGGAATTACTTGCAAGTACCGATAAACGTATCAAATTTTAAGTCGGATTATGATTTGAAGGAGTAGATTTGTTTTAGCAGGCAGTGTCTCTGTTATTGCATGATACGGAGTAGTAATTTCAGCAGTTTAAGTTTTCATTTTTAACCACTTTTTTTTTTTGACAGATAGTGAAAAACCTCTTTCAGTGACATGGCAAATTTGTTGTGTTTGAGAAAATTATGATTGTTTTTCATGAACTTTGATTAATATGTTTATGGGTGTTTTTCGTTAGTATATGAAATCAAGATGTGCATACTTAGTAGCTACGAATAGTAATGATATTCTTTACCACTTGCAGCCATACCCGCCTCTATGTGACGTGAAGGGCAGTTATGTCTCTCAGTTTGAGCACACAATCTTACTCCGTCCTACTTGCAAAGAAGTTGTTTCAAGAGGCGACGATTATTGATACTAGAAAAATGTTCAGGTTCAGCTGTTTTATTTCTGATACAGATTTGCAAAGCACTTATTTATAAAGTATGTTTACTACAATTGAGATTATTGTACGATTTTCACCTGTCTTTTATATATTCCCATAATTTTATATTTAGTTCGACATTTGTGGTAAAATGTTCTGCATTTCTTCTTAGACTGATAATCCCGTTGTGACTTAGCTAACTTGAACATCTGAGTAGCCGAACGGAAGGGAAACCTTACTCATTTTATTTCTAGTACTCCGTAAGAAAAGGATTTCCAGTTTTAGATGAAGAATCCATTTCGCAAATCAGTTTTCTTTTTCCTCGTACAAGGAACTCCTAAGGGGGTGTTTGGTTCATGATTTTTGGGGGGATTGGAATCGGATTGGATTACCAATCCGTTACATCGTGTTTGTTTTGATATTTTTTGTTTTCCAATCCTTTCCAACTCTCATTCCAATCCCTCAAAATGAATCCCACCAAAACCCAAAGGTTACAAAATTGAATCCCCCTAATCAATTTCTCTCTCCTCCCTTCCTCTCTCTCTCCTCCCACACAACCACCCCACTCCTCACCGGACCACCGCGAGCCCCGCCGGAGATACACCCTCCGCCACCCCTTTCTCCGGCGACACCACCCTCCGGCCGCCCTTGATCCGGCGACTTCACCGGCGTCGTCGCCGGCCTCCAATCCCACCACCACACGTGTCTTTTCTTACTTTCTCTCTCTTCTCCCTTCTTCCTAACTTCTCCTCTCTTCCACTTCTAACTCCCGACGAAGCCGCCTTTTCAGCCAACCCAACCCCAAACGCCCCACCTCCCCCCATCTCCCACCATCACCTATCGGAATTTTAAAAAAAAAAAACGAAAAACAATTTTGATTTTTCTAGATCTACGAATAATGGAGTAATAATTAGGAAAACTAATTACATAAACATCTTAATTATCTTGTTAGGGTTGAAATGGTGGTGGTGACGGTCGGAAATGTCGTAGTTGGTGGTGGTCAACGGCGGTGGTTGGTGGTCAAGGGTGGCTACAAGTGGAGAGAGAGAAAGATGAGGGAAATGTGTGAAAAACCTAATAAAAATATAAATTTACAGTTGTACCCCTTAATTGTGGATTGACTCCTTTATGATATTGATCCAAACAAGTTTTAAAAAGAATGAAACTTGAATCCATTCCACTCCTTTTCCGTTTCCATTCCGTTTCCATTCCGCTTAGGTGAACCAAACGCCCCCTAAAAGTGTTTTAAAGCTTTCATAAAAGGTAAAAAGGCTAATTTGGTTCCTTTTTTTCGAGTTGGCCTCACCTTTTATTGGTTTGTAAAACAATCAGTAAACCAATTCTTATTCGGAATTGCTTACTCTTCCTGAAACCAGTCAGAATCCCAATTGGAGGAGTATTTTTAGTTTAAGCTCCTCATCGCAGCACCTTCCCTGTATATATAAATAGGAGCTACGTACCAAAGTTACTTGGCAGCTACAGCATTCTTATTTGTTAGCATTAGTAAGCCAAGACTAATTGAAGATGTTTGGAGGTGTGACGATTACAGAGCTGGGTTCCAGCCTAGCAGGATTAATGTTCATCGTCGCGAGCATACAGCAATTTTGCCCAAACATGGTCCATGATCTTGTTAGACGACTCCTTGAAGGTATTGCCAGCTTGTTCCGATCCAAGAAAATTCACATAACCTTCTATGCATTCGACGGGTATTACAGAACTAGTGATGCATACCTTGCTGTGGAAGCTTACGTGGGAGCGCTTTGCATGAACAATCTTAGCAAGAAGGCATGGCGGCTCAAGGCAAACAAAGCTGACAAAAGATCATTCTCGGAGAAGTCTCTGTATTTCCTCGTCCAAGACTTTGAGGAGATCAATGACGAGTTTGAAGGCGCCCAGTTCAGTTGGCTTGCAGGGAAACTTCTCCCCGACAATAAAGTCATCTCTTACACTCCTTGGAGCGAGGAAAGGAGGTACTTTGAAGTAAGTTGCAAGTCCAAGTACCGCAACTTAATAACGGGAAAGTACTTAGACTATGTGATTGAGGAAGGGGAAAGGATCCTTCGGAAGAGGAGGACCAAGATGTTGTACACCAATAACCCGAGTGAGGAGTGGGACAACTACGACAAGGGCATCTGGCGTAAATATGTGTTTGAGCATCCTGCTACTTTCGACAACTTAGCTATGGACCCGGCTGTTAAGGAGGATATTATTGAAGACCTTATATCCTTCACTGAGGCCAAGGACTATTATGTTAGCATCGGAAGGGCCTGGAAGCGCGGGTACCTTCTTTATGGCCCTCCGGGAACTGGGAAAACAACCATGGTTGCGTGTATGGCTAATTTGTTGGGCTATGATGTTTATGACCTTGAACTCACAGTGATTCAGAACAACAGTGAGCTCAGGAATTTGCTTATCAGTACTAGTGGAAAGTCCATTATTTTGATAGAAGATATTGACTGCACTCTCCCCATTACTGGCAAGAGGAAGACAGGCCGCACCAAAGGGTCAGATGATTCTGATTCTGATTCTGATTCTGACTCCGATTCTGGTTCTGATTCTGATAGTGGTAACACCACCAACGATAACGGAAAAAGGAAAAAGAGTGATAAGAAGAAGAGCAAGGTCACCCTTTCTGGATTGCTCAACACCATCGACGGCCTGTGGTCACCCTGCTCACAAGAGAGGATCATTGTGTTCACTACTAATCATATCGACAAGCTTGATCCAGCATTGATCAGGGCTGGACGCATGGATAAGCATATAGAGATGTCCTACTGTACTTTTGAGGCATTCAAGATTTTTGCTAAGAAATACCTGAACGTCGAGAGTCACCCTTTGTTTCCTAGGATTCACGACTTACTGTCTCAAATCAATATCTGTCCCTCTGATGTTGCCGAGAATCTATTGCCAAAAAGCGGGAATGCAAACCCAGAGAAGCGATTGGAATCACTCATACGGGCTATAGAAGCCAAGGCCAAGGGATAATTATGATGCATTGATGCGCGCTACAGGCAACACTCGCGGGGAAAAAAATAGGACATACATCATTCATAGAAACCGCAATGCACTCGAGATTTTCTATGAGAAATGTAAACAGTACGAGTCGACCTCTCTTCATCTTAACAAAATAGGCACTCCATATTTGGTTATGTAGGATGAAACCACAAATTTGTAACTAAGTGCACTAAAGTGGATTGTTATATCCACCTTTAACTTTGAATTGTTTTGAACAATTTTTTACAAGTGTCTATGTTGAACGAGAGGGTTGTTACTCTTAGCTGATTTAGAGGCACTTTGCTATAGTTAAATTTACAAAAGATACTAATCTAAACCCGATATCACACACTAATTTTAATATTATCGGTTGTCACAAATGCATTTATTCGTCCAAAAACGAGGACGATTTGTCAGAAAAGCAGGGCAGGCATTCCACATTCGAGCTTCATCTCATGGATTCACGGTTATAGTAAAGATACAACCCGATCCACTTGTTCTAGCTGAGGTCTGAAACAGTAACCTTTTCGGCACCAGTACCACACTTCTTGGAACTGGTATTAGTTGCTTGAACAATTTACTAGCACGTTTTAAATTAATTTCAATAACAAGAAAGATTACGATTTTTAGTTTAGAAGAATAATATCCAAATCCAATTTAAACAAGGAATTTTTGAGTTTTGCTAGCTTCTCTACCTACAACCAGTCATAGTCGGCATTTTCTTCATAATGGTTTGTTTCTTAAACTAAAACAATCAATCAATATATATATATAAAAGAGGCTTTTGACAAATGCATACAGCGCTCTATAAATCAAGAAATTTCCACAACGCACCAGAAATGAAGAAATGCACACAGAGAGTCCAATATTTGTAAAACTCTCACATAAAGTTATCTATATGAAACATGTATAATTTTTTATAACTTGGGTTACGCATATCAGAAAATTATGATACATGTATCAATAAATTCGCGTCGAAATGTATTTCAATATAAGATCCATTTACATATGTTTTTGAAAAGTTACGTGGAAAGTTTTTTGACGAATGCATACGACGCATCTATAAATCAAGAAATTCTCACAACGCATTAGAAATGGAGAAATGCACAGAAAGAGTCCAATTATCACAAAACTCTCACATAAAGTTATCTACATGAAACATGCATAATTTGTTATAACTTGGGATACGTATATCAGAAAATTATGATACATGTATCAATAAATTTGTGTCGAAATGCACTTCAATATAAGATCCATTCACACATATTTTTGAAAAGTTTAGTGACATATGAATTTAGTTGAAATATATTAACAAGTTCAATATTTTACTGAAAAATGTTTTAACAAAAAATGTTTTTGACAAATGCATAAGGCACGTCTATAAATTAAGAAATTCCCACAACACACTAGAATGAAAAAAATGCACCAGAGAGAGTCCATTATTTGTTAAACTTTAACATAAAGTTAATTACATGAAACATAATATGATCTATTATAACTTGGGCTACGTATAATAGAATATTATGATACTTATATCATCAAGTTCATGTCGAAATGTATTTCAGTAGAAGATACATTCACACACTTTTTTTTTGAAAAATTAAGTATGGATTTCGGTGAGATTTATCGTCAAGATTGATACTTTTTAAAAAAAAATGCATAAAACAATTAAAAACAAAATATTATGTAAAGATAAAGTAATACTCCGTAAGCGATTTACCGAGATGAGTAGACATCTTAACTAGCAAAAATTTAATTAGTTAATATAATTTAGTATTTTTGGTCGAACCACACCTATTTAAAGTAAAATTTGGTCATATCACACCTAATATAATCATTTTTAGTCCAATCACACCTAATATGATCTTTTTTTTTTGTTGGACTACACCATATACCAGCTTCCGCCCTTATTTGTGCCCCATACCCATCCAATGCTGCCTCTTGCAGTTGTAAATCGGAGTGAATACGGGAGACAATAAAAATAAGGCTAATACTACAACTTTTATTTAAAAGATAAGAAAATGATCATTACATACGTCTAAAGATATAATATCCTAGCCGTGCAACGCACGGGTTTAAAACTAGTATATATATATAAAAGAGGCTTTTGACAAATGCATACAGCGCTCTATAAATCAAGAAATTCCCACAACGCACTAAAAATGAAGAAATGCACACAGAGAGTCCAATATTTGTAAAACTCTCACATAAAGTTATCTACATGAAACATGTATAATTTGTTATAACTTGGGCTACGTATGTCAGAAAATTATGATACACGTATCAATAAATTCGTGTCGAAATATACTTCAATATAAGATCCATTTTCATATGTTTTTGAAAAGTTACGTGGAAGATTTTTTGACGAATGCATACGGTGCATCTATAAATCAAAAAATTCTCACAACGCATCAAAACTGAAAAAATGCACACAGAGAGTCCAATTATTGTAAAACTCTCACATAAAATTATCTACGTGAAACATGTGTAATTTGTTATAACTTGCGCTACGTATACTAGAATATTACAATACATGTATCATTAAATTCGAGTCGAAATGTACTTCAATATAAGATCCATTCACACATATTTTTGAAAATTTTAGTGAAGTATGAATTTGGTTGAGATATATTGACAAGTTTAATACTTTAATGAAAAATGTTTTAACAAAAAATGTTTTTGACAAATGCATAAGGCGCGTCTATAAATTAAGAAATTCCTACAGCACAGTAGGAATGAAAAAAATGCACCAGAGAGAGACCAATATTTAATTTGTTAAACTTTAACATAAATTAATTACATGAAACATAATATTATCTATTATAACTTAGGCTACGTATATGAGAATATTATGATACATAATTACATATTATTATGTTTTGACAATGCATACGGCGCTCTATAAATCAAGAAATTCCCACAACGCACTAGAAATGAAGAAATGCACAGAGAGAGTCCAATATTTTTAAAACTCTCACACAAAGTTATCTAAATGAAACATATATAATTTGTCATAACTTGGGCTACGTATATCAGAATATTACGGTACATGTATCAATAAAATCTGAAAGTTATTTAGCCCCTAATTAGACTCCTCTAATTAGTACTTAATTACCCCTAATTAAGTTTAGCTAGGATCTTTTGTTGCATGCAAGATTAAAGCATAAATAAGGTAATAAAACATATTTTTTATACCTTAATCAAGAGGAATTTAGACCTTCCTTCAAATGAAGGATCTTGAGCTGCTAATTTATGGGGATCCTCCTCCTTAGTCTTGAGTTTCCAAGTTAGGAAACCTCCTCTCTTGATCCACCAAAGAAGCTCTCCAAAAATCTCACTAAAAGACTAGTTTTTATGAGATTTTAACCCTAAAACCAAAATAAAATTAGCTAACACTTTAGCTAATGTTATTCTAGGTTTAGTAAAGTGTTTTGATCAAGTTTTTATTGACATGCAATGAAGAAAACTTGATCTAGAAGGTGTTTGAAGTTGGCTGATTTTTAGAGAAAAAGAAGGGTTTTCTCTCAAATCCTCTCTCTAAAACTTGTTGTATTTGTGAAAAATGATGTAAGTAATGTGTTTTGACCACAAAACACATTATATATAGTGGTGGTGGCAAAATGACCATTTTGCCCTTACTAAATATACCCCTTAACATCTTATGTTACATTTTGGGTATAATTTGTACACTTATTTCTTTAAGTGTTAGTTAATTATTATATCTCTATATAATAATTACTAATTACATCATTTTAAGCTAAAATTACAACTCTTTGTAATTTAAATAGCTAATTGTCAATTTTGACAATTTACACAAAAACTATAATTTATTCGACTTGAGTTCAGAACTCTTAAAACACTATCCGACATAATCAGTTAACTCTTTAACTGATACATTAGGGTTTATATTATATTGTATTAAATACAAATATAATATCTTCTGGAGAAACTATCTTTATTAGTGTGACCGGGAGGGATCAGTTGATTACCGCCGTCAAAACGACAATAACGTCAAACTCTAGCCAGCCAAGCGTTATCGATTTACGTTAATCAACTGACTTAGTATTTATAATATATCCCAGGTTTATTCCTAATTAGATTTAATTAGTCAACGCATTATTGTCGGAGGACACCTACTCCAACAATCTCCCACTTGTCCGAGACAAGTCATGCGTTACCGATTCTCTTGTCCGTTATATCTCCCACTCAATGCGAAGTATCTTTCAGGTCGAACTTGCATTGGATCTTTATCAAAAGTGGTTTTCTCGATCTGGATTATGACTGTCTGACCGGAATATCTATCATAGATCTCTTCCGAGCGTGGCCACGCATTTCCAGTCACAATTCCTCGAGTGGCCCAAAGATATTATACCCTGACGTGGGTGGACGATCCCTTCTTGAATTATCTTCTTCGTTTCATACAGTCGGTAATGACCCAATAGATGTTCTTTTAGCCTCCTTTTACGGCACGACTTAGGACATAAATCAAAGTCACCACCTGCTGTATAAACTTGGACAAATAATCTCAGGTCAAAAGAATCGACTAATAGGAATAATATAGATTACCTTGCCACGACCAGGCACAAAGGTTCTATAATTGGTCAAATGTCTGACAAGGTGTCTTCTACAGCCTGTCTATGTAATCGGTATTCATCTCTATGAATCCATGACTATTGAACTAGTCATCAACCGACTTACAATCTAGTCAATTGAGACGTCACCTCATTTTATGACTAGAGACAGAATACACTGTTGATCCTGATCACTTAATAGGGTTCAAATCGTCTCCACGACCTATTAGGAATCAACAGAGCATATATATAATTCAGCATTTTATTAAAACTGAATTAATAAAAGAGTTCAATAAAACTTAAAACGATGAATTTAATTATCATATATGTAAAAGGTAATACACTTATTAACTATTACAACATATAATCTAACACATGTCAGGCATACGCCTCAAACCCATCGAGGCAATATGACCATTGTGTTTAGCCTGTGATAATGGTTTGGTTAAAGGATCAGCGATATTATCGTCTGTCCTAACCTTACAAATCGATATATCTTCTCGTTCCACAAAGTCTCGAATTACATGGAACTTCCTGAGTACATGTCTAGATTTGTTACTAGATTTAGGCTCTTTAACCTGAACTATTGCTCCACTATTGTCGCAATAGACTGGAATAGGATCCGCTGCTGTAGGGACTACATTTAATCCTTCCAGGAACTGCCGGATCCAAACTGCCTCTTTTGCAGCTTCTGACGCCGCAAGATACTCAGCCTCCGTTGTAGAATCCGCAGTCACCGATTGCTTGGTGCTCTTCCAGCATATAGCTCCACCATTCAGTATGAAAACATATCCTGATTGAGATTTTGAATCATCTCGGTCTGTTTGGAAACTAGCATCCGCATAACCCTTTACACGAAGCTCAGAATCCCCTCCATAAACTAAGAACGTGTCCTTAGTCCTTCTTAGGTATTTAAGGACGTTCTTAACGGCTATCCAGTGGCTCTCGCCTGGATTGGCTTGGTAACGACTTGTCATACTCAAAGCATATGACACGTCTGGACGCGTACACATCATAGCATACATGATCGAACCGATTGCGGAAGCGTAAGGTTTCGATTTCATGCGTTCAATATCCTCAGGTTCAGTTGGACATTGAGATTTACTCAAAGTTATCCCACTTCCCAGAGGTAAAAAGCCTCTTTTAGAGTCTTTCATATTGAACCTGTCAAGAATCTTATCAATATAAGTTTCTTGACTTAACGCTAGTATTCTTTTTGATCTATCTCTGTAAATCCGAATACCTAGGATGCGTTGCGCTTCTCCTAAATCCTTCATCTGGAAATGTTTCCCGAGCCAGTCCTTAACGGAGTTAAGCATGGGGATATCATTCCCGATGAGTAATATGTCATCTACATATAGGATTAGGAGAGTTACTTTACTCCCACTAAATTTCATGTATAAACAAGGTTCCTCGACACTTCGAGTGAAACCATTTTGTTTAATCACATGGTTGAACCGATGGTTCCAACTCCGAGATGCTTGCTTAAGACCATAAATGGATCTCTTAAGTTTGCAAACTTTCTTAGGATTGTTTGGATCAATAAAACCCTCAGGTTGTGTCATATACACTTCCTCTTCCAAAAACCCATTTAGGAAGGCGGTTTTAACGTCCATCTGCCATATCTCATAATCATGAAAAGCAGCAATCGCTAAGATTATCCGAATAGATCTAAGCATTGCAACTGGCGCAAAGGTCTCGTCATAGTTTAAACCATGAACTTGTGTGAAACCTTTAGCTACCAATCGAGCTTTGAAAATATCTTGATTTCCATCCATGCCGGTCTTGATCTTAAAGATCCATTTGCACTGAAGAACCTTGGTTCCTTCAGGCAAGTTAACCAAGTCCCATACTTGATTCTCGTACATGGAATCTATCTCGGATTTCATTGCCTCCAGCCATTTAGCAGAATTCGGTCCAGTCATGGCTGCTCTGTAGGTTGCAGGCTCATTGCTTTCTAGAAGCAAAAAGTGATCACCACCATCCTCGATCACACCTAGGTATCGATCTGGTGGGTGGCTTGATCTGCCTGACCTTCTAGGAGTGGAAAATGGAACCACAGAGTTAGACGATTCAGGAATGTCTTCTGGCAAAACATCCTGAGCCTCATTATGCATTTGTGGCTCCTGAACTTCACTAAGTTCAAATTTTCTCCCACTCTGTCTTTTAGAAATAAATTCCTTTTCTAAAAAGACAGCATCTCGAGACACAAAAACTTTGTTCTCTAGACGATTGTAGAAGTAATATCCTCGAGTATGTACAGGATAACCTACAAAGAGACATTTATCAGATCTTTGTGCAAGCTTATTGTCAGTCTTATTTTTGACATATGCTTCACAACCCCAGATCTTGATAAATGAGAGGTTCGGAACTTTTCCTCTCCATAACTCATATGGAGTTTTCGGAGCTGATTTAGTCGGGCATCTATTGAGTGTGAAAATGGCAGTTTGGAGAGCAAAACCCCAGAATGAATCAGGAAGCTCAGTCTGACTCATCATTGATCTAACCATATCCAACAGGGTACGGTTTCTTCTTTCGGCTACACCATTTAATTGTGGTGTACCAGGAGGTGTAAGCTGTGATATGATTCCACAGTCTTTCAGATGAATATCAAAGTCATTAGTGAGATATTCACCTCCCCGATCTGATCGTAAGGCCTTGATCTTCTTTCCTAATTGGTTTTCTACTTCCTTTTGAAATTCTATAAATTTCTCAAGTACCTCACTTTTATATTTAATTAGGTAGATGTAGCCATATCTACTAAAAT
This sequence comes from Spergularia bocconei, assembly GCA_963457585.1. Taxonomy (NCBI): domain Eukaryota; kingdom Viridiplantae; phylum Streptophyta; class Magnoliopsida; order Caryophyllales; family Caryophyllaceae; genus Spergularia; species Spergularia bocconei. The sequence goes on along the minus strand of OY734946.1, from coordinate 14,757,852 downwards.
CATCTGTAAAAGTGACAAAGTAGTCATAACCTCCTCTAGCAGTGATTGTCATTGGACCGCAAACATCTGTATGAATGAGGGCCAATAAATCACTGGCTCGTACTCCTTTTCCTGAAAAAGGTGCTCGAGTCATCTTGCCTATAAGACAAGATTCGCATGTTCCATATGATCCAAAATCAAATGGTTTGAGAACTCCATTGGCTACGAGTCTCTCAATGCGTTTTTCGTTTATATGCCCTAAACGACAATGCCAAAGGTAGGATTGATCGGGATCTCCTATTTTGAGCTTTTTATTTGTTACATGATAGACCTCATTTGTCAAATCTAAAATGTAAATACCGTTTATAGATTTGGTTGTTCCGTACACCATATCATTAAACGAGAAGGTACAACTGTTGTTTCGTATTGAAAATTCAAAACCTTCAGCGTCTAAAACAGAAACCGAAATTATATTCTTACTTAGAGTTGGTACAAAATAGCAGTTATTTAGATACAACTCTAGCCCTGAGGCCAGTGACAGAATATACGTTCCTACTGATACGGCGGCTACTTTAGCTCCATTCCCGACACGGAGGTCAACTTCACCTTTTGCCAGCCGACGTGCCTTCGTCAGCCCCTGCAAGTGATTACAAAGGTGAGATCCACATCCAGTGTCCAATACCCAGGACGTGGTACTTGCATAATTAATGTCTATCATATATATACCTGGTTTTGACTTCTTCTCCTCCAGGTACTGTGGGCAATTTCGCTTCCAATGGCCGAAATTTCCACAATGGAAGCATTTTTGTTCAGGAGTCGCGCCTCTCTTAGCAATAGAATTGTTGCCCGAAGCAACTTTTCCTTTTCCTTTGCCTCGCGCGGGTTTCTTACCCTTCCCCGCACCCTTCTTGAACTTCCCTTTTTGTTTTACCGCCATGGATAAAACATCTTTATTCGCGCTCCCACTTGACACCAAATCCCTCTCATGTTGTACAAGCATGGCATGCAATTCATGAAGATTTTTCTTTAAATCATTCATGTTGTAATTCGTCCTAAAAGGATCGAATGTTGCAGGCAAAGAATTAAGCAGACGGTATACCGCAAAATCTTCAGAAATTGGGCATCCTAACTTCTCAAGAGTTTCAACATTCTCAATAAATTTGAGAATATGAGGACCAACTGGTTGGCCCTTTGAGAGCTTAGTCTCAAAGAAACTCGAAGCTGCTTCGTATTGAAGTATTCGCGGCTTTTGCGAGAAACTAGTCGTAAGCCGAGCGAATATTTGATACGCACTGAAATCAATCATGCGTTTCTGTAAACGCGGGTGCATAGCAAAAATCAATACATTCTTAATCTGGTCAGATTCATGCTTGTACTCTTCATACATTTGTATCATATCAGGGGTGGCATCGGGACCTGGAGCGGGAATTGGGGGTTCGTATAGAAAACGTTGTTTTCTATCAGATTGAAGGGCTAATCGCAGGTTTAACTCCCAATCAGTAAAATTGCTTCCATCCTCCTTTAGTTCATTCTTTTCCATAAAATTACGAAGCCAGGAGTCTTTGGATATTACTGAATTGGACATTTGAGCCATTTTTGACTTTAAACTACAACGTGGGAAAAACAATCGATTAAATTCATCGTCAAATTCACATTAAAATAATTATTTGTGAATTTAGGCATTTATATAATGATCTCTCTAAATTATATAAACGATTCCGAGATCCGATCTTATATAAATCTAGGCACGCGGAGGGCGATACATCCTAAATTTATGTAATTTCGGTGAACCAACTCATGATTGATTCTACACTTAGAACTCTCGGTTGATCGATTTCAACTAAATCAATCCTTTAGTCCCGGATTGCAAGACTTGTATTGCAAATCACGTCAAGATTAAACCAAAATTCACTCGTAATAACTCTTTATTAACCTACTCCCCAAGGTAAAAAGGAAACACCCCGCTAGGGCGAGCGTGCCCCTAATGAACAAGGGTTGCATAGGTATGAATTGTGGAAGGACTAAATCTCGATTTTAAAATTTTTTGTGAGAGATCTTGTCATATTTTATCTATCGCTTTTAAGTGAACTAAATCTAGCGAGTCGTGGATAATGGATATGACAATGTGGGATTTGCGTTTGGTTATAATTGTGCAGAAATTAAACCAAGCATGCATCAAATAAATCCAAGTCCTAGTATGGCCATAAGACTAGAACCTAATAAAAGCAATTAAACCTAAACTAGGCTTCAAAAGCTTCAAAGGCTCCGTCTTCAATTCGATCTCGAGTCACCAACTATTGGCTCCGTGAAAAGCGCCGGTCTTCAATATAAACAAATGTACATATGGACTATCCTATTATACATTTTTGAAAAATAAGGAAATTAAATATTATTACAAACCGGCGATACGAGATCGCAATTATTACAAATGAATCGGATACCGTCCTTACATTTCGGTACAGTACCGATACTATAGTACTCTATGGCCATACTATACTTAGAATCATGCAAATAAGACCGAAAATCAGATTTTCAACTTTACAGTACAAGCAACCCGGTAAATTTAGGAATTTCCGATTCTAACTTATTAGAATCAATAATCAACACTTAAAACACCTTTTAAGTTTAAACTAACCACCAACAAATTAGTTTTTCAATATTTAGTCTCCACTAAAATTGAATTAATTAGTTTAATTTGATTGTATTTGCTAACTATTTGTCCAAAAAACACATAATAAACCCGAAAATATCTAAATAAATCATAACTAATTATGAAAAAAAATTTAGAAATTATTTCATTATGTGATTTAAGCTCACAACCAGTAGCTTATTAAGGACAAAATATGCAAAATTATTTTGGTCATTTTCTCTTAAGAAATCAATTTTCCACCATTTATATTATTACTAATTAATAACAAATGGCCAATTAAAATTATGAAATAATTTCTGGAAATTATACTCATTATAATTCTGGAAAAATTATAAATTTCTTAAATTACAAAAATCAACATGCATGTTAATCTAATTACCAATTAATTAGAAAATAGCATAAATCTTGTAAAAACAACCAAAAATAAGCAAAAAATAGCAAATAAATTCCTAAAATACCATAATTTCGGTTGGAGCATCCACATGCCCAAAACATCACATGCAACTTTAGTTTATATGATAAAACCAATTTTTATCATTAAAAATTAATTAAGTTACCAATTAACCTAATTAAAGCTTAAAATTAACATGCAACTTAAACCGATGCTCTGATACCACATGAAAGTTATTTAGCCCCTAATTAGACTCCTCTAATTAGTACTTAATTACCCCTAATTAAGTTTAGCTAGGATCTTTTGTTGCATGCAAGATTAAAGCATAAATAAGGTAATAAAACATATTTTTTATACCTTAATCAAGAGGAATTTAGACCTTCCTTCAAATGAAGGATCTTGAGCTGCTAATTTATGGGGATCCTCCTCCTTAGTCTTGAGTTTCCAAGTTAGGAAACCTCCTCTCTTGATCCACCAAAGAAGCTCTCCAAAAATCTCACTAAAAGACTAGTTTTTATGAGATTTTAACCCTAAAACCAAAATAAAATTAGCTAACACTTTAGCTAATGTTATTCTAGGTTTAGTAAAGTGTTTTGATCAAGTTTTTATTGACATGCAATGAAGAAAACTTGATCTAGAAGGTGTTTGAAGTTGGCTGATTTTTAGAGAAAAAGAAGGGTTTTCTCTCAAATCCTCTCTCTAAAACTTGTTGTATTTGTGAAAAATGATGTAAGTAATGTGTTTTGACCACAAAACACATTATATATAGTGGTGGTGGCAAAATGACCATTTTGCCCTTACTAAATATACCCCTTAACATCTTATGTTACATTTTGGGTATAATTTGTACACTTATTTCTTTAAGTGTTAGTTAATTATTATATCTCTATATAATAATTACTAATTACATCATTTTAAGCTAAAATTACAACTCTTTGTAATTTAAATAGCTAATTGTCAATTTTGACAATTTACACAAAAACTATAATTTATTCGACTTGAGTTCAGAACTCTTAAAACACTATCCGACATAATCAGTTAACTCTTTAACTGATACATTAGGGTTTATATTATATTGTATTAAATACAAATATAATATCTTCTGGAGAAACTATCTTTATTAGTGTGACCGGGAGGGATCAGTTGATTACCGCCGTCAAAACGACAATAACGTCAAACTCTAGCCAGCCAAGCGTTATCGATTTACGTTAATCAACTGACTTAGTATTTATAATATATCCCAGGTTTATTCCTAATTAGATTTAATTAGTCAACGCATTATTGTCGGAGGACACCTACTCCAACAAAATCGTGTCGAAATGCACTTTAATATAAGATCCATTTACATGTGTTTTTGAAAAGTTACGTGGAAAGTTTTTTTACAAATGTATACGGCGCGTCTATAAATCAAAAAATTACCACAACGCATTAGAAATAGAGAAATGCACAGAAGAGTCCAATTATCACAAAACTCTCACATAAAGTTACCTACACGAAATATGTATAATCAATATATATATATAAAAGAGGCTTTTGACAAATGCATACGGCGCTCTATAAATCAAGAAATTCCCACAACGCACTAGAAATGAAGAAATGCATAGAGAGAGTCCAATATTATTAAAACTCTCACATAAAGTTATCTAAATCAAAAATATATAATTTGTCATAACTTGGGCTACGTATATCAGAATATTACGGTACATGTATCAATAAAATCGTGTCGAAATGCCCTTCAATATAAGATCCATTTACACATATTTTTGAAGAGTTAAAGAGGCTTTTGACAAATGCATACGACGCGTCTAGAAATGTAAAAATTACCACAATACACCGTAGAGAAATAGTATATCAGAATATTACGGTACATGTATCAATAAAATCGTGTCGAAATGCACTTCAATATAAGATCCATTTACACATATTTTTGAAGAGTTAAGAGGCTTTTGACAAATGCATACGGCGCGTCTAGAAATGTAAAAAATTACCACAATACACCGTAGAGAAATAGAATTTTCTCATAATTTTGGGAAAGATAATGTTTAGATAATTGTGAATTTTGTTTAAAATATTTTGTACGGATAGAGTCCAATCTTTATAAAATGCTCATATAAATCCATCTACATGAAACACAATATACTAAGTTTTAACTGAGCAACGTATATCAGAAAATTACAATACATGTATCATTAAATTCGTCTCAAAATGTATTTCAATATAAGATCCATTTACACATATTTATGAAAAACACATGATTTGATTGAGATATATCGATTCATATGCATTAGTTGTCTGGGGAAAAGTGGAGAATTAAAACATAAAGTGACATAAGTGATGTAGGGAGATAAGGAAACATCACAAGTAACATACATTCAATCCGTATTATCATAATTCATTTAACTTGAGATAAACTAATTAATAAATAAGCATATGACAAAGTGTCCTGCGCACGGGTTTTCCAACATAAGGATTTTGGGGAGTATGTCCACATTTGTTCGATCACACAAAAAAGAAAGAAATGATTGTTGATTCGATATAACATTTTAACCGTGCAACGCACGGGTTTAAACCTAGTTTGTTTTAACTTGGGCTACGTATATCAGAAAATTATGATACATGTATCAATAAATTCGTTCCCTCAAAATAAAGAAGTTCTACACTTATTCTGTTACTTAGGCATTCACAGTTAACGGGCATGCAGAAACAGGTAAAGTCTATTAAATTTATCAAAACTGAAAAACTATAATTTCAAAACTATAAACTAACTTAATAAACATAATTTTGGATGAGAATTGACTCTTAATTATCATACAGCTTAGCTTCATCGATCGAGCATGACATTGATGGGCTATCTACCATTTGATCGGAATTGCAACTTCTGATGATGATCTTGACTTTAATTAACAAAGGTTCGACCATTCTATGACAAGTTCAGCTTCTTAAATGTATGTCCACTTTTGAACCAAAACCGACCTAATCCCTGCAATACAATGTCTTAGTCATTAGTCTCGTTAATAGTGACGATCCGTTATACATACTATTACGACTTACATATTATGGGAGACGATGGGTGTATAAGTAAACGATTAGGGTGTACGAATATTGACTGTTCTTCCAATAATACATCAATTCAATAAGAGACAGATTGAAAATTGGATAATCAATCGGTTGTGCCCGGTCTTTAAACTGTCGGCCGGTCTCCCATGCATATATGTATTAGTGTAAGTACTAGGATACTTCAATATAAGATCCATTTTCATATATTTTTGAAAAGTTACGTGGAAGGTTTTTTGACGAATGCATACGGCGCGTGTATAAGTCAAAAAAATTTCACAACGCATTAGAAATGAAAAAATGCACACCGAGAGTCCAATTATTGTATGGATAGACAAATGTATACGGCGCGTCTATAAATTAAGAAATTCTCACAACGCACTAGAAATGAAGAAATACAAAGAAAGAGTCCAATATTTGCAAAACTCTCACAGAAAGTTATCTAGATGAAACATGTATAATTTGTTATAACTTAAATTAATTTGTTATAATTTGTTATAACTTAAATTATGATACATATATCAATAAATTCGTGTCGAATATATTTCAATATAAGATACATTTTCATATGTTTTTGAAAAGTTACGTGGAAGGTTTTTTGACGAATGCATACGGCCCGTCTATGAATCAAGAAATTTTCACAACGCATTAGAAATGAAAAAAAGCACACAGAGAGTCCAATTATTGTAAAATTCTCCCATAAAGTAATCTACGTGAAACATATATAATTTGTTATAACTTGGGCTACGTATACCAGAATATTACGATACATGTATCACTAAATTCGAGTCGAAATGTACTTTAATATAAGATCCATTCACACATAGTTTTGAAAAGTTTAGTGACATATGAATTTGGTTGAAATATATTGACAAGTTTAATACTTTACTGAAAAATGTTTTAACAAAAAATGTTTTTGACAAATGCATAAGGCGCGTCTACAAATTAAGAAATTCCCACAACACACTAAGAATGAAAAAAATGCACAGAGAGAGTCCAATATTTGTTAAACTTTAACATACAGTTACTTACATGAAACATAATCTGATCTATTATAACTTGGGCTACGTATATAAGAATATTATGATACATGTATCATCAAGTTCATGTCGAAATGTATTTCAGTAGAAGATACATTCAAACATTTTTTTTTTTTTGAAAATTAAGTATGGATTTCGGTGAGATTTATCGTTAAGATTGATACTTTTAAAAAAAAAAATGCATAAAAAATTAAAAAAAAAAATATTATGTAAAGATAAAGTAATACTCCGTAAGCGATTTACCGAGATGAGTAGACATCTTAAGTAGAAAATATTTAATTAGTTTATATAATTTAGTAGTTTTGGTCGAACCACACCTATTTAAAGTAAAATTTGGTCATATCACACCTAATATAATCATTTTGTCCAAGCACACCTAATATGATCTTTTTTTTGTTGGATTACACCATATACCAGCGCCCCCCCTTATTTGTGCCCCATACCCATCCAGTGCTGCCTCTTGCAGTTGTAAACCGGAGTACTACGGGAGACAATAAAAATAAGGATATACTACAGTTTTTATTTAAAAGATAAGAAAATGATCATTACATACGTCTAAAGATATAATATCTTAGCCGTGCAACTAGACCTGTAAAACGGGTCGGGCGGGCGAGTTTCGGGTTCGGGTAGACTCGGGTTCGGGTAGATTCGGGTTCGGGTGTATTTCGGGTTAGGGTCAAAACGGGTCGGGTCAAAACAGGTTCGGGTCGGGTTACGGGTTGACCAGCGGGTCAAAATTACATATTCGCGCCTTTTTTATCAGTAAATTTTAATAGGTAAAATATTATTTTATTCTTATTTTCCAAAATTTTTATATATAATATTATATAATAATAATGATTGCATTATATGTATACTTTATATGTCTTAAAAGAAAATTTTAATTAAAATTTTATTAATATTAATTGTTTTATATATTTTTTTTATTATTATAATATTTTTTTACTAAATATGTTTGACCCAACGGGTTGACCCACTCGGGTCGGGTCTTGACCCTGACATTTCGGGTCATTTCGGGTTTCGGGTGCTTTTCGGGTTCGGGTTGAAAAAGTCCGGGTTTTTCGGGTTATTTTCGGGTCGGGTCTCGGGCGGTTTTTCGGGTCGGGTCAGAAACTTACAGGTCTACGTGCAACGCACGGGTTTAAAACTAGTCCTATCCTAATCACAAGTGAATAAGTTGCTGTTAATTAAGTCCAAACTAAAACAGATTGTCTATAAGTTCAACCAACAGGTCAAAGTCACTTAAATTAGTAGTAAGTTAACACGTATGTTATTAACTGTTAGAGCATTAGTCAGGCTAATCAATTAAAGATGTTTGGAGGAGGTGTGACGATTACAGAGCTGGGCTCAAGCCTAGCAGGACTAATGTTCATCGTCGCAAGCATACATCAGTTTTGCCCGAACACGGTCCAATATCTCGTTAGACGAGTCCTAGAAGGTATTGCGGCCTTGTTTATGTCTAAGAGAATTCGCATAACCATCTACGCGTTTGACAACGATTACAAAAGGAGTGAGACGTACCTTGCCGTGGATGCCTACGTCGGTGCGCTTTGTATGAACAATCTTTCCAAGAAAGCATGGAGGCTCAGGGCAAACAAATCTGACAAAAGATCGACCTCGACAAAGTCTCTTGTTTACCTCCTCCAAGACTTTGAGGAGATCAGTGACGAATTTGAAGGCGGCCAGTTTAGTTGGTTTGCAGGGAAGGAGCTTCCTGACAACAAAATCATCTCTTACACGCCATGGAACGAGGAAAGGAGGTACTTTGAGGTAAGCTGCAAGTCCAAATATCGCAGCTTAGTTACGGGCAAGTACTTGGACTACGTGATCGCCGAAGGGAAAAGTATCCTTCGGAAGAGGAGGACCAAGATGTTGTACACCAACAATCCGAGTAAGGACTGGGACGACTACGACAAGGGCATTTGGCGTAAATATGTGTTTGAGCATCCTGCTACCTTCTACAACTTAGCTATGGACCCGGCTGTTAAGGACGATATTATTCAAGACCTTATCTCCTTCACTAAGGCCAAGGACTATTATGTTAATATCGGAAAGGCTTGGAAACGCGGATACCTTCTTTATGGCCCTCCAGGAACCGGGAAAACAACTCTGGTTGCGTGTATGGCTAATTTGTTAGACTACGATGTGTATGACCTCGAACTCACAGTGATTCAGAACAATAGCGAGCTAAGGAATTTGCTCATTAGTACTAGAGGAAAGTCCATTATTTTGATAGAAGACATCGACTGCACTCTCCCTATTACTGGCAAGAGGAAGTCAGGCTGCACCAAAGAGTTGAATGATTCTGATAACCATTCGGATTCTGAATGTCGTACCAGGAAAAGGAAAAAGAGTGATAAGAAGAAGAGTAAGGTTACACTTTCCGGGTTGCTCAACACCATCGACGGTTTGTGGTCACCGTGCTCACAAGAGAGGATTATTGTGTTCACCACTAATCATATTGAAAAGCTTGATCCTGCATTGATTAGGGCTGGACGCATGGATAAGCATATCAACATGTCTTATTGCACTTTTGAGGCGTTTAAGATATTTGCTAAGAATTACCTGAACATTGAGTCTCACCCTTTGTTTCCTAGGATTGAATACTTACTAACTAAAACCAAAATTTGTCCCTCTGATGTGGCCGAGAATCTGTTGCCAAAGAGAAGGAACGAGGACCCTGAAAATAGATTGGAAGCGCTCATACGGGCTATAGAAGCCAAGGGGCGGTCCAAGGGATAAATATGCTACACTTGTGGGAAAATATATCTTGAGCATATATTATTAGCAAATTTAAATTTCTTTCGAGTTATCTCATTTGCGGTTTAGGGGGTTTAAGTAGCATGTTCTTAGCTGGTGTTTTTGTTCGAGTCCTTTTTAGCTATTTGTACAAGTCTGAATTCTATTAGTGTTATACCGTTATTGTTTGTTCATAGTCTCCATCATTCGTGTAATGAGAGATATATGTTTGATGTACATTGATATCCGACAATTTGCCTTATCCGAGAATTCATAGTCTCCATTGTAACGAAAATTACTCAACGTTTGCCTTATCTTCCAAAAATAATCCAACCTTACAACTTGTATAAAAATATCCGACATTTGCCAATGTGTTATTATTATATTCGAGGTTCTCAAGGATGAGAATCTTCGGCAACTGAAAAATTATTGACCTAACTTGTTTTGCCGTTTGGGATAGATTCGGTCTAGAGGAAGAAACTAATAATATCGTAGATGCTCATGGTTATTTTGGTCGATTGATCTTCCAATATGCTAGTTTCAACAATGATTTTTTGCACAACCTTATATAGAAAAACTTTTGTCAAATTATACAAGTAGATAAAATCTATAATAGAAAAACTACATCTAAGATACATTCATTGTCTGACGACCGTTAGTTCGTTAAATCAATGGACCAAAGCCACTTTGCACTAATTAAGTAGTGTTATTTGCTCGAGTGTTAGTCAAATAAACCAATGAAAGGTTTTTGTGACAATGCTTAAAGACATAGGAAAATGAAACAATAATTATTGGTCTTTCACTTCAAATATTCTTCATACACTAACAGTAAAACAACTATCTATTACACGCAAACTCATCCTAACGAATAACAACCACTAGCTAAACAGAATTACGAAACCCTTATTGTAGATTGGTAAAGTGAACATAAAAATGACTAAAAACCAATTAAACCAGCTAATGCTTGATTGTTTTGCTAATCACTAGTTCACTACTTTGGTTTATTCTTACCATCTTTGCCTTTCCCCTTTGATGGTGATGGCGACCCTCCCTTTTTGTTGTCATCGGAGGTGGACGCGTCTTTCCCTTTGGATGGTGATGGTGATGTTGATGAAGAGGAACCCTTACAAAGGTTCTTGTGCCTTAGCCAATAATCAGCATCATCCGTGCTACATTTGCTGCATGCATTTTGAGCAATTATATTTTGCCATGAGAAAGTGGGAGAGAAGTGTTACTGTTAAAGAAGAGCTGATGTTGAAGAATTGTTGGATTTTTAGAGTAATGAGGCAGCTAGATCCATGGTTCTATGGTAGTCAACATCAGGGTGTGTTGTCTGTTGATACAATAAGAACAAGTTAGAGAAATAATACAATGAATATAGTCATTTGTATTGATATCACTTGGTGATGGTTATTTGGAAGTTACGCTTGGTGGTTATGTGGAAGTTACCTTGGTAGTTATTTGGAAGTTATTCTAACATAAGCACCAAGTGACATGTGTCCTCTTTAGAGGCATGACAATCCACAAGTATGACATGTGTTATGACACGTGTTCTTCTCCAAGTATGACATGTGTTACTCACTGAGTAAGCCACGTGTTATTCTCCATGTGGGACATGTGTCTCACTATGGGAGTGGGTTTTCTCTATAAATAGGAGTTTCTTCTATCATGGATGGTATGAGAAATCAAGATGAAAAATGAGATTTTTCATATTGCAAACACATTCTATAGATAAAGTCTTGCAAACTTTTGTCTCTAGGAAAACACCATAAACACCTAAAGGAAAACCACATTATGTTTCTATTGATTATTATACTAAGAGCAAGTATAGTAATTGTTAAAATCTTCTTTGTATCTCAAAAGTGGATTTCGTGATACCCGTTGCTCTTGCAAGGGTCGAAATACTACTTTTAGGAAAGTGAAACACGCCTAGAAGATTGTATCCCCAAGTCACCAAATCGTTGTTGCAATTCAATTTGATTGTAACCCTTACACTTAAACTATTTTTCAGAAATAGTTCTAACAGTCTAAAAGTAGTATTTTCTTCAATTTGGCAACGATCATGGTGGAATAGTTCTGATGCGGGATATGGGTTAAAGGAACAAATGGAGAGGATCTTAAAGTATCAATTTCACAAGTTTCAACGCCGTGTTAAAGAGACTAACGCTAGTGGGAAAAGGAAGTGAATTCTGAGTTTTGGTACGTGTTATATGTTTAAGTTACAAACATATAAAAGGTACGTCAATATTTCAAATTTTTTGGTTGTTCCAAATTATTTTTGAATATAGTGGGAATCTTTCAAGAATTTGGTGTAATGCATGATAAAAAGGTTAATATCATGTAATAAGTTATGTATTTGTTGACCATTAATTAATATGGTGATTTGATAGACATAGGTTTATGTATTTAGTTTCAATGCCAAGTAAAGATCATATGAAATGCGCGTATAATCTATTCGTAGATGACTCATATTGAATCAAGATGGCTTAGTAAGAAACTAAATAAAATTCTTTATATGGTAAAGTATAAAGTGGTTATGTCTATTGTTTTATCTAGTATCGATAAAAATCCCACAAGTTGTAAATCTTGTCCATGTGGTAAATTGGACATGTAATGATTTTAATTTTGCAAATAGTGTTTTTGCGGCATCAAGCAAGAGAATAACAAGAGGTTATAATTTGCTTGATAATTTGATAAGTTTATCAAATCCGGACATTGCTTGTGGGGGAGGTAACTAAATGAAAATAAGTTACTCATGATTTCTACTAATTAGTAGAATAAATTTTGTTGTGTTGGTGTAAGGTTTTATAAGACAATGTTGTCGATTTTCATGGTTGGTTAATCGTTTGACCATGAATGTAATATTGTCGATTTTCAATAAATGCACCAAACATGTTACCATGTGTTATGGTTATATTAATCATGATTAGAATTATGTTAATTTATATCTTTATTAGACACAAAAGATATGTTGAAGGCAAACTGTTTGTTTATATCTTTATTGGACATAAAAGATATGTTGTACGTAAACAGTTGGAATTTATTAAGGATTATTTCTATGCATAGAAATGGGATATTCTTAATAATACATTTCTTGTGTTTTAAGAAATGTGGGTTATGAATTTATAATTCTAACATGATTATAAAAGTTGTAGTTTTTGCTTCAGGCAAGAAGTAATGAACTATGTTAGTACATTTTACTTATATTAATTTAAGTAAAGAAAATTTTAATCTGGAGTAAATGATCGTTGGTATACGATGTGAATACACGGAAATATGTGTAAAGACAATTTAAATGTGGATTAAAATTTTTATTTGACATGCAAGTCCAAGGATGGCCATTATTGGTTGACAAGGTTCATAGTCAACACGGGACTTGGTGGACAAATGTTGGGATGGCCCATTTTTAATCACAACTAAGGGAATCTTAACTTAACGCTTAATATGACATTAAGTCTTAAGTTCAACAAGATTAAATCTCTTACTTGATGATTGGAAACACTAAATCAAATGTTATCCCAAAAGTTAATAGTGTTTCGGTCTTGTGATGATTTAGGAAGGTTGATTATTTCTTAATAGGTCTCTTGGTTTTATGCTTGATCACAAGAGCATGATTTTTTCATTAAGAGATCTACCTATACAAGTGCGAAGTTTGGCCGCTTCAAGAAGTCAAGGGGGCATGACTTTGATGCACTTATGAATGGATATGGACACATGGCCCGTAACGTGTCAAGTATATAGAAACATGCAATTAATCTTGTGTGTATAGCATCTTCAAGTTTTCACTATGTATTACTTTGGTTCAATCGTTTAGACACCATTGGAATACGAATTCTTGGAATGTGTGTTATACTAAGTGGAAGTTCAAGTCTTAGTACACTTTCATTTATGCGTAAGATTGCAAGTGTTAAATTGGTGTTGTGTTATTTAGCTCTTTTGAAAATTACTCTAAATGGGGGAGGATTGTTGGATTTTTAGAGTAATGAGGCAGCTAGATCCATGGTTCTATGGTAGTCAACATCAGGGTGTGTTGTCTGTTGATACAATAAGAACAAGTTAGAGAAATAATACAATGAATATAGTCATTTGTATTGATATCACTTGGTGATGGTTATTTGGAAGTTACGCTTGGTGGTTATGTGGAAGTTACCTTGGTAGTTATTTGGAAGTTATTCTAACATAAGCACCAAGTGACATGTGTCCTCTTTAGAGGCATGACAATCCACAAGTATGACATGTGTTATGACACGTGTTCTTCTCCAAGTATGACATGTGTTACTCACTGAGTAAGCCACGTGTTATTCTCCATGTGGGACATGTGTCTCACTATGGGAGTGGGTTTTCTCTATAAATAGGAGTTTCTTCTATCATGGATGGGATGAGACATGAAGATGGAAAATGAGATTTTCATATATCAAACACATTCTATAGCCTAAGTCTTGCTAACTTTTGTCTATAGGAAATCACCATAAACACCGAAAGGAAAACCAAAATTTGTTTCTATTGATTATTATACTAAGAGCAAGTATAGTAATTGTTAAAATCTTCTTTGTATCTCAAAAGTGGATTTCGTGATACCCGTTGCTCTTGTAAGGGTCGAAATACTACTTTTTAGGAAAGTGAAACACGCCTAGAAGATTGTATCCCCAAGTCACCAAATCGTTGTTGCAATGCAATTTGATTGTAACCCTTACACTTAAACTATTTTTCAGAAATAGTTCTAACAAGAATGAAGAATGAGTGTATGTTTAATTGTTTATGTATGATTTATAGCAAGAATTGTGGACTCAAGTGAGCCATAATGAGTATGAGCAACCTAACTACGCTATGAATATCGATCATGCTTAACGACCAACTTAATCGAAACATGAAAAAAAGACTGAAGCCAATGATTCTCATACTTGCTGTCACAAAACACACATTCTGCATTCGTGGAACAAAAATGCACTGAATTATCTAGTGTCATATTTTGACATTAACATTTTCAAACATTCGACTACAACTGAAATTGATACTTCATGTGCACGATGAAATGTTCTCCCGCTGAATATGATTAACAAGGCAGACTGAAAAGAGTGTTTAAGAAAAAGAAAAAAAAAATTATACAATAGGATTAGAATTCAAGGCCATGTTCTCGAGCTGCCTCAGCAAGCGCTTTAACACGTCCATGGTAAGGATATCCTCCTCGATCAAAGGCCACCTTTGTTATACCTTTCTCCAAACAATTTTTGGCAATCAGTTCACCTACCTTCTGCGCGACTTCCTGCAGTCAAAATTTGAAGCATCAGCACTCTCACAAAGAAAAAAGGGAGGCAATGATTTGTACTAAGAAGCTGATAGGCGAACCATCCAAGTGATCCAACTAAAACTACTTTGGCTGCAAATATATTGTTGTAACAACACCTATTTCTGACACTGCCATGGGATATTGGGATGTGTAGATGGGTTCTGCACTTCTGCAGCATTACCACATTCAAGTCATGAGCATTTAAACCTGTTGCTACTATGATTGGCATATAACCGCATGCACATATTTTTTCAGCTCAAACTGCAGCCGCAGATGAGAAATCCATACCAATTCTATCACTCACCAATGTATAAAGTTTTCCATCAACAAGAGATCCATGTGTGCAGATTTTAGATTTATTCGACCCAAGGTACTAGAGTGATGAGATAAAATGGATTGAGCAATGGATAGACGCATTACGTACATTAATGAAGGAAATCCATATATACTTACAATTGTGGGGCTAGCTGAAAAGCTAATCTGCTCTGAGATCAGTTTCTGCATTGTAGAAGCTGCGGCAAGAGTGTGCATCTTGGTATCGTCGATCACTTGGACATGTAGATGCTTGTTGGAGCGGAAAACACAGAGCCTAGGCCTCTCTGGTGTCCCTTCAACCTGGGAGTTATGATTACTTATCATTACTGACAAAGAGTGATGTCATTGTCCACAAGGGGAGAAAAGAACAAACCTGAGGGTGGGGGGGGAAGCAATTTAAGCCAACATGTCATGGACAAATTAAGAGAAAAGGCTAACTGTATGATTTTCGCCAAGCATATTAACTATTGAAATTTTCATTATTGGTCATGCCTCATGAGAAAAGAACGTCTTTACTTTTTCAACATAACACTAAGGCTGGGTATATCCCCCACTTACCTCGCTATTGGCAGGAGCCCTTGCGACAATTGGAGTAAGTTTTGTTGTATGGAGTATTAACTACTGAAATATAGAAAACAATTTTTCTGCAGGAAGTGTCCTGTCTCCAGAATAATAGTAATAGTGCTAATAGAGTCTGATAAAATAGGAGAGGAAAATGCTCATGAGCACAACAGTAGGTGTGTTTCTTGTTGTTCTAAGTTGCCATTAAATTGCGGTAACCTTCCTATCCACCTTACAGCCTTTGTTGACACCAGAGTAGATGGTGATTAAAAAGTTTATCAGCAAGCGGCTGCAAAGCTAACTTTTACTACTTTGATTCAATCATAGGTGAAAGCAGAATACATATCGCATCTTCCAAATTCAAAGTGACTTGTATACATATCTTATGGCTCCAGCAGACAACATAGCTTCAAATAATCGAGTGGCCTAGAGTTTCAAGTTTTGAGGTTGAACTAAGCAAGTTAAGATTTATCCAGCTAGCTTTAGATATACACTTATACAGCAACTGAAAACATCCCAATCAGCCAAAGTCTGCAACAAAAGTCAGGCCTCTTTCACATTTTATCTTTGTGGACAACATTCACATAGGAAGCAAAGTAGAGTAGTCGATGACATTCAAAGAGAAAGCAAAGTAGACAAACACAGCAAAAAGAGCCAAGAGGACTGGATCTCATTTACAGCCAAAGAAAGAAAATGACACTACACCAGTCCAATATCTACAAAGCACACAGCTCTCCAAATTCTATCCCCATATACAAGTTACCAATCATTAACAGTATAGTGAATCGACTTTTCAATCCTACAAGTGCTATATTGTTCTTCCATATTCAACATAATTACCTTACCAAAAAAAAAAAACAAAAAGAAAAAGAAAAAAGACAAGCCTACTTTTACTCTGCTTACATGCTAGTTTCCCCATTATAGTCTTCATGTGAGCTGATAAATCACACAGCTCTCCAAATTCTTTCCCCATATACAAGTAACCAATCATTAACTGTATAGTGAATCAACTTTTCCATCCTTCAAGTCCTACATTGTTCTCTCATATTCAACATAATTAGCTTCATCAAAATGCCGAGAAAATTACATAATATCCCAAGTTCCTTCCTCCATAATATTAACCAACCTTTCTCCAATTTGACACAATATGCACAATGTAAATCAGTCATTCCACCAAATTTCACCAGATAAAATCCTAAATCATAATTAAAACTTTTACAAAAGAGAAAAGCAAATCTCCAACGAACCACAAAACAAAAATTCCAAAACCCAGTACATATTAGTTTCAAATTGCGACATTTTCAAAAGCAAACTATACCAAAACCAGCCAATAAGGCAAATGACACTACACTAGTCCAATATCTACAAAGATTCTCGGATTCTACTACTTCTTTTGTACAAGTAAACTATAACAAGAGAAAACAAGCTAAGCACATTTCACAAAATTAACAAGACTTACCCATAATGGTTCCACAACATCCTCATTCTTTGTTTACAAAATAGGCAGGATACCAAAAAAAAAAAAAAAAAAAAAAAGACAAACCCAATTCAGTCTGCCTACATGCTAATTTCCCCATTACAGTCTTCATGTAAGCTGCATAAATCACACAGCTCTCCAGATTCTATCCCCATATAAGTTGCCAATCAATAACACAATAACGGTATTGTAAATCGACTTTTCCATCCTACGAGTCCTACATTGTTCTTCCATATTCAACATAATTTTTTTTTTGTGAGGACATATTCAACATAATTTAGTTCAACAAGAAGCCGAAAATTACTGGTACATAATAGTTCCTTCCTCCATAATTTTAACCAACCTTTCTCCATAAATAATTAACCTAGCTCCAATTTGACAGAATATGGGCATGTAAATCAGTAACTCCACCAAATTTCACCAGATAACATCCTAAATCATAATTAAAACTTGTACAAAAGAGAATCAAGCCAATCTCCAACAAACCATAAAACAAGAATTCCAAAACCCAGTAGGCCAGTACATATAATTTCTAATTGCGACATTTTCATAAGCAAAGTACACTAAAATCAGCCAAAATTCACCAAAATTATAGTAAAACAATGAAAAAATTATGGCGAGTGCCCATTAGAGATAACAGCACAACGAAGCAAACCCAGAAATTAAAATTACCAAAATTAGAATGAACATTGAACACAATTGAGGAAAGATTTAAAGATACCTTCTTTCTAATGCGAGTGTGGCGAGCAGTGCGGTCTTCGCGGCGAGTGTGGGCTTTGGCGTGGACAATTGGGAGTGTTGGAGAGCGTAAAGAGAGGGAAGTTGGTGGAGGAGAGAGAAAGAGTTGCTGCAAATGTGAGTATGAAGAGGAAGAGGAAGATGAAGTGAGTGTTCCATGGAACAAGGAGAGTGATGTTGAGGAAGCCATTGAAGCTCACTCTATCTCTTTTTGCTTATGTTTTTGGCAGTTTAATGTAAATGTAGTGTGAAATGTCCCCGCTCTTTTCTATCTTTTTGCTGCACCTTATCCTGATCCCAACTCGAATGGGCTTTTGCAAAGGATTTTAGTTAACTGAACCAACACAAACACGAACACGGGCACGGGCACGAAAAGCAAGTTTCTTTCTCGATACAAATGTGGTATCGCTCGGTTCATTTGTCTTTGAAAACAAGACCATGCGTAACTGTTCTCACGTGTATTCATTACAAAGTATGATTCTAACTCTAATTAAACGCGTTCAATGAACCGAGCGGAGGTTCGACTATGGTCTTTGTTATGGAGTAAAGTTTAAATATGGCAACCCGAATAAGTTTTAGCTCCATTAATAGTGTGGGAGTTGTATCAAATGAGCAAAACTTAAGATATCAAAGTACTTGAACATACGAGCCTTTTCGGCTAAAGTGAGAAGAGCAAACTTATTGCCAAATGCCAAAGTACGGAAAGAGAAGATCAAGGACTATAAGGTATACCTAAGTTGGCCTGGCTACGTGACATAAACCCATAGACTAGCTTGGGATGCAATATTTTGGTTATGATAACCCCAATTTAGTGTTAGAGCACAACATTAGAGAGCAAATTGCTGGAGTGGTGGTGTTTTCACTCTGGGTCCACCATTGATAGATGCACTCCATTACATCCTAACAACTTACAATAAACGAGTTAAGTTCATAAATCATAAGTATGGAAAATCATATTGGTATGAAAATTTCCGATGGTAGGGTTGACATAATGGAGGAAAGAGCTGGAGATCATGAAAAGGCCTGTTGTACATTAAAAATTACGTACATACTAGTATTTGTTTTTTTTACATAGGAAATGCCGTCAAAAACTAAGTGGTCGTTTGGTTGCATAGGGGAATTTGAAATTCCCATGCATTTTCACTTCCTATGATTTTCTAATTCATGGGAATTTCTCCAAATTGTTTGGTTAGATGTAGGAAGTAAATTCATGTAGGAATTGGCAATTACCAAGGGGGGGCTAGGTAAGCCAATTCCTCCATTTTGTAGGAATTGGAAATTCCCATGAATTCTCAATTCCTATGAATTTGGCTAACCAAACAACTCAAATTTTTTCAATTCATGGGAAGTTTGAATTCCCATGATTTAACATGGCAACCAAACGACCACTAAGGCTCGACGCAAACGATACATTTCCTTTGCTTCATACTATTTGTAAATATTTTCAACACCACGGCTTCTACAATGGCTCTAAGACAGACATTGATGTCTCTATAGTCTATAGTTTTTTCTGCTTGACTGCTTCGCAAGGGAAGAAATGAGCTCTAGATATCTAACTTTTGGAGTTCTACAACCAATAAGACACAACAGAATTCGTAAACTAGAACATCACCGTACAAGTTCGTAGGATGAGGGGACTTCATGTAGAGGATGACCCTTGAGGTTTCTTTCAATGATCCTCCTTGCCAAAGACACTTGCTTACCGACTACAAACACGAAAGCTTTGCCTTTACCCCCAGCGCCTCTGGCTGTTCTTCCAACACGACGCACATATTCACTTGGATCAAGAGGGAAGTCAAACAGCACGACATGATCCACACTAGGAAAGTCAATTCCTCTAGAAGCTCTGCAGTTATAAAAACCCAACATTAGTAAACTCGAGTTGACATCTGAATATGGCCACCACCCTTAAGAAACAAGAAGAAAAAAAGTTAACAAAAGAATCTACTCAAAGATGACTCAGGACACCAAGTGTAACATTAATGGTGGAGTTGTAACTTGTAACCAGTTCCAGGTAACATAGGAAATCTATAACGAGAGGCAATATTAAGATCCATTATTGTTCAAAAGTACATGTCATGAACCTGTCTGTGCAAACTAGGAACTGGGAACGATTTTCTGAAACTGAATTGAGGAACTCCTTCATATTTGCAAGCCTTGTCTGTTGTTCCAAAGCAGCGTGAAATGGCATAACCCGTACTTGGTTTTCGTTTCTGTCAAGGCGTCTCAAGGCATTTTCAACCTTTCGGCATGTCTCAATCTGAAATAAACAAATAGGGTAACATAGAAGGCAAATCAAATGACATTTGAATCCCAGAATGGATTATGGTCCAAAGTACCTTATTGCAGAAGACAATAGTCCTAGAAACTCTACTCTCCTCTGCAAGCTTCAACAGCGCAGACTTCTTGTTTGCAAATGCTGTTTCAGGGGTCTTCTCTGCACCATCCGCACCACTGCAATCTACAAGAACCTGCTCAGCAAACACAATGAATTAAGCACATGTGATGGACGCCCCAAGTATCTGTACTAAAGAAGGCTTGTGTGCACAGCATGAGAGAATCATGTAAGAAGTTCATTAAAGGTGGAGTCACTAGCCCAACTCATTTAAAAGCTGTCTTCCAGTATGCACTGATCAGTGACACAGTCAATAGAGCAACCATGAAGCAAACTACAGATCTACATGCCACAAAGCAAGAGGCACGTAAGATCCTTAAAACTGTATTTGCACCAGAAAAAGTTATCATTGGCAATAGTGTGGCAACGCACCTCTTCAAGGCCAGAACTTGTCCGGTGCATTCCAGGTCCCATGATTACTTCACAATCAGGGAAGATTGTAACCAGCTTGTTGTATATGTCCACAGGTAAAGTTGCAGTGACAAAAAGGTACTGTGTAGTAACAGGCGATAAATTCATTAAACTCTGCAAAGCTTGCTCAAAGTCATCATCACTGAAGAGTATATCGACTTCATCCAACACAGCACTGCAACACAAATCCAGCAAATACAATGGTCAAACTTACAAACAACCACCGGACCAAACTAAAAACAAGGTGACTTATGTGTCACAGTGTCAAAATAAATAAAAATAAACTTAATAAATAGAAAGCACACTTAAACAAGCCCTTATGCAGGCCATATTCAATTCTCCACCCAACCAAATCGACAGCCAACAGGAGAAACGTTGAAATGAATAAAAATTGTACAAACTTTGAAGAATAGCGTAGAACAAAATCATCAGCGAGAATAAGCTCATGTCCTACTCCATCAATGAATCTTGTCGATAGCAGCACTGTGGTTCTCATGACGTTTAAAATAAAATGAGAAATGTGGTTTTTTTTTAATAGATTATTGCTTCTACCAATAATAAGTATCAGCCAGCCTACAGATAGTAGCTTGTAGGGAGTTTTAAGGATATTGCCTTCATGATCTTTGTTGCTCTTAACTTGGCACAAGAGACAAGATAAACATAATGTAACAATGAAGAAATGTTTGCCAGCTAAAGGACAAATGAACCAAGCCATTATCATGGAACAAAGAAAAAAAAAATTTCTTTCGGCTTTTGGGATAGAGCTTTTTACCAGACTCCACAAAAGAAGAAAAAAATTGTTAGACTATACCTAATAAAACAGATTTTGCAAAACTACACCTAATAACTCATTTATTTTGTCAGACTACACCTACATTCGTTTTCCAGCCTACTTTTGCCAAACATGGTGGTTTGAACTCCACCTGCCACCCCTTCCTAGATTGGTTTCCCACCCTTTTCCACACCCCAAACTTCATCCTCCCCCCCCCCCTCCCCCACAAATTTGATAATTTCCTCCAGATTTCTCCTTCCAAAATGATTTTACCATCGTTGATGGATGATCGTGACTCGTGAGTGATGGAAGATAGAGGAAAAAAAGGGGGAAACACATGAAGATATTGGAGGCCCAAGTGAAGGGAAAGAAGTTAGATAGGGACGGGGTGTCAAGGGTCTTGCAAAGTGGTGGCTATGGGTGGCAAATAGGTGGTCAAACCACCTTGTTTTACAAAAAGGGCCGGAAAATGAGTTGAGGTATAGTCTGACAAAAAAAAAAAAAAAAATAAATAAAAATAAAAAAAATAATGATTTGGTGTAGTTTGACATGAACCATTGTAATAGGTAATATGTTACTTTTGATAAGTTAGCATGTTACTTTTGAAAAGTAATAGTTACTTTTGAGATGAGTGAGAGGTCTCATCGTATGAGACCGTCTCACAATAGAATTTGTGAAAAATAAAATAGAACTTTTTAAGGTCTGACAAAAACCGTTCCAGATATAATGAACTAAATCAAATTGCCACATAAGACTCTTCAAGAAGTAGCAGATGAAAGTCCTGATTTCCATTTCACTTAAGAGACACTAAATTACACCTCTCTATTACTGCAGGGGAAAGGCTACATACGTCCAATGCTCCATCACCTGGCTTTTGGAGCCTCTAAAAGAAGACTCTCTCCTAATTCAAATTGGCAAACAAATTTCTTCATGGAATTGCAAAAGGTGGTCCTAATTTCGAATTCAGTTACGGGTCTCTAAAATGCCCTTTCCATTACTGTAACAGAAGGCTCCGTACACCCAGTACTCCCTCATCCGGGTTTGGGAGACTCTAAAAGATACTAATCTTGCCAAGTACACTACCAGTACCACCTCTTTCCTCCGGTGGGCTGATGCTCTCAGTGGGCATATTCTAAAGGTCACATAGCCGTTTACTTTCAATTCTTCTTTCTACCACTCCTAAGGACTATCGTCTCTCGGACTTTGCCACCAATCCTTGCGTATGCATTCCTGGTCTTCTTCAGCAACACCCATACTCGACACTTTCACAATAGATCTCCTTCTTGTACATTTGTGTTCTTGTTTGTACATTTGTGCAATTCTTGTTTGGTTTAGTTTGATGTCTTGGTTTTCTTTTTTAACGTTCTTCCTTTGGTTTGTTTTCTACCTCCTCCTGGTAAATGTATTTCTACATAATATAGCTATACCTTTTCATTATGAAAACAACTTATTTTATCCTTTGATAAAGAAATAAAGAAAAATACAACATCTTTAACCCCGGTGCCTTAAAGGCTCCCGCCATAAGGCGGGGCTCAACAGTAGAATCAATGGCCAACATCAGAACATTTAGAGTAGGCAATATTCGTGACAAATTTAGATTCATTCGAGGAAATTTTCTCAAACAGGGAGAATATCCACACTACTACAGAAGAAGCATACAGAACAAGAAACACAAGTAATAAAAAACCATGAACGACGGAGGGAATAAAAAACCTATACCATGTAAGGTTTGTCAATTGCAAGAACCCTTCTTTAATCAGGTACATGAATCGGCCAGGTGTCACGATGAGCACATCCAAATCCTCCTCAAGAGTTTCCAGCTGTGTTCTCTGACGGAAACCGCCTGTCGCAACCATTGAACGGAATGGGACACCATGTTTTGAAATGGAACGGCAATTGCGCAAAACCTGAGTAAGTTTCACTTGTAAAATCAAAACAGAATGAAAATACAAGTAACTTTACGTCCATAAATATATGAGGATAACCATCACTCATACAGCTACTATCTGACCTTGTTACAACCTTCAGCAAGTATTTTGACCTCAGGCATAATCTCTTCAATCGAAGTAATTGTTTGGCCAGTTAATTAGAAAGAACATAATAGGCTTGTGCATCATCCGAGGTTTTCAGTTGTATCT
Source organism: Spergularia bocconei (assembly GCA_963457585.1). Lineage (NCBI taxonomy): Eukaryota > Viridiplantae > Streptophyta > Magnoliopsida > Caryophyllales > Caryophyllaceae > Spergularia > Spergularia bocconei. The sequence continues at coordinate 14,733,905 of OY734946.1, read as the reverse complement.
AATCCGAAAATAATGTTTAAATGACGGAGAAAGAAGAAAGTCAATTACATAGGAAAATCATCTGTTTCAATAATCTCATCCATATAGTATGAGGAATAATACTAGGAGATCTTTCTTCAGGGCTATTTACAGAAAATGAGCATGCAAATGTCTTTTGAGTTCTGACCCAAACCAATGTGCCAGATAAGCAACAGTGACACATTTAAAGAAAAAGAAAAGAAAAGAAAAAGGTAGAGTAGACATAAAGAATCCGAAGTATTCTAGATAACAGCACACTGTCAGCTCACCTGAGAACCCAGCTCAGCAGTTGGCACCAAAACTACAGCTCGTGGACTTCGTGGTGCTGATTTGCTAAGTCCATTAATCTCTTCTTGCCTAAGGCGTTGTATGACTGGGGCCAGATATGCCAGTGTTTTTCCCGATCCACTTTGATCAGCTATGATGCAGCTCTTCCCCACTGAGACAGGTTCATATGCCATTGCCTGCACATGTAAAGTAGCTGAATGTCTTACCAAGTACAAAAGAATGACAGCTAATGCAAGGTGATCTTTAAGAAATACATTTGCAATCTATCATGGGAATGGGCCACTTGCCATTGAGTTTAGGACCCGAACATGCAAAAGTTATTAGCCAATGATTAACTGAGTTCACTATAAGTAAGTTACAGAATTTCACATGGAAAAGCCTTTATACAATACCAAACACAAAACTAGAAAAATTTAATGACGAAGTGACGTGGATTAAGTTCCAACAGTATCCACGTCCTTTAGAAATCAAACTCAGTTATCACATGTTACATAAGATGGGGAAAGCATGGCTATGATCCCAGAGTATGGCCCAAACAGGGACTTAGAGATTATTCTCTACACAGAATATTAGAGTAACTTTTTACTGCATTTTGCATATTTATGTAATTAATCACAGAAACAGTCCGACAGGCAAATTACTTTAAAAGATAGACATGAATGCGTGAACTGAAGAATAAACTGAAATAGCGTAATTGTACCAAAGACACAACAGAAGAATGTCTTGGAAGAGAAAATTGATGAGAAATATCCTTTGTGCTACAATTTATGCGCTTTTTAGAGAGAGGAACAGTTTTTGCATAGAATTATAGAATTTTCAGCCAGTTTTTAGATTACATTAAGTACACCCTCTGTCTATTTTTAAACACCCCATACCCAAAATACCCCAGTGTTGAGGAGGGTGTATACACTAATCGGTTAATCAAAGATTCAAAAAAATTATATAGTGACTTAGATAAGAATCTTAGCAAATATAACATGCAATTATTATGGAACTTTGATTAACCGATTAGTGTGTACACTCTCCTCAATAAGGGTGCGTTTTGTATATAGGGAGTATGTGGTTAGTGCGAGATTATATGCTTTTTAGTTTATGGAGGAAGATCAGGTAGTTGATGCCCTTGTTTGAAGGCTTGTTAGTTCCTAGCTTTTGGCTACTCTTTTTTGAAAGTTTGAGATTCCTCCCTCCTTTTGACATATCATAAAAATAACAAAAAATTAAAAAAAAAAAGTTAGATTTCGAAATTTGTAAATTTGTTATTTCTATAACACCACACTTTAACCTGAAAGCTCACGGTTTTATCTTGAAAACTAGATTCTGACACATGATAAGAAGGTTTTATACAAGAATTTGTGAATCAACATAGACAGTTATATGCATTCATTTTCTCCGTGAATATAGCACATCTATAAACTATCATATTCGTCTTCACTATTTCAATATACTAGTTAGCTTAACTTATAAGCTATTTAATACCATCCAATGGTCTACGTTCCATCATTCAAGTAAGTTATAGAGGAGAAGTTTACAGTAGGCATTTGAGTGTGTGGTGAGAGACCCAGATTCGGGCTCAAACATTTGGAAGTCCAGGTAGATTGCTAGGAACTCAGAGTTGTTATGATTCGTACTTACATACAAGATCTATAAAAGTTCGATACAAAAAAAAAGTTCTATAAAAGTTCTTCCAAAAGAAAGACATAAAAAACGAACTATGAGTTGGTAGTCAACATGTACCAGTGTAAGTAATAAGCATGAACTGTTTCCTAGGGAAGAATCTAGTCTAGACTTATGGGCTTCATGGTGGTGGTTATAGTATCACTTGCGTTTTCTGTTTTTGGTTTTTCCACCATAAAATTTAGTTAAATACGAGTAAGTTACAAAATTAACTTCAGATTGTTGTTTCCATAGTAGTACAACAACATCTTTAACCCCAGTGCCTTAAAGGCTCCCATCATAAGGCGGGGTAAGGGGGGGTCGGATGCACGCAAGCCTTACCCCTATTGAAACATAGAGAGGCTGCGCACGGATGACCCAAAATGAAAATTGCTTCGAGAATCGCACTAACTGACTGCTACTTCACAAAATAAGAAGCACAGAGAGTTTTTTATGAGCCATTTTTCTTTATTCCATTATAGCCCAAAAACCAAAGAATAGTTAGTCTTTGGCTCCATTGGAAATAGAAATATGTTTCCGTAGTAGTCATATAAAAAAAAAAATGAAATATGAAAACTGAAAACAGAAAACCACATTTTCTGGTTTTCGAAACCGGGACTTTGGTTTTACAAAAACCAAAAAACTGAAAACCAAAATTGATACCAGACGACTGATTATTCTAAATATTCTGTACAGATGAAAAAAACATGGTCTAGTAGAACCTAATTTTATGGGTTAATGAGTAGCTATGTGAGGGTAAAGGAGGAAAGAGTATAAGTCCCCGCTTTACAGTGCGAAGCCAATACCATGAGGGTGAAAACTGGGAGTTGTTTCCATCAAGACAACTCCCTTCCCCTTGATTGTTTAAATGGAACCTAATGCATCACGTGAATGCTCTACTAACAAAGCCCCCCTCTGTCTCAACCATATTTGAGCATTGCCAGACTGTCATTTGTGAGTAGCTACTGTTCCATTTCTTCCCCTCTTAAGAAACTGTCTTAATAAGTTTACTCACAGCCATCTCATATCGGGATCAAGTTTGAAAAACAACTCTATTGGTTGTTCATTTCTTTGACACTAAACAAATGCAAAAAGAAATAACCAACAACAACAACCAAGCCTTATTCCCAAAATAATTTGGGGTCGGCTAACATGAATCGTCATCTAGTAACCGTCTTGTATACGCCATGAAATTTCGAAAACGTTGTAAACCTTTTAGGAGTATTTAAACACTTTCAAAGGAAGTTTTATAAAGTCGTCAAAATAAATAAAAAGGTTTAAAAAATATTGAGCAAAAAACATATGAACTTTGAACACAAGGTAAAAAAGTTTTGGGAAAAGAGTTGGGAAAACCAAAAAGAAATAAAATATTAAGATAAAAATTTCTCCTGGAAGCCTTTGTTATTGACAGATTTCAGGACAAGCTATCTGATAAGTAAACACAAGCTCCACATCTTCTTTTTTCTTTTAAGTTAGCTAGCAGTAGAATTACTTGAAGCATCAACAACATGCTACTGTCTACGAGAGGAGTTCAATCTCATGGATACCCTGCATCAGATTAAGTATACAATAAACAGGACAAGGAAGCATGTTTGATGACTCAGAAAGACAAAACATACACAACCAAGATAATACCTGAATGTTTGACGGACGGACAAAATCCTGTGCTCTCAGAGATTCAATCATGTCATCACTGCAGCTTAAATCCCTGAAGGATTTTCGGCTGAAGAATTCGCCCCCAACAGAATACTTGGAATTGTATTTCAGGTCCCTAGGCTCACTCCTAAAACTGCGCGAGCCTTCTCTGTCATTCCATCCTTTTGAGTGAGGAGAAACGCTTCTAGCTGCCTTGTCGCCATTTGAGTCAAAAGAATTGACAGACTTCTGGATTTCTAGGAATTGATCACTGCCACTCTTACCACTAATCTTTTGTTTTCTCATCTTAGACATGTCTTCAGAATCAAATGACACAGAAAGATCATCATCTTTGTAGTCTGTTTCTTCTCTCTTATGTCTATCCTTACTAGTCTCAACCTTCTCTAATGAATTATCTCTGACACGGCTTGTGATCTTCAGAGGTCTCAACCTCCCAAAACTGCTAGCTAACTTCTGCTTAGTCACACTGGAAGCAGCATCCTCATGACGACTCGACGGTGGTTCACTGCCTATGATGAGATGTCACAAATCGAAGAGTCAGATAACCTTTAATTTGTGTAGAATACACTGATCCAGTCTCCAAACCTTTAATTAATCTCCAAATGTTACTATGATCCAATAAATTGATTGACAAGCGGAAGCAGCAAAATGACGGAATCCCAGTATGATATTATATTTTCCATATGTACACAAATGGATTTAGATACCAAAGAGTACTAGAATAACTCTACCACATAGAATTCACTTAAAATGGAAATATAACTCGACCATGGAGTTAACTTTAGTTTTCAAAAATGCATTTTCATTTCTATATTCAGTTATTGCAAACTCTACCAACTCCATAGAAAAATACCTCCAGGGGATCCTCACCCTATCCTTATATACAAAACGTGAAAATAAAGGATCCACGGTATAATGATCCAATAAAGACTCACTATTCTTTGGTTTTGAATTATAATGGTAATGCAAATATGCAATTCCATGAAAGACGACTGAAAAAGGAGTGTTTCTTGCTCTTTAGTGAATTAGCAGCCCTCAATCCTTAAAGTTCCATGACAAGCCTGCTTAATAATTTTCAGTTAGGAGTAAGATAGTTCTATGTGAAGTAATGATGCACTCTACATAAATAGTTGTAATTAGGACCAGTCCTAATGAGGAATTAAGGTCCACATCGTCTAAGTTAGCAGCTCGAGGAAGCATCTCCCTCAGTCATATCATTTCTTGTGCTCAAACATTAGCCCCTAAAGTACAAGACTCCTGCTGCTTTCCTTTCTTTCGCAAGTAGGATGTCTTAAACTTTCCTTTCGTTTTTCTATGCTCAGCTATGCAATTGGAAGGCTATATTAGCCAGCTTAAGCCTTTTAAGAAACCAAGATTTGAAATAGAAACGCTTTGAGCAAGGATTTTCCTTTGAATTCTTCAGAAATCTAAGTTGAACTCTCTAAGTCTTTAGGACCTCAGTTCAGTTTGTGACATTTTCAGTGCAATAACCATAGGAAGTGTCCTTTGGTGACTTGGCGTGAAGTAACCCCTAAACCAAGTTGTTGTCTACTTAGGGAAAGTCTAGCCAGGGGGTAGTCAATTCATTGCTGTGTATCCTGTTCTAAGGTTAAAGGTAATGATCATATCCTGTTGCAGGTTTCTCTAAACTCATTCCACTTAATAATATTTGAAATGTACTGCTCCTCAAGAAAAGCTTTGTTTTAGATAAATTAATTCTTCTGATAGACTAAATTTATATTTCGGATCTTTATTACTTGATCCGTTGTTTGGCATGTGAGGGAATTGGTGATGGGAATAGGCGAGAAGGTGTCAATAAGTAGTTGTTTGACAATTTTGACCTTCTTGTCTCTCGCATTAGTAATGGCGAAAAATGTCATTTTATTTATCTTTATTCCCAACTCGTAATACCTGCACCACCAGGGAATAAAATGAGGGAATAGAAATCACTAATTTCATATCCCCCCTTTTTCCCACCTAGCATTCCCCTGATCCCCTCTACCAATAATGGGATTTAATCCAATTGGGGTTATGAATCCATCCCCACACCTATTTTCTAAAACAAACGAGCTGTGACTGTGAGATAGCTGTCATCAAATGGAATAAAACAAAATGGCTCACACAACAGTGTGCACTTTTTGTAGTGTGAAGTGGCAGTTGGTCAGAACGACTCTCAAAGCAATGTTCATTATGGCTAAGCAGCCTCTCTATCTTTTCAAAATAGGGGTGAGGCTTGCGTACATCCGACCCGACACTTAGCTCGCCATAGGTTGGGAGCACTTGAGGCACTGAAGTCTGGAGGTTTTGTCATATATATACTGAATATAAAGGATCCATGGTATTGGACAAGTCCTAAATTAGCTTCACTTTTACAGCTCGTCTTAAGTATCTTCACTTACAAAAACTTGCTACATTTAAAAAGAACTTCATGTTCATGCAGCGGACAGTCGATAAAGAAACCAGTACTTTTATAGCTAGATCCTTCTACAGGTAGACAAGATGGCACTAAAGCACCCTTCAACCTTGAGGTGAATATTCTTCAAGTAGTTTTGCTCGATAATCTGGTTTACATTAAAGTTTGTACCAAAACACCAAATCTAGAACTGCTTCATGATCATTACTTATTGATGCAGGTGAAAGAAGTTAGAGGCCCAGGTTTGCGCACTTGGTGTTGCGAGACTCTTTGAAGGTTCAAATGTATGTGTCATACCACTTTGGAAACCTAAGAGACTAAACTAAGTCATGATTACTGAATCAACAACAAATGTTTTTAGATTGCTTGCATTATTGTTTTGAAACAGGACTAAGTGCAGGAGTTCATCAGAACTTTAGATTACTGATCTGAACTTTGAGGCGTTGTAATGACGATCAAGACAATTCCCATTAAACTTTTAGTTGTGCGACCTTCTACAGATGATGGAATTGGGTGAAATGAACTTTGAGGCGTTGTAAGTTGTATCTCCTTTCTACAGAAAATGGAATTGGGTGAAATTTGCACGCAGTTTGCAGTTCATTAGGACATCATCCAATCACAATTGCTATGTCTGAATGCCATTTCCGTACTGTGTCATCTGAATGTGTTCTGTTTTTAGGGAACTGTCTTTGGTTTTAGTTAGCACAGTAGAGGGTTAACCTAAGACACGACTTTTGGAAGGAAAAATATGTCAATAAGTGGAAATCTAGCAAGCTTCAGATTAAAGACTATTGAGCATACTTCACCCTTAGGATAGCATTTCATTTGTTTTCTGTTTTATCAGTTTAAGTAGCTTTCTTTAGTATATTAATATATGAACTTTTTGTAAGTAGGGGCGTATTAATAAGCTCATATGTACCTCAGAAAAATAGACATGAGGACATGAACTGAAAACCTAACATATGAGAAACCTGCTCTTTGTCTTAAATGCTTTGAGTGTGCTAAATCTCTTAGAGCTTAAGTCATGGTGAACTGATCATGAGTGAGTCAAATCTAGTGAGTGTTCACTTAGTTCTTCCAAGATGAAGGTGAGTTTATTTCGAGTCTTAAAAGTTCATATCTTAAGCCTTATATTATTAAAATGGGTTAACCAAAGTTCATATCTTGCGTAGGGGTGTTCACTTAAGAGTTCTGCGCCTTAAGTTATTGGAGAGGAGTTGAGAGAATAAATAAACCCTTCAAGTTTATATTCTTCATTTGTTGCCCAAAAATCAAAAATACACAAAAAATATATTCTAATTTCTAATTTTGATTTGCGATGGTGTTTAGGAATGCATCACTAACAGTTAAGCTAAGCGCCATTTAGCATCCATTATGGCATTCTTAACCAAAGTACCCGTAAACCATGAGCTGAAAATTCTTCTAGTGGTTTTGCTCGATAATAAGGTTTACTTTAAAAGTCTGAACTAAAAACACTGACACTAGAACTGCTTTATGATCATTGCTTAACAGCTAAACTAATCCCCATTTAACATCCATTCTTAACCAAAGTCGGCCCTGATACAGCACAGGTCACATCAGTTCTCGACTTCTGGTTATCAACAAGCATCATTTCCAATGTCAATTCAAATACGGAGTAACATCACTAAAAATTAGTATCATAGCATTCATAATTTTCCACAATCCAAACACAAAATAATTAGAGGCAAATAACAACTACCTCGGCTTTTGTTGGAGTTACCCGGCGATTTCTTACTCGGCTTGTTCGGGTTCCAGGAAAGCACCTCCTTGGAAGGGAGCGCAGACTCTTCATCATCTCCACCCCAAACAATAACCTTCTCCCCACTCTCCTCATCAATGAGCTCATACGCCCCCGGCGTCTCCATCGGTCGCTTCGTATACCCCGCGCTAACCCTAACACTAACCCTAGCATTTCCCGCAATTCGAATAACATCATTGGACCGGCTTAACTACACCAATCCACACCACACATACTAAAATCAATTACCAAAATAAAAAATAAAAAAAACAAAAGAAAAACAGAAAAAGACACTGAACTACAAAATTGATGATATAATTAAATTAATTACATATAAATTGAATCAGAAAAAATAGAAAGAAATGAAATGGAAGTCGGACCTTCTTACCGGGGAGAAAACGGCGGGAAAAGTAGTGGTTCGAGGGAAGAAAGAGATGAATTGCGGGGGAGGAGACACGTGGCGAGGAGAAGTGAAGCCGGCGTAGAAGGGTTTCGTCGACGGTGATGCTGCTGCCATGGCTGAAATTTGGGAGCTGGAATTTTCTCTCTCCTCTCTTTCAGTTAATTGTGGCACTGAAACTGAAGAAGGAACTCTATCTCTCTGCTTATTTAATTATTAATATTTCTTTTTCAAATAATTTTGTGCAATCGAGCCATTTTTTTATGGGAAATTATTGTGTAATCCCGGGAGTAACTTCCGGTGATGTGGCAGAAACGTGGCACTGAGGTGGAGTCAAGAACCGGCTCAAAGAAATAAACCGGCCCAAAGAAGAAGAAAAAATTGTTCCCCCCCCCACCTCAATCCCGACCACCAACCACCTACCCCTTCGCCGGAGATGGCAACGGAGTTACCTCGAGTCGGCGACCTCACCTCGACCACCGATCACCGCGCCATCGTCTCTCTCACTCCGGCCAAGGCTCGCTCCTGCTTCGCCATTCGCCAAAGCGGTGTAGTTACGATTTGGCTATCCCAAGGGCCTCGCAGTTGAGATTAAGACCGGCGATCCGGTGCGAGGAGAGCGCATGGACGGTTCTCGGAGTTGGGTGGAAAAGAGGAAGCTGGAAGGTGGAGGAGAGAAAATGTGAAATGGTGACTGCTGGTTGAGTTTGAGGTTTAAGTTTTTTTTTTTTTTTTGTTCTACGTTCCCCTCCTTGGACTTGGTAATCATACCCCAACTCCCCAAGTCCCAACAATAAAAAATGTACATTTTGTTTTTGTTAAAATACATTTGTAGGCACGTAAATTTGTTACATTAAGTCAAGACTTTGACTAGCATTCATTTCGCAAGTCGTGGACTTGGTTTAGTAGTTTATTGGGTTGATGAAGGTGCAGCCCACTTTATTTGCTAATCCAAGGCAAATACGTGGAAGTGGAGAAATAAAAGTGATTAAAAGGAGTCATGGGCAAATCATATTGAATAAAAAAATATTATTTTGCCCAAGTGAGCAAAATATATATATATTATACTACTAATAGCCAATTGAATGGCCTCATCTAAGACCCTCCACGTCAGATCTGATGTCATCGATGATATCATCGATGACGTGGCAATATAAGTTAACCTTAAAATATCTAAAAATAATCTGTCAAAACTCTACGTACACGGCTATATACACGGCTACAGTCACTCATCTATGTAATAATATTAATAGGCTAACATTTACAAATTCGCTAATCCTACGTGTCATCCCTATATGCGTTTGAGTAAGTTTTCAGCGGTAAAAACCAAGGTCATACCTAATGTCTCACTTTAATTGTCATAAAGATATTAAATTTGAGAGGTAGTGGAAGAGCCTAAGGCCCTGTGCGATTGGACTGCATTTTTCTGATTTGATTTGATTTGATTTGATTTGAACTGATCTGAATTGATTTGATTTGAATAAATTTGATTTGATTTGATCTGAACTGAATTAAATGATAAATTAACTGCAACTAGACGAATTAATAACTAAAAATAGACTACATTCATTGATTGTTATTTAGATAATTCTGATCTGATTTGATTTGATTTGAATAAAGCTGGTCTGATTTGATTTGATTTGAATAAATCTTAACAATCGAAGAATAAAATAATCACCACTTACCATAGATATTATAAGATTATTCACAATGAATATATAAAACGGAATATAGGATATAATGTTCAGCATCTTAAACGCTTGCTGCCATATTCAATTGCTTATTCAAACGTGTGAATTTTATACACATTCCTAATATGCAAACATTCACACTGATTGCTGCTCCTATATTGACGCAAACTCAAAGGTGTGAATATTATACACATTCCTAACATGTAAAAATTACACATTACGTTAGGTATATATATAATACCACAACATGAATGTCAGTCATTGCAAAAAAACATTATGAAACCAAACATGGCGAGCCCTTCTTCTGCCCAATCTGTCAAGATCGAAACACCCGTTTGTTGTCTGCCCCATGAGGTATATGGGTTGAATGCAAATCTACATCCTCAATCTTCATCTCCAGGAGAAAATGACGGAACTCATCGAAAATGGAATCAAGATCGGGAAGATCATATTGCTGCACAGAAGTACATCATTCGAAAACTCAATAGGAGAGCAGTTCTACTACGTGGACGAATATTGTATCACAAGCGACTCATTTCTTACATCAATAATATCAATGATATACCCAATAGATTCCAAAACAATATTGGGACACGATCAGGTTACTCAGCCTTCGATGATATTGATTAGATAAAATGTGTAAAAGTTCCCTATTGGGAACAACGGCAATAGTTCTCAATGATAGATTTATGAACTATAGATGGCTTCATTACTTTTTTTGAGGATAGAAGGCTTCATGTCTTTAGAATCTTTGTAACAGCATAAACTAAATTTCGTATGATCTTTCTTGATTTCAAATTATAAGTAAAAATATCAATAGAGATCTCTGATTTGCGACCTATATGTCTTTAATTGCTATTACTCATTGTAAACATTATGGAAAAGTATCAATTCTACTATAGTATTTCTAGGGCAGACACAAACGACGGAGCTGCTGCAACTGACTATGTCACAAAATATGGACATAAAATTGGATTACGATACCAACTGATTACTAATTCTTATCTTATCATATAAGGGTTTTGGTATGCTTATAAATTAACATAAGTTCGTATTGTCAAACAACCCCTATTTTAATTGCATCATGGTTTTTCTATTGATCTTTATTTTACGGGACATTTTACAGTTCAACTCCTGATGAAAGGATTCGTATGCCAATATACACTACTATTAGAATTTGAAAATGGTGAACAAAGAACTAAATACGTATGACATCAAAACAATTAGGAATAAAATATGGGCGGGAGTAAATGTCTAAACTTGGACATAAAAGGGATTACACTAAAGGTTAATATTATTCATTTTCAGAATTTCGTCCCAAATAAATAATTTTACATATAATCTAATTGCATTAACACAATATTACTTGCGTAGAATATAAATCATTTTACATATAAGACTTGCTCTCGATATTACTTTCTAACCAAACAAATATGTTACATTAACACTGGAATATGCGCAGCGATGGTAAGTGATATTCATATATTCCAATTAGGCAATTAAGTTTATCAAGGTACAAAAGTATGTAAGACCAATGGTAGCCATCGTGTGAGTTCACATTTTAAAAAGATATTATCCGATCATTTGGGCAAATTTAAAGGATGAATCTGGCAAATATAACAATTTGTTATATTAATATAATACCATATAATATTGTGAAGGTCCTCTTGATATCTATCACATGTCATATAAATAGCTCAACCAAACACTCGCATTTTGCACGAATACTATTCACAACTCACCACCTTGATTGATCAAATGACTAATAATTGTTCTGCCCCAAAGGAAATTTGGAGAGCAACTATGTCGAACGCGGATCGACCCACGTTCAATCTTAATGAAAACTCTCTACCAATAAAGACTGAGTCACAACCCCTATATTACTACCACATCAAATGTGTGGTGCACACACTAATTCTACTCCCCCCCTTAAAGGAGGGCGTTGTAGAAAGTGGACGGAAGATCGCCGAGATGAATTAGAGTACTATAAGCAAAGGCTTGAAGTTTTAAAGGCGAGGATGAATATTCTTCATGAACGTATATCATATCATGAAAATGTTATTTCTTTCCTCCGCAATGTTAAGATCGACTTTGAAGACACGACGAATGACATTCTAAATGAAGATTATCTAGGACTTGATTAGATATTTCAATATGTATTTTGCATCAGAATACACATGTTAGTGTGTATACGATGCCTTTTATTGAATCTATATCCCATAAGTCATTGATCGATATATAGGTCAATAATGGGTACTAATAAAGATTACTATGTTTCGATATTTATTACTAAGTTTTCAATTTGAGATTACAATGAAGTTTTTTTTTTTATACAATATTGAAAGATCACCCTATGTTCATAGTTACATGACGTTTGCTTATTCTTCCATCTCTGAAATGCAGCAATATGAGTTTTAAAAAATTCACTCAACTATGGTTTTATATACCGTCCGAATATGAGTAACTAGACTGGGCATTAGCTAAAAATATTTCATATAAATCATCAACAGTCAATATTATATAATTACATTTCCAGAATATGGGCTCAGATTGCGGAGTATGGCTACTTCCCTGAAATATGCCTATTAGTCTCTTATAAAATAGGTCATCAAACCAATATGTATCCTATCTTTTTTAAAAAAAAAAATTATTGTTAAGATGAAAAATTTACGTCAGAGGTATTACAAGAAGACATGGTGTGTTTAGTCAAGAACTCAAGACTATCCAATTTCAAATTGTCATTATCTTCATTGTTCCAAACAACGCATCGTATTACGACACTAACAAAAACTAGGGCGCACAATTAGATTCGTATCAGCGCCTCTCACAAAACTAAGTTAATGTCTGTGAAAATGTCTCCAAATGCAATGCAATGAGCTATAATATGTTAAACATAGCGATGTCTATGATTTACGGAAGATATTTTTAATTTACAAATATATTCTGAAGATATATTTCGAATGTGCTTATTATGGAATGTGATTGAATTTAAATATTCGGAATACTCACAAACCGGGTAACTTAATCCGTCATGGTAATACAAATGTGAAAGGGATATACAAATTTGTCGAACTTTTTTAGGACGATATGATAGAGTATTGAACTTTTATTAATAGTAATATCCATAAAATTAATAGAGTATTGAATCTTTTATTAATAGTAATATCCATAAAATTTGTATATTCTTTGCCGCTGTATAGTCGCGTATGTATTTCGGAATGACTCCCAAATATTCTTATTCCTATCTATTACTACATTATTCCTACAATTTCCCATAGCTATTGCAAAAATATAAGAGTAAATGTGAAAGCATGTATAAGACGATAATATTTAACTTACGGAAATCTAGGCTTAATTATCCTATCACATGTATAAATACTGGAAATGTCTTACCACATATCATCCACCAAAACCCCCTTTATTGATATCGCAAAGTTTCAGTCCCTGCAAAAATGGTGAATCCACAAACCACGAACGAGAAACCCCCCCAATTGGTCAAGCTTAAACAATTGAAATGCCATTGTTTACGCAGGAGAAATAAAAAAGAAATCAATGATGCAGTATACGAAGTCCCGGTGAAGGTTTTGCGCGTGTGGAACACTGCCAAAAATCATGACTCTACTGATTGGCAGACAACAGAATTATTGATCATGGATGAAGAGGTTATATTTAACTCTATGACAGTTTGATACTTACGTTATTTTATACACATATAATCCATGCATATGTATAAGACTATGATTTCTCATGCATATATAGGGTTTCAAGATTCAGACGACTCTCAAGAAGCTGGCGATGGACGAGTTCAAGGGGAAGATTCATGAGGGTGATTTTTTAACAATCACGGACTTTGATGTTGTTAATAACACTGGAGGCTATCGCGCGACAAAGCATACGCTTAGGACAGAATTTCGTCTATGTACTATGATCAAACCCTGTCCAGGTTTAGTGATCCCAAGTGATAATCTGTATGCTTTTGAGTCATTTGATCATATAAAAGGTGGTAAAGTTGACGAAGGGAATCTGTTTGGTGAGTGTCACAACCTTACTTATTGAAAAACTCTATCTCACATTTATAATACTGCCCTGGTGTTTTTGATAATATTATTGGTTATCAACATGCTAGATGTAATTGGAGTCTTGAATACAATCTTAAAAGATGGTGAAACAAAGTTTACCAACAAGAGAAGGATGGTCATCGAAATCGCTGACGAGCAGTAAGTTTATTTAGCTACTTCAAAATATTTTATTTAACTTTTATTTGAAGAGTGTTTTATAAATACTAACCATAGATCTAACAATAATGATCAGTGATCATACTATGGAGTGCACATTGTGGGGCGAATACATAAAACAGATTAAGGACTTCCTTAGTGCGCGCACTGACCCAAATGTGTCGGTTTATATCATACTTAATTTGGTCCGAATCAATAAATGGAAAGGTAATTTTGTTTTTTCATAAAAACGACACATATCTAGCCATTAGATTCACTATAATTTATGCACATCAATTGCTGATTGTCTTATTTGTACCAGGGATTAACTTAGTAAACTCATTTGGAACCAAGATCCTTTTAAATCCGGAATGTCCGGAAATTGAAGCCTTTAAGGAGAGGTATTCATGATTCTTTCTGCAATATTCTAATGTCTAATAGTATCGTTTTAACGTAACCATATATCTAAAAAGTATTATCTATTCTTAATGGCGTATAGGAGGCGTGCAAATGGTTTCAAGGCTGAATCCGAAATACTTACAGATCTCACTCAAAACGACATTGGAGGAGAAGAAAACCCATGGCTGGCTCCTCAGAATATTAAGAATCTACTTGAAATTGCTGAATGTCAAGTGGTAAGTTACTCAACAGCCTATAACCCATATCATTATACAGCCTTCAATATACTGCAAGTGACGTTTTCCTATCAATGTAGACTGGTTTATATGTCGTGAAGGCAAAGATTTTCGATTACGAAAATGATAAGGAGTGGTGGTACAAGAGCTGTAACAATTCCGAACACAAAGGTACGAAGTTGGGAGGCAAAGGTGTCGGAGAGCTATATTGTCCAACTTGCAAGGTCGACATTAAGTATCTAGTTCCGTGGTACAAAGTGTATGCACGGGTTAGGGATAACTCATTTAGTATCACTATAACATTGTTCAACGGTCCCATGGAGTATCTACTGAATAAGTCCGCTAAGCAGCTAAGACTTGACCAAGAAAAGGTAGTTTGGCATTAAAATTAGTCCTTATTTGTTGACTTACATGTCATATTGCTGTACGAGGAATAACATTTGTATTTTAATCTATATAGGCTGGTAATTTGGACGGATTCCCAAGGGAGTTGAAGGCATTGATTGGGAAAGAGTTTCTGTTTATGATCAAAATAACAGAGAAAGACCTCACTAATAATTATGAAACTTTTACAGCAGACCATGTCTCCAATGATCCAAAATTATTGACTCAGTTCAATACTGTTTGTGAGGTACTATTTTAGGTGTTCCCTTGAGAAGATTCATTCTGACCTGTATTACATCCAGTATTGTAACTCACTTCTAAAATCTTTTAGGAAAACACATCTAATTTCAACAATTCTGTCTCAAATTCGCTCAGCTTCTTTAATGAAGATAAGGTATAACATACTCGATAATAGGCTTTGACATTTCTTCATAGTAGGACTGAATGTAATCCACACCATTTGTGACTTTTCAGGAACACGGCATATCGGAATGCGGTAGTAGTGCTCTAACCCCAAAGAAGCGCGGTGCGGTTGAAACTTTAGATGAAAGTGATGATGCTGATGATGGCGGCTGTTCTAATGGTCTGCTATCAACTACCAAGAAGCTGGTCAAGATTAAGATGGAAGGGCTGACTGGAGTTGCAAAGACTCTATGAGGGATTAGATTACATAAATTTTGGAGACTTTTATTATGTTTTGCAGATCTCTTTTTTTATTAGTTACTTTTTCATTGTAGTTTTCAATTTTTAATGTACGACCTTGGTACAAGGTTGTCCAACATTAGGATTTCTATTGCATTTGAATAATTTATAGAACTAATGTTCTACTTAAATTTGGTTTTATAAAAATCATCTTTCAATTTATCAAACTTACATACCGGCATACACAAACTATAAAATCATATTCCTATTGACACTAAAATTTATTATCTACGGATGTCCCAGCGTCAGGATACACACTACTATGCATATTGGCTAGCTTAAGACATCCATGTATCATCAGAGTCTATAGAAACAAACCAACATTACGATGAAGTTACTTAAATAACCGATTAATAGTTTATCAAACAATAACCTTTTGTATTGAAAGTCGTATATAGTACCTTTGATGATTCTGGGAATTGGAGTAATTTCCTGCAGCCAAAGACTCAAACAACTTTGACAAAGCGACATACAATTCCCTGTTAGAAAGAAATAAAATTATATTATGAGTATGATTTCCAGCTAGCATATAATTGTACATGAATTGATATTAATTTAATATATAATTGCTGTATTAGATTTTGCAGCGAATTATCACCTTGCCCGTGATTCTGGACATGCAATATAATCATATGGAGTTCGAACGAAAAGAGCCATAAATGCCCCTGCATGCCCCAAAATTATATACAATAACAATGGCCTAGAGGAGGTGATGCCACTTTCCTCTCCATATCTGAAATAATATAGTTACCATCACTGCAAAATCTGCAGAGATAATCTAGCACACATCAGATTGCAATAAAGATTGTTGCATTTTATGCAGATATTCTCAAAGTGTAAATGCAATATAATGTTAATGTCTCATTCAAAAGATTATACTACTTTCTAATATACCTATTGCAAACTCTCTATAATTAATGCTTTGCGATGTCAAGATTATATACCTAAACCAAATACTCAAGAACACAATCCCTTTTCATCACAAAGCTGTTAAAATGGATGAGAACGCCCAACAGGGTGCGTATCAGAAGAAGAGCAATTCAAAGGGACACTCACGAAAGCGTCAGACAAGTACACAAAATCTGCAAGGTAAATATACAACAATTTATATAAAGGTCCTTAATGCTTCAGCTATACCAATTGAATGAAGCTTATGTTACTTCAATGAAATTACATGATATTGTGTAGAAAATCAAGTTAATGTCACTCCGGAAAGGTTTCAGGGTTCACCAAACCGTACTTTAGGATCATACAGTACACCTTTACGTACTATTGCATCAGGTAAGTCAACTGATACCATAGTAAGTCTTCATTTGCAGTGAATTTTATTAATTTTCAGCTAAATAATTTGGTTTGAGCATTTCATTTGCAGTCATTACACATCTGTTTTTAATGTGCTATAGGAAATAAGGCATCTGGTGGGTTACTTCTATCAAACTCTGGTTCCCCGTCTCTCAAACCTATGAGAACACCATTAAGTGACATTTCCAATGGTACAAATTTCAAAAGTTGGTTGTAAATCACGTTTCTGATCACATTGTGAAAAGTAAAGGCCTGATATGAATTACTTTTATGTGTACCTTGATAACTACAGTCAATGAATCAGGCAGGACTAGAACTACTCCGAGATGGAGGCAAGTCTTACAACGATTACGGCAAGATGAATCAGAAGGTTTATCTATCTTTATTTCTTTAAATTGGTGTTGTTATAAGTTGTACAACTAGACTCAACTCATGAAACTATGGTGCACTCCCTTACATAGGACAAACAAGAGAGCAACCTCAGAGCAATGCATTGAATACTCCTACGACCCCAGTACAAGATAGGAGGTATTATGGGAAAAGCACGGTCACACAAAGCAATTCAGCTCTGCAAACTGTTAGGAGAGCCTTTGATTTTAATACTACTCATAATACATCAGCAGTGAACAATGGTAAGCATATATTCAATTTCTTATGTTTCGAATTAATAGTGTTAAAACATTTAATTTTCAGTAATTTCATAACAATCATCTCATGCAGGTGCCAAGGTATACGGTGGGAGTCACCTATCAAATTCCGGTACCCCAATTCTCAACACTGTGAGAACACCATTAAGCGACATAACCAATGGTAAGAGACTAAATTGTTTTGGTAATCGGGAAAGTTTAATAATAGCCATTGATGATATATGAGCGTGTTAGAGTGAACGAATCAGGTGGGTCGAGCTCTACCCCATTTTGGAAGCAAGTACTGGATAAATTACGTGTACAGGAGTCTGAAGGTTTGGTGTCTTTATTTCAAGTCATTCATAATGTTATAGTTCGTCTGTATTAAACTTATAAACAAGTGTTCGTTTCTTCTAATAGGTCTAACAAAGAACCAAACTCAGAACAATACCATGAATACCCCTAACACCACAGTACAAGATAACCTCCATGGGGGGAAAAAAGGTGTCGCACAAAGAAAATCTGTCGTTCAGTCTGTAACAAGAAACTTTGATTTTGAGGCTAATAGAAGTCCATCAGGTGTTAACAGTGGTAAGCATATTTTTACGACTTACGCTTCCGTTTACAGAAACATTTTAACAGCTTGGCTGCAAACGTTATAAAGTAGTACATGGACTGAAATATAGACGACGTAATTAGAACAACAAATTATATCTTCACAGGTGACAAAACTGGATGTAGCTCAAGTACGATGCCGACCCTTAATAGTACAGATTGTACGTATTCTCCTTCGACTCTCTCAAAATGGTAAGATTTCAATGTATCTCTAAAAAAGCTCAATCTTATTATTAATGTAATTGTAGGTTCTGTACGCAAGGAAGCAAAATTGGCAAGAATGAAGAGGATGGAAATTTTGAGGAGAAAAAGGATACTAGCAGGAAAAAAAACTTGCGAGTTTAAGAACGTTGGAAAACAAAGAAACAATACGTATGACAAACGTACTGCAGTGATAAGGGATATTGAAGGTTAGTGACCTATTAGACCCTTTTTTAGTAATAAGTATGTTACATAGTGTTGTGGATCAATTTTAATGTCTAAGCGTCTAGATAACTAAAATTTTACCATCATTTAGTGATAAATACCCAACATTATATTTTACTCTAAAGAACTAAAATGTTACATTTATACAGGAGATAACACTGGCTCAAACGCAAACACAGCAGGTCAAAGAGAGTCTCAACTCAATGGTAATCTCCATAGCCCGTTATCTTCACACTATCAAGGTATAAGCCCAACATTTGTCATTAATCTAGCTTAATTAAAAATGCAGATGATGATGATGATGATGATGATGATGGTGATGGTGAGGACGATAATGAGGAAGAATCGGAAGATGAGGAACCGTTTTCAACTGAATATTGGGATATAGGTGACCCAACGTACGAATGTCAACATTGTGGAGCCCTTTTTTGGTATGAAGAGAGCCTTAGGAGGAGCAAAAATCCGAGACACCCACAATATACACTCTGTTGTATGCGCGGAAATGTTCAACTACCATTATTACGAGACCCACCCAAATTGTTGTGGAGCCTTTTAGATAACGAACACGAGCACAGCAAACACTTTCTCAAAAATATCAGGTCCTATAACATGATGTGGAATTTTACCTCTATGGGGGGGCACATAGACAGATCAGTTAACGAGGGAAAAGGACATTATTGCTTTAAAATAGGTGGTCAAAATCAACATTTCATAGGTAGTCTTTTGCCTCCCGAGGGCAATGTACCAAAATTCTCACAACTCTACATTTTCGACACGGAAGATGAAATCCAACTTAGGAAAAACGCAGTCAGGTGAGATTGGCTACAGATTAAAGTTTTGAAAAATTTATGATATTTCCATTATCATATAAGTAACTCTTCCAATATATTTAAACAGGTTGAATCAGCTAGAGGATTTCGAGGACTCATTCGCAGCAGAACTACAGCGAATGGTTGATGAGTACAATCCTCTCGCCCAAAATTTCAGAATGGCAAAGGACAGGTTCAAGGTTGAAAAGTCGAAAGACTTTCGGTTAAGACTGCTTTGGAAGAGATCAACAGATGGACGTACCTATAATCTTCCCACAACATCTGAAGTTGCGGCAATAGTTGTCGATGATTTTGACCGAAACTATGACAGGAGGGACATAGTTTTGGAAACACGTAGT
Source organism: Spergularia bocconei (assembly GCA_963457585.1). Taxonomy (NCBI): domain Eukaryota; kingdom Viridiplantae; phylum Streptophyta; class Magnoliopsida; order Caryophyllales; family Caryophyllaceae; genus Spergularia; species Spergularia bocconei. The sequence goes on along the minus strand of OY734946.1, from coordinate 14,713,955 downwards.
GGTAGACTACAGCGTATCTCTGAATTACACCCCTCATATCTCCCCTTACAGTACCCATTGTTGTTCCCTTACGGTGAAGATGGCTACCGACTTGGTATCGAACACAGAGATACCACGATCACTCCCTCCACGGACAACTGTAAAAGAAGAAATCAGACAACCTTGAGAGAGTGGTTTGCTTTTCGAATTCAAGAAAGGAAAAAAGAAAAGTCTACAATATTACGTGCTCGAAGGTTATTTCAGCAATTTGTTGTTGACGGTTCCACCATGATTGAAGCCGAAAGACTGAAATGGATTCGAAACAACCAGCCAACATTGCGGGCAGAAAACTACCAGAATCTAACCGAGGCAATACTTAGAGGGGATACTGAAATTACTTCTAAAGGGAAACGGATCGTTTTGCCATCTACTTTTCAAAATGGTCAGAGGGGTAGAATTGAGAACTACCAGGATACTTTGGGGTTATGTAGAGTATATCAATATCCCGAGCTATTCATTACATTTACATGCAATTCAAAATGGCCCGAGATTGCACGTTTTGTAGACAGCAGAGGTCTCTATTCCGATGATAGACCGGATATCGTCTGTCGAGTGTTCATGGTCAAGCTTAAACGATTGATAAAAGACTTGAAGAAAGGAAAAGTATTTGGCAAGGCATGTGCAGGTTAGTATACAGTGCACCACAATTTTTAAAAATTTCAATGACAAACTTCGGCAATAACGTTTGCACTATATTTATGAGTGACTATCATTCTTTCCTAACGTCACCTTCTAAATTACTTATACGTCTGTAATCTACTTTCTTTTCATGCAGTTGTGTACACTATTGAGTTTCAGAAACGTGGGTTACCACATGCACACATCTTGGTGTGGTTAAAGAAAAAAAACAGAATCCAACAGGCTGACCAGATTGATAAGATCATATCTGCTGAAATACCCGACGAAAATGAAAACCCAAGATTGTTCGGTATTGTTAGAGACAACATGATCCATGGACCTTGCGGGAATGCCAAACCTGGAGCTCCGTGCATGATAGACAGGAATTGCTCGAAACACTTCCCAAAAAGATTTGAAGAATCAACAAGCATCGATCATGAAGGATTTCCGATATATAGGAGGAGAGACAACGGTGCGACAGTTGAGAAAAGCGGGGTTATACTGGATAATAGATATGTTGTACCTTATAATCCGTCTCTGCTCCTCAAGTACGGTGGACACATCAATGTCGAGTGGTGCAACCAAAGAAGGGCGATCAAATATCTTTTCAAATATGTGAACAAGGGGTGCGATAAGGTCACAGCTGTTCTTCAACCGAATCGTAATAAAAGAAAAGACCCAGACACAATTGATGAGATTGATACGTATTACAATTGTCGCTATATATCAACATGTGAAGCAATGTGGATGATCTTGGGATTTCCAATGCACTATAGGTGGCCATCAGTTGAGAGACTGAGTTTCCACCTCCCAGAACAACAGAGTGTGGTGTTTAAGGACGGGCAGAACATTGATGATTTGCTTAATAGGCCTAACGCAGAAACGACAAAGTTCACAGCATGGATGGACTGCAATAAAAAGTACCCACATGCAAGAAACTTGAGGTACTTTGAGTTTCCTTCCAAGTTCACATGGGACACAAAGAAGAAAGAGTGGAAGCCGCGAGAAAAGGGAAGAAAAGTAGGGAGAATGTACCATGTTTCACCAGGTTCAGGCGAAAGATACTATCTCCGGACATTGTTGAATTATGTGAGAGGAGCCACATGTTATGAAGATATAAGAACAGTTAATGATGTCCTATACCCTACTTTCAAAGACGCTTGCTATGCTAGGGGTTTGTTAGACGACGACAAGGAGTTTATAGACGGCATCAACGAAGCTCACACTTATCGCTCGGGACCATCCTTACGCAACCTTTTCACCATGTTGCTATTATCGAAGACCCTGACACGACCGGAGTACGTATGGGAGAAGACATGGCATCTACTTTGCGACGGAATTCTTTACCGACAACGCAGATTGCTCAAAATGGATGGTATTTTAGGCATCTATTTTACTGCTATACATTTTTAAAAGTTCTGTGTTTTTATATTGCTTAACGTTGTCTAATTACGAGCTCTCTTATTCGGACAGATTTGCGGCTGAGCGACGAGCAACTACAGCAGTACGCCTTATTCGAAATTGAACAAACACTTAATCGAAATGGTAGTACGCTTAGGAAATGGAGTAAGATGCCTTTTCCCGGATGAACTGGTAGTGTCAGAGGGGTCGAATAAACTAATTGCAGCAGAGATGAATTACGACACGACACAATTAGAGGAAGAGCACTTACAACTACTTTCGAGTATGACCTGTGAACAGAAAAGCATTTATGATGAGATAATGAATGCCGTTACAATTGGAGATGGTGGAGTATTCTTTGTGTATGGTTACGGGGGAACGGGAAAGACTTTTTTGTGGAGGACTTTATGTGCTGCCATAAGAAGCAAAGGGGAAATTGCTATTCCAGTTGCGTCCAGCGGTATTGCAGCTCTGCTACTACCTGGAGGGAGAACTGCCCACTCAAGGTTCGGCATACCCGTAAACGTTGACGAGACTACTCTATGTAACGATCTCGAACAGGACACTGAATTGGCAGGACTTTTAGCGAAGACAAAGCTAATAATTTGGGATGAAGCTCCTATGATGCACAAATATTGCTTTGAGGCTCTTGATAGAAGTTTAAGAGATGCGCTCAGGGGTCCCGACGGTCGTGCATCCGAAAAGCCCTTTGCTGGAAAGGTCATTGTATTCGGAGGTGATTTTCGACAAATCTTACCGGTAGTTCCAAAGGGCACGAGAGAGGATATAGTAGCGTCCGCTCTCAACTCTTCATACTTATGGAACTCATGCAGAGTACTCAAGTTGACAAAGAACATGCGACTTCGAGCCGGAAACTCCGAGGAGGAAAAAAGAGAGGTGAAAGAATTCTCAGAGTGGATACTCAAGGTTGGAGATGGTATAGTCGCAGAGCCCAATGATGGTGAATCTGTCATAGAGATTTCGGATGAGAATCTAATAACAAACGTTGAGAACCCTATGGCTGCTATAGTGGAGAGCACTTACCCTAATTTCACACATCACTTGTGGGATCCTCAGTACCTTCAAGAGAGGGCTGTCCTAGCCCCAACCCATGAGATCGTTGAATCCATCAACGACTACATGTTATCCCTCATTGACCATGAAGAAAGAGAATATTTGAGTTCCGACTCAATCAGTTTAGAAGAGAAGGATCCCGACGTTCAAGAAGATTTGTACTCAACTGAGTACCTGAACTCCATAAGGTGTTCAGGACTGCCAAACCATCGGATTGTGTTGAAAAAGGGTGCTACCATCATGCTTCTCCGAAACATCGATCAGTCGTCTGGACTTTGTAATGGAACGAGGTTAGTGGTTAACCAACTTGGAAATCACGTCATTGACGCCACCGTCATTTCAGGAAGCAACGTTGGTCATAGGGTATTTATACCCCGAATGAACTTAACACCGTCTGATGCTTCTAAATTTCCAATTATGTTACAGAGGAGGCAATTCCCGTTGGTGGTTAGTTTTGCGATGACAATTAATAAAAGCCAGGGGCAGTCCCTATCCTACGTGGGGTTATATCTACCGAGGCCTGTCTTCAGCCATGGTCAGCTATATGTAGCGGCTTCTAGGGTCACGACTAAGAGGGGATTGAAGGTGTTAATCTGTGATGAGGAAGGACAAACTTACAATACAGCAACTAATGTAGTATATAAGGAAGTTTTCCGACGTTTATGAGACTCGACTGCAGCTTTAATCGTAGATTATTTTTGTTATTTCTAGAAAAATATACTCCAAATTAAGTGTTTTACACAATATTTTTGGCACTTATGAGTAATCAGCTGTTTTCTTTTCTCCAACACAAGAACCTTTTTTAACTGTTTATAGAGCAATGTCGTAACATGTCAAAAAACAAACAAAAAAATTTAGAGCTTAATTTCTTATGAAATCTGGAAAGAAATCGAAACTTACCTCTTTACTACGGTTGGCGTCAAATCATGAACCTGAAATCTCCTCCGATATCTACTCCCGTCTCCTCTTGAAACAATCGATCACCAGGCGAAGACACTATGAATTTAAAATTATACATAAATCAAGATATGAAGGAACTCAGCCAAATCCACATTTTAATTCATAATTGACCTTAACACCCAATTTGATAATCAATTAAAGTTCAAGTGATCAACCGATTGAAATCAAAATTAACAACAAATTTGGCATTGACCTTAAACTTGACATGTGATCTTACAATGTGATGCGTACCTTTTCAATTGTTCATCCACACACAGATTCTACGACATGAAATCAATTCGGGACCAAAATACGCCCAAAACCACAACGTCCATGATATAATGCGATTACAAGAGACTAACATTCGCCCGATTAATCTCAGTATGTCTTGATCATTGTTTCTTTCCGGCAGCTGCTCTACGCCTTTATTCGCGGCAAAATAGCGTTCAAGACGTCTTCTTTCTCCAATTCCAGCTAATGAACATCCACTTCTCCAAACATCAATCGCACGCCACCCACCTCAACGTTATAATTAAACATGAAAAAAAAAAAAACACCATCTCCAATCTGGTACAACAAATTTGTTATTATCGTGGAAAAGATTGAAAATAATGGGTAAGTTTTAATTTCATAGAGATTTGATGTGTGGAAGATGTAGTATCTGATATGGAGTTGGAATTCATGAAGGCCGGGGAAAGACCAAATACCCAATGAAATACGGAGTATCTGTTTTATGCCTCTTTTGTTTTTTGTTTTTTTTTATTAATTTTTGTTGTCTCTCTTTTAGTAAAGACACCTGTGTTTGTTTTTTTTTAGTTTGTACGTATACTCGACGAAAAGGCATGAATCTTCTTGCAATGTACGTATACTCCACGGAAAGACATGAATTCTCTTGCAATCCGAAAAATTAAATTTAACATAACTTCTAAATTCGTAAAATTTACTAATATCTCTAAACGGCCCGTGCAATTTTGCACGGGTCATTAAACTAGTTATACTACTAATAGCCAATTGAATGGCCTCATCTAAGACCCTCCACGTCAGATCTGATGTCATCGATGATATCATCGATGACGTGGCAATATAAGTTAACCTTAAAATATCTAAAAATAATCTGTCAAAACTCTACGTACACGGCTATATACACGGCTACAGTCACTCATCTATATAATAATATTAATAGGCTAACATTTACAAATTCGCTAATCCTACGTGTCATCCCTATATGCGTTTGAGTAAGTTTTCAGCGGTAAAAACCAAGGTCATACCTAATGTCTCACTTTAATTGTCATAAAGATATTAAATTTGAGAGGTAGTGGAAGAGCCTAAGGCCCTGTGCGATTGGACTGCATTTTTCTGATCTGATTTGATTTGATTTGATTTGAACTGATCTGAATTGATTTGATTTGAATAAATTTGATTTGATTTGATCTGAACTGAATTAAATGATAAATTAACTGCAACTAGACGAATTAATAACTAAAAATAGACTACATTCATTGATTGTTATTTAGATAATTCTGATCTGATTTGATTTGATTTGAATAAAGCTGGTCTGATTTGATTTGATTTGAATAAATCTGATTTGATTTGAAAACACTGTTAAATAAGTTGAATCGCACAGGGACTAAGAGGTAGGATATGTCAGACGTTTCCTCAATAAAATAAAATAAAAAGTCCAGACTTCAATTATCAAAACAAAACAAAAAAAAAAAAATTAAATCAACTTATTTATTTGAATTAATTATAAAGAATTTTTCATCTTCCACAATAAATCTAAAAAGTTTTAATTGAATTTTATGATTAATTTGAAAGTTTTTTTTATTGATGATAATCAATGTAGTGACTTTTGGCCGTTGGTTTTCCAATTCAAGTTTTTTGTAACATGCTAATTCGACATACTATATATAATTTGGTCTTTGCTTGATTTAGCATCCAAAAAATATGTGTTTCACCATTTGTTTTTTTAAAAGTTGTCAAAATAATGAAAACTTTGGTGGGGAAGAAAAGTGTTGCAGAAAAGGGATTCTCATATGCTACAATATAGGAGAGTGTTGGTTTATATCAATTTTATGTACTCATTATCATTGTTTGTAATCCCATATTATTAGGATCCAAATCATAGTTATATCATATCACAGTATAACTATTATAATGGATCGCAATTGATCGATTTGGTCATTTATTTTTACGATTTGCAAGTGTTAAGTAATAAAATTTAAATATTGTAAGATTGTTTCATGCATCAACTATGAGATTATCGAAGGGCGAAAGTGACAATTTACCCCATACGCTTCTAATCAATGGTGCAATCTAACAGTCAACTTCTAAATGTGCAATCTAACTCCATATGTTTTTATCATGAGCAATTTACCTCCTATGTTATTTTACGTTTATTCTTTGTGATATAAGAATTTTCTAATTCCTCAAAATTTGAAAATGCAATAATTAATACACTAAATACTTTGTACTCAACTTCCTAATGTAAATTTAGGTGTACATGAGTAAAAAATGTCGATAAAGGAGAGATTGTTGAAACGAGTTCAAAAGAGATCAAAAGTATCTTCATCCACATGCTGGATTAGTAAACTGGTAGCGATAGAGTGTTGGAAATACTTATCAGCAGTATCATTATCCTCAATATGTAAATCACACATTATTAACTAATGAGAATAACAAATTGAATTTGGTTAGGTTCGCTAAGGGGTACTCCAAATGATATGATTATATGATGATGGAAAGTTTTTTAAAAAAATTGACAGTGGTAATGGCCGTTAGGCTAAACCCTAAAAATAATTCGAAACGCAAACCTCTGGAACATTTTTGAAATGCGGAAACCTTGGCGGTATATCAGCAAAAGTTGGAAACTACATGGGTATTCTGAAAATATCCCTTAAGATTTAGAATTGTTATATAATTATTGTGGTTGATTTAGGGATCGATTATTTGGCATGTTGAACAATAATTGGACCAAGTTCAGTTAGGGTCTGTATTCTATCATGTTAAGTCCGGTCATTAAAAGGAAAAAAATTGTAATACACGAATTAGTTTTGGCCAAATAAACTTACAGCGGAATAACTGGTAATAAACATTGACGATCAATTGAAATTGAGGTATCTCATAGTATATCCTTTAAATTCAACCAATAAAAAGAGATATAGAAGATATGTATAACAGTCCCGTGATTGTCACGGGCACAAAAACTAGTTTATATTAACAGAATCAGCAAGTCTAATAAAAATATGCTCACTAGAAATTTTCTTCCGAAATTTAGGAAGCAGTAACAATAATTAGGCATAAAAAACTGCATTTATATTCCTAAATAGTCTCAACTGCATTATGAAAATATTTCAAAAAGAGGAAACCGTATTTCAAGGGCTCAATTTGATTTATATTCCATCGAAATTGCAATCAATCAGAAATTATACTTTCGTGAATAAATTCTGGAAATCTCAGCTAGCTCCTTACAAAATCAAGCCACATCCTTTCATTCACCTTTTTTTCGTTCAATTGAAACGAATACCAGTACAATTTTCCTTCGCGCTTGATTGCAAAAATACACTACAAGAAAATAGTTTAAATGCGACCGATTTTTGCGACCGTCAAAAATTCGGTCGCAAAAATGGTATATGCGACCAATTTTACGACCGATAGAACCATGGTTGCAAATGTTACAACTGATCCAATTTAGTCGCAAATCGGTCGCATATTTGCGACTGCAACGTTAAACTGCGACCACACGACAGTCGCAAACTTAATGATAGAAATGTTGGGAATTTGGATGATAACCATAAAATCCCCAAACCCTGTTAAAAATATTAAAAAAAAAAGAAGGATCCCCAAACCCTCATCGCCGTCGCGCACACTCTCTCACTCTGATCTCCACCACATCTCGCGCACCTTCTCTCACTCTGATCTCCACCGCCGTCGACCGCCCTGTCCCACTAATTCGACTGAGGTATTATTCAGTTTCTGGATTCGCTCTTTAATTTTGGTCATTTAATATGTTTGACCTAGATCTCAACATTCCTGTATATTCTCTAGTTAATGAACGCCAATTTCTCTTGCCCTCCTGTCGTCCGCCTATACGCTCTCCAGGTATGTTCTGCATTGCTTGGATTTCTTTTTAATATGGATTTTAATTGTATTTTATCATAAGAAGTGTATGAATCTTATCAATGTTTTGAATAATTTTGGAGATTGTCCATTTCTGATTGATTTTTTTAAACTTGAAGTGATCATCAAGAATCCTTAAAAATTTTCCAACTTGTTATGGTACTGATTTTGGTCCTTCGTTGTAAAACTAACAGGTCGTGTTCATAAAACTAACAAGTCAGAGTGTTGTCGTTTTTTGTCGAAATTTGCGACTGTGTGCTGCCTTGTTTTGAATTTGGGATTCCCCTGTTAAAGCAGTTTATTACTCCCTGATGCTCATAAGGTACATCACTACAATTAACATGATCATGCTATGCACTTTCACAAGTCTTTTCTTTCTGTAGTTCAATTAATTAAGAGCAAAGTTTTGTTCTAGCTTATTTGGATTTGGTGGCTTACTTCTTATGTACTTCTTATGATTTAGTTTGTTCAAACTTGAAATTGTTTATGCCCTTTATGGTGTGATTATACAGTGATTTGATGAGGCTATGAATATATTGGATATTGATTTGGTAAGGATGCCATTATGTTTCTGACTAGATTTTTAGTACCCAAACTGTGCTCTTCTTGATCAAGATTGACATAAACATCTCCTACTCTAGATTAGTTGATCCTAGTTTCTTTGTACGTAAAGTGGTATCGGGTCTTTTTAACATGGTGTTTATTCAGGACTGTACTCGTAAACAATAGATGCGGTTACCATTTTCCGTCTTTCGCTTTGACTGTGGAACACTTGCAAACTAATATGATTTGACATTCATTTTTTAGGTAAAGGGATTCGACATTCATTTGTAAGCTTTGGCTAGGGATCTTTTATCACATATAATTATAACAATCGATAACATTTTTAAAGGTCTAGGGACTGCTGAAATTGTTGCCAAGTACTTGCATTGCTAATAATTAGTAAGCTTGATGGAAAGAGTCAGGTATGCTTTCCACCCACTCCTTGCTCTGAACTTATAGTTCAAAAGGTTTGAGTTGCTTGAATTAACAATTATTTTCTTATGGTTGTTAATTGGTGTGGGTAAATTCAACATCTCCTCTTAAACACATGTGTGGGTATCATGTATTCCATGACCTTGAAGGTAGAGGCGCATAGGAACCACTAGCATTTAGACGACGCATCAAGGGTAATGGTTTCTAGCTCTAATAAATCTGGTGTGAGAGATTTACAGTACACTATAGGTGAGCACTACTTTATCTGAATATACATATTACATATGCAGTTACCTTTTTCCATCTTTTGCTTTGACTACTGTGGAATACTTGCAAATCATTTTCCATCTTTCGCCTGGTAATCTGGTATGTATATTCTTAATCTAATGTGTGTGTTACTGATAACTACTGTATACATATTATCACATCATGTGTTAATGATGTTGGATACTCGCATGTGTTTTGATGAAGGCTATTAGCTCAAATATGGTAGAGCGATGTGTTTTAGCACATAAATGTGGGTTCAAATCCCATATAGCCTGCTATTTCGACGAATTTTTCCTTTTAAATGATTGATAAAAGATGCTTTAATCGGTCGCAAAAATGCGACCACTGGTCGGTCGCAATGATCATGGCCAATAATTAGTCGCAAATCAGACCAATATTTGCGACCGCTATCAGTCGCAAATCGGACGCATATTTGCGACCGCTATCACTACAGATTACCAATATATATTTTGTTGGATTCTATTGAATACCAGTACAGATTTCGTTCAATTATTTTCATTCTTGAATATATTTGCTGAATTTTGATATGCAATAATTGTGTGATTAAATTGATCTCCATTGACAGAGTCGGACAAAGCAATCGCGGAGATGCCGGCCGGTTCTGGTGTGATATATTGCGGCAACTCGGTATCATCAAATCGTCGTCGGCAACTCGGATCATCAATTCACTGTTAATTACGACTTACGAGTAGTATGAAGGTGTGTCTTTTAATTTGTAAAACTTCAACTAATGACAAAATCAATTTGTTCCGAGGAAATTTCGATTGTGTATTTTAACATCTCTGATCTATTCAGCCATGTTTTATTGGATTAGCTACAGTCAGAAGCGATGTTTTATTGGATTAGGTACAGTCAGTAGGCAGCTGAAAGGGATGTTATGTATATATTAGATTGAAAGAAAGAATTTGATCATTAATTTTGTTTCCGAATCGGTTTGATCAGGCGCAGGACACTTTTAGGTATATCATGATTCAGCATGAAAAACAATGGCCGTGAATCGTAGCCGCGCATGATCAGTCAATAATGTATAAGAGTGTGTTTGGAAACAAGGATTTGATTCTCAAATCCAAATTTGACACAAATCCCATGTTTGGGAACTCAAGAATTTGAGAATTTGGATTTGTGTCAAATCCTTGTTTCCAAACACACTCTTATACATTATTGACCCCGAATTTTGTTGGATCCCAACAAGCATAAAATTGCTAATCACTTTGAAAAATTGCCTATGGATCCATCAGAAATTCAGCTATACTCTTTTGTAAATTTAGTATAATAACTACACATGATATCTGCATTCCATAGCACCTCTATCGAGGAATGTTTAATAACTAAAACGGATCAGCTATACTCTTTTGTGAATTTTGTGAATCGAGGAATGTACGAATATTATAACCAAGTTCATATAAAAACCCGTGCAATTTTCCACGGGCCAATAAACTAGGTAGTAGTATAATTAGTACGAAAATATGCCGCGGGTTCAAGTGGAAAGGACCATGGGTCTTGAAAAGCGAGATCATAGCCTACAAGAAGCGAGATCTTCTAACCCGTTTTGGATTATTTTCGTCTTAACTCAATTACCAAGTGAATCATGTTAAAACAAATTTGGGTTTATATGACGACTCATTGCTTCAGAGGTCATATAAACGCGTTGATGACCCAAAAATAGTAGGCAAGAGTCATAAAATTGAGTTCACAACTAAAAAAGAAATGACTTTGACATGTCTAACATTATTATATATTCTTTTTTTTTTTTTCAAGTACATCAACTTTTTTTTTTTAGGTCATATTGCCCGAGTATAAAACACAGCAAATTATAATACAAGAATGAGTCATTACTAATTAATATCATATACTCCTTCCGTCCCAGCTCAAACACCTCATATTCCATTTCGGGACGTCCTACCTCAAACACCCTATCTATTTTGGGACATATTTCTCTCTCCTACTTTTATTAAATTATTACATCATCTCTCACATCATCACTCCTACTTTTATTAATCCTCACATTCTCTCTCCTCCTTTTTCCTAATATTACCCCACCCAACTTACTATCAATTTTTCTTATCCCACTACAAAAAAGGGTCGGGGTGTTTGAGCTGGGACGGAGGGAGTAACTTTTTTTTATCACATAAATTTCTTTCTCCCACGTTATCTTCGACTTACACTACTCATAAAACATGGGTCTATGACTCCAAAATAGCATGTTCTAAACCCAAAATTAGCGGGTTACGAGTCTTGAAAAGCGAACTTGTGACTAATAAACAAAATTTGACAAGTTTCACGTTGTTCTCTTTATTTTTTTCTTTACTGTGCACCCATTTATTATTTGAATAATTAAAAAACGTTGTATACAAACAGATCATCATCTACATTATATAACAACCCGTGCAATTTTGCACGGGTACATAAACTAGTATCCACTAATTGTGGAAACCCTTCTTCTCTAATCCTATAAATAGAACTCTCCTCACCATTTCTCAAGTTTGAGTACTGAGTACAGAGAAAAATCACTCTAAAAAAACAAAACCCTCTCAAACCACAAAAACTCAAAGGAAAAGAATTCTTCTAGTTTCCTCCATAGAAACTAGAATAGAAAATCATTTCAAGATCAAGAAGAGAATCAAGTCTACGAGGCCCTCTTTCAAGATCGTCACAAGTTCAACGTCAATATCATCAATTTCATCAAGTCATGTTTATTTTAGTGTTGGAAATTGAATCAGTGAAGTAATAAAGTTTGTAACCCAAAAGTTATAAATTCAATTATTTTGTGTCTCTTAATTTCTAAATACACGAAATTTGTGTTTACAAATTTGGCACACCCGGTGGGACCTACTCTACCACTTATCTCTTTCTCCACCAAGAAAATCGCCGGTCACCTGATGGCTTCAAGTTCTACCAAAAACTCCTATGCCGCGAGCATAACGTCCGATGCTGATCAGATCTCCATCGACAATGGTGTGTACGCTAACGACCAATCCGTTGGAATCTGCACGAGGAGTAGGGCGCAATCACGAATCATGAGCGCTGCGGGCTACGGCTGCTAGGCTTCGATCTCGATCACTTTGAACGCCAGGGCGCACGGAAATCCCGTCTTCGGTTCAGCGGCTTACTTTCAAGCAATGGCGACCCCGATCTCTCAAAGGTTCAGAAGAAGATCCAGTGAGGCACTCGAGGAGATGACTGTCTACCCAAGTACGCTTTTCGAACGCTCGCGCGATGAAGATGATCAAATCGCCATGAATTCCTCTTTTGCTTGGGAATTCGAAGATGGATCCACAATGTCAAGCCCTCTAACATATGTCCCTACTATGGTGATTGGAGCCATACTGTCGAAGAACAGCTGATAGAGGTGAGGAAACTCTTCGACGAATTGAAAGTTGACAATGAAGAGAAGACCAAACAAATTTCAGCATTGCAAAAGAAGTTGGGAAAGCGCCCGAGACAAGGTGAGGACGATGATGAGGAAGAAGAAGATGCCGCTTCTGAAGATAGCGCGAATTCTACACCTAGTCCCAAGAAGAAGTCATCATGTCGTTCACTGCCCAAGAAATCGAAGAGATGATTTCAAATGTCGTACGACTACAATTTGGTGGAGGTTCTCACATCAATCATAATTACGTCAAAACTTATAGCAAGAGGATCGACGACATGCGAATGCCTATTATTGGCTACCATCCGCCAAAATTCCAATTGTTCGATGGAAAACGAAGTCCCGAGCAACACATTGCCCATTTCATCGAGTCATGCAATACTGCTGTAACCGAAGGCGACCTGCTTGTCAAACAATTCATCCTATCTCTAAAAGGAATTGCTTTTGATTGGTACACCGACTTAAAGGCCGAGTCCATTGATAATTGGGATCAAATGCAAAAAGAATTTCACAATCGCTTCTATAGCACAAGGCGCATTGTGAGCATGACCGAGCTTAATAGCACGAAGCAATGAGAAGACGAACCAGTCATTGATTACATCAACTGCTGGCGCTCGTTAAGCTTGGAATGCAAAGATCGTCTTTCAGAACTATCGGCTGTAGAGATGTGTATCCAGGGCATGAACTTGGATCTCATTTATATCCTTCAAGGCATAAAACCAAGGACCTTTGTGGAGTTAGGAACAAGGGCATATGACATGGAACGCACCATAGCTAACCATGGAGGACGACTCTTAGCGCAATCAGAAGCAAAAAGATAAAAGATGGAGTTCAAGAAGGTTGACAAAGCAACAAAGGGAGCTGTCAATGAAACTACAGTTTCCTCCTCCAAAGCTGTGAAGATCTCCGCACGACCTAAGGTGGAAAGAAAGGAGACGTCTTCCAAGGAAACAAAGAAGACTAGCCTGACCCTGAAAGAGCTTCAAAATAAGAAGTACCCATTTCCAAACTCTAATCTTCCAGGAATGTTAGATGATCTCCTAGAGAAGAAGGTGATTGAGTTGCCACCATCAAAGCGACCAGAGGAAGCCGGGCGTACTTCCGACCCTAAGTATTGTCGCTACCACCGAGTGATCAGTCATCCGTTGGAGAAGTGCATAACACTCAAGGAGCTGATTATGAAGTTTTCAGATGAAGGAAAGATCATCTTGGATGTAGACGACGTTGTTGAATCCCACTGTGTTGTTGCTTATGTTGCTGATGAGGCTCCAGAGAAACATGTGTCTTCGGCGAACAAGAAATATTGCAAGTATCATGAAATTTCAGGTCATTCGTCAGATGAATGTTTTTTGCTGAATACAAAAATTATGCGGCCTGTCATCCCTGAAGATGGTGTTAGTCATGTTCGAACTATTCAATTCGGAAGTCTCGAGCCAATTGTTATCTCAGCCGCCGTAAGATCTCCACCGATTTGCGAAGAAACTTAACCATAAGAAGGACGACGATGAAGGTTGGATCCTCATCACGAGAAGGCGAAAGTCAGGAAAAAAGATCATCCGTATGCCAGAGCCGCAATCGCAGCAGATGTGGCAATACCGAAAAGAATCCTTCATCAAAAGACAAGTAAGAGAAGGTGTCAACGTTGTAAAGGCTACATCTCCAGTTGTAGCCAAAGTTGAGGAAAGGTTACCTTACTTTACCATGTTGGGAGACTATTTTCAGTCAAAGTTCTTCGATGGCGTAGCTGTCAACTCGGTGTCCTCTACAATAGACGAAAAGGAGGCCGAAAAAGAATCGCCAAAAGGCACGACTACTGACACCGATACATTATTCATGGGTTCTGAGAAGAAAAAAAGGATTGCTACAACCTTGGATGCATTGCCTATACGCATGGGGTGGCAACAGATATTTCATCTACCTAGAGAAATGCGTGAACAACTAGTCGGTGCTATTCGCCAACCCGAGTTGTATGCTTAACACATCAAAGGTGCGGGAGGACACTCGGACGATTCCACAAAATGCGTCACATGTAACGCTGCCATTGTGTTCACCGACGAAGACTTGCTTCTTGGATCAAAACCGCACAATCGCCCATTGTTAGTGTCTGGTTATATCAAATGACAGAAGGTTGGTCGCATTCTCGTCGACGGAGGTTCAGTGGTAAACTTGATGCCCAAATCAACCATGCTGGAATTGGAAATCTCCACAAATGAGTTGACAAAAAGTTGCTTGATGATTCAAGGCTTCAACCTCGGCGGACAACGTTCGATCGGCATGGGTCGTGTAGAACTTACAATCGGTGATATGTCTCCTACCACAATGTTTCAAGTAATCGATGCTAAAACGTCATACAAATTGTTGCTAGGTCGACCCTGGTTGCATGAAAATGGAGTGGTGGTGTCGACTCTTCATTAATGCCTAAAATACTACAGAAATAACACCGAGAAAAAGTTAATGGAGATGTCAAACCATTCTCTCAAGCCGAAAGCCATTATACTGATGCTAAGTTTTTCGACAGCGATGACATCCCCCTTGAAATGTTGCCGTCAAAAATCTCCTCAACCGGGTAGGGGACAACTCATAACGTACCAAAGGTTGTCGGTGAAGAAAAATCAGCGACCCTTGAGCGTCATGTAAACATCACCGACAAAACTGGCCAGCAAGACACGACCACCCCAACAAGTGAAGTTGTCTCGTCTTCTACTCTAGTGCTCAGGTATGTACCGATGTCGCGTCGAAAGAAAGAAGAAGCACCGTTCACGATACACACGTCGGTGGAAGAAACGTCTACCTCAAAAAAGCGTCTTGGTGAACAGTGTCTCGAAAATTTGAAAAAGAACGCCACAATTCCTCTTAACAAGGCGATCAACAACGAATTGAAGTCAGCAAGCCTCTCCTTCCGGGATTCACACCCTCCTCCGGAAACTCTAAGGGAGATCAAGAACTCACGAAAGGAAGGTTTGACCCAAATGCATATAAGCTCATGTCCAAATCAGGGTACAACTTTAAACATCCAGCACCTCTAGGGCGAGTGATAGAAGTCGCAACACAAGATCTCTATATATGATGGAAAGAAGAGGCCGCATAAGCAAGGATTCAAGGTGGTGACTACAAGGGCTGGTCATGGTTTTGCACCTCCAGTAAGAATTTCGGCACGACTGGTAGGCAATTATCGTGGGTTGCACCAAATTAAATCAATACTTATCCTAAAACTATGTAGCACGCAAGCAAGTTCGATTCCACAGGGAATCAATTAATGTTTATGTATGTAAACGCAATTGGGTAACAAATTGGGGGGTTGATTGAGTTTTAGTAACTTAAGCAAATGTAAACGCAATGAAAGCAAGGGTTGAATTCAATTAATGACGAGTCTTGGTCTTATACTTCAATCCACTACAATTTATCAATTGATCCTAGAAAGTCGCTTATCTATCGATGTGAGCACGTTGTTGCGAAATCGAGATTTCTATTCTTCTTTCCTAACTATTTAGAATGAATCAGCGTATCTAAACAACCTTATCTATCAATCAATCTAAATCACGCGTTTAGATCTATTCAATAGAAGCAATAAGATGTAAGAATGTCAACAACAACAACTAATAAGAACGCACGCGGTTCTAATCAAGCAATAAATCAATTCTCCCTTTAAACGGTTTGTTTGCATGGCTTTTAATTCTTTATCGACTCTTTGGAATGAGTGTTGCCCTTATGAGACCTCAAGTCTCGAGAGTAGTTTGCTTGCCTATCATTATATGCTGAGAAGACGGTATTAGAACAATGACGATGGAATGTGGTTTTTCAAATGTTTTTCAAAATTTTTGTTTTATTACCACAATACCAAAAGGCCAAAATCCCGTTTTTGAAAGTACCATTTTGATACCCTTTGTGCCTAAGCCTTGTGTTTCTTTGTCTATACCTCATTACAACCCATTACACCCTATCCTTGCCGAGCAAGAGGAGCAACAAATGGAGGCTCGGGTTTAGTTGGTGGATTAGGAATTAGGTGGGGGGATGTGACGATGAGGGATGTTTGGAGGCTAGTTTGGGGGAAATTTTGGGAATTGGCTAAAGAGTGTGGAAAGAAAGTATTTTATTTAGTTTTCAATTTGCAAAAAAAAAAAAGAAAAAAAAAGAAAAAAAAGAAAAAGAAAAAGAAAGACAAGTATATAGTATTACAATAAGCTTTCCACTCTCTCGTGTTTGTTTGTAATTGGTTTTTGTTGCGGAACATCGGTGTTGTCGGTTTGATATTGTTGGTTTGTTGGTGTACATATGGTTGGATCTTCTTGGTGGTGCTAGGTGGGAGACATAAGGGGTGCTAGAGTTCGTTCATTACAATGGCGTAAGGATGGTAGGATAGATACATTTTGAGGGCGTAGATTAGAGGTGGATTCTAGGATTTCATCTACTTTGGGGGTTGCTCCCGCTCTATCCCTTAATCCGTTTCCTTTTTGCTTTGCCATAGCCCCTTCCCATGCCGGTTACTATGATATGTTTGATCCTTGTTAAAACCATTCTTGAGTTGTTCTATGCTAAGAGGCAAGCCAGGTTTCACATTCATCTAAATATTTTCAGGGCTAAAGTGAGATATATTCCATTGAGTCGGTATTGGGAGGAAATGGTTCCTCAGAGCACTTGTGGTTCTTTGAATTGCATACATGTCTTACATATCTTGAGGCTAATTGCTACTACATGTCTTAGTCCAATTTTTTCGAAATTAAATTGATTTTGAACTAGTTTTGAAGTCTTTCGAAAATCTTGATCGGATTTTTGGTTGAGTGTTTGTGGTTACATGTTGGCTAGACCTTATTTTGAATGCATATGTTCTTGGGTTTACTCGAGGACGAGTAAAGGTTTAGCTTGGGGGAGTTTGATAATTCCTTATTTTGCATAGTTATATAGGACTTTACGGTAGTATAATTGCTAGATTTGCTCCCATTAATGCTGGATTCACATTCATTCTCGCAATAGTTCACGTCTTTGGTATAGTTGTTGGTTTTTGAGCTTTTCAGGCATAAAAGGGACGTTTTGGAGAAGTGAGATGTGAGATTGAAGTTCATTTGCGCAGTGCCAACTTCGGAGCGCAATATCTCCCAAACCACTTTGAATTTTACAGTGAAACCAATTGGAGGTGAAAGATTATGATCTTACCTTTCTAAGAAGTGGTCACACGCCCAAATCGGATAAGTAACGAAGAAATTAGAGGCGTTTGAAGTTGGACTGCAGAACCAGTGTTACACGACTCGCGCCAGAATTGCACGACTCGTGTACATACACATTTTGGTGACTGGAAAGGGCACGACTCGTGCAGTATGGTGCACGACTCGTGTAGCTACACGGAGATGGATTTTCCGTATTTTCTTTATTTGTTTTCGGGGGTTTATTTCCTATTTTTAAATAGGTAATTGTAAAATAACCTCCTAGGTATTTATACCTAGTTGAGCCCTTGTAACTTTTATCTAAGCTTTCAGTACTTTTTCGCACGCCGTTACTTTGAAGACTTCAAGTTTACTTTCAAGATTCAAGACTTTTGTATCGGATTCGAAGATTATTTTCTATTACTATTCATCGTATTATTCAGACCCAATTGAGAGTATTGTTATTTCTTACTTTAATCTTTTAATTATGTTTTGCTTTAATTCAATTATCGTTGTTCTTGATTTAGCTATGTGTGAGTAGTCTTTTCCAGGGGTTTGATTGAACCCTAACATGTTTGATGCTACGATTTGATTAATGAATTAGCGAGTCATATGATTAGGGCTTATTATGGCTAGATTTAATTCTCAAGCATGAGTTTGGTTTATGTTGTCTAATCTATATGCGTTGCTGCGATTATGATTAATATAGATTAATGCTTGCTTGACCTCTAAACGGAGTTTATAAACGGGAGTTGCGATTCTTGTTTAGTAATTAGCCCTCTAATATTGGTTAGGACTGTTTCACCACGGGAGTGGGTTGCTAGGACTAATTGGGAATTATTATGCGTTCTTAATGCTTCTTATTACTTGATCACTTCACCACGGGAGTGGGATTTAGGATAGTAATTGGATTAGACTATGATAGCCTTGGCGGGATAAGTAGTTCTTTGCATAATCTCCCCTAATCTATGTTAAATTGACTTGCTATGTGTTTTATGATCGTAGTTGATGCATGTTAGTGGGGATATCTCCACCCTAGGCTTTTAGTATATTGATTTCATTTTCGTTGTTTTCACCATTAGTTGATACAGTCACAAACCATTTCGACCATAGCGTAGCTGACTCCATAATTCTTTAGACGACCTAGACAATTTCCATACCTCCCTGAGATCGACCCGTTAGCTACAATTACCCGTACGCTTGCGGTTAAATAAACTCGTAACAAAAGCAACTGTTCTTCCAATTATCAATAGGAGGTGTGTACTCAGGAAAGGAGAGTAAATGTAAAATTAGAGAAGAACAACGTAGCCTTAGCCCCAAAATGATATATATGGAACGAACATGATAAAATCACATGAAGATTCCATTGACAAGCAAACTGTTCAAATTGCCCACATGGTTGCATGAGTCAATACTTATTAGTGTTCTAATATAAGTTACTGTGACACTCCATAAACCCAGACCTATCTGACATGACACATAGTGATGATGCAGGAGCATCCACAAGCAATGTCATAACACCCACCTGTTACTAATGCTACTGCACCTACAACTCGAGTTCAGACTGGTTCAATGACCAAGGCTAACCAGACCATATCTCAATTGATCACTTTATGCACTAACCATGTTGAGTCATTGACAGAGCAAGTCGAAGCCAGCACAAGGGTGGTCAATTGCATTATCATCGACTAAATCAGGTTTTTACGAATAATGTACTTGGGGGCTGATTTACTTACATTATCAATAATTAAGCAAGTCTTATTTTGATAATCTGATTATATATGATTGATCATCTATTTTACTAAAAGAATTCACTTTTGTTTTGGGAATATTATGAGTGAATCAAGGAGAAGCTGTCAGCCTATCCTATTGAGTTTCGCAGCAAAAGGAACGACCAGCAACATTTCTTTTCTGCATAAACTCTTTTTGTGAATATTGTAATTAGATATCTTGCTAAAGCCAAGGCTAAATAATGTAAACTAATCAAAAGAGGTGTGAACCCACCTCTTTGATCAGCTAGCAAACCGTCCAAGGAGGTCTATGTAACCGTATATTTATGCTGCTCTTCAGTCATCTCTCTAATTCATTTTCAGATGCTGACACAATATGTATCAGCAGCCAAATGTATACGCTATAGGAATAACAAAGAAGTATACTTCTGTACTTTTCAGATTTTGAACACAGCCTTTTGAACACGTTTGTACATGGAGTGTGGTTTACTTAAGACAGAAGTAAAAGTAACCAATTACCTCATTTATGCGGAGTGTATGATCTAAGCGAGCAACAATTTCCAACATGCATCTCATAATATAATAACCACATTCAACAATCCCCGGTTGACGAGCACACTGAAAGAGTGAAAGTAAGGTCATTTAGTAATTAAGCCCATTATATTAGGAATAAATATAGATTTGGCTAGGACTCATAAAAACTATCGAGCAAACATATTTAAAAATATCAGATACATTAACTTGAACCCATTGTGGTACTTTGGCGCCCTTTCTTTTCCCCCCTCCATATCCATATACTCTGACCGACCTGTTCCAATTTCAAACCTTATAATATCAAAACTCAAAAACAGCCCTTAAGCCTGCAACAATTTTATTTAAGTTTTAGACCAACTCACGTATTAATCAAAGTCTTAAACACCGTTGGCTCTTTATTTCCTACTGGATCAAACCAATATATGTCATTATGATCGACAACGTCTATGACCGCAAGCATCCAATGTTCCCTGTGTAGCATTAATGGCAATAGTAGTAACTAAAGGACATAAACAACTTATAATCATCAATACTTAATCGTAGAAAAATATAGTCACTTACTCATTATAATATGGAGCAAAATAGATGAGTTTCTTTTCATTGATCATAGTTTTGGACGTATATGTTGATGCTTCATCGGCATTAGTGCCTACTAGTGAAGTTGTTTGTGGACAAAGAAATCCATATCTATCGGTATCACAAAGGCCATGCAAGCACCTATAATATTCACAAGATATGATTGTCTCGTGTTACGAAAAATCAACTCTAACAAAGGTAACTGGATACTCTACTAAGAGGAATAAACTTACCCAATAAATATTTGTATGCACGATATGTTGAGTTTTTGCATATTTAGCAGCTGAGTGATGTCGTTTTTGGTGATGAAAATTGTTTGCTCAAAACCCATTATACTCTTGCTCAAAATAACCGGAGAAGATATCTCATCTTGCATCATATTAGCTACCTTTGATAACAATTTTCGGGATCCAGAATTTTTATCAAGAAACGATTTGAAACACTTGTTTGATCCGGCAACTGACTCCTTTGTTTTACTTTTGCCACTATCAATCTTCTTTGACTTGTCACTCTGTACCTTCTTCAATTTTTCTGCTGTATGGAGCTACAATATAGACCAGACAATTAAAGTAACATTACTCCACATTTGACAGAATCAGAAAGAGTCGCCTAGAGACATTATATCAGCAAATTGCATTTTATATACATATTGAGGAATTACTATTTCGCAAAACGCTTCATTCAACCGAATCCCCCATCTGTTTCCATTATATATACTGTAAAATAAACATATAACGCATAGCCAGATTTCAGCAAAAGCTGGACATTATCAAGGCATACAGCTTCCTAGTTATCTTTTTTTCTTAGGTCCTCACTTTAAAAATAAATATAAATGTTGCGTCTCTGGGTTTCTTGCTTCAGCAGGAAACTGGCATAGTGGCATGCTTGTATTTGCAGATGCCTTTGAAGCAACCAATGCAAGAAAGTCAGGCAAAAAGCTGAATACCACAGCTTTAACGCCTTTTCTTACTATTGCCCGTAACAGTGACACATTAATACTGTAAGCAGAGCGTTCATTTCTGTTAACACGAACATAGGGTTCGAGACTTGTCTTCAAGATTTTCGAGATATAAGCTAGTTATCAAAGTGGCATTATACTGCAATAAACATACAACTCATAACCAGCATTCAGCAAAAGCTGGACATTATCATACTTATCAAGGTATACAGTTTCTAAGCCATTTTTTTTCCTTAGGTTCTCACTTGACTTGGGATCATTCTCGTGAAATATTCCTTAGTAATATTCCTTAGTTTGGGGAAACATCAATGAAAATTAGTGCTCAAAAGCACCTTGAACGAGACCAACGTTGAACGGGTTCCAAGACCTTGACTTCTGTATACAGGGGCTTCTTTATTATTCTAACCACAAAAGTCTATCATACACCATGCAGTACAATACCTTCCGAGTAAAGTTTAGGCTGCACTTGCCTACAAGGCAGCCACTCTAGACCCGTTTTTGCATGTTGTGTATTTTAACATAGAATTTGTATACTTTTGTTAAGACTTCCCTGAATGAATTTACTTATCAGAGAATATATTCACTAAAATAGATGAAATTCTCCTAAATGTATACAAAAACCTGATAAAGTACACAAAAAATGAATTCGGGAATGCAATTATTAAAAATAATATAATACGCTTCAATGCAATTAGAATTTTATACCTTGGGGTCCCCAAAAGTGACTAGACTTTTAGGCCATCGAACAAAACCACCAATCGCCTCGCCTACTGTGGTAAATTCATCATCTGGCACAGGCAATGGTGCATCATCCTTGCCCTCCAAGACAACATCAATTGAAACTCTCACTTCATTTTCTCCAAATGCACGATGATGAGATTTTAAAACGTCACTCGGGGCTTTATAAACAGTTCCAATTGCCACATTGCGTAAGCATGGGTCTGCTAAGGCCAACTGGCATGCAGCTCCCTTGAGCAAGATAAAATATATTACAAGTTGTATAATAATGCTGCAAGCTTAGTAATACGATACAAAGAACAAAAAAAAAAAAGGAAGAAGAACAAGACCATTATTTACCTTCTCTGATATCTGTGCAAACAAATCAGGTGCCTCATCCTCATAACAACTCGCTTTTCCACTTCCACAAATCATTTCTACTTCAATGTCTGGTTGTGCATCATCATTTACGTTCGTGCCAGAATTTCCTAAAGCTCGCATCTTATGCTCAAAGTAGGTCTCCATCTCTTTTCTTGTTTCTGCTCTCACCTTTTCCGTAATCACTTGGGTTAGCATCTCTATATCTACCTGAGACATTGCCCCACGTCGATGATAAGTGGATTTACCAAAATAATCCTTGTGACCTATGCTCCCTCCAACCCCTCTTACACGTCCATAATGCTCATTTGTTCCAAGTGCCTTGGTTAAAATGTCGTTCTTTCCGATTGGAGTAAAGCTTCCTTCAGCTACTTCTTCCCTATTTGCATGCTGCAAGTATGTTTCACAAAGATAGTCAAATACATATATTAGCAATTGCAACAGATTTATTGAAAGGTCATCGTGCGCGCAAAGTAAAAGAATTTGAAGATTTTCTAATGGCCTCGGCAGGAGTCTGTTCTTATAAAATAAAAGAGAAGCAGCAAACAAAAACAACAAAGAACAGAAACGTGACAAAGTACCAAAAACTAAGCTAACGCGAATTACAGAGAGTCACACTCAAAAGCAGAAGTATCCGAAGGAAGCCAATAAGCAACAAACCAAAAAACCTTCCAAAATATACTAATGAATTCTATCAACTTACAACAGTGCCCAAATAATTTTAGTAGATAACTTCCTTCAACAAAGGTCATCCCTTATGAAACAAATTGTCAAAATATCAGAACTAAGACTGCAGTGCTTCGTCTTATAACATCTATGAGTAAAAGGAATGCTTCAGTGAGGAAGATGAATAAAGGATCAAGCTAGATATAGATGCCTGCACCTAGAGCCTTCTCAAAATCCTGTCACAAACATGTCTTCTGCTAGCAATCATGGAGTGGGAGGTCTACCTCTAGTTGAAGCACGCCTCGAAACCTAAAAGTCACAAATGGTCTTTGATGGTGGACACGAAGACTCTTCACCACTATGAAGAACCAATGAAGGCATTTCAAAGAAACGAGTTCTCGTTTCACAGAGAGCCAGCATGCTCGATTTGAGATGTTTTATTGCCGCAACTCCAGACCAGACAGTGAAATCCAAGCGTGTCCAAATCTATTTCCTATACCAAAAGAAGAATAGGAAGTTCCTACGAGCTTAAATGGACTCCACTTCCGAACCCTCAGTTTTATAAACGCCACATGTATAATATATCCATCTGGGGAAATGTTCTAATGTCCCGATTCCTTTTGGTATCATCTGCTGAATACTTTGTCACTTAACTTTCCTTGCATTTATTTACACAACCACAAGTATGAAAATGTTGAGAGCATGGTTTTGCATTAAAATGTAATAGTCATAAAGCCTAAAGCTTGATTGCAGGTAAAGGAAATGAAAAGGCGCATCAGTAAAGCAGGCAAAGAAGAAAAATGATGTGTGAGAAACAGGGTGAAGAGGTAACACTGTTGTATGTTGTTGGACAGAACAATCACTAATAGAAACAGGACAGGATACTGAGATTATTACTCAAGAGCAAGCACGACTAGAAACTCCGAATCCGAGGGCAAGTATAGAAAAGGAGAGCAGCAGATTCATCGGCATTGTTACAGAAAGAGATACTTACAATTTTATCAATAACTTCCTTTGTGCCTGGATTTAGACAGTCTCCATCTTTGTTAATCCTTCCCTCTATCCACAAATCACCTCGTTCTATTGTCAACTGAGAAGTATCTGAAAGAAATCCTATGGCCAATGTGCAGTGCTTAATTGCTACACCATACTTTGGTAACTTTATTTATTAATGTTATTTCTCTCACTGATGTCATGCTGGATTATACTTCCTCCGATTCGAAAAGATTTTCCTCTTTCGATTTGCAGTTTTGAGGTGCTATGTTCAGACCTACTTTTATATCAAATGAATCATTCACTTACTGTAAAAATTACTCCCTCCATTTCATTCGTTTCTTTACGTTATGCTTGGTTTTCCCTCACAAAACCCGGCCCAATGTAAAGAAATGAATGAAATGGGGGAGTAATACATATTTTATTTTGCAATGCAGTCTACCAACTCCATTTGTAATACGACAAATGGATCCATTTATTCAACAAGTAGTCCCTAACATGACAGGTGAAAACTATAAAAAGAAAGAGAAAAATCTCGTTGAATCGGAAGGAGTACTTTTCCCAATTCAGGATGACAGGAAGAAGGCAACTAACTTCGCGACAAATTTGAACCACGACCAAGGAAGAGTATATTGGTTGGATATTCTTTTGGGCAAATGGGTTATAAGCTGTATGATTTGGAGTCATACAAGCTGTTTACTAGCAGAGATGTGATATTTAGGGAAGATGTTTTTCCCTTTCTTCATGATAAGTCACCCACAGAAAGTGTAAGAACCACATATTTACCAATCTGTTCTTTGGATGACTATTCTGAAGTCAGAAGAGATGAATAAGTTACAATAACTACTGAAAATCAGCAAGAACAATCTGATGCACCTGAAAAATTTTTTGAAGTTATTCCTAATGCTGAATCATTTGTTGGGACTAAAAAACAATGACAGTGCAAATACTGAACCAAGTTCTACTGAAGTTGAACAGCCTAGAAGGTCTATCAGGGCAAGACAACAATCTGTGAAGCTACAAAACTTCATTGGCAAAGATCTTCCTCCTTCACTGAAACCTTCCACTGGCATAGCTTCTTGTTCTCAGGCCAACATTTCCTTAGCACTGTGTGCTCTTCATGAGTCTGAATTTTCTTCTGTGTACATTGCTTCCCTCAACTGTCATCGTAGATTCGAGTTTCAGTGCCATTGGGCATGCCCCCAGTCTACTGCTATCCTCAAATAACTTACGAATGTGTGTGTACCAGGGTATACATTTCTCCAACTCCATATGGGGAAATTATTTTTAGTTTCTGCAATTGCGTCAATAATTTCATCTCGTTCTACTCTCCAGGATCGTTGGATTTTCACCCATAACGTCTCAAAAAATCCATACTGACGGTCCCAGAATCTCTTCATATCCCTCTGCCTTTAGCCAATGACGCACAATAGAGGCTCCAGCAGAAACTATAACTATCCACTTTAAAAGCCTAAACTCAGAACCAAGTTGAGACGACACAAGGGTAGATGTTCGGGCCAAAAGGGAAAAGATTCTTCATGTGATAAGAGTTTATTTAACAGCAAGCGTACGAGTGTCGTAGCAAACGGGTCGATCTCAAGGAAGTGGGTTATCAATGAATAATTCAATTAAGACTATTGTAACACCCCATTCTTTCTTTTTTAAAAACATTTTATCGAGATCCAAAACACAAATAAGGAAATACCAGTAGTAAGGGGTGTGATCAAATTGGGGTAACTCCATGATTAATTGATCACTGTTTTAACACCTAAACACTACCCAGAATTAGAGGAAGATGATGAAACCCCAAAATTAATTGAGTTTGAATTTATCTCGACAATCAGAGGCGGAGGAGGATCGCAATGACGACGACGCTAAAACCTCTTTTTTAAGTTTTACCCATTTTATTGGTCTTTTTTTGTCAAATATTCAACGCTTGACTTGACTACGAGCCCAACTCGTCCACTTTACTCCTATTATTGGATTGTCCAATTATGTGTGTCGATACACAAAATATGATTTATGAATGCTATGAGTAATTTCCATAATCCATATGAATTCCAATTAGAGTGACTCTTATCTAATTTGAATGACTCTGATGTGATTTGAATAAAATTCCGGATTAGTGTTGATTATGATATGATCAAATTTCTTAAGTCTGATTTAATTTGAATGCCCCTGATCTGATTTGAAAGACTTTGACGTGACCAAATTTAATTTGAATAATTTCGATCTAAATTGAATAATTCCGATCTAAATTGAATAATTCCTATCATACAGGACCAAAGTAGGCAAAACACGTTAAATAGTCCGGTAGTTAAATGTCTTCTAGTTCTACACCTCGGTTGACGAACAATTTCAGCGTATAGACGCTAGAGCTCAGACGCTTGAACAATTAAAGTCTTGAAGACAAAGGCAGCACAAACACAAAGACAAGCACAAACTGAAAAGAAGAAATGAGAATGAAATCAAAAGTATCGAAATTCCAAATAATATGGCCATTCTTCCTCATCCTCATCGTCCACATACTCGGCATTTTGCTCTTTACTCGAGGCTTCCTCCTCACTCGCACTGAACTCCCTCATTTCAGCAACTGCTCCGACGTCTCTGATTCTCCTTGTTCTCCTCCCGGCGGCGGCAATGGAACTTGCTGGACTAAGCCGGCGATCGATCGCCTCGTCATCATCGTTTTCGACGCCCTTCGGTACCCTCCAATCACGCCAATTCACTTGCATTTTCTTGAGTGTTTCTTTTTTTGAATTTATCATCGTGTGATTTTCATTCCTAATTATTACATTTATATTTGATTTTCAGGTTTGATTTTGTCGCGCCGAGTAGCTTTTTTCCAGGTTAGTTAATAATGTCGTCTTATTGATCATCGAAACAAATCGGTGTTTTTAGTATCTTCTCGTGGAATTTTTGCTGGATTTTACATTGCTAGTGAACGTGTTCCTGTTTGTTGAACTTAACTGAATATTTGCACAAGTTTGGTGTGTTAAAGAGGACATTATGTCATATTGAACTCATTTGCTTTAAGAATTTTCGGATAAGTCGATGTATATAGTGCGCTGTTAATGTTTGAAGGCGTTATTTTGAGTTCTCGATGCATTGTGTTTGTCGACCGTGATCTGCAGCAGTAGAGACCGTTGCCTGTCTATAGGTGTATTATTTGTCGCTTAAGTCTTCTGTATATTGAAGACTTTCATCTCCTTAGAAAACCAGCTGAGTCAATGTGTTTGATTTTATTAATTTGGTGATAATTACAAATGAATTGTTTGGTGCTCTATATACACATTAGCTTATAACATAATCCAGCTGGCATTCACTAAGCACATTGACTAACTTTGTAACAAACCTCAAGCTTGTTGGATACGTCACTAGGAGGGGTTTATCCTTGCTGCTGGTGTAATGCCAGCTTGGTCTGACCATGTCTTCATACCCACTCAAGTGGGATTGGGGGAATGTTCGCTAAGCCTAACTTGGCAGTGAGGGTCTTTTGTTGTGACTCAGAATGTCTCTGGTAAGAAGATTAGCTAAGTAGTGTGGACGTAGCCTTCAATCACCTTATCTCGTGTATAATGGCAGTCCAAACGCAAATGATTGTTCCTTGCGTAAAACAGAGGGTTTGCTGCTATATGTTGTGCAGCCTTGTTATCACAAAATAGGGTCATAGGGAAGTCAACCCCAACTTGTAAGTCATGTAACAAACCAGTGCTCCATTGTTGTTCACTGATTGTAGCAGACATAGCTTGACATTCGATTTCTGCAGAAACGCACCATAACCTATCAATGATTTACCACTGTAAGAGCAATTGCTCCAGTCTGTATCAATGAATGCTTCCACTGTTAGATTGGAGTTCCAAAAAATAACGCTAGGTCAGCAGTGTTTTCGAGATACCTGAGGACAGGCATAGCAACTTGTAGGTGAGGAGTTCAAGGTCTAGTCAGAAATGTCAGTTTAAGTAGAGTAATCACAAGAAAGTTTGATGTTGCTAGGGAAGGGATCAGAGCAGTCTTTGCAATCTTGTAGATGAGCATCCTTGAGTAGATCAAGGATTACTTCCAGATATTGGGGAGAATCCTCTCGAAAGTTTTTGAAATCTCAAGCCTTAAAATATATCTCAGTTCTCCCAAATCATTGTAATTTGAGAGTCTCTGTGTTATTTTAGCAAAATTATAGGGTACCTTACTCTGATAAGTTCTTTCCGTGCTTCAAATTTTAACTGAAAGTTCCTTCATTATATCTTATAAAAACAATCTGTCTGTTGCTGCAGAGAAGAAACCTTGGATGGATAAGTTGCCTGTACTACAAAAACTAGCAGCTCAGGCTGGATCATCAGCTAGGATTTTCAAAGCCATTGCAGATCCACCTACAACAAGTTTACAGCGTTTAAAGGTGCACTGTTACCTCTATCCTCGACTAGCGATACCATCTGTTGAAACTGGATTTTGTCAGATGCATTATGCGCTCCCAGTTTGCTTGATGTTGGCAGTCAATTTGCTGTTCTTTTTTGAAAATTTAGTTATTCTAATTCCATTATTTGCGAATGGTTTTGTCTCATGGTTGTTTGCTTTTCTTTCATTTATCTAGGGCTTGACAACTGGTGGATTGCCTACTTTTGTAGATGTGGGGAACAGTTTCGGCGCTCCTGCAATCGTTGAAGATAACTTTCTCCAACAGGTTACATTCTCCTCTTCTGGCTGATTCACATTGTTCTTCCAGTAATCAAAGCAGTTACTTCAATGCAATAATGGGGAAGATAGATCAGCACATGGTGCTCATGTAGTGGTGTGTTGGAATTACTGGCATGCAATGTGGTTTATATGCTTCATTTTTTATTGCAGCTTGTGGAAAATGGCAAGCGAGTGGTGATGATGGGTGATGATACATGGTTGCAGCTGTTCCCTAACCATTTTGAGAAATCTTTCCCATATCCCTCTTTTAATGTGAAAGATTTGGATACGGTAGTTTATTGAATTGTGTCTGATCAATCCTATTTTATTTGAAGATTATGGTAGTAGTGAAGTTGTGGCTTTCAAAATTTGCAACTTCTTCATATTTCTTGCTAGGTCGACAATGGATGTGTGGAACACCTGGTTCCATCCCTGAATGAAGGAAATTGGGATGTGCTGATTGCTCACTTCCTTGGAGTGGTATGTCAGTCTACTTTATGCTACGTACTTCTTATATTGTATTCGGACTTGAATGGTCTAAAGTTCCTTAACATGGTTTTTGGCCTGCACGTGTTTTTCTTTTTTTCTTTTTTTCTTTTTTTTTTTTTTTTTTTTTTGGATAAATATCTATTATGGTATGTCAAATTAGTGGGGATACATCCTACTTGTTATGGTTTGCATCATTGTTTTGTATGATTTTTCAAAGAGATTTGATCTTTCAAAGGAATAGCTTTCAAAGATTTAAGATACCAGATGTCTGGGCTTGAAGGCATGGCTGTGTAATGGACAATTTTCGAGCACTTAATATTTTGGTCAAAAATACCATGTTCGGATTGGTCTGGAACATATTCTGTCAGAAATCTTTGGAGTTTTTGTTTTACGCGACATTTGTTCGAATTGGTATGCTATTTTGTCTGCTATGGATAAAGCTAACAGGGGGGGGGGGGGGATGCTTAGAAAGTACTAACAATGTGAAGGAGTTTTAGACTTTTAGTTGGCTATGTTCACTGTTGGTCAGCAAAGCATTTTTTCACACTGGTGCGATGATGAGTTCTCTGAATTGCACCAATTACAGTTGTTAGACTGCTGTGGTGGAGCGTGCATCAACCTCTTATTATATTAGGGAACCAAAATTTAATACAGTAATTCTACGGGGAGACCGTCTCATCGTATGAGACCAATTAATATGTTACTTTTGATATATTAGCATGTTACTTTTCCGATATGTTGACTTTGAAAAGTAATCGTCACTTTTGAAATGTGTGAGAGGTCTCATCGTCTCACAGTAGAATTTGGGTATTTACGAATGGAAAGAAGAAAGATAAGCTGGCATAGAGGGATAAAGTACAAATTTCAGTGGTGCAGGCCTACTACCGCGTTGTGTCCGAATATTTGCTTCATTTGCTGGAAAAAGTAGTGGATGTTATAATCATCTCTTCCTTCATTGTGGGTTTGCGTGTATGCTTTGGCATCGGTTGACTGCTGTACATGAGGATCAATGTGTGCTCGATCTTCTCCGGATGACGTTTGTGGGTTAGGGGTGAAAAAGTGAAGAAGTTGATTTTGATGTGTGTACTTGTTTCTGGTGCATTTGGAATTACGAGAAATCACAAATATATCTGGGCAAAGTCATTCTCTTGGATATGTTTTGGAGAGGGTTGGTTTTCTTGCTTCTTTTTTGGCTTTATATCTGGGCAAAGTCTCTTGGATATGTTTTGGAGACGGTTGGTTTTCTTGCTTCTTTTTTGGCTTTGGAGTGTGGTACACTGGTACCCCTTTAATCCATTTGAATTGGGCTTTTTGGTAACTATTTTGGGTCAATGAGGCCACCTTTTCCTCATTCGCTTCTCTATTCAATTACTCTCTCCATTTGTTTCATTTCTTTACGTTGCGCTTGTGTTCCCCTCACATACCCTAGTCCAAGGTAAAGGAAGGAAATGGAGGGAGTAATGGATTTTTCCTTGTCAAAAAAAAAAGAGAATCTGCCGTAGAGAAATCAATTTGAAAGTAAGTGACCTTTCACGCTTTCAGATAAGTGTAGGACCAATGTTGAAATTAATGGGAGGATAAGTTATAACAAGAATAAGGGGAAAGGTGGCATAGTGGAAGGTGATGTTTCTTGTGATGGTGCCTCTGCTCATGGGGATCTGATTACTAAGCCATGATGGACAGAATTTCCCTGGCTAGTTAAATTCTGAAAAAAAAAGGGATATGTGTCTCCTCTTTGTTTCCTCGCATGTATGGTCTATCTGACTTTTTTAATCCTCCAGTGTGTTTTTTTTTTTGTTCGTGAGGGAGATTCATGGGATCATCATTTGATGAGATCTCCTTCCGAGGGGGAGATTTCGAAAACTGTGAATTTGTGTGGCAACAAGAACATGCGAAATTCAGTGATTGACTCCTCAGAGAGTTTTAGCTGTATATCAATCTTCTTGATACTAGCTAATATGGTGGCCTCTCCTCCTGTCAGGGTACAAGCTTTATTGCTGGAGTATGATTTTGGCAGGGATAATTGGATAAATACTTCTGATATATTACAACGGTGTCGGCCTACCGCCGCTATGTCTGAATCTGCTTCATGTGTTGGCATTATAGTGAATGAATACATTTAGGTTACTTTACTGTGACTTTGGCCCTAAGCTTTGGCATTGCTTGACTGTCGTATGAGAGGAGCAATGGCTTTGTCTTATCACTCCTACCTCTGTGGTTGAGTTTCACCAAGTGAACATGTGAGTTTGGGGGTAATTAAATAGAAGTTCCTCTTTATGTTTGGTATTTTAATTTTTAATAGTTGGTGTTCTAGGATGATGTTAAGGTGACATGAAGTCATGGATTTCTATTAGCATCCAAATGCAATAAAATAGGTCTTAATCACCTATTATTTGCAGATGACTTGCTCATTTTCCCAAAGGGCGATCTCAATTCAGTCTATGCAGTGGCAAACACCCTCAGATTGTTTGGAGAACAGTCAGGATTGGCTGTTAACCTCCTAAAACCAATATCTACATGGGAGGTGTACCAGGATAAACTAATGGAGGATTTTGTCAAAGCAACTGGCTCTGTCATTGGCAAATTCCCTTTCAGATACGTAGGAGTTCCCCACCACTCTTCCAGGTTGAAAGCAGCAATGTACTTCCCACTCATAGAGAAAATCAGAGCCTAACTGAATCACTGGGCAAATAATTACATATCCTATGCCGGAAAGCTGCTGCTCATAAACTCTAGTTTTAGGGCTTCAGTTCTTGTACTTCAAGGTTGCGTTGAAGAAAATAAGCAGATTGTGCTGGGAGTACTTGTGCGGAATAAATTTTAAGGGGAAATACACTTTTATAAACTGGAAACAAATCTCCCAATCCAGTTTAGAGGGAGGTTTGGGGATTAAAGAGGTCTTAAGCTGGCTCTTTACTCCAAATGGCTGATCAAGTAAAATCACTGCCCTGAAAATTTATGGGCAAAATGGATGGGGGCCTACTATGTAAAGCAAAACTCTATGTGGGATAATGGCATTAAGAATGACTGTTCAAGCGATTGGAGACAGATAACATACCTCGGGATCAAAACTTGAGAATGCAGGAGGTAAAGGGGAAGCAGAAAAGATCATAGAGTGGAGCAAAAGTAGCAGCAAGGGTTAAAAGACATACCAAATTACCAATTCTTCTGCAGCAGGCAAAACAATGTGAACTGGTTCATAACAGTCTGGAATTTATACATTATGCCAAAGAGCATCATATGACTGCACTAGCTATCCACAATGCCCTTCCCACTGTGGATAACTTAAAGAAAAGAGGATTGAGCTTTCCGAACAGATGTGTGCTCTGCAAGAAAGTGCAAGCCATCTGTACTGTGAGTGTACTTCAAAGAAATCTGAAACTTTATGCTAGCTTGGATGGTATATACCCAAAGGAGTTGGAGTCTGAGGCATGAATGAACGGGTTCATGCATAATCTGAAGGGGAAGCTGGCAAAACACCAAGTTTTAACAGGGACCATGAATTAAATATAGATGGAAAGGAATAACAGAAATTTTCAGGACAAATCAAGGCCAATTGAGAGAACTGTAATTAAAATCATGTATTATGCTTGTGTTAGAGTGAAGGAGAACAAGTGTGATGCTTAATTAGATTAAGCTACTGGCTAGTTCCTAGGTGAGCACTCTTCTCCTCGTTTTCGAAGGACATATTTGTAACACTCATTTTGGTAATACAAATGCTAAATTCTTTCCAAATAAAGTGATGGATTTTAATTGCCAGCAGGCACCAATATCTGAGTAGTCATGTTCTATCTTTAAAGCGCAATGAAAACCCCCGTTCCTTTCTTACACTGGTCATTAATCAGGTCTCCTTTTTGTACTGCAGAGTGCAGACTATTCTAATATTTTGTATTCTTTCTTAAACTTATTTACACTGTCAATGCAGCTTATGAACTTGTTATTATTTTTTTTTTTTAAAATATCAGGATCATGCTGGGCATATTTTTGGCGTCAATACAGATCCCATGATTCAAAAGTTGGAACAATATAACAAGATAGTGGAGGTAACTTACTGAGCTTGAGCTGATATGGAATACTGTTCTTATCAATAATGTACGTTAATGTCAATAGTTTGGCTTCTTTGTGGCTGGTAAAGGCGCTACTAAAATAGTGAACTTATAAAGGCTAAATTCTCTTAAAATATGGAGTATGTTGTTGTGGATAGGGAAAGCATATTAACAATGAAAAAGATCCGAATTTTTTATTTGAGCACGAGTATTCCTCATGTCTAATAAGACGAGTAACCTCAGATTTACTCAAGTATCGCCCCCTAATTCGCAATATTCCATTGCTGTTATATTGATATCTGATGTTATTGTTTTCTAAAGAAATATTGTAATTTTATTTATTATTATATTTTTAGGGGAAGATCAATTTCATTAGTTGAAATCTCTCTCTCTCTCTCTCTCTCTCTCTCTCTCTCTCTCTATATATATATATATATATATATATATATATATATATATACCCCTTGGTAACCTTTTTGTGTCCATTTCCTACCAAAAAGCCTGAACGACGGAATTCGCTCAACCTAATGTTCCGGTTCGCGAATTCGACCGTGCTAATACGGGAACGAATTCTGTTCCCATTTGGGCGATTGCAATCGGAGTTCAGGGGCGTTGAGCAAATTCTGTAACACTTGTCACTGAATCCTGCAGAATAGTGGATACTCAATCCTTCCACGTGCTTCATCTTCCTGCTTCTGTTGCCTCTTCATTTGCAGTCTGGATTACCCCCTATTGTAACTCAACGCTCAAAACAAGATTCACTCCACTTCCCTTGAGGGTTCGAGGAAAGCCAGTATTTTCTGCCTCAACCTAGAACATTGTGATTGATTGTCATTAGATCCTCTGATTCGCTGAAGTTGTTTCTGTGTGACACATTGACTGACCACTCCCAGTCATCTGACCCCTTCTGGTATCTTTTTAACCAGTAAATTGTGAAACCACAATCTCCTGCCAGCATCATGTCAACTCCTTTCTAATTCATTTGATTCTGTCCAGTGTCCTAGAAAATAATGCCGAACTGATGTTCCTCTGAACAACGCCCCAATATTAGAAACCTCTCGTTGGTTGTTGAACTCTACCCATGTTATCTGCTTCTCTATTCTTTTCTTCTTCAATCTACTCCCTTAGAAAGGAAAAAAGGAAAACCAATAGTCTCGTACATTCTATGTTGAGAATGTCCTTTGAGCTGCACAATAGTGAGTCATAGTGAGTCTTATTGGTGTGAAGAGAAGATGTAAAGTTCATTGAAATTGTAATAAAGGTTAATTTATGAGAACTATACACAATAATATGCCCGTGTCTTTATTGAAGATGTAAAATCCCAAATGCCATCCATAATTGGACTCAGACTAGAGGTAGTCAAAGATATCAAAGAAGTTTTGCAATTTACTACCAACTTTCCGAGAAGAGATGGCTTTGCATACGCATGCCTTATCCTCTATTAAATACATAGAGGCCTAGACTGAAATCAATTTAAGAGCTCTCTGTTTGATGAGATGCTCTTCCTTTTCTCTTTGATGAGATGGTCTGTGCAAGTTAGTATCCTAAAATTTTGCTTACTGGGAAAAAGATCCTGAAACGTCATTATTAATATTGGACTTTGGGATGTTTTAAAAAAGGTACTCAATGTACAATCATATGAGTAATTTTACTCGCTAGATGCTTTCAGCAGTTATACGAATTCTCAAGGATCTCAAGAGAGTCTCTTAAGCTCTACAGACTACAATTTTTTTTTTTTTTTTTTTTTTTTTTTTTATTTTTTTTTATTTTTTTTTTGGCTGAGGCCACAAATTGTGATGGATGAGAATTGAGAAGTAAACTGGTCGAAAATCCGTTTCTAAAACCAGATTGGGCTGTATTGAAGCGATGCTAATAATGTGAATCTATTTTTCACCTGCAAACTAAAAGAAAAACAAAACCAACATGTTCAATTGTGGTAACTGCTTGCTCAATATTTGAAAAACTACATGCTCTATAATTTTTTTTACATGCTCAACAGCTTAAATTTTGGGAATAAGGCTTGGTTGTTGTTGTTGTTGTTGCTCAACAGCTTAAATTTTGTGATCAATATGATCTTAAGTTCTTGACTGCATCTGTAGTGGTTTTAACTAAATACTCAATGCTAAACTCAACACATGCTTGTTGGTTTCATGTAGATACTCAATAACTTTCACTATATGCTTTAATATCTGCTACACCATTATTTCCCGGTGAAAGAAGGATTCACCCAGGGGTATATGTAATTGTTTGCCATAGCGGGGTATGTCAAGAGAACACGGAGTGTCCATAGGCTAATTTAATGACGTTGTTTATCGTCACTCAGAGATTATGTGAAGGCATTCCACAAAGCGATTTAAGGCAATCAACTCTACTCAAAATGATATATGACTAGCTGATCAACTCTGGGATATGCCTTCAACTTGTGAAAAAAGCATTTGATAGCAGTACCTGATAGCAGTTTGTTTGAATATGCCACTTTTAGCCTCAGCACTAGAAAGGCCTATTATTTCTTCATTTTTATCCTATATTATCATCCAGGAGGATCTTTTTACACATCAAGGTGTTAATATTGAGATGCTGAGAGAAATTCAGTGAAGAAAGTATGACAAAAAGTTACATCCGCGATGATAGATATCCTGGTGCTAGCAAATTGTTAAGTTTTCAGTAAATATCATTGAGCATTTAATTGTAATTATTGAGATATATATATTTTAGAAATTCACTGAGCATGTAGTTGACATCATACTCTACTAAATTGTTGAGCACATGGTTTAAACCATTGAGTTTGTAACTGAAGCTGATAAGAAATTTATTAAAATCATCGAGGATGTTTATATGAAAGGTTTGGGGTGGAAAATTTGACTTGCCTCCTGGGGACTATATTGCTATTGAGAAAGGATGTCTTGGTAGTTCAGGATCCATATGAGGATTTTCTGGTTTCTGAAATCTGTAGTCTTCACTCTTTAGTGCATGAATCATTCAGGGTTATCCTTTAGCTTTAATTTGCTTCTTAACTCAATGAGGATTCATGTCCATTTTGTATTGTCTTACATTTTCCTTTTTAAGATGATGTTGTCTAACACACACAAGATTGTGTGCTTTTGCTATCAGGAAGTTGTTGTGGCAATGAAGAAACAGTCAGGGCCAGGTGGCCTCCACGAAAATACGTTTTTGGTCGTGATGGGTGATCATGGCCAAACATTGAATGGGGATCATGGTGGTGGTAGCCCCGAGGAGGTGTGATATGAGCATTTTTCTTTCATAAGTCAAGTAGATGTGGCTAATCTGGACTTAGTAAAAAGGGAAATTGCTATTTTTATCTAGACTTAGCAAAAAGGGAAATTGCTACTTTTAGAATCCATTGTGACCCATGTGCAACGATCATAGTTTTATACTCAAGAGTCAAGGTTTCAAGAACTAATGTGTGATTTTCAATGCAGGTTGAGACGTCAATTTTTGCAATGAGTTTGAAGAGTGCCCAACCTGTTCTACCACCTGAGCTCGATTTAGTATCCTGTGGATTGAACTTGGTATATCTCTTTTCTCGTTCTTAATCTTGAGTGTTGTTACATGGCATAAAAAGTTCCAATTT
The DNA here is from genome assembly GCA_963457585.1 of Spergularia bocconei. NCBI lineage: Eukaryota > Viridiplantae > Streptophyta > Magnoliopsida > Caryophyllales > Caryophyllaceae > Spergularia > Spergularia bocconei. The sequence goes on along the minus strand of OY734946.1, from coordinate 14,676,644 downwards.
TGGATATTCGGACCAATGCGTCAGCCTAAACATATGTGGATATTGGCTCATAAGTCCTGATTCATGATGTGTATGACTGTATGTAAAAGGTTCTTACTGCTTTAGTCATGTTTAATGTTTGTTTATGCACTTGACGGTTGATAAAGGAGTTAACTCTTATTCTATGGCAGAATGCTTTCATGTTTCTGGTTTAGCTATTATTAAACTTGTCAGTCTTGGTGTAATAAAAGTCAAATATTCATACAAGATCTTGGAGGTTTGTGCACAGACAACACTGCCATATGGTGCTTCTTGCAAACCTTTGCTTATGTTTTAGTTTACAGATGTTACAGATTGCATCTGTTATGTAATCTGTGTGCTATCATCCTGAAATTTCACCTTCATGTATCAGTGGCTTATTTAGTGTGAGGTCTTAGATTGAGTTTGCCAGTGAATTTTACGGAGGATATTCCTTTTGTACTACTAGCCGACCCCAAATCATTTTGGGAATAAGGCTTGGTTGTTGTTGTTGTTGTTGTTGTTGTTGTATTCCTTTTGTACTACCCTGGTAGTGAAGATTCACCATCAAGTAGGCGTCTTTCCTCATTTTATTACATTTGACATTTCATTCCCTCGCCTATGGTAGGTAATATGTATAAAACTGAAACATATTTGCATTGTAACGTAGAAGCACTACCACACATCCCCATGTGGGCTCCATCTGGAAAAATCAAATCCCTACTTCATAGCTTGTCTACAGAACCAAGTAGGTTATTGAATTTGACCAGTAGCTATTAAATTGAGAATAAAACCTTTGCCTGGCTAACTATGACTTGAATACGGATACATAATATATGACCATTACATTGCTGGTAAACATTGGCATGCACCTAACACGACCTCTTCATGTGTTTGCAGTAAGGGTGAGAGGTTTTGCTGTATTGGTAGTCATATTAATGTTTGTTACTTTATATATCTCAGGATGGTCAGGAACTATGCATTGGCACTGTTGAACAGGTTGGTTTAACACTCTAACTAACTGGCCGTACCATGCATCTGAGCTATAATTTGCTTATTGAATTTGTCCGTATTGTTCCCTCTTGAAGTGTCTTCCTAATTGTGTGGCCATATAGTTGATTATTTCATTTACTATTTGCAGCTAGATTTCGCAGTGACCATGTCAGCAATGCTTGGTGTTCCTTTTCCTTTTGGAAGGTGCAGTGTAAGCAATTTCTCAGCCTCTTCATTGAGCATTTTCTTGTATGAACATTTTTGGATTGTATCGTAGTGCCTATTCTAGTTGACCCAAGATGGTTTTATTATTATTATTATTCTAAATTTGTAAGGCCAATCTTGCATAATTTTGCATTTTCACCCTTTTCTATTCAAATATTAGTTTTGTTGACTGAAAAGTGAGATAGGGGTATTTCAGGGATATATGTAGACACTGAATGCATTTCTTAATATGCTGGTTTTCTTAACCTCAATAACACAATGAGACAAAAGGAGTAGAACTACCATCAGAAATAAAACTTTTACGAGAGGCAGAATTTCAAATTGTAAAGAAGACATCGGATTATTGTAAAGTCTCCTTTCATTATTGCTTTCTTTTGGGGGGGGGGGGGGGGGGGGGGAGATTTTGATGGTTCGGAACACCCTTTCTCCTTAATCACCAAAAAGAATAGTCGAACTTTCAATATAAAGCAAAAATTAATTTTGAAAGATTTTTACACAATGGTACTGGTGAGTGGGACATGGACAGTGTGATTGCTAGTGCCACTACGTTTTGGTTGCTACCAAAATATCGAAGTACTAGCATAAAAGTCTCTATGTTATACATTATTCAAAGGGTCTTTCTATAGAGTGTCCATGGGAACTCGAGAACATTAAAAGATTTTACTACTTCCAACAAAAGTTTGATTTTCCCATAATAAAATAACTAAAACACACTGTCTTCTACGACCCTCTCTATTTTTTTCTCACCTAAGTCAATCCCAATCTCTCCTCTCTAAAGACAACACCAAAACCACCTTCACCATCCTTTCTAGCAATGATTACGTCGTGGGCAAAAATGCACACAGCGCCCTTTGCAAATTACCTGAACCCTTTTGTGATGTGATTGAAAGAAAAAAAAACTGATTTAGGGTTGCCATAAAAGGGTTTAGGGTTGACTTTTCAGGGAGTGTGGTTTTTGATTGGATGGTGGTTGATATGAAACTTTGCCAATAACTGTTATTGGGCAACTATTACACCTTTATAAATGGCATTAAGTTTATATGGGAAATATAAAAAGTAGTTCAATCAACTGTTGTTATGGGCCCAGCTACGATAGTTTGGTAGCTTTAAACTTCAAACGACTTTCTCTTGTTTGGTTTAGTATTTAATAATTTATTGGTTGTCAAAAAAAAAAAAAAAAAAAAACTGTTGTTATGGGCACTGTATAGAAAAACCCTTATTAAAAACTTACATATGATATAAAATAAATCATGTTATTATAGATGTTTATTTATTTTTGAAAACAACCACCACCACCACCACCACCACAAAGCCATCGTGTGTGGGCCATAAAGATAGGGGCAAACAAGTTTTAAAAAAGTAGTGAAAATACGTTTAGCAATAGTTTTTAAAAATTAACCATTAAAAGAAAAGGAACACAAATTAATCAAAAAATGTAGTTATAAAACATATGAATAATGTATGAACGTCTTTACAAATGTTAAGAAGAAAATGTTTGAGAAAACAAGAGTATAGGAGAATCATTAGAAAACCATTTTCAAAACTAACAAACAAAGAAACCATAGTTGTCAAATTATATCCTCCACATTATTCATGTCTCTCCACCCCGCTCTATCCGACACCTTACTCTCTTCTAACCCATAAGATTCTTATATTACTTTAGACACCCTCATCCATGTCATTTTGGGTCATCCCCCACCCCTTTAGGGTGTTATCACTTCCCTACACTTCAATTCTTCTAACTGGCGTGTCTGTTGGCCTCCTCCCCACATGGCCATACCATCTGAGTTGGTTCCCCATCATTTCATCCTCAATGGATGCAACCCCTACTTACTCCCTAACCACTTCAGTTTTTTAACCAATCCTTTCTTGTATGACCATAAATCCATCGTAGCATGACATCTCTGCCACACCCATCTTATGAACGTGACATTGTTTCATGGCCTAACACTCGATGTCTTATAACAATGTCGGCTACATTTCGTGTGGTAAAACTTACGCTTCAACTTATGAGGCATACCTGGATCACATAGAAACCCACGCGCACTCTATAACAACGATTAGTTCAAAATACTTTTTATTTTTTGCATAGAAACATAATGCCATGTTTTTGGTGTAATAGTTGCCCAATAACAGCTATTGGCAAAGTTGCATATCAACTACCATTCAATCCAAAACCACACCTCATTTATTTCCCCTCTTTCAATCATATCCCAAAAGGGTTTAGTAGTTGGGCTAGAAGGTGTCATTAGATTCCGGCAGCAAAGCCGCCTGAAGAGGGGGTGGGGGGGTGTAATTTCGTCGTTGGATAATTATTGCCGGAAGAGATGGTGAAGGAGGTGTGGTGGGTTGGTGGTTGTCGTTGTAAAGAAGAGATTGGGATTGACATATGTGAGAAAAAAAATTTGAGAGTGTTAAAGAACATATTAAATGTGTCTTAGCTATCTTAATACTTGTGGTGAGACCCTTCTCCAGACCCTCGCCTTGTGGGGATGCCAATGTGCGACCACTCTGCGCTTGATCAATATCTTAATACTTCAGAAAATATGATGGTCAACCAATGAATGTTCAAATTCTTTTTTAATTCAAAAATAAAAGTTAACCTCAGGTATATTTGTGGTGGTCAAATACTCACCAGTCACCACCCAGTTGTTGCTATTGAAAATTATTTCTTTGTTTAGAGTGTGCACACTAAGACTAATGGAGTATGTACTCTTCAAATATGGTATCAATGTTGCATAGGATGAATACTACAGCGGTGACAATATGATTACAAGTGATGGGTTTTCTTGTGGTCGTGATTGGGCCATTCATATTGTATTAATAAGGAAGACATGCATATGGTTTTATTAGGGTTTCCAAACTATGCTGTGTTAGAAAAAAATGTTAACATAAATATGAACCATAAATCCATGATCGTGTGAAACACAAGATACTTGATAGTAATTGACCAAGTTCAGCATGTACATTCATAGGAAACAAAAGAAAGCAAGTGGGGATTGTAATACCAAGTGAAAGTTGCATGCATATAAGTGAACAATGTAGAAAATCATTGGGATTGCTTGAAACAGACCAATTGGGGTCGATGGTGTTTAATCATTCTCCTACCATCTTTTATACTTGATGGTTCTGATTTTTTATTGTTTCACCTTACCAGGGGAGGCCTTCTAAAAATTTATGCACAGAAGCAGTTGTTACCAGTCAACTAGTTTAATTAGATTTCGTTAGTGGAGATTTCGAAGATAATAATATTTAAATCCCCAATTGATGTATTTCGTAGAGTTGATCGTCTTATTTTATTGTTTAATGCACCAAGGAAATGTTGTTAATCTGACATCAGTTAGTTAGTGCCATAATGGTATGTATTTCCAGCATACACGAGATGCACGTATGATTTCCCTAGTATTATTCCTCTGCATCTGACGATCTTTTCCTGTGATGAATTGCTCCTTTAGCATTGGGCGCATAAATCCACAACTATATGCTCTTGGTGCTGGGACTCTATTTCCTGGGGCTGTTGAGGGGGAAAGTCACGGAGATCCTTTGCATGTTGTAAGATGGATGCAGCATTATGTTAATGCGCTCTGCATCAATGCTTGGCAGGTAACTGGTGTTAACTTCACTTTTTTTTCCCTTTCTTGATATGTTATAGAGTATATGGGATTATAAGTGATGGTGCTGCCCTACCTATGTATTGACGAGGGTTATAAGTTCTTTTTTGTGTGTGGCGTCATTACCAATTTTCTTGAAAATATATCCAACTTGTATTTGGACATTTCCGTGATCCCCAATTCTTTTTAGTGTCTTTTTCAAACTTAGAGTTTGGTGCATTTGTTCAACCATCTGCCAAAGGTTGCTCGATCACTTAATCCTATCGCTACAGATGGGTAAATTGGAATTAAAGTTTTAATTTATCTGTGTAGGTCAAGAGATATATTGATGTGTACTCAGCTTCATCAGTGATTGGATTTCCATCTGAAGACTTGTTGCATGTCGCAGACATCTATTCTCAAGCACAAGAGAACTGGTTGGGTGTTATGAAAGCCTCTTTGCCCTGTATGGATGGAATTTGTGCTTCCTCATCACCTGCACTGAAGAGGCAAATTGATGTATATTTACACTTTCTTGACAGTGTTATTGAGCTTGCACGCTCTAAGTGGACAGAGTTTAACCTCAAGTTCATGGTTATTGGGTTGTGCATTATATTTCTTTCTCTTCCTTTACAAGTGATTGCCGTCAAGAGAGTGGGCCAATTTCGCCATTCTTTTCGATATCCTCACGGATCTGTTGGGCTACTATTTGCAACTTTTGTCATTGTGATGCGAGCATGCAGCGTTCTTTCAAATAGTTATATATGTAAGCTCTATAATATGTTTTAAAGTTCTTGCATTGCAAGTCATCTAATTGTTTCTGAAAATTGCTTGGTCGCTTTATATTTCAGTAGAGGAAGGAAAAGTTGCCATATTTTTCTTGGGGACATTGGTGGTCGTTGGATTGCGCTATTCATTTATGAAGACAAAGATGCTATTAGAAGTATGTCCTTGCACTTTCTATTTATTAATTTCTTATTTGTTTCCAACTAAAGTTACTTATTTGGCTGAACTCGTCTAGGTTCTGTCTTGCTATGTCATCTCTGAAATTTATCTTTATCTATCTGCAGGCGACTTTTTTATTACTGCTGGTCTGTGCACTAAGATTTATTATGGAATTCGGGCTATCAAAGCAGGCCTCTACCTCTCTAAATGTTGCATCATTGTTTGGGATTGCTCAGGATCACTCATTTTGGTTACTTCTATCTCTAACTGTGCCTATAATAGCTCTTCTTTTCTTAGCATACCTGTTGCAGAGCTACATTTCTGGCAATGTTTGTGATGGGGTCCAAAAGTATGTAATTGTGGGAACAATCTTCTGTTTCGTACTCATTGCATCACATTGGATCCTGGAAAGTGATTTTCTTAACCTTCCACCCGTACTTACATACATTGGAAGAACCTTCATCCCTCGGTTAATATATGCTATTGGGATTACCCAATTGATCTCTTTGGTGATGTGTCAGCTACTGTTTAAGAAAAGGATTCTGCATGATCAAAACGCTCTTACTAGTAGAGCAGTTTCCATGTTATGTACGTGGAGTTCTCCAATTATACTCTTATCAGGGAAACAAGGCTCAGTGGCTGCTTTAGCAGCAGTTGGTGCAGGTAGTTACCTTATGTCCTTGATGCTGCTTTGCTAATACAGTTCTATTACTTTCTGGTGACTATTTTGTGCTGCCAAGTTGTTCGAGTAGATTGCATTTCAAACTTTTCGAACTTTCTTCTTGCCAGCTTGGTGCATCATAAGATTAGAAAACCTGGAGGATGTCCAAAACGATGGTGCTTTGAGCTGTGTTAAGAACCACTCTCTTCCAGTAACTCAGTGGAGCCTTCTGGCAGTTGCTCTGTTTTTCAGCACTGGTCACTGGTATGCTTCATTAGTTCAGATTTTTATTTGAAGTAATATACGGAGTACTCATTAAGGGATTTTAATAGCGCTAGAATTTGTTTGCCCACATGAGAAAACATTTGCTCTTGTGTCTCTATTCTATTGTAGGTGTGCATTTGATGGCCTTCGTTATGGTGCAGCATTTGTTGGGTGAGTACATTTAGTTTCCCAACTGTTTATACTTTATATTTTGTAGGAGGTTCTGGGTGTGAGTCGAGTATATCTCATTATTTCTCCTTTCTATTTTCCTTTTGGTTTTTACAATAACTATGGGACTAAGGCTGTTTTGTCGGAAGAGTGGAAAAAATAATTGAGCTAATTATACCAACCATCTTTCGTTTTGGCTTTCAAAAGTCTCCTTTTATTCGACAGAGCAGTCTTATTTTTGAGATCATAATTAGGTTAAGTTTTCATGGTCATTGTCTTTAGAACAGAGCCTTCTGCATGAGTTCAACTCATAGCATATATAACTTTGCCTCAATTACGCAGGTTCGATGAGTTCATGCTTGTACGTCAGGCAATTCTTTTAGTAATCGATACGTTTGGTTTCTCTCTCTTGCTACCAATTGTTGGCCTTCCGTTGCTGGTTTCAAACAGGCATTCTCGTAAGATACCCCAAGACAAACTCTCCCAGTGTGTACAGCTATCTCAGGTTAATTTAAATGATATCAATGTTTGATCTGATATTTTGTTATCTTTATGCTAATATTCAGTCTTTCCTCGATTTCTGATTCGTTTAACCCACCACAATATTCAGGTGTTCTTGATGTATGGGTTCATCACAACTATCGCTGTTGCTTTTACTATATTGTGTGTTACAATACAAAGACGGCACTTGATGGTAACGGCAATGTCTTTCTCTTTCATCTTGAGTGTACATATGTTTCTTCATAATCTTTTCTCAACTTGGTATGCTGAAAACTGGATTGCTTACTTTCAGGTATGGGGTCTATTTGCCCCAAAATACGTTTTTGATGTGATAGGCCTTATCCTCACCGATGTCCTTATTTGTCTCGCATCACTCTACTATATTGATCCTGTAGAAGACGACTCTAAGCAGAAATGATGTTTCTAGGAATTCCTCCTATACTCCGAGGCAAGTCACCTTTACTAACCAAAGTTTTGTTCTCTGTAATCATATTGGAGTATGAACTATTGATTTAGTTACATTACTCACATAGATATTAGTTAGGATAGGGAACATTTCTCTTCTGTAGTTTCACAGCGAAAGGGCTCGTTCATTTGTATTTTCCGAGCCCCTCACATTTCACAGTATTATACTTTCATGTAGTTGAGATGGCTGGATATTTTCAGAAAATAGTGTGATTAGACCGGGTATTTAAGCCAAACTTTCAATCTGAATTTTTTGTGGTACTATCTTCGATTCTTCCGTTGTAAGATGCCAATGTTTCTGTTACAAACGCATCTTTAGGATCTGTGCTTCATGTAAAGAAATGCCCGACATATGCAGAGACGCTTGTTCATCTTAAATTCAACTAAAGCTCCTTAGTTTACGTGAGGCATCACATTTGGTTGAACAAGACAAGTTCCTCCACTGTTCTGACCCGTTCACTAGTCTACGATGATTGCAGAAACTGAGATTTAGCGAGGCCAAATCGTATTCAAAGCGTACTACACTGAGATTGAAGTAAAAGCAGCTGACACTAGAATGAAGTGCAATGAATTTTGTAACTCAAAATGTGTGACCGTTTCCAACAAATTAAAAACCAACGGAAATTATCTTGTGAGCTTATTAAAACCTTCAAAAATTCATGAATAGAAGGTGAAAAAGATTATTTTGCTTGGAGAAACGGGTATGGTTGTGCCAATAGCTCAGTACAGAATTTAACCTCATCACACTATATGCTGTAATTCCTATCATATGAAGAATTGTAGATGATTTGTATCGTGTAAACTATGATGCGCCAATTTACTTCAGGCTGGCGTTCTTTTAAAGATGTGAAAACACCAGATTGTGGCAAGTTCTGTCACAAGGGTAGGGGCAGTCGATGATTTTGGTCTCTGCTCGATCGAAAAACCAGTTGCCCACTGATTCTGCAATACCCTGCATAATGTACAAAATAATACATCAGGCTCATGTGCCACCACATAGAGGAGAAAGTCCCTTTTTTCTTATTTCTTTCTTTCTTTCTTTTTTTTTTTCTTTTTTCTTTTTTTTTTTCTGCTGCCATTTGACAGAGGAAACTCGGTGTTCGTTTAGGTAAAATGGGAACTCAATGCCTACTGGAAGCTCTATTCCATTGGCAATCAGTTCCTATGTCAAACTTGGGGGATGCAAGGCCAAATTCCTATGTCAACTCGGGGCTAGTAGCGTTTGGAACTTGAATTCCCGGGAAACTGGCTAGAAACTTTTAACTATGGAACTTGGGTATTCAAACGACACCTTAATCTGGGTACTGTTAGTCTAGGAGCTAAACTGAGGAGCTTTAGAGGGGACAGAAGCAAAGTATCTTTCGTTCTATCATCCATTTGGAGAACTAAGGACAGTACTAGAGTCTAGAGGTGCATGAATGTTTTCCATCAAAGATCATAAACATAACTGGAATTTCTGGTTAGAAGTGAAGACACACCTTATTTCCTATATTAGGTGAGCCAGGGGCAAACCATGTATCTTGCCTCTCAATTTGTCCATGCGCGAAGCATGAATTGATAAAATATCCGTTCTTTCTGGACTTCGCGAAGACTCTAATAGAACTCAACATCTGTCTTCTGAAACCTGTTTATATTTGGGCCAATTTCTGGTTATTGACTTTTGATATATATAGATCAGAAGCCTGCTTTATATAGGAAAAAGGCATGACAATGTAGAACCAGGATGTAACAATTCACCTTGGAGAAACTGGATCTGTGGTGCACTGCAGCGTTCGTTATCCAATTTGCATCCGTACCAGTTTCCATGAGGATCAGCAGTTTTAGGTGCTAAACTCACCTGAATCTGGTAAGAATTTTAGGTCTGTCAGAGACTTTTTTTGTTCTTGCCAGATTATGACAGATTATTGAGTATGATCATTGACTATGCCATGGAAAACATTTGTAAATTAGACATGAATTACTACCTGCCAAGAATCATAAGCTGCGTTCACAAGAAAGATCGGAGTCTTGATCCGCGATACAATACGATGGGGGAAGAAACACTGTTAACAAGACAGATAACAAAATGTTAAGCCTATGCCTGAACAATTACGTAAAACTATCACAGAACAGAATAGAGGATGGTTCCCCTCCCAAAAAAAAAAAAAAAAAAAAAAAAAAAAAAAAAAAACAGAGCGAGAAAAAAAAAAAAGAAAAGGAGATTAGAGAATGGCTACCATGGTTGGGTTAAGACGCTTGGTGCAACTCTGTGGAAGGTTTGAACCCACGCCCTGCAACATTTCGCAAGCATATGATCAAGTTCAAATGGTGGCAACAAGCCTTAATCAATGTCACCACCAAAGGTTTAGTTCCAAAATGGTTGGTTTACAGCCTTACAGTTGAGACAGTAGCACAATAGAATCACAAAAAGATCAGCAAAATGGTGTCCAGAGTCACTGGATTTGGTACTTACGTTATGACAAGTGTTATCTTTACCAAGTTTAAACTATGTAAGAGTGTTACAACTAAAACACTTGAATCACGGTGATCAGTGATCGAGAGCATTCTGATTGTAAGGCGCAACAAGAAAGCTATGAATCTTGGAAGTCGTAAGTTGGTAAGTGATTATAGAAGAGCCTTACTAGACTTAAAATCCCTACGTCTTAGAAGAAACTGAAGAGGTTAACATGAATACCTGTAAGCTAACTACGCCCCCAAATAGCTTTCTCATAGTCCGGTGACCTGCCACATCGATTCTGAAAGACCGAATACAGTCAAATATAACGTTGTGAAGTAATCCTGTTTTGAGGCAACAAAATGTGAAGGGGATAGGTGTTTACGCATCAAGGAATAAGCCAGCATCACTTAGGCACTTGACTCTTGTATTCCTTGGAAACAATGCTCCAAACTCATCACAATGCAGAACCGAAGACATGCCCCCAGCTGAGCTTCCAGAAAGAAGAGCCTACATAATCACAATGAGATGACATAAAAACTTAAATCTTTGAAATTAAGATGAAGTTCAGACACATTGCCATGCCATACCTGATGGGCGTGTCTCATTCCCTGCGCCTTCAGCTCATCCATAGCAGTTGAGAATATGCGCTGTCCTCTGAAGAACAATCCTGCTTCCTAAGAGTCATAGGCCAAATGTAAGATCTAGGAAATACATGATAAAGTAGGCGAAGAACATTCCTACTTTTTTCTTTGAATGAACCACACAATTGTACTAGACGTCTAGACCTCATTCTGACTGTCCCCGCTGAATGAGCCACCATCACAGTACCGAACTTTCACTCTATTCCAGTTGTAGAAATCTGCAGAAATCGTTGAAACTACATCAGTAGACTGATATAACAGAAAGAACTAAGGGAGACCAAAAAGGATTGAGAAACAAACAAGAATAAAATTTATTCATCTAAATGACCATCAAATGTAATCAATGCAAGTATGCAACCATATTACCAGGATTTTCAGAATACTTATTGCTAAGTATTCCAGCGAATGGAACAAACTTCTCCATATATTTCGACGAACCATGTCGTGTTTTTTTCCTGTAAGCGCAACTTCTTACTGTTTCACACCATGCTCCCCCCTGTTATCATCTCAAATGATGTCAGTTTAGCAGCCAGCGAGGGCGGGTCCCCATTTACAGCAGATGATGCCAGCAGAGCGGATTAATTCGGCAACTGTCATCTCATTCTGTATATTCAGGTTTTCACGCACCTCAAGTTGAATGAGCCAGCTGTTTGCTCCTGATCCGTATCCTCGGTGAAGATGATAAGCAGGCAATGATCCATCTAAGCACACTGTATGTGAAATCAATAGATATCAGATAGAGACATGCGGTTATAAAGAGCTGTATATTGTAACAATGTCCAACTACAAGGATCAATTAATCTAAGAGGCTTAATTTGAGTAACAACTCACACAGTACACCAGCTATTTTAAGCATGTTGACCTACAATGTACTGCTGTAATTCAGATGAAAAACCACACCTCAGTTTATAGACCAAGAACTCAAGAAACATGAGCACCGACACGACACGACATGACATGACACGGACACGTAGTTGCCGACACTTAGTGCTTGATTGGTAGAATGTAAATATGTAATCACAATACAATGTAATGAATCTAAACTAAAAGGTTAAGTTGAGAGGAACTTTTGTTAGATGTAGTCATTACAATGTATAAAATCTCCACTTAACTCAAAATAACCCGTCTAAACACCATTACATTTAGATATAATCTATCACTGTTCCTCCAATTTATCTGCTTAATTTGTACTTAAATTAACTTCCATTACATTGTAAAGATGATTCCCTGCTACCAAACATGCATTTACGCTTATGCAGGGGCACATCAAAGTCACATCAAAGATGGTTTTTACTATCCATCATTTAACAGATGAGCTATTACACAATATTCAGCAAACAAGCCATGCATGACCAAGGTAAACAAGCTCATAAATTAATGATTTGAAGTAACAAATTAATTCAAATGACGATTCATGTTAGCCGACCTCAAATCACTTTAGAACTAAGACTTGATTGTCGTTGTTGCTGATGTTATCAGCAAAACAATGCAAATGTAAAAAATATACAGAAGCGTAGTGTGTACTATACCAGCTCCTCTTGATGCAGCCCACGGGATGAGAGTAAGCTCCACCATGAGTGGTTTACTACTGTGCATTCCATTTTTCTGTCCATCATACACCTCTGTCACATTTACTCCCTCAAAGCCTTCAACTTTTACCCAGGAGAAAAGCACCAAAATCACCTTAAAACCCCATAATAGATTGTAAGATTTTACCATAGTGGGCAATCTGGGCATTTTCAAGTACTCTGACAGATTAACCAAAAATCAGCTTTTTCTCTCTTTACCAAAGATCAGGAAGATTGTTGAGGAAACTACCAGACTTTAAAGAGTAAACTTTACTTAATTAGAAGAAAACACTTAGTACAAAAAAGTGAGGAAGGAGGATTGATGAAGTGTAGAGAATGTGAAAGGTATGGGCCACCAAGAAAGAGACAACAAAAGAAAGAGAGGTGAGTGACTGGTGAAGAATGTGATAGTGGCAGGCTTTACAGTTGTATAGCTGATCACGGAAAATATAATGTTGGTTTACGAGCAAACTTTAGTATCTCAGTAATATCTATGTCTCTTTGTCGGACGAATGTATGTCTTCGATCAACTCTTCAAGTTTGAAGTGTGCATGTTAACCAACTTGAGTTATTTTGAGAAATCAATTATAGGAGTACGAGGATAAAAAAGAACAAGGAGGAGGAGTATTTACACTCGAGATAATGCTGTTAGAGATTTACAGTGGAGTGTTTGCCATTTGGTATTAAAATTAAGTTAACATAAGTAGCTTGAGTTAGGACTTAGGAGTAGTAAATTAACTTGCATGGAAAAATATTGGGAAATTCTCGCATGTACCCTCGTGATTTCTTAAATTTCAGTATATACCAAAACTTAAAAACTAATTTCGGATTATACCGTACCCCTATACTTTCTCAAGTAGCATCAACTTGACCTTATTTACCCGTTTCCGTAAGTATTCCGCTAAATGTGTTTCCAAGTTACTTTTCCCAATTTTTGTCCTTTAATTTTTCGGTTTTCCCTCCATTCTTTGTTTGGACTTTGGAGAAGATTTTGGCTAATGACTATAAAGCAAAACATTTATAGCCTTACAACACTAATTTTACGTTAACTATAGTCAACCAAGGTGTCTATATATAACTGTATATATAACTCTTTGTCACTGCCTTATTGATCGAATTTAATTTCAAGCAAAGTAAGGAATATACTGCTGCATAATAGAAAATATTTTTAGTCGTAGGCGTAATTAAAAAGCTGATTTTTATTAACTAGTAACTACAATCGTGTACCATCCCCTACTTTCAGATTGCTTAGAATCAAGAAAAAGAAGGAATGTGGTAAGTTTGAGAACAACAAATTTTACATTAAGACCACTAGCTCAAAGTCTTCTCCAAAGTTCTAACAAAAAATGGAGGGAAAATTGAAAAATGCTGATGTTACTTGAGAAAGTATAGGAGTATAATGTGGAACTAGGTTGTAAGTTTGGGTATATTTTGGAATTTAAGAAACACAAGGGTACAAGTTGGAATTTCCCAAAAATATTAACAATAAAATTGAATTACATGGTGGTTTGGTAGTAAAATTTCGTTAGTCTGATAGATTAATATTAACGATAGCTAATTTTAAGGACCTGAAATGTAGACCTCCAGTATTTGGAAATTCTTGGTGTAAAATTATAGTAGATACATACTCAGTATAGGAGGGCTCAACATCCGTCACCTAGCTAGCGAATTTTATTGAGGACCTAGCTCACCAAGTAATCTAATACTATATATTAAAACATAAAACCAAGTATTTCATAGGAGGACACTTGACATTTATTAATTGGATAGAGCATAAAAATAACATTAAATACAATTATCGGTTAGAATTTGGTAAGAATTATCATAGGTTACTATATTACTATAAGCTAATACATCGAAAAGAATCATTATGGTAATTTTTTAGAACAAAGATGAGCCAACAATTTTCTTATAACACGAATATAAACTGCATAAATACATAGCTCGTGCGTGGCACAGGCATGCAAACTAGTCCTAACTGAGAAGTTGGAATCGACATAAATCCGGTTGGAGGAGCATGCCACACGGATAAATAAAAAAAATTCGTTATTTTTTCAGAACCATCTAAAGGTTGTACTCGTATTATTTTGTCAGATTTCCGGTTGGTTAGAATCATACCTAGCAGTACACGAACATCCAAATTGGACCTAAGTTGATATTATAATTTATATATCACTAAAAATCAATAATAATTTACAAGAAATTGGTGGGGAGCCGAGATACGATCTGAGCCCCCACACCCTTTGCTATGGAAAAACCAATCCTAGTAAATATATGAGATGCAGCCTGCGCACCGATATCCTGCGTCCTAGAGAACTGCTGGATCCGCTTAAGCAGAGCAACAACTGCGGGCTCCAACTCCCCCAAAGAGGAGAAAGAGAAAGGAATGAAGCCATAGCCCAAAGCAGCGCACCTAGACTCATACTTAGCACGCTTACGATCGGCCGCCTCCCGCACAACCTTACCTGGTTCGAAATTGGTCAATCCTGTCTGAGTCAAGGGCGACGACCCAGTCAAATCGACGCAAACGTCGCGCCCTCTGTCCCAAGAATAAAGCAGCATGTCTGCTGGGCGAAGAGGTTGGCCATCAGAACCAATCATACCAATGTCAACCTCCTTTCCAGCTGAGATCCCTGACCGATAACAGATATCAACTAGCGTGTCACGAACAGCATTATGTCGATGGTTGACGCCAACCAATCCTGTACACGAAACAGCATGATCCCCGAATATATCACCCACAAAAACCCGCGAGCAAGCAGAGCACGGGCGATCCATGGTGAATAAAGGCACCCCCAAACGGTAACACAACACACAACGATAAGTGCGACCATTCATAGTCTGACCCAACCCCGAAATAGGGACCACTCTAAGCCAATCAGAACTGTGTGCACCCTGCTGAGAACTCCACAAAGCCAACTGACGCGGTGTCAAGGAATTAAAAACACCAACAGCATCAGCAAACGCAGACCCCAAAGAGACGACACCAGCATGACGGAGAAGCTTAGACTGCAGGTCAGCAGACTGAAGTCGCGACGCTAAAAAAGCATAATGGACAGCATCCCCGGCCGTATAAACACCAAGCCCTCCGAGCGAAAAAGGCAAGGTGGCGAGCCTCCACTGCCAGTCACCAAAACCAGGACCAGAAGCAACGACTATGTGCTCTAAGGAAGATCGTAGAGCCGCATCAAAAGCTATCCGAGCCGACTCAAAAATACGCGGCGCACAAGTACGAGTTAAAACTCGAAACATGAACTTTTTTTTTTTTTTTTTTGAAATAACTCGAAACATGAACTTAACTTGAACCGATACTTAATTGTGTAGAACTTGGTCAAATTTGAACCGACCCACCCCAATTAATCGATTGACCCGAACATAACCCAACTTACCTATATCACAATTCAATTCAAATAATACTCTAGTATAAGATATAATCTAACAACTCAAAAAAACAAAAAAAAAAAAAAAAAAAAAAAATTGATATTGAAGCGATGCAAATTAACCAATACAAAGTTGCCCTATCTGGATGACTGTTGGTCCAATTAACTTAAACGAGAACTGATCCAAAGTTGACAAACTCAAATTTAAACTTGATCCGAGCTGAAACTTGAATTCAAAAAGTGAGCTAAAGATGTAAGTAATTCAAAGATAACCTGATGTGATTGATTCAAATCTATCCGGATGACCTATTTACCAGATTTTCACACAACTTTTTTAACAAATGGCTATAGATCGAATGTACATAAATCGGAACACAATATGTCACCTTGTAGTCAGTTCTTTTGTTATACTATGGACTTGGTAATAATTAATGTCCATACATAAGTTGCGTAGGCAAAGTCGACAAAAAAAAAAATACAGCTTTATATAAATTGACCATTAGCAAGTACTCCATATAATTGTTTTCAAATCACCCTTGTTTCGATTCTTCGCTGTCATCGACCTTTGGTCTAGTGTTCATGAGTATCTGCGAACACAGTAGTTAAATAAATCAAACAAATGCACACGTACGGTACGTACAATAGCTGGTATCTGTAAAATGTACGAAATACACCTTCAGAATTTTTAGACCTTGTTAGAGACTTAGAGGATTAGGAAGTATTCCTAAATTGTATTAGGAATATGGTTAGGAAATATCTAGACTATGGTAGGGAATAGTATTATGGAATAATCGTAGTTGTTGTTGTCGTCTTATTATTGATGAGAGGTGAACCCCTATTTATAACGTTACAATAGCTTGTACAGTAAGACAGAGATCTACTCCTATTATTCCATAATACTATTCCCTACCATAGTCTAGATATTCCCTAACCATATTCTTAATACAATTTAGGAATACTTCCTAATCCTCTAACAGACCTACCACACAATCAACTTAATTATTACTCCATCTATTCGATTTTAAACTTCGTAGAACCAACGAATACGCTTCTTAAGGTGGGTGTAAACGTTAATCGCCTAATCGAAATTTTAAAAAAATTGCATGACGTGTTAAATAAAATATTGATCTAACCCGCCATGCAATTTTTTTGGAACTTAGATTAGCCAAAAACCGTGTACACCCACCTTAAAATGCGTGTCCGTTTACCCAATAAAGTTTAAAGGCGAACGGAGGGAGTACCTTCGATCATGTCATTTGTTGATAATTTAAACTCGACACTAAGAGAAATTTCTGCTATCGATCAAAAACGTATGTATGATTATTCAAGTATACTTAGACACACCCCCACAATATAGCAGTCTATACATGATGTTTTGACATTTATACATGACGGCGTCAACTTCGACCACCAATAATTTAATAAATATACCTAGTTATAAAATAATGTAAGTTCTTTTATTTTTATTTTTTTTTTGGTACATAGCAGCATTGGGATGGGGCTATGAGGATTTGAAATCGGGACAACCCCCAAACAGGTTAACTTCTTAACCAGTAGGCCACCATTGATCCTCAAAATGTAAGTTATTATTAATACGAACATAACCATTTATCAAATTATACAGAGTGTGAATTTTGCATCATGCTATATGCCTTCAATTTCTTACTGAGGTCAAGATGTGAACACGAAATGTCAAAGTTAATGTCTTGCACTCTTACATACCTTGCGGAGCATGTTATTTTCGTTATTAAGAGTGGAGATTTTCTCTTCTAATTTGAAGTTATCCTCTTGTAATTCTTTAGCTCTGGACTCCAAATCGTTCACATAGACCTTCTTCCTTTCACGGGCTTGTTGGGCTGAAACCCTGTTCCTCAGTAGCCTGCATTTTCATTTTCACAAATTTAATTCATAGGACCCAAACTTAATTACTCCCTCCATTTCATTAGGTTTTTTGCATTGTGTTTGAATCTGTGAAAGGAATTCAAACACAATGCAAAGAACCTAATGAGGAGGGAGTAGATGAGTATATACTGTATCATCTTATACTTTTGTGAGTTACAATACTCCACGAGTAAAGAACATTATTGTGAATGAGAAACACCCGTAAATTCCAAGTTCGTAATGCCTCGAGTTTTTTACTGGTAAACTAGGGAATTTTCTGATTGAATTTATATGCATTATTTTTTTTTTTTTCCTCTTTGAATTGTAAGTGGAAAAGTACTACTCATTGATGAAACATAAGAAAAATGTTTTTTTTTTTTTTTTGTTTATTAAGTTGGTGTATTACTTTTATCGTCACATGGTTTAGATAAAACGCTAAATTAGTTTGTGAGCTGGCTTTATTTTCTGCTGTAGAGTGGTCTATAACTAGGTACATTGATGAATTTGACAAGTCCCTGGAATAACCAAAATATCATTTCTTGATAGAAAATCAGACAATTAGATTTGTATAAACTCTTGCATAAACCCTGTCTTCTAATCTGCATAGGTAAGGGTTTATATATGAGTTATACAAATTGCCATTAAGAAATAATCTTTTGATTACCCGCCGATAGCATTTTGATATTAAAATTTAGATGAACCATGAACCCAAACATGAATTTTAGAACGAGATCAAAACTCATAGGCCATGTAAAGTGTTAGAATTTACAATTATATCCCTTATACTCTATTGAGAACCACCAAACGCAGTCAGTCTTTAAGCCAAGATCTTGGTCAATTACGTTAGGAGGTTAATTCCTTTAATTTCTTTTTAAAAGAGGCAATTATTCAAAGATATTGAGTCATAACTCATAAGACATCGATCACTGAAACCGTATAAATTCACAATGCAAGCCTACGAAATTTGATTAAAGTTCAAACTCATAAAAAGGTTTGATTAGTGGAGTACTTGGTAGCTCATCATGTTAACTTATTAATTCACTGTTAAGCTTTCGGATGATTAGGGTTAGAATGCTAGTACATACATACAGCATATAGCTTTGCATCTAACATTATCAATATTGCAACTCCTTAATATGATTAGTCTAATTAATCTAATAATCCCTCACTTGAATCATTCTCATTAACTATGGATCATGAAGAAGAATGGTTTAATTAAGAAAATAAATAAAACTTGAGACTGAAGAGTTCATAAAAATTACACTAGCTAGTTAGCTAATTGATCAAGTGTACTGTGCAAACCTCTTGAGTCTCCTATACTCCTTATCAACAGGATTACGACCTCTTCTTCGCTTAGTTGGAGCAGTTTCTCCACCATTATTATTATTGTTATTGTTTTTGTTACAGCTTTGTAAGCTCTCTTGGCTTGTGATCTTTGTCCCATCTTCCCTTCCTTCTTCCAATTCTGGCACCGTAAACATATCTTCATCACTATCGTCTGCAAAATCACTTACTAATCTTTATTCTACAAAAACAAAACTCAAAATTCAAATACTCCCTCTATTCACCAGTAGTATAAAAATTTAACTGACCTGACTTTTCTTCCATCATGGTATTGCTGGTAGGAGCAGGCAAAGCCGAGGGACGCGACATGATTGGAAAGTACGTACAAATTACAGCAATACGATAATATCTGAATTATTACAAACAGATTTACTCAAATTGTGTTTTTGCTTTTTGATAAAAAAATGAGCAAAGCAACAAAATAGCTAGAGTACATGAAACACACACGTAGGCACGTAGTATGTAACTTGTTATCAACTTTTCAGGATAACGTGGATTTGTTGTGAGCAATAACCCCGAGTTCGTATATTTAATGGTGGCTTACTAATGTACGTAGATTTAAATTTTAATGGAGTAGTAGTAGTACGAACTTACATTATTCGTACGATAAAAAGAAGAAGCTAAAAGAATCAGAATATGACATACAAGACGTAGATATACAAAGTGATGAGGAGATTTTGAAGAGAATATAAGTATGGAAAATGGGGGAGTTAGAAGATAGAGAAAGGGGAGAAGATATAGATTGGTGGATGAAGAAACACGTTGATACATGAATAGCCATGTTTTGTTGCATGTTTTGTCCAAGTCAATAAACATAATACTTGCCATTTTTTGTTTCTTTTTAATTTTTTATTTACTCTAGTAGTACGTAATAGACTGGCCATGAAATAGACCTACCCAAATATGAAATACCCATGACTCCATGAGGCCAGTACTCCAAAGTTCAAATCCCATCCCGCACGACCCTTTGTTTTTAGCTACTAGGGTCTCAAAATTTCTTAAACTAACTATTTTTTTTTTTTTGGTGATTTAATGGCATCGGAGGGCTCAGTTCCTGTGGAGTTAGGTTATTTAGGGGATCTAACTCACAAGAAGACTCCAGCTGAACAGTTGGAAATCAGGCATGAACCCGTCAGAGGGACCCTACAAGAGGGCCCACATCACAAAGAATCCTCGTAAAGTTGGGGTTGATAAGGATCGAATCCCCAACCTCCATGTTGGTGGAGTGGTAGCTCAACCAAGTGAGCTACCACAAGATTCTTATTTTTCTTGAACTAGTTTGATGACGGGCATCTTCTGTGTAAGTGCAAATAGCGTCGATAATAATTATTACCCATTTTAATTGGACAAAGCCCAAGGATATAATAATATAATATCAATTTTTTGGAGCAAAATTTAAAACAAAAAGAAAAAAAAATGATCAAATTTGTGGCATCCGTAAGGGTATACAGAGTATAATAAATTTGAAAAAATGCTGAGAAATGTATAGTAGCTTCTCAAAATCATCAAGATGCACTCTATTATTGGCCGGACAATGCAGATTATATCATGCATGCTCTCCAGACCCTCAGTGTGTACCGTGGTTTGAGCCATGTGTCACTTTTTAATTGGCTTAGGGGTAAAAAAACCTCATATTTTTTCCTTCTTCATCTTTGCTTAAAGTATTTCTTCAAAAAAAAAAAAAAATTTCTCTCCTATTCTCCCTCCTTCGTTGCTCAGTATCACCACCCTCGTCAACCACCACCGCCGCCCTACCACATCAATGCCGCCAACGTCGCCCACATCTACCAATGGATCTTAACCACGTATAACATGGATCTAAGTAGTTTGTGTCATGGATCTTGATTTTCGACATACATTCATGATCGAACATTACCTATAAGATCCATGCCTTTGAATTTTAAGATCCATGGTTAATATCAAAACATCCATCAACTTCTCATATCATATCCATGAGTATTAACTTTGAATATTTTATTTTTTTAAATTAGTGAATTTTCTTTTTAACCAATGGATTTTTTCAATTGTTGGTGTGTGTTGCTAGTGGGTAGGGGTAGGGCATCGAAAAATGAGCGAGGTTCGACTGGCAGCGGCGGTGGTGTTGAATTTTGGGGAATTGATTTTATTTTTTTCACTTACATCCATGATACATCTTTAATTTAATTATCCATATAACACCCACATAATATCCATGAATTACAGGGTTAATACCCATGGAATTCACTTCACAAATACACTGCTCATCCGAGCTCAATTCATGATTTTCTAATGTTCAATATCTTTTTAATTCTGAAAACAGAGAGAGTTAATGAGAAGAGAGGAAATGGGGGGGGGGGGCGTCGGGAATGGTGGGGGGAGTGGACGACGATTTTTAGGGTGGCCGGAGTGGCGTGTGGTAGTATTCGGCCGACGACTGTGGCTAGGTTGGGGAGAAGGGGTCGAGGAGGGGAGGAGAGAGATAAATTTTTTTTCATGGGTTTTTATTCTTATTTTCCTTTGGGCAAATGACAGTGCGACACGTGTCCCGCACCACAATGTTGTTTGTGGTACGGGGATCATAGTATAACAATTGGTTGGATAATGTATGCTTAAGAGGCTTAAAGAAATATTATATGATCAAACAGGCCGGGATTCTAACACACATTTGAAAATAAAGTGCTTCAAGGGAATCCATGTCATTGTTTTGGAAAATTTAAATATATAAAACCACCTTATACATTCTCAATATGGAAACAAACACCTTATATAAACAAGTTTGTTCATAACCTCCTAATATATTTATTTTGCCTTGGTAAGGCCACCTAAGTTCCTTACGCCACCACCAAACCACCCACCACAACCCTCGACTTCCTTCAACCACGCACCTTAATCAATGATGGATACCCATCACAATAAGACCGTCTCACACCGACCAACTGAAATATAAAAGCTAAAAGTCAATGATGGATACCCTATATAATCGCCAATCAAAACAACAAATTATTTAGTTTCCCTTATTAGTGATAGGAGGCAGATTGGTATTAAAGGTTTCCCAACGGGAAATAGTCACCATAAATTTAACTTGGATATCTTCAAATTGACCAAGATAATATTTTAAGAACACTTAAATACATGAAAATAGTTGTAAACATAACCCAAATTGGGCAATGAATGCTCTGTTAGAGTAGGTGTCCTACGACAATGATGCGTTGACTAATTAAATCTAATTAGAAATAAACCGGGATATATTGAATATACTAAGTCAGTTGATTAGCGTAAATCGGTAACGGTTGGCTGGATAGAGTTTGACGTTATTGTCGTTTGACGTGTAACACCCCGTGTTTTTGGGATTTGTAATTACTGAAAATTGTCGGGAAATATTCATTTTATGGTTTCTAAATTCTATTTTGGGAAATTTAGAGTTACTTTCCTAATTGGGTCAATCTCCTAATCGGGTAATTCAATTAGTAATTTATCGAAACCCGTTTTATTAATTCCCGCACCCTAAACTATAAATAAAACACAAACCCCAACCCTTCCTCACATCAGTCGTTGCGCAGAGAGAAGAGAAAAGAGAGAAGAGACGAGGAAGAGAAGAGAAAGAGAAGAGAAGAAGAACTATGAGAACTAGGTGTAGAAACGTACTACTTTCGATGTAGAATCAAGAGAGAGGACAAAGGAAGGGCGGGGGTGAACGTCGGTGGCGAAGGGCAGCGGCGAAAGGTGGCGGCTGCGATGATCCGCGGGCTCGGGGAGTCGCGCGGCTCTCTTTTTAGACGTTTTGACTTGTCGTCTTCGTGGAGTGTAGATGGGTTTTCAATGCGTGATGTTCAACTTAATTTGCAAAATTCGATTTAATTAGCAAAATCATACTAAATAACGAGATTCTATTAAATCTAGAATCTAAGGACTTCCTAAATGACGGCATCGCTGCACCGTTGGTATCGCGTATTATCGGATTCCTATCGGCGTTCCTTGCTGCTCTCTGTTGGTGGTCGCCAATTTGGTGTGAGTAATGATGGTGAGGAATGAGTTAGCTTTTTTACTTTTTACTCCCTCCGACCCAAAAACATCTTTCTATATTTCTCTTTGGGACGATTCACTAAAATTTTCCTATTTCTAAACTTACCCCATTTGGAAAAATTTCTGGACTAAACTTACCCACTACTACAATCAGTGTCTATAACAACGGGTTTTTTTCAATTACACAACAGTTGAAAACCGCTGTCTAATGGGGGTGCTGTGTAATGTGCTATGCCATTAGACAGCGGTTTAAAACCGATGTATAATGTATTAGACAGCGGTTTAAAACCCCTGTCTAATGTGTATCTTAGACAGCGGTTTTATAGGGGTTCAAAACCGCTGAGATAGACTCCTTTTTTATTTAAAAAAAATTGGTTTGTGCCGGTTACTTCCATGAAATGAAGGCCTGTTTCAATGATACATTAATACTTGGGACAATATATGACAATTAGTTAAAGTGCTTCCAACAAATTGATCCATATGGGAGATGGAGTTTGTAATGGCAAAGAAAAAAAACAATGTAGAATAAAGATCTACATCCAACGCTCCCATGTGTTTTTTGCCTATGTCTCCACCATTCATAGTTGAGCTCGAGACCATCTTCTAGCAATGACGTGATTTATGACACCCTCAACAACCGTCAAATGTCATGTGCCAACACACTTGATGAGACACCAACAAGCAACGTTACCTGAGAAAAGGTCACATAGATCTATAAGACCTCAACGTAACGATACAATAAGTAAAATAAGCTCAGAATACGAAAGGACATGAGGCGTATATGATAAGCGTATAAGATTAAATTAAGGGTACAGTCCAATTGATTTGGCACATTTCCGTAAAAGAGCCCATCTAGAACAACACAAGTGACCCTTACCTCAAGAAAGTCCTTGAATATTAAGGTAATTACGAACGATAAAATTGCGATGATGCATTGTTCAAGGCAAATAGCAACACTGACAAACAGGATAAATAAAAAACTAAGGTGGTAAATAATTTTCTCTGAACTTCTAGCTCTTTCCATGGATTACTATATATGTCAAGACTAGCATTCACTCCTATAAAAGTTAAACTCCACTGACTATGGTGCACTATCAAACTCTAATTCCCTAGTCAACAGTGAATGTTTCAAAGAACAAATCCATGTTTTAACATTTTACCATCATAGAACAAGCCACAAAATTGATGCTACTCCTTGCCAAATCTAAAATCAGAGCATAACGCCTTGTCCGACATAGGTTAGAAAATACAGGAAATTGAGCGAATGGCAAAGGATTTCCTAGCAAGTACAGTTACTCTCCCACCAAAAAAGATGTAGTTGCACTTATAGTATGTAATACATAATAGAGAAAAGAATACGTGAACAAACCTGTTTTGGACAGGTTCATCTAAACAAAAGACTAGCCATCAAAATTTCGTGCTTTAGAACTTAGAGAATCGCATCATCAGCAGATTGTAAAGCCTTGCTCTCAGTTTGCACTACTCCTAGCTCATCATCTCAATACCTGAACACACAATATATTACCAAAAGGTGAATGCATTAGAACTCATGTGGTGCATGATAACCTTCTGATCAACATAGTTTAAAAGTAATCCAAGAACATAAAATGGTGAGTAGCCCACGATAGAAAGATGAGCATCATGGCCACTGAATACCATGACGAATATGCCATAAATGTCACTTGGATGAGCAGAAAAGCAGGGAAACTAAGATTTTTTTTTTGTCAACTATATAACAACACAATATTTCAAACCTACATCACAATACATCAAACCTACAACTGATCGTTTGTGGCAAAAAAAAAAGAGCTTTCTCTTACCTACCTTCGATGATATCTCCATTATATTTTCAGGGTTTGACTTCTGTACTTTTTGTAGCAACCTTGACATTGGAGACTGAACTTCAGCTTCACATATATAAGGCATGTCTTGAA
Source organism: Spergularia bocconei (assembly GCA_963457585.1). NCBI lineage: Eukaryota > Viridiplantae > Streptophyta > Magnoliopsida > Caryophyllales > Caryophyllaceae > Spergularia > Spergularia bocconei. Next base: position 14,651,648 of record OY734946.1, on the reverse strand, counting down.
ATACATACATGGTGAAGCACAATATCTTGAACAAGTATAAGAGCACGCGAACACTATCTAACTCTCTTCACAGTGTCAATTTCATCTCTTACCTGAGTATGCTTCACCTTTTTCACGTTGTCCTTTCCTCTCATTCTATATGATGACTTAACAAAGTAGTCCTAAGATAGAAGTAAAAAAAAAAATGTCAAGTCCTTTGAACAATCCAGCTAACAATTTGTTAACTGGAATGCACGATTGCACATGTCATGTAGATACAATTCTTGGGTCCAAAATGGAATGCCTAAAGTATAGTAATTGTTTCACTTCTATAAAGATGGCTCCAAATAATATGTCAATGCCCAACCATCGCGAAAATCAGCAGATTCGAATAATATATTGAGCTTTTAAAAAAACATAGATTATGACACTCTAGTGACGACAAAACAAGGCAAGGTGTTGACTGCTTTAACCCATTCTAAAAAAAAAATATGACGTTAGCTAATAAGCCTTGGACATCTAGTATCCCAATGTCGAAAACCAATCCTAATGTAAGTGCCAATTGATAGTCTCCAAACTTCATAAAACAACTCGATTCAAGGAACTCAACACAAACAGACCCATTTCAAATAGATCATAAACCCCATTCTTTACCTGAGAAGTAATAACTTCATGTGAAGCCCTTCAATGGCTGAACGAGATTGTACAGACAAACACGTGATTTTTGCGGGAGGGTTTGTAGGTTATACATGTAAAGCAGGGGTTGTTGAACTGGGTCAGGCTCCAATTGTTACATACCCCTAAAAATTCAATTTCACGGATTTGCATATCTCAATCATAATCCTTAATGAAAACATCACAAAGTAAGTGAAATTTCATGTTAAAACACCATAATTGATCTAAAAAACAAACCAAATACTATTGAAAAACATAAAAATGTAATCCCAGATTAACAAATCCCAAATTAATTAAATCACTGAATATTCCAAACAAAAGAGGAATTAATTGAACAAAAACAATTACCCAGAATTCGAATCAGATAAACGAACACACAAAAAAACACTATAAATCGAATCAAATTAAACAAAACTCTAGAAATCGAATCAAATTAAATAAATAAAAACCCTAGAAATCAAATCAAAAAACCCTAGACGCCACTTTATGTTTTTCTACCAGTGCATAAGGAGATACCTGGCTGTGCTTGAGGAGGAAGACGATGGCGGTGTGGCTGTCGGAATCGTGAAAATGATGACAGAGGGGGGAGCAAAATTGGGCCTTATTTTTTGGGTTGTTATTAGCTTCGAAGATATGAAGCTTCTAGGATGTGAAGGGGCGAATTTTGTTTTCTTTTTTTTTCGTGTTTTTTTTTTTTTTTAATGAAAACCGCTGTATAATGGCCTAAAACCGCTGTCTAATGTCAACATATCACTACTTTTTTTTAAACCGCTGTGTAATCACTAAAAAATCGCTGTCTAAAGTGCTACATACAACTGCGGTTCAAAACCGTTGTATATTGAGTGCTGTATAAACTACAAAATGGCGTAGTGACCCCTACTCATTTTCGGTTTTGGAGCTTAATCATTCCCACATCCCATATTCTTTCTTATCTCACCGCCTCCCTACTTCTGCCAACTGTGACCACAAGGTCCGATCACCCTGATCCCCTTCCTCCTTCAACCGGCAATTTCTGCCGTTACACACCAAGTGACCTACCCTAAATGACAACCACCACCATCTCTTTCTTTCACGACTATATTCGCTAGATCGGCGTCGTCAGAAGACCGAATAGAGAGAATGAAATGGAAGTAGAGAAGAGAGATTGGCGGGAGGAGAAGATAGGGGGCCGACTGTGGTATAGATAGGGACAGATGACGGCGCCGATAACAGGAGAAGGAAGATCGCGCGGCGGGGGAAGGGAGATTCTGGCCAAAGATGAGGCAGATGGGAGACTTGATGAAGCTTTTCGTGATGGGCTGGTCAATGAGGGAAGGGAGATCGACGGGAAAAGTGGGCCTACGGGTGTCACTGTTGAGATAGTTATGCCGGTGGGGTTGGAGGTGGTGGGTCGCTGGTGGTTTTTGTGGTGAAATGAGCTTAATGGTGGTAAGGAGAGGGGTGAGATTAGAGTTAAGTGTATGGATTTGTCTAATTAATTATTTGCTTACAAATTTATTAAGGTTTGTTCATTATTACAATCATTCTATGGTACCCGGGGGTACCATTCTCCTCATACCCCCCGGCCCAAATATTGAATCCAGCCCATTGTAAAAGGTGGGACAGTTTCATGAACCACTCCAACACAGCCCAACTAAAATTAAAACAAAAATCTAATATATATATATATATATATATATATATATATATATATATATATATATATATATATAAAAGCTTACAATTTGGAGTGCATTGAGGGTATCCAGAGGCCAAGAAATGCAGGGAGAGAGTCCAATAAATGTTAAACTGTAACATTATGTATTAAAATAATCCACATTAAGCATTAAAAAATGTACAGAGAGAGTCCAATATTTGTAACACTCTCCACATTAAACATTAAAAAATGCCTAGAGAGAGTCCCATATTTGTAAAATTGTTCTATAATAAAGTTATCAACATGAAACATAATATAAACTGTTATAATTTGAGCTACGTATATCAGAATATTACGATACATGTATCATTAAGTTCGTGCCGAAACGTACTTCAATATAAGATCCATTTACACATACGTTTGAAAAGTTAAGTATGATTTTGGTTGAGATATTCCGACAAGTTAAGGACATTTAAAAATGCATAGAGAGAGTCCAACATTTGTTAAACTTTCACTTCGAGTATAAAAGATAATCAACATAAAACATTAAAAAATGAATACGCAGAGTCCAATATTTGTAAACTTGTAGTAAAGTTAACAAGATGAAATATGATATAAACTTTTATAACTCGGGTTACGTATATCAGAATATTACGATACATGTATCATTAAGTTCATGTCGAAATGTATGTCAATATGAGACCCATTTACACATACTTTTGAAAAACTACACATGAATTTGATTGAGATATGTCGATCCACGGACTAAAAATGGAGAATTATCTAAACATATATAAGTGATGTGGGGAGATAAGGAGACATCATAAGTAAATAGATTCGATCAATAATTATCACAATTCTTTATTTTGAGATGAACTAATTAATAGACAGAAGGATTATAGGGAGCATAGAGAGTGTACACATTTGATCCATTACCCTAATCAATAGACCGTTATTCAAAAAGAAGGAAATGATTATTAAATACGATATAACATATTAACCGTGCAACGCACATGGTAATAATTTAAAGCGCGTGGAGGGTGTCGAGAGGTCAAGAAATGCAGATAGTGAGTCCAAGATATGTTAAACTCTCATCCAACATTAAAAAAATGCACACAGACCGTCCAATATTTGTAAAATTCTTATGCGATAAAGTTATCAACATGAAACATGATATAAAATGTTGTAACTTGGGTTACGTATATCAGAATATTACGATACATGTATCATAATTAAGTTCGTGTCAAAATGTATGTCAATATAAGATCCATTTACAAATACTTTTGAAAAGTTAAGTATGATGCTGGTTGACATATGTCGAAAAGTTTAAGACATCAATTTACATGTACTTTGAAAAAATGTTAAAAAAAAAGTGTTATTTAAAGATAAAGTAATACTTGCGTAAGTGATTAGTAAGATTAGAAGACATGTTAACAAACCTACATTTAATCAGTTATCATAATTAATTTATTTATTTTGAAAATAACTACTCCGTATTTAATAAAAAAAATATGAGAAAGTGTTCGCACGGGCTTTCCATCTAGTAAACAAATAAAACACAACAATCTCACATTCTCTCTCCTCACCAACGAGTCAACGACGCAGCTCATCAACGCCCCCGTCCCCGACGCCGGCCTACCCAACCACCACTTCCACCGCACAAATCACCACTATTCTCACCGTTTTTGATCCCTCTAACCCATTCCCCACCCCACGATATCACTACTTCCCTCCTCGTCCGCCATTTTCTCAGTTTCTTGCCATCGTCCACCTTTCTCGCGCAACCCTTTGTTTCTCTTTCATGCTTTTCTTCTTTTCCATGCTCGCCCCGCCATCCCATCGCTCCGCCACGACCAGAACACCACAGTGGATCGCCGCCCGCCTTAGGTTGTCGTTGGAGAGAGAAACGAGAGGAATAGGGGGAGAGCGTTCGGGATGGAGGTGGCCGATGGGGACGGTGGTCGCCGGATAAAGGGGGAGGTGGTTGCTATGGTGGTAGAGATGGCCGGCGGTGGGGAGGAGTGGTCGGGAGTCGGGACGGAGGAGGGAGGAGAGAGAAATGGGTTATGGGTTTTTTTTTTTTTTTTTCATTTTTTCTTTGTTCGTATAATTAATTAGTATTGTACAAAAAACCTATCATTATAGAACATTAATAAGTCATTATAGAACAAAAATACATTTTAGAACTTACTCAAATAAATAATTACGAAAAAACTAAATTAATCATCATAATATAAAAAACGTATTATGGGACAAAATTAGCTCATTTTAAAACATAATAAGATCATTCCATAACATAATCAGATTTGTATTTGTTTTACAATTCTTTGTTTTGTTTAAACATGATTCGTTTTTGTTATAAATGATCCATTTTTGTTTTAAAAAACAATTCATTGCACAACAAAAGTCGTTCATTCTAGAACAAAAAGTAACCATTCTAGAACAAAATCAACCATTTTGATACAAAAAACAACCATTCTAGAACAAAAGTCGTACATTTCAGAACAAAAGCAACCATTTTGAAACAAAAAACAATCATTCCAGAACAAAAAGTAATCATTTTAGAACAAAAGTCATCCATTCCAAAACAATTCATTATAAAACAAAATCATTCATTTAATAACAGAATTCACCCATTCCAGAACAAAAACTAACAATTTCAAAACAAATACTAACCATTCTAGAACAAAAGGCAACCATTTTAGGACAAAAAGCATCTATTCTTGAACAAAAACTAACCATCCTATAACAAAAACCAACCATCGTAGGACAAAAACCATTCATCCCATAACAAAAACTAACCATCCCAGGACAAAAATTATTCATCTTAGAAAAAAAAAAAACTAACCATTCTGGGACAAAAAACAACCATCTCAGAACAAAAACTAATCATTCCTAGACAAAAATCATTCATCCCAATACAAAAACTAACCATTTTAGAACAAAAACTAATCATCCTAGGACAAAAAGTAATCATCCCAGAACAAAAATTAACCATTATAGGACAAAAACAATAACTATTCATCCTTGTTTGTTTGTTAATGATTTATTTTTGTTCAAAAATAGTAATCTAATTTATTTTTGTCTGTTTTTGTGTTTTAGTTATCTAATTTTATTATATAATAATTTATATCTATATTATAATATTATTATCACTAAAAATCAATAATAATTTACAAGAAGTTGGTGGGGAGGAGGGATACGATCTGAGCCCCCACACCCTTTGCTATGAGAAAACCAAAAAACAATAATTTTGTCAGAATAATCTATTATTCTTAAAAAAAAAGTATTCATTCCAAAACAAAAACAGTTCATTCTAGAACAATAATCATTACAGAACAAAAGTCAACCATCCTAGGACAAAAATTAACCATTCCACAACAAAAAATAACCATTCTACGACAAAAACTAACCATTACAGAACAAAAGCTAATCATCATAGGGCAAAAATTAACCATTTCAGAACAAAAGCTAATCATCATTTGACAAAAACCAATCATACTGAAACAAAAACTAACCATCCTAAAACAAAATCATCCATTCCAGAAGAAAAAGTATCATTTTATGACAAAAACCATCTATTTCAGAACAAAAAGTAACCATTCTACGACAAAAACTAACAATTCCAGAACAAAAGGTAATCATCCTAGGACAATAACATCCATTTCAGAACAAAAAGTAACCATTCTAGGACAAAAACCCTTTATCTTAAAACAAAAAGTAACCATTCTACGACAAAAACTAACCATTTCAGAACAAAAAGCAATCATTGTAGGACAAAAACCAACCATACTGAAACAAAAACTAATCATCCTAGGACAAAAACCAACCATCTCAGAACAAAACCTAACCATCCCGAAACAAAATTCATTTATCTCAGAACAAAACCTAACCATTCCGAAATAAAATCCGTTCATCTTAGAACAAAACCTAACCATCCCGAAATAAAAACCGTTCATCGCAAAACAAAATGAATGGTTATGTAATGAATGATTTTTTGTTCGAGAAGTTTTAATATGAATGGTTATGTAGTGAATGATTTTTTGTTATAAAATGAATGGTTATTATTCTAAAATGAATTATATTTGCTTTAGGATGAATTCTTTTTGTCTTGAGTTATTTAATCTGAAATAGGTAATTTCTGTTCTAAAATGAACAATATTTGTGTTAAAATAAATGATTTCTGTTTTAACATGAATACTTTAGATCAATGGTCAAGATTAAATCAAATAAATAAATACAAATAAAACACCCCTCCCCTTCCTTTTTCTCTCTCCTCCCCCAATCCCCCACCCCACCCGGCCACCCTAGCCCCGCCGGAGTCCGTCACCAACCACCACCTCAGACGGCCCGGACTGGTCCCCCCTGATCGCCTCCTTACCGCGACCTCCCCTCCCCCGCTCCCACACACCGCCGCTCCGTCCTTCTCCCCCATTTTCGCCTTCACCCACTTTTCGATCTCCTCAAACATTTCTATTTGCGGCGATGATGGTGGTGCGTGTGGTCGGAGGCGTAAGGCAACGGCCGGGGGAGGGTTTATGGGCGACATAAGTCGAAAAAAGGGGCTGGGAAGGGAGTGAGAGAGGAGAGAGAAAATGAAAAAAACGGGACTTGGAGGACGATGGAGGAGGTGGCGCGGGCTGAGTGGTGCCGCCGGAGCGGTTGCGTCGGGTGGGGTGGTGGTCGGCGCATGGGGGCGGGGGGGTCAGGTGGTGGAGGTAGGTGGTTATGAGAGGAGAGAGAAAATAAAGGGGGATGGGGGAGAAAATATGGTTGGGTTTTAGTTGAATAATTATTGTGCCAAATTTGATATGAGTCCAATAGAAATTGTAAATATAAACAAAACAAATAAAAGCCCAGCTTGGGCTATGTTTGGTAAAACGAGCTGAAATAGTAGTTGAACGCTGAAATAGTAGCTGACAGCTGAAATAATAGCTGCAACAGTAGCTGAAAGTTTTTAGCGGATAGTAATCAGAGCGTTTGTCAAAATGAGCTGATATATGAGTTGATATATATATATAAAATTACATAAAAATGCATTATTTAATTTTAATGTCTTTATTTTAGTAAATAAATGAGGGCAAATAAGGAATAAAATTATGATAAACTAGCTTATTTTTAAATAAGTTACATGGGGTGATTTATTAAATAAGCTAGCTTGTTATTTAAGCTAGTGGTGTTACCAAACCAACTTATTTGGTCAAAGAGCTTAAAAAACTAGTCAAATAAGCCACTTTGGCCAAATAAGTTAGCTTATTGTGCATACCAAACATAGCTTTGGAAAAGTCACATGGGGTACCATTCTATCCGTACCCCCGGGATACAATAGTATTTGTGTCATTACTATGTTGGTTAATGTCTACAAACCAAACAGGAAAATATCTCCTTGGGTCGGAAGGAGTATTTATTAAACTGAAATGAAATGAGTTGGGGGGGGGGGATGGGAATGGGAAAGTGAGAGGGGAAGAGTTTAGTTGGTGGTCGGCAGTTAGACTAAAGATAATACAAAGTATTTAGTAGGGGTAGTGTAAGAATGTGGCGGGCAACGAATAACACCTCATACAACAACCGGTGCAATTTGCACGGGTCAACGACTAGGAGCTTTTTTTATACCATTCGGATCCAACCCGAACGTCCCGTTTGAAACAAATAAAAAAGGGGAAACTCTGTCGGGTGCGGCTTAAAACGACACGAAACGGAAAGAGCCAATCAGTTGAGCGCGAAGAGCAGTACCCCAGAAAAACTTTGTAAAAGAAGAAGAAGAAAAGCATGAAGTCCCAGCATGGAACAACATTCAGGGCTCCTGTCAAATTCAGGATGTAAGTCCCTCAATTTTCTATCCTTAGTTCCTAACAATTCATATAATCCCCATTCGATTAATATTCTTAGCTTTGATTTTTGAATATTGTTGCCAGGCCAACTGCAGATAATTTGGTTCCAATTCGATTGGATATCGAATTGGATGGTCAGCGTTATAAAGACGCCTTTACCTGGAATCCTTCAGGTTCTTTTTTCTTTTCTTTTGCGTCATTGTTTTGTGTGATTGTGTTAATTTTTCTGTTGAGATGTGTTTGGTGAATTTTGGTTTAGTGACAAAGTAGGAAGAAAGAGTAGAGAATGTGTAGATTTTTGGGATGAATTAGGCGATTTCCTATCGAATCCCCACTTGTAAGAGTGGTAACCTAAGCATTGTTTGTGATTGAACTTCATGATTCTAGTCCAAGCTTACAAAGCATATTCCGGATGAAATTTGAATTTTCACTGTGTTTAAAGAATCGATTTCCGTGGTCTGGAGTTCAAAAAATGGTTGTCTGTGCACTGCTGTGTGGAAGTCTGTGTGTTTATTGTAGAGTTGAGTGCAAAGGTTGGGTGGGCATTAGAAGATGCGTAGACCATGAATTATTTAAAAATTATATTGCCATAGTTGTGAAGTGAGGGATTGTAGCTCACGGTTACATTTGAGCTCAGCTGGCTTTGTCTGGATTGCGAGTAAGTATTACTGGGGTAATTGAGGCTAAAATAAGGGGAAAATGAGAGGAATGATGGCGGTGGAGGGAGGATCAAAGGGTTGGATGGGGAATTATTATTCCCATTTGGGGTTAATGCATTGGCCAAAGGGGAAGGTGGGTTGTGCATTACCCCCCTTTGTTTTTGGCCCATTAACCTAGTAATAAGTACCCCCATTCCACTCGACTGAGACTTAATGACCTCTATTGAATTTTCTGAGACTTGCTCAACTGTTGAAGCGATGTGAATTTCTGTCTTGGTAGTTGGTTGTCTAAGCTAATTGAGTAGTTTAGGTTATGTAAGCGTTCTCATTGTGATTAAACACCATTGGCCCTGGTGGAATGTTTCCTACTTATGACGTCAATATCCATCGTGATTGTTTAGTACGACTGGTAGGCCTGTATCATGTAGTCCTTGTGAAAAACAGTCAATAAGCGTTGAAGCCTTGAAGGTAGAGCCTTACCAACAAGGCTACAAGAGTTTCGTTCCCCATGCCTATAGGCTATGAAAAGTGTTATCTATATACCCCTTAGCTATGATCTCAGGCTGTGATATTTGCAATAAAGAGCTACAACAATATCACCCTTGTTCCCCATAGGCTCCCCCCTGAGACTGGCTATGTCTATGTAAATCTAAATACAAAGGTTCATTTTGTTTTGCAGATTCTGATTCTGAGATTGTGGTGTTTGCAAAACGAACTGTGAAGGACCTCAAGCTTCCACCTGGATTTGCTTCTCAGATTGCTCAGTCTATTCAAGTAAGAAAACCTGATGTATTCCCGTTTTTCAAAAGACGCAGGGCTTGAAATACATGTTATGTGTCCTATCAGTGTCTACCGAGTTGTTATTGTGATTTTTTTTAATAAATTTTAGAAAACAACCCTTGATGGGGATTGCATGGAAGTCCAGCCTACCATACAGCACTTAACACGCTTTGTTTGTGAGTCTTTGACTCTCTGTTTTAACTTGAAGCTTGGGCAACCTGCTGTATGGAACAAAACCCTCTCAGGAACCCCCTTTATGAACGGTTTTTGGACCTCAGATTGAATTTTGTGTTTAGACTAAGGCCTCCGTGACTCCTCCAGTGAGCAAATTTTTGGAAGCTCTTCTATTAATAGTTGCAAAATTATAGAGAGTTGTAGACTTTAAGTCCATTTTTATTTGTTTCCAAAAGGATTTAGGCGGTACATGTTCTCTGATTTCATTCTTAAGTACGAGCTAATGTTCTTTTTTTTGTTTTTCTTCCCCCCCCCCTCCCCAAAGGAGGAGATTTCATTCATAATAATACGCCATATGAGATCTAAAACAACTACCGGAATTATCAAAATACAAGACTAGCTTCATGTAAAACCTCAAACCTCCAAAAAACTAAGATTGTTATGTAAGATAATGTCTTCCCAATATCCTCTATAATAATGCTGATTCTTTATATCTTGACACGAGGGGGCCTATTGATCTCTTGCAGTTTATCAAAGGATGGGTATTAAGAGAATTTGGCATCCATCTCAACGCTAAAGCAAATTATTGATCAAAGAGAGGCGGGGGGGGGGGGGGATAATGACAGTAGTTTATTGTTTTTCGACTCAAAAAAGTCTAAAGCATAAAGATTGGCTCCCAAAAGAATCTTGAAACATTTAAGTGGCAGTGGCATGAGGTTGATTAGTGGAGTAGTTTGTAGTATGTGTGAAGTATGTCTTAAGTGCGAGTTGTCTTGGGTTGCTGATATTTCGTTGTTGTGTTTACTCTTCTTCTCTTGTCCGTTGCAATAACTTTATCAAATAAAAGAAGAAAACTCTAAATTTACTAACAAATTCACTGGGGCACAGGCTTCAAAAAGCCATCCCATTACTCAGTGGCTGTTATGTAATGGTCTTCACGCAGCGGATTTGGAGGTGACTGGTTTAAAAATCTTGTTAGTTAACAGTAGGGCTGGCAAACCTGGCAAACCTGACCCGACCCGATTCGTTGACCCGAAAATCTGACCCGATAAGACCCGAAATTGTGGTCAACAAAACCCGACCAGACCCAACCCGATGATGACCCGACCCGAAACCGACGTGACCTCCTGTTATCCGACAATGACCCGACTTAGAATGCCAAAAATGGAACTGACCAAAACCGATTGTGACCCGACCCGATCTGACACAAAATTTTCTCGATAAAACCGACCCGACCCAACCCGAACCGAAGGATCACTTGACCCGTTATGACCCGACCCGATACGAACCGACCCGACATAACCCGACCCGGAACCGACCCGACGACCCATTTGCCACCACTAGTTAACAGTTAACACTCTATTAAAAGTTTTCTTATACTTAGTTATTTCAATATTTTACTGATATTTGCTTGATAGTTCCATGGAATCAAGAGTAAATATTTAATAAGTTATATCAGCTGTTCCGCATGCCTTGACTTGTTAAGTTACAAATGTGAGTATTTGACATCCCAGTATCCCGACTTAACTACTTTTACCACTATCGTTACTGATACCATATTTTTTGCATCCTCATAAGTAGTTCTTTTCTTAATGGAGATTTATAATACAACAACAATATCTTTATCCCCCCTCCCGCCATAAGGCGGGGTAGAGGGGGGGGGGGGTCGGATGCACGCAAGCCTTACCCCTATTAAAACATAGAGAGGCTGCGCACGGATGACCCAAAATGAAAATTGTTTCGAGAATCGTACTGACAGACTGCTACTTCACAAAGTAAGAACCATAGACAGTTTTATGAGCCATTTTGCTTTATTCCATTATATCCTAAAAACCAAAGAATAATTAGTCTTTGATGGAGATTTATATTCAGTGGTCTTCACTTTATATTGAACTCAAATCATTTGGTTGTGGTTTGACTTGCAAATATCTCATATAGTATGCTAATTAGGTTTAGTTTGTAGGTTTTAACTAAGTAGCTACTGCTTTACTTTCTGGCATTTTCATCTGCTTGCATTGTATTGCTACAGACACAGCTGACAGAATTCCGATCTTATGAGGGCCAAGATATGTTCGTTGGAGAGAAAGTTGTTCCTATCAAGGTTTCTCAATATAGCCTCAGTGAAATCAATGGAGTAGCTGTTTTTTTTCTTATATTCTAGCTTCTGATATCTTGTGTTTCTTTATTTCCATATTGCAGTTAGATCTTCGAGTAAACCATACTCTTATCCGAGACCACTTTCTGTGGGTAAGATATGATTGGCGCTTCTTCTTGTTGATAGTTCTTCACGTAATTTATAAGTGTTCCACATTGTACTATATATTATTTACATAGAGTTAATTGCATCAGGACTTGACCAATATGGATAGTGATCCTGAGGAGTTCGCTAGGAGTTTCTGTGTTGACATGAATATTGAAGATCCGGAAGTTGCGGTAAGCAAGTTCACACCCTAACCCGGTTATCTGATTGTTATTAGCTCTATCATTTGAGTTACAACTTTCATTCACTCATTTGTAAAAGCTTCCAGTTTATAGATAGAAGACTTTATCCCTTTACTACGTCTATAAAGGTCTACAAGCTAGCTCTGATCAGTGAAGTTGATAAAGGTCTACAAGCTAACTTGGATTCGTCTGAGGTAGTAGAGAGGCTATTACCTACTCCCTCCATCTCACTTCAAAGACCCCCGTGGGGTATTTGTAGTAGAATAGAGAATTTTTATAAAGTAAGTTGATGGGGGGATATTAGGAGAGAAGGAGGAGAGTACCTTGCTTCCAAATTTACTAACACAGTACCTTTTATTAATATACTGCAATTTTGGACATTAATAATTATTGTGCTTGGACTGGAAAGCCATCAAAAATCTTTTTTCCAACTTCTATGTTTAGAATCTTATGCACAACATTCTCAAAGAGACAAAAGTTGAAAAGTTTAGAATGATGAAAACTTGAACACGCGATTTGCAGTACTTTCAGAGAGTACTATAATGTGGAAATATCTTTTATTTTATTACCTATATAATTATAAACAAAGAATCATATGGGGTTAATGGGACGGGCTATAAGGTTATCAGCGATGAAGGAAGATGATTGCAACAAAGAACTTGTCTCATCCTGAAATGGCCAGTTGAAATCTTACAGCTGCAAATGCTTGCTGGGAAGAATGAGTTTGAGGGAACCATGTAAAACTATGAGCCAATAAGGGTGGGAAAATCATCCAGGCTGAAGCCATGCCTGGAGTGCATATAAAAGATACTTCACCTGGTTAATTGAATTTGTGGTCAAATACTTACAGAGATCATTATGATGTCTGGAAGTCAGCTATTTTATGTGATATAACTCTTTTATTTTACCCTCCTAAAGCGTGTCTCCTTTATTGTGCAGCCTGCAATTGCCTTTGCCATAAGAGAGCAACTTTATGAGGTAGGTGCTAATGTTACCATGGATTTCGAGTTCCTTGTTAATATCTTGCTGATAGATAAAAGTTGTGTGGCCAGTAGTGTGAGTTACTTCAATTATGGTTGTAGATTGCAGTGCAAAATGTAACATCTGCCAAGGAAATAAAATTCAGCAAGAAGAGCCGCCGGGGAATTGAATATGTCCCAATTAGGTATGATCATGGGTATAATAGAATGAGTTTGCGAGTCTCAGCTCTCTTCTATTTTGGCCTGACAAATGGTTTTGTTTTCAGCAAAGCTGGTGTTACTGCAGTTGACTTAATGAAGTTGTTTGGCAGCAAATCAAGTGTCATTCGGTAATTCCGTTGATCCTAATATTTCTTTTTTTCTTTTCTCCATTAAACGGACCTTATGTTATAGTAAATTGCTGATTGGACCGTCCTTCCTCAGTCGCATCCTCTTCAGCCTCTAGCATCATATGCTGTTCCATTCTCCTCGAAATTAAACACTGTCCTGATTTGCTTATTTCATTTGCTAATTGTTGGTAGCCCAACATGCATATTTTCTTAGCACCCGCTACTTGCAACTAGTAAGTATCCAGTTTGCTAAGGAGGGCTTATATGAAAGACCTTTGCACGACAAATTAATGTCATATTTCGGCTGCTCCATATTCCCCTTCTGCACTTAGTTATTTGGTGACACTTGGTGCTGTTATATGCCAACTGTAAAAGTCACTCTTTTAGGCATTCTTGAACTCTAAAACTCTTAGGTTACCTCTGCTTGGCCTCGCAGTCAAAATACATCCCAACTTGGATTCTCTATAAGGAATATTTGTACAAATCCATGGTCTCTATTATGTTCCACAGATAGGTTAAATTGGCTTCAACAGAAGGGTTTAAGGCTTATTGCGAGGTTGTCTGTTATGAGATGGATGGCTTATGGGTGTAAATTGAGCCCAAACAAGGGGGCATTGATGCTCAGGCTGGTTAAATTTCTCATGACTTTGCTCCAGAGCTCAGCTTTGCTCGTACTAAGCTCATAATGGTGGAAAGCGACTTGAAAACTAAGTTGTGAAAGCCAACTAAAATGATTTGTAGATCACAAGAAAGGGGAAAACAATAACTTAAGCCCTTATGGATTCCGGCTACCTTGAACATATAGTGTTTCCATCCATTCTGCATGAACTCAGTACTGGGTCTGTTTTGGACAGTTTATCATCATAATAAAATATTAAACTATAAAATTCCTTCTTGATTTGTGAAAAATGTGAATTAGAAATAAAACTAAATGAGGTTGAACGTTCGAGGAACCATAAGTGGGTGAGACCCGTTGGGAGTAGTTGACCTATCTGCATGCCAAAGCCCATTGAGTAGATTATTGGTAGCTGAAATAGTTTCTTGAAACCTCTGCCAAGCGTATGGCAAAAGATGTCCTAATAGGGCGGTTCATGTATTACACGCTTAAGCCTAGAGTTAGATTGCAAACTTAAAAAGAGGGGTGTCTACATTGATGCTACTGGCTTTATCAGTAAATGGATGAAACTTAAAACAAGCTTATCTTTGATATAGATGGAATTTGGCTTATGATAATAATTTATTAATGAAATGAATTACTTTGGCCCTTGCCTTCAATCTTGCATTTTGATGGGTTGGTTGTTAGGTTATTAAGAGTAGAATAACTGTTCCTTTGTGATATAAATGGTTCAAAATGTTTAACGTAATGATTCAAACTGATAAGTGGTTGGTCTATGTTGGCCTTCCGTAGTCTACAGTTATCTGGTTAGTGACTATGCAGAATTGAAATCAGCTTCTAAGTTCTGTTTTGCTTGAGATTTTGCTTTGATGCAACTTTTTATCTATTTATTTCTCTCAAACTTAGAGCCGTCTTGCTTGTCCCTTCTCATAGTTCAAGCATTTTATAACATGTCACCTACCTTTAGATGGTATTCAATGGGGCATGGAATTGAGGCTTGCACTTAAATTGTGTCCTTTTCTCTTTTGTTTCCTTATAAACATATACTCCCTCCGTTTCTTTCATTTCTTTACGTTTCGTTTGAATTTCTCTCACATATTCAAACGAAACGTAAAGAACTAAAAGAAACGGAGGGAGTAAGTGACTTGCTCGTATCGTAGGGGTACTCTTTTTTCAGTCTTTGACGCATGAAAGTGATATTGGCATAAATCTTTGAACTCGTGATGACTTCAGGAAAAGGAAAGACTGGGATGTCTTTGAACCAATCGTTGATATCCTTTCAAATGAGGAAGTCGAACTTCTTGAAGCAAGAGAAGATAGGATTGCAAGGTAAATTGTATTTTCTTATGTTACATTTGTGATTATATTAGTGACTTGTTGATGCAGTCCATCTATCTAATGCTGGATGCCAATCTCCATGTTCCAGATGATGAGGTGCTGAGGACTTGTTTTCGGGTGTCAGAGCAATGTATGTATGTATGTATCAATCTTTAGTTATGCATTCTTAAGTCTTGCTGAAAGTACTAGCATTTCATTGGAATTCTTGCTGAAAGTACTTCTGTGTCAATGGGGAACTCCAAAAGAAGTTTACAACCCTAAAGTGGTCTGCTCAAAAGCTTCTCTCCCTCTTCCCTTTGCATTTTAGCCCCCCTCACATTGGAGACTTTGAAGATCAATAGGATTTCATTTCGAATCGTGCAACGTTTCTTTAACCGTCAATGCAACGTTAATGACAGACATATGTGTATGTTCAATACTTAACACTAGGGTGATACTGTTGATGGCGGAAACTAGAGACAACACACCGAGTACAATGGCTGGGTGACTCATGGTGGTTGACTGGTGGCAGTTAGGGTAGAGATGGGTTGATTTTAAGGCTGATTGCCGAACACTTGGTGATTAACTGATTATGTTGTACTTTGTTTCTATCTGTATGTGTCATTTCTCTATCTTTTGTCTTGTTGCCAATTTGCCAATTGCCATACCTTCTCAATTAATTTGCGAGAATGAGGTTAAGGTGCAAACAGCAGTTTTAAAAATATTTGTTCTCGAGAATGGGGTCAAACTTGAAGTACACTGAACTAGTGAACTGTAATAGAGGTGGTGTTGCATAAACCAAGGAAAGAATTTTAACCTTATCACATTGATTGCTTCATCACATGATGAATGCTTCAATGTGCAGCATTTTTAGGCGTTCATTAGGGAATGGTCGGTCGTAATTGTTCTCTGGTTTGTCACTCCAGTTTACGTTATTAGTCTTACACAAATTTTACCGTGAGACGGTCTCATACGATGAGACCTCTTACACATTTCAAAAATAAATATTACTTTTCAAAGCCAACCTACTTCAAAAGCAACATGTTAGTGTATCAAAAGTAACATATTAATTGGTTTCATACGATGGGACGGTCTCACCCTAAAAAAACTGTTAGTCTTATGCCCTGAAATTGAATTACTACAGACATTTTAGAGGTGATACCGGGCCGGATTCGGGCCGGGCCTAGGGTAAAAAGTTGGCCCGTTGTGCGGATCGGGCCGGGCCGGACTTTTCTTCCGGGCCTAATCGGTCGGCCCAAACCTGGCCCGTGCGGGCCAAAGCGGGCTTTCGGGCCGTTTCGGGCTTTTTAAAAAAAAATCTCGTATTATCTACTTTGTACGACTTTGATCACTTTACTCATTAGTATTATCCACTACTTGCATATTTAGTTCAATAATAAATTATTATACATTTTTAAAGAGCTTTTTGATGTTTTTGTCATAATTTACAATATTTTATTTTATTAATAGTAATTTTTTTATTATTTTAATATGCTTTATTCACTACATTTACCCTAATTTTGCTACATTGATAATTTAATTACCAAATTCGTCATAATCCGACATCATTTACACTATTTTACATAACTTAGGTTTATAAAATTAAAAAAAAATTGCGTTTATTTCTAAAAGCGGGCCAGGCCGGGCCAATTTTCGGCCCACGAGCCCGGCCCATATAATTGCTGGCTTTTTCGGGCCGGGCCAAAATCGGGCTTTCGGGCCTAGTTGGTCGGCCCAAACCCGGGAAAAAGTCGGGCCGGGCCGGATCGGGCTAGGACTTCAAGAAATCCATACAAGCACTTACTTGTTACATTACAAAGTGGTCAATTAGATATCAGCACGATATCATTGTGACATTATTACGAACTTTGCAATTTTATATAAGTGTCAGTAGTAAAATGCTTTTCTTTTCCACTAGGTTATTTTTGTTTTAGTTTTGTTTTCCCTTCAACCAAGTTATTCTAGGTCTAAAGTTGTCTGATGCATATTGATAGCAAATTTGAGTTGATGGTAGTGAATATGAGTCAGGACACCTATTATTTGACTATTTAGTTTTGGTTAGGACTTTAATAAATCCAGGTAACCAAATTTGTTAGAAAGTGGACTTACAAAATAAGTTTCATGATCAATTAGATGTCAGCACGATATCATTGTGACATTATTACGAACTTTGAGTTTTTATATAAGTCGTACTAGTAAAGTGCGTTTCTTTTCGACTAGGGTAGTTTTGTTTGAGTTTTGTGGACTTTTGTTTTCCCTTGAATCAAGTTATTCTAGGTTCCATAGAGTTAAGAGTAAAATCAGCACACTACCAACCGTAAACACAAAACTGCTTCAAACGATTACCTAAACATCCATGCACACCCAAAACTCATCTACCCATGCATGCATGATGGATACATAAGTAATTGAGATGAGACAGCGGGTGTATCGGATCTGAGGCACGTGTGAAGAAGATCACTCAGAAAGTTACGAGTATTAGATAGTTGTGTGTTGCAAAAGGTAAAGGCAAAAGCTAGAAGAACCAAACCACTCTGTCTTTGCTTTGCTTTGCTGATTAGTAGTCTGCGTAAAGCAGACATTGCTCGTTGTATAATTTCCACCAATGATAGCCTGTTAATCAGAATCTTATGATCTGTCTTATGGAATGGAATCGCCAGCTCTGACAAATTCCCTTCTCATTCATTTCTTGGTGCTTCAATGTTAATCATCTCTGGCATTAATTCAGGTTATATATGGATTTATCTGAATCTCCATAGCCTACTAGGTAATCCAATGCTGACAGTGTTGTGGTAATGTTTGTACTAGTAATTAATTTTCCTAGAGACCGCTTGGATGTGGTGAGATTTTAAAGCATTAGGTAGAATGACTGATTACGTTTTTAAATGCGAAACTTTTTATATACTGTTCAACTTGTGTTCTAAACATGCACTTTTGTCTATGATGTCAAATAAACTTGAATTCAACGACACTTTAGACTTAGTTATTAGGAACCTCTAATATGAATTACTTCGATTGAACTACCGAGGCTTTGGAGTTAAACTAGAGTGTGTGACACTTTGCTAAACTCAAAAGGGAAGAGTGTAACTTGATCAATTTTAAGTCGATTATCTTAACTGTTTAGGATAAGTAGTAAGAATGCACCTTTGAAGTTATTGTAAAGGATAAAACTACTTAAATTGTATACGAAATCTATAATGAGTTATATGTTGGTTATTACGTAGTCGATTTGTCATTTATGAGTTTCTAGTGTTAAATAACTCGATAATTGTAGTGAGGACGTTGGTAAAATGAATTATTATGTCAAATAATGCTCAATGCGTATATCAAAGTTCATCAAATGCCCTTTCTAATCTTTTTCTTCATCATCAAGGTTTAACTATGGATACCCTGAGGTCGATTTGCTCGTGTTTTTTTTTTTTTTTTTTTTTTTTTTTCTTTTGTATCAATAGTTGAATGTAAGTTTTAGACTTTCAATCAACGATCCACAAATTCTTTATCCATGCAATGTAGCAATCCTATGAATATCTCCAAAATCATTACCCCGGTCTAGTACAGTACACGGTTAAGCTTCCACACTTTAAGTATCAATACATTCTTTTATTTAGCTCCAATACAAACTTCTTCCTGTTTATTAGACTAACCTATATATGATGCGTTAAACTAATTTCTGCCTTTTGGAATGCGACTTCCATGTAATCAAGAAGAGATGAAATAGTTGTCAATATAAGATAAGCGAAAGCTAAAATCTAATCGAAGATACGAAGATGCTCGACTGTCTTGTAATCGAATTATTTCTAGCAAAGCTAAAGTAATTTCATCATTAACTAGTTCAACCTTTCAACAAAACAAAAACAAAAAAATGTTATGTTTGTTTTTTTAATGAAGAAAAAAGATGATACTACTACCCTTGGTTACTCCACCTCCGAAAGTGAAAAAAACCACCATAAAAGAAAAAAAAAACAAAAAAAAGAAGGTAAAAGTAAACCGTGTGGATCACATGTCTCACTTTTGTGTCTCATTTACTGTATCCCGACTAATCATGTGCTATTATTGCATAAACCATTTCAAAAGATATATAATTTAAAAAATAAAATAATGAAATATTAGCATGTGATTGGAAGTGTGAATGAAATGACTGATCCGTGGTAATTGGACTTAATCTTGGCCTATAAAAGGCCTTCCAAGACATCATTTTTCTTAACCCCCCAAATATCAACAATCACCCGTACCAAAGCCCTAGCATTAGTTTCTCTTATTTCTTCGCGGCCAACAAGAAAAGAAAAAAAAAAAGACAAGAATGTCGGACTCCACAGCAACCTGCGTTGACATCTTGCTTGCCATCATCCTGCCTCCTCTTGGAGTTTTCCTCAAATATGGCTGTCAGGTAATAACCGTTACACTCCTTATTATTATTTGATCAGTCTTTCTATATTAGTTTTTAAGTGCTAGGGTCAGTCGTACGTAGGAGATCCAGATGTATGCAACCTTGTCGTAATTTTGATTTACGAAACTAGTCATCCTACGAGATCCTTAGATTTACCACATTGTCATCTTTGCAGATAATACGTATGCTTGATCAGTCTGTCTATGATAGTTTTAGTAATAGCTAATGTTGTTTTCTTTCTGGGAGTATCACGTCTATGCAACCTTGTCGTAAATTTGATTTGCAAGACTAGTCAGTCGTAGGAGATCGCTATTTTACCACATTGTAATTTTTGCAGAGAATAGTGTATGCATATGGTTGAATGTTGATCGGTCTGGCTATGATAGTTTTAGTACAGCTATTTCTTTTCCTGGAAGTTTCACGTGTACGCAACCTAGATGTATTTCGATTTTACGAGAATAGTATCAACTACCAAGCCCGTTTTTCATGCAGTATAAGATTTGCAGAAGGAATTTTTTCTGAGAATAACACAGTGGTAGTCATTCATTTCAAATTGGCAATGTTGGGATTTGATCTATGAGGTTCATAAAATAGATTTTGAGTTTGGGGTATGTTGGTTGGTAATTGGTAGTTATGTATTTAGGTTTTTCGGAAGTGATACGAAGTCTTAAACACGAGAATACTGGTGTGAGGCCAAAAAATTTACACAAACGCACACACACAGCCAAAAAAAAAATGGACTTGTTGCTTAGGACTTTGGGTTCGTGCAATTTAATTGTGATGATGATGATAAAATGAATTTCGATTTTTAAGTTGCAGGAAATATTTGGTTGCAGGCTGCAAAACTTGTTATTTTTGACCTGGTTTAGCTAGCCTAATGTTGTAGTTGCCCTCCACCAACTTCACATAAGGTCTTTCAGAATTGGTATTGAACGCGAGTTGAAAATAATCAGTATCAATGTCACTTAGAACCAGCAAGCCAATGATACATAAGGTCTTTCAGAATTGGTGTTGAACACGAGTTTGAAACCATCAGTATCAATGTCACTTAGAACCAGCAGCTGAAAAATAAGATAATATGAAAGTACATCGTTTTACCATTTCTACTACAATTGTACTTGCAGTTGCAGGCCAAAGATTTTGATGATGCAATCTACGTTTTGTTATGGTTTATAGATTAGGATGGTAGCTCCCCGTTTAACTGTCATTAAGTGTCATCTATGATTTCATCAGGACACTCAACTTGTTTAGGTAAACTAGTGATTGGACCCCAACCATAAGCTTAACTTTTGGTTGAGATGGTTGTGTCACAAAATTCGTCTTGAAATATGTAGAACAAAATTGCATCTTAGAATAAAAAAATTAAGTTTAAATTGAACAAGAAGTAGTAGCTAAACCGGATTACTTGTGGAACAAATGATTTAGAAGTACATAATTTGAATCCTTTTTGTGCCTCAAATGACTTTCAGTTCTAATATTGAATAGATTCATATTTAACCAATTTTTGATAACTAGCAAATTCTCAATTAATGTGTTTTGCCATCTTTATGTATGATTTCATTGTCTTCATCAATTTGTGTGTTCTCTTTATAGTTTGATGGAGGCATATTATGAGTACTCAGTGTTTGATGTTTCATGCTACCAATGCAAGATGAACTGTTGTCTGTCTCTTTGTTGTGGACATTGATCAATCCATTGATGGTTATTTAAACCATAAATGCGAAAATCTATCCAAACTCTTGTTTGTCAAATGCTAAATATGGCGACATAATCTTTTGCAGGTAGAGTTCTGGATCTGCCTCATTTTGACATTCTTTGGTTACCTCCCTGGGATCATTTACGCTGTCTATGCCATAACCAAGTGATAATGTAAACCCTCCTTTCCTCTAAAGTCTTAAGACATTATGAAACAACTGTACCTTCCGTTTTGTCTTTCTTTTTCCTTCTGTGACCAAGTTGTGTCTTACACTTGGAACTGTCTTTTCCTACAGGTGTGATGCTGGTGTCACTTAACCGTTTTAAGATGTGAAGTTTAGGTGCTCATTCTTAATGATTTAGTGATTACTGATTGCTTGCAGCTTTCTTCATTTGTTTGTCTATTGGATATTTGGATCGCTACTTTAAGGCTTCATTTCATCTTGTGTAATAGCACCTCATCTATATTCGTTTGTGCTGAGGTGAACTTAGCTTGTTAATCCTCTCAATATTATGGAAATTTGACATCAATGGATCTTTGTTTCCCGAGTTCTTGAATTTATCAATTTCAACCTTGTATTTCAGCTTATCGTATGAAAAGCATGCTAGAATTGTGTAAATTTTAAACCGAATAATGCAAGACCGGCTACTGCTGCTAAAAATCTGAAAATTTAGAGACACATTTTACGCGGGAAAATTGAAATTTTGAGTGTTCTCTTATCGAATTTTAATGATTCCGAATCATGATAATCCTGATCAAATATTGTGAGCTTAATTTGATTTCCTTTTTCTGCATTTACACAATCTTTGTACGTACAATGTACCGAATTATTCGCTATCAAGCACATTCTGATCTGTAATGTGACATTCAAGAATATTGATAATACTACAATGATATGAAGTGAACATTCACTGTCAAATGTATACATGATCCTGAAATCCATTGCCTCAGAAGATGTGGTGACCCAAACACACATTATTTTGACAACAACCTTAGCAGGAATTTATAACTTCCATTTTGAATGAACTCATTAGAGCTAGTCTGCAAGTAGTGGATAGGTGAACTATTTGCTCCCTAGAGTCCCTGATGTCCTTAGAAGGAAATTTTCGACACACCTCTATCCTAGATTACTTACCCCAAACTCTGTACATTGTATCTTTACCATGGCTCCTTCTTAAAATTCTATGTTTTGTTATTATTCCTGAAATTATTTGCTGTCATACAAAATCAGCCAAGATATGCTGCTATCAAATGGATTCTGCAAATCTCACTTTCTGAAAATGTCCAGAGGTGATTTCTTTCCACATTTCAGGAAACCCTATATATACCAAGGTATAGGCCTTTTCAGCATTGTTAGAGTAAGAGAGTTCACTGCTACCTGATCATTTGGAAACTACGAAAAATGGCCAGGAAGAAAGTGAAACTGCAGTATGTCGAAAATGATACTGCCAGGAAAGTGACTTACAATAAAAGAGTGAAAGGCGTATCGAAAAAAGCTGAAGAACTCAGTGTGCTGTGTGGTGTTGATGCCTGTGCAATTGTCTATGGGCCGTATGAAAAAGCTCCTGTGGTCTGGCCTAGTAAGGCTGAAGCAAGCCGTATCCTGATGAATTACAAGCGCAAGCCTGACATTGATCAGTCCCAAAGGAAGCTGAACCAGAAGTCTTTTCTGAGGCAAAGTGTGACCAAGTCTGAAGAAAAGCTGCTGAGGCTGCAGAGGAGGAACCGCGAGATGGATATTGAGAACATGATGAGTGAAATCCTCTACGGAAAGCCAATTCAGCAGGTCCCATTTGCCGATTTGGGAGACTTGATTTGGGTGATGGATGATAAGATGAGGAGTGTCCAGCACCGCATCAGAACACTAGAGGGATCTGGTGATGATGCTCAGAATGCTCTTGCTATTGTTAGTACAAACCCTGATCTAAATCTCAATAGTCCTGTTGGGAATGAGATCATGGGGGGAGATATGAATGCCCTGGTGGTCGCGACTGTGCCATCAGAGATGCAGGCTGGTCCTTCTCACTATTAGCATCAGCCCTGAAGAATGAACTTTTAGCAGCAACCGCCCTGCGCCACAATGTTTGGTCTTTCTGTTTGTTTGTTTGTTTTTTTTTTTTTTTGAAACAATTCTGTTTGTTTGTTGTTTGTTTCAAGTTCAAATCGTAGTTTCATCTAAGGTTGTTTTGTTATTGTAAACGCAGTGGCTAGAACTGGTTGCGATTTATGTTTTATGGTATTACCTTCAATATTAAACAGATTGCATCTCCAAATTCTGAGTTTTGTTAATCGGCTCTGCGATAACGATCTCTCAACTTATCACCCCCCCACTCCCCTCCCTTAGTCTAACAAGCCTAATCTTGAGGTTCTCAAGTGTCACATACACACGGCTACTTGTAACCGAAAAAAACATACACACGGCTACTTAGGGGAAAAAATTTCACGACTTTGGCTTAAGGAAGTGTCCAAGGCTCCAGGTGTCATAATCTATACTCATGTCGAGTATCTTGAGTGTCCAGCACGGACACTTGAAGTACTATGAAGAGTCAAATAATTAAGAAATATTGTTTGGATAAAAAATGACCAACAATCGAGAATTTGTTTCATGTCGGGAAAACCCTTTCCGGCAGTTTTTCGAGACTGATCCGGAGAGCAGGACTGAAAGGCCCTTGACATGCTCCTGCACAGACGAAAAGTCAGTGGCCTCAGGGGTGTATCTGAGGAAGACCCCTCTAATGCCTAAGTTAGCTTTTGTAAGGTATATGCGTAAAGAGAGAAAGTAGAGAGAGAGGAGAGAGAATATCTCCATTATTCCTCACCGTAACTTATGACAATTTGGGGTAATTTATTGAGGAGTTTGATATGACCTCACTAATGCCGTCACTCGATGAGTGCTATGACGTCATTGTTCGGCGTCCTTTCCTGCAGTCCGTACCTCAGTGCTAGACCGCTTTCCGGTGCATGAGGTCTTTCCGGACATGCTGGGGCTTCTCTCCGAAGGTGGTAGGACACATATCCGGACACGGCAGGACACCTTTCCGGACGTGGTGGGACGCCTATCCGGACGCGACATGCCACCTCTACGGACATGGTTTGACACCTATCCGGACGCGGTAGGACGCCTTTTCGGACGTGGTAGGACGCCTTTCCGGACATGCTAGAATACCTATCCGAATATGCTGAGGAACATATCCGGACGTGGGCCATTCTATAGGTGGTGATGGAGCTCGTTTGGAGGACCTACTAGGTGACATGAGGCTGCTCGTGGTCTACGCTAGGAGGGCCTTTTGGAGGTCTTTCTCAAGCGGTATTTGGATGTAATGGGTGCTTTTCATGGTCGTTCTGGAATCGACCCCCAACACTAAGTTATAAACAAGTTTGCATATAATATATGATTCATAGAGCCAGTTTAACATGAGACCTTACATTGGCCCAACTTCTGGTCAATTTTCAGCCCAGAGACTGTTAGAGAGCAACGATCGGAGGCTATTACTGATGCCTTACGGTTTGTACCTAGATCGTTTTCTGAAACCGACATTGTCATTTTTGAGAAGGAGTTCTCAAGGCCGGATGTTAGAAAGGCAGTGTTTCAGCTAGGCACGGTGAAGGCGTCGGGGCCGGATGGAGTCCCGGAAGTTTTCTTTCAGAAATGTTGGTTTACGGTTAAGGAGGATATTACTCAAGTCGTGTTGTCAGTGTTGAGATCAGGGCGAATGTTGTGTGAGACGAATAAGACGGTGATCACATTAATCCCAGAGTAGGCTAACTAGAGGGTATGGGACATTATCGTCCGATTAGCTTAAGAAATTTGATCTATCTATCGGATTGTGGCGAAATGTATAACTAATCGGTTACGCCTAATTATTGATAATGTGGTGGGGGACTTTCAAAATGCTTTTACACGTGTACTACAAGAAATAGGTCATTTAGTGACCAATACTAACAACCGATATGAAATTGGTTGCTAACTTGCAACCAATTATTAATTGGTCGCAAATTAGCAACCAAATGAATATTGGTTGCTAAATTAGTTGCTAAAGTAGCAACCAATTAAAATTGGTTTCAAAATTGCAACCAAGAATTTTTCGGTCGCAAAAATCAATTGCTACTTAGCAACTTTCTCAAATTGGTTTCAAATTTGCAACCAAATTTATTTTGGTCGCAACAACGGTCGCAAAATTAGTAATCGATGTGAGTTGGTTGCATTTTAGCAACCAATCCAATAATATTGAATCAGGTTTGCACGCTTCACTCCTTACCCACCCAATACATACCTAATTTAGGGTTTTTTTTTTGTTTTTTTAGTATCCTCACCCTCTCTCTCCTCATTATATTTCTCTTTCCTCCTCACTCTCATCCAATCTAACTTTTCATCCTCTCCTCACTGGTTTTTATTTTTTTATTTATTTTTTTAATTTTTAATTTTTTTTTCTTTCATTTCTCTCCTTTCAATTTCTTCATCCTTCATCTCCGTTGTTCCTCTATTAATTTCTTCCTCCTTCATCTCCCTTGTTCAATCAACACATCTCCATTTCGAAAGTTGGCTTAGGAATCTCACCATGTTGATCACATATAAAAGGTTAGATCTATCTCATGGCTTTTCGATTTATCCACTTGTTTGGTTCAATTTTTGTAATTTGTTATTGTTATCAATCTACTGTATTTACACAATATATGTTGGGTTTGATTTTAATTTCCTATTATTATCCAGATCTAACATTTTCAATCTACATCTATTCTTTTGCTTAATTAATTTTTTCGTTTTCATTTTTTTTCTTCTTTAACTCCGCCTGTGAGTGTTTTTTTGGCATTCACTGCCGGTCTCAAACCCGGTAAAGGAGGAGAATTGCGGTAGGTTTGTGGCGGCCAGCGTAAAACAAGCCACATCTTATGGACATGAATCAAAATTTAATAACCGTGGAGGCGTCCCCTTCACTGCGACGCGCTACACTCCCTGGACCCGGGTGTGGTGATAAGTATGCAAGGGTCTCTAGGTCGTCGCCCCGAAGCGACGCGCCACTCCGACGCCCGGGGGTGGTGTCAAATATGCAAGGTCGCGCTACACTTCCTAGACCTGGGTGTAGTGAAAAATATGAAAGGGTTGCTAGGTCGTCACCCCGAAGTGACGCGCCACTCTGGCTCCCAGCGGTGGTGTCAAATGTGCCAAGGTTCTCAAATCATGGATGGGAGAGAGTAAGGAAGCTTATTCATAACGGTAAGGGTAGTAGGCTTAGGTTTGGAACGTGGGACATCGAGTTTTTAACAGGGAGATTTTCGGAGGTTGTGGAGGTTATGAGGAGGAGAAGGATTCACATCATGTGTTTACATGAGACGGAATGGGTTGGAGCAAAAGGTAAGGAGATCACACCATAAGGTTATAAGCTTTGGTACTATGGAAAGGATAAGAGTAGGAATGGAGTTGGTATCATTATTGATAAGGAGTACATAGATGATGTGGTGGAGGTTTCGAGGAAGAGCGATCGCATTATGACAGTGAGCTTGGTGATTGGGAATGAGATTATGACTGTTGTAAGTGTCTATGCTCCACAATTGGATTGGATGCATCTATTCGTCAGAAATTTTGGGAGGACCTAGAAGAGGTGGTGCAAGGGGTTACTAGTGAGGAGAAGTAGTTGATTATTGGTGGGGACCTTAATGAGCATGTGGGATCAACGCGGCACGGTTTTGAAAGCGTGCATGGAGGTTTTGGCTATAGGTCAAAAAATGAATGAGGAATGAGCATTTTGGATTTTGCGTTGGCATATGACTTGGGTATAATGAACACGTGATTTGAGAACAGAGAGTCTCACTTGGTGACGTATTGGAGCGGAAGTAATGCGAGCCAGATTGACTTTTTTTTTGTAAGGAATGTTTGGCGTAAGAGTTTTACGGATTGTAAGGTGATACCCGTGGAGAGTGCGGCTACGCAACATAGATTGGTGGTACTGGATTTCAGAGCTAATGGTGGCTTTGCGAAGAGGCGGCCACAAGTAGAGCCAATGATCAAATGGTGGAAACTTGAAGGAGAGCACAAGGAGGCTTTCTTGGAGAAGATGACTGGGACAGATGTTTGGTCAACTAGTGCGGAAAGAATTGTAGACTCTTTATGTGTTACTGTGGCGCATAAGGTAAAGGAGGTGGCCAGGCGAAAGAGGTTCTCGGTGAATTTAAGGGGAAAGCTCTACCGAGTAAGGATACAACTTGGTAGAATGAGGAAGTGCAACAAGCAATAAGGAACAAGCGGAAAGGTTATAAGAGTTTTGGGAAAGATAGAAGTGAGGAAAACTTTGAGAAGTATAAGGATGCAAAAAGAGCAGCAAAGAAAGCTGTAAGAGATGCAAGAGGAAAGGTGAACCAAGACCTCTATAAAAGATTGAATACTAGAGAAGGAGAGAAAGAAATCAACAAAATTGCGGGAAATGAGGACTCAGGACATTGGTAGAGTGAAATGCGTCAAAGATGTCGATCAAAAAGTCCTTATTGACGATAAGGAGATTACGGAGAGATGGAGATCGTACTTTGATACCCTGATCAATGGTGATCAAGTGAATGATATTGGAAATGTGAACATTCATCTAAGTATTGTTAATCAGGAGTTCATGCGGAGAATTCAGAAGTGAGAGGTGAGGATGGCCTTGAAGAAGATGGGACGGAAGAAAGCAGTGGGGCCAGACGGCATACCTATTGAGGTTTGGAGGTGTCTAGGAGATAAAGGTGTGGAATGGTTGACGACGCTCTTCAATATGATTTGGAGAGGTAATAAGATGCCGGTGGAGTGGAGGAAGAGCACTTTGATCCCTTTGTATAAGAATAAAGGGGATGTACAGGAGTGTGCCAACTTTGCGGGATCAAGTTGATGAGTCATACAATGAAACTTTGGGAACGGGTGATTGAGCATAGATTAAGAAGAAGTGTGAAGATTTCAGAGAACCAATTTGGATTTATACCAGGGAGGTAGTCATCTATGGAGGCAATTCATCTCATAAGACAGACAATGGAAACTTATCGGGATAGGAAGAAGGACCTACATATGGTGTTCATTGATTTGGAGATGGCGTATGACAAGGTACCAAGGGAAGTGTTTTTGTGGGCTCTAACTAAGAAAGGAGTTCCGCAAAAATATTTTAACATCATTAAGGACATGTATGAGGGAGCTAGCACGAGTGTACGGACTAGTGTAGGGAGGTCAAAGGAGTTCCCTATTACAATTGGAGTGCACCAAAAGTCTGCACTTAGTCCGTATCTCTTTGCTATAGTCATGGATGAATTGACGAGGTCAATTCAGGATGATATATCATGGTGCATGATGTTTGCGATGATATAGTGTTGATCTTGGAGACAAAAGAAAGATTTGGAGAGGAGATTGGAACTATGGAGGCACACTTTGGAGTCTAGAGGGTTTCGGTTGAGCCGAAGCAAGACCGAGTATTTGGAGTGTAAGTTCAGCGGCGTGAGGCAAACGGAGACAGGGATGATCAGGTTGGATGAAAAGATTGTTCAGGGATCAGATTTTTTCTCAATATATGGAATCGATTCTTCAAAAGGATGGGGAATTAAATGGAGATCTGACCCATAGGATCAAATCAGGTTGGTTGAAGTGGAACAATGCCACAAAACTTTTGTGTGATCGAGGAATGCCCAATAAGTTGAAGGGTAAGTTTTATCGAACGGCAATTAGGCCGGCACTGTTATATGGCACGGAATGTTGGGCTGTGAAACAGTGTCACGTTCATAAGATGAGTGTGACGGAGATGCGCTTGCTACGGTGGATGTGTGGACATACAATATGTGATCGGTTAAGAAATGAAGTTATTAGGGAGAAAGTAGGGGTTGCACCCATCGGGGATAAGATGATGGAGAAGCGACTGAGATGGTATGGCCACGTGAGGAGGAGGCCTAGTGACGCGCTGTTAGAAGAGTAGAAGGGTGGGGAAGTGATAATATTAGTAGGGGTCGGGAAAGACTCAAGATGATTTGGATGAGGGTGATTAGAAGTGATATGATCTTCCTAGGACTTGAGGAGAGTATGGTGTTGGATATGGCGATGTGGAGAGACTCTATACATACGCAGGACTTAATCTGACTCTTTTTTATTTCTTTGTTTGGTTTCCCAAAACTTTTTTACCTTGTGTTCAAACTTCTTATGTTTTTTCCAATATTTTTTTAAACCTTTTTATTTATTTTGACGACTCTTTAAAACTTCTTTTGAAAGTGTTTAAATACTTCTAAAAGGTTTACAACGTTGTGAAATTTCATGACGTACACAAAACGGTTACTAGATGACGATTCATGTTAGCCGACCCCAAATCATTTGGGGAATAAGGCTTGGTTGTTGTTGTTGTTGTCATATTTTTTTTCCTTTCGAATTTCGATTAGTTAGTCTTATTTTTTAACGAATACATTACAATTGACTTGTATTTTCGATTTGATATCCTTCATTTCAGTATTGTATTTTTCTAATTTGGGTATTTTCGATGGAACCACTTTTTTTTTATGTAGGGAATTTTAGATCTGAAGAACTTGGAACATGGAAAGTAGTTCATTGTTTATAGGTTGATAAATTTCACATCTTTAATTCGAATGTGTAAAAAATTACTTGTATAAGGATATTGGTGTACTTCAAGATCTATATATACTTTCTCATAAATTCTACTATAGACTCTCATATTGTTTTGTTCATAATATTTTGTGTATTTCAATTCTTTTCAAGTGTAGTATGTATTTTTATTTACCAGAAATACATTCGAAATAAAGGGTGTATTTCTGTTTTTTTTTTTGTTTTTTATATTACATTTTCCAGTTTTGCAACCGAATTTGCGAGCAATTGCTCAACGGTAGCTCCGTAGCAACTAATATCTGGTTGCAAATTAGCAACTACAGTATTCGGTTACAAGATAGCATCCAGTAAATTGGTCGTAAATTAGCAACAGATCAGCGACCAATGTGAGTTGGTCGCAAATTAGCGACCAGTTTGCGACCACCTAGGGGTTTTGCGTCAGAGCGAAATAGGTCCCCAAACCCCGTTTTGCGACCGCTTGGCAACCGATTTTGAGGTCGCTAATCAGCTTATTTCTTCTAGCGGTGGCAGATTGATTTTGAATAACATTATTCTGGCCCATGAAACCCTGCATCTTATTAGACATTGGAAAATGGGGGAGCGATTTTTGCTAGCCCTCAAGGCTGATATGAGCAAAGCTTACGATAGGGTCGATTGGGCGTTTTTACAAGCGGTACTAGAGAGGGTGGGGTTTCCGGAGAAATGGGTGGCGTTGATGATGAACTGTGTCACCACGGTTCAATATTCGGTTCTGCTAAATGGAGTCCAGATGGAGATGTAACACCCCGTATTTTTGAGATGTCTATTTATGGAAATTTATGGAGAATAATCATTTTGTGGGTGTTTAATTCTATTTTGGGAAATTAGAGTTTACTTTCCTAATTTGGCCAACCTCCTAATTGGGTAGTCCAATTACTAATTTACCGTAAAACGTCTTACCAAAACCCGTCTTTAATTTTAGCTCACACCATAAACTATAAATACAAAACAGACCCGAACCCTTTCTCCTCATACTACCGTCGCCCAAGAGAAAGAAAAAGAGAAGGGATGTGAAAGAGAGCCGCGGGAAAGAGAGAAGAGAATGAGAAGAAGAAGCGCGCGACCCGAGGACCGCCGCCGCACCCTTCGCCGCCGCCCGTCGCCACCGCCGACCGCCCTAGCGCCTTTTCCGTGCCTTCTTGCCCTTTTCTTTTGGTTTTGCAACCAAAAGTTGTAAGTTTTTAAACCCTTAGTGTGATTTTCAGATTAGGGCTTTAGTATTGTTCATGTTAATTGAAGTCTAAACATGGGTTAACGTTGGGTGATGATTGATTGTTGTTGGGATTATGTTTGTGATTCATTATGTTTTGAAGCATGAAATATTGAGTTTATGAATTAGGCTTCATGTGATTGAAGTTATAATGAATCAATGATGATTTTACGATTGAAATTTGTGAAGTATTTGGAGGGATTGATTGTTATAATCTATAGAATTCATGATTAAGGTTTGGAGATGTTTTATGATGTTTTGGCGATGGAAAACACATGCTGTCTAGATCTGGTCTTATCTTAATTTGGGTATTATCATGATGGTCTTGATGAATTTGTGATGGAATTATGTTGTTAGTGTGTTTAGAAAGGTGTTGTGCGAATTTGGTTACGTTTGGAGATCGTTTGAGTGTTGGAATATGAATCTAGAGGTGTCTTATTGGTGTTGGTAGTATCATGGTTAATAATTAGTGATTTGTTGTTGGTTTCTAGGTTGTCTGTTCGAGGAAGTACCCTTCTAAGTGTATTGTGTTGATTTGAGATTTGCTAGGAAGGTAAGAACGTTAGTTACAATCCCAACCACGATGACCAATCCTCTAAACTATATTTTCTTGAACTAACCGTGTCTTTGATGACCATTGCTTTTATTTCTATATCTGTCACTTGAAAATTAACCATGCAGCAGGCTTTTCTTCCACCCGGCCCTTCGGCCTCGTTGTTCGACCGGCTCGGCCATTCGGCCGGTTCGGCCTTCTCGGCCACTCGGCGGCTTTTGGCCGAGTGTGGCTTGTTGTTTTTCTTCTCTGTTTCGATAACATTGGTTCTTGAATTTGAATATTATGATATTGATGATATAACATGATAATGAATAATCTTGTAAAGTGTACACTAATGCTGATGTTTATGATTGATGATAATGTTTGACGATTACCACCTAGAGTAGGTGACTTGGCGTTGACCGGTCACCCCTGTACCTTCTGTATGAGGGGAGTCTATGGTCGGTTCGCTACCGGCTTCCTATTTGGCTTCCTCCTAGAGGCTTCGCATCCTACTGGCCCTCTAGAGAGGGATGTGCACACTCTGAGTCATTAGGGGTTGTTTAGAGTACTCTAGCTCGCATTGGTTCGAGATTGTGGTGGCTGTGGGGTAGGAACCTGGCCTTAATGAATGTTAATGTGATATGACTTCTGACTTCTATATCGCTGTGATGATTAAAGTTGATGATGTAACGGTTGCTTGTTATTTGTTAGCTATGCGCCTTCAGGCGCGTATCTTTTGTCTTCCTATTCTTTTGTGTTATGATGAATTTTTTGACGTGCGTGGTGATGTTTGTATGATGAGTATTAGCGTTATACATCAATTTCATGGATGTATCATGAATAATATATGCATGCTATGACTTACACTACGACTATGTTGTTTGCATGTTACGCTTTTGTGTACAATTGCGCATGAATAATTATTGTTGGCGGCAAGCGGTTACTTACTTTTGTTGGTTCAAGAATTTGTTATTGTTTTACCGACAAAGTTCTCCCAACACTTCAATTCTTCTTACTTCGTATGGATTAAATGTGTACGAAGGTTGTGTATGTGTTACTATGCACGACGGAAGTGTGATTATACGGACATATTTATGTGATTAACCTTTTACGATTATAAGATTGTTTCACATAATGTTTTCCGATTAAATTTCTTGAAATGTATAAGGAGTATAATGTATGTCTATAATTGGTACATAGACAATTTATACTCTATACATGAAGAAATAAAATGGAAATGTGTGGTTATGTCTATAAATCGAAATTGAAATAGAAAAGATTGTGTTCTTTGGATCTATTTCATTTGAGTTGTTTTGTATAAATTCATGATCGAGTGATGAAGTTAGTGACAACTTTGTTGATTATAGTAAGAGTAACTATAATCATAAACATTCTTTGAGAGTGTTTGTATATGTTTGTCATATTTGTTTATTACCTAATGTTTAGCCAAGATTGAGAATCATTGGCTAATGGTGGGGGTAATAATGATAATATGTTAAATATGTTCCTCTATAATTACGTTAAGAGTTTGTGAAAGTGCATATGTTGTTGAGTATGTATGTCGTATGTACGATACAAAAATCACATTGTTTATGAATATTGTGTTTACCCGGGGACACCGTTTGTTGGGCCATGTCTATGTATAGTTGGCTAATGGTGGGGGTATGTGACAATGATTCATAATGTGCTAATTGTGCTTATGTGTGTCTCTTGTAATTTTAAAGGAATTGAAGAGTTTAATTCTCGTTGGCAAGAGAGTATTTGTTACTTTATGCTTGTAGTAGTTACCTTGTGTATTCGGATGCACTTGGTGGTGGTGGTGGTAGTATGCAATACTATCAAAACTGGTCTAACGACCTTAGTTATCTAAAACATGTTTTGCACACATTGTTGTTTTAGATATGTTTGACAAGTTTCTTGGAAAATCAAGTGAAACATCTTATGTTCATTATTGATCAGTAATGATGTGGTGTTCATGATTTTTGAGACTTGTGTGGTTTAGGGATGTGTAAGACCAAACTTAAATCAATTATGGTGGAACCTCAACTTAACGCTTGGAAAAACCTCCGAGTCTTAAGTTCAATGAGTCAAAGTACACTATATGTTTGATTTGGAGCACTCAATCTTATTTGACATCCCGACGCTATGAGTGCTTGTTTCCCATGATTTGGAGGAGGTTGAACAATGTGTTCTTAGTAAACCTTTTAGGGGTTGTTCTATTTGGATATAGAATGATGTATGTTATTACATCGATCGTTGTTGTACTAACATGCGAGTACGATAAGGTTTACCTATATGAGCCATAAAGTGAGGCCGCTTTTGGGAGTCTTGTTGGGCTAGACTTCTTAATGCTCATGAATAGATACATGGACACACGGCCATAAATGTGTCAATGATACTAAGAGGTGTATGGGATCGAAATTATGTGCGTGACTTGAAATCAAGTAGTAAGAGAGGATCGTTGGTTCAAACCATAGCCTACCATACGATTCTAACTATTTGAAAGACATTTCACTAGGTAGAGGTTCAATCGTAAGACACCTACTATCGAATCACAAGATTTCAAAGTTTGTATTGATTTGAAAATTGTGGCGGATTGTTGGAGAATTTCCAAATAAATAATTGGTTAATTAATTATTGAGTAATTAATTAATGGCAATTGTTTGATGTGTCTAATTGTTGTTAAGTTGGTTATATGTAACTAACTTATGATTAATGTAATTGTGTGTGTAGATTAAATCAATGGCCATGATTTAATCTTAGGGGCACTATTACACTATATATACCCATGGGGGGTTAGACAATTCACAAGTCAATAACAAAACGTAATACATGATGAATTGAAGAGAATTCATCATCCCACATTCATCTCCATACATACTTTAATGATCCTAGTGCCACTTAGTGTGTCGATATCGCTTGTGCAGGCGCTATCGGGGCTCTCTTTGTATCTCAAATCCCTACCTTATTTCTGGGGCCTACGTCGTTCTCGATGGCGTAGTTGACAGGTTCTGTTGATGTGGATGCTAGTCGTCTGCATACTGGGGATTTAATAAACTCTAATTAATTTATATTTCAGTTTGACTATGTAATTTAAGACTAGCTTTGAGAATAGTAGTTCGACATTTGTTTAAAATTCCGCTGTTTTGTTTCTAATTAGTATTGTAATTGAATAATTAGCCTTGCAATTGACTTGGTAGTCAATTGCGGCGTGGCAATTCTAAATTTATTGCAACTATATTTGAGTCAAAATTGAGGGTTGTTACAGGAGAGTTTTCAACCAACTTGTGGACTCCAACAGGATGGCCCTTTATCTCCATACCTATTTATCCTATGCACGGAGGTGTTATCGGGCATGCTAATTGCAACTGAAAATGAGGGAACTTTGGAAGGTGTATCGGTTGCAAATTCGGCTCCACGGATTGCATACCTTTTGTTTGCAGATAACTCTATCTTTTTTATCAGGGGTTCCTTTCTAACAGCTCATGAGTTGAAAATGATTCTGAACAAAAACTGTTTGTTCACTAATTATTTTTCGATTTTCATTTATTATGTAGCACTTTGTAGTCATTATTTTCCATATTCATTCATTATATTTATAACCTCTATATTAATTTTGTAACACCCCGTGTTTTTGGGACATTTTAATTAGTAAACATTGTCGGGAGATGTTCGTTTTGAGGATTATAAATACTACTTTGGGAAATTTAGAGTCACTTTCCTATTTGGGTCAATTTCCTAATCGAGTAGTCTTTTTGCAAAATTACCAAAATACCCTTAATGATTTTCCGCACCATACACTATAATAACAAGAAAAACCCGAAACGCTTCCGTCACTTGTTCCGTCGCACGAAGAGAGAAGAGAGAAGAGCCGAGAAAGAGAGAGAAAAGAGAAGAAGAAAAGGAGAGCCGCGGCCCTTCCCGAGCCCGCGGACCACCCCTTCGCCGCCGCCCTTCACCGCCGCCTTGCACCACCGCCCTCCTCTTGTTCCGCTCTTGGTTTCTACACCAAGATTGTAAGTTTAAAACCCTTCCTCAAGTAATTTTCAGAATTAGAGCTTTTCAATTATCATGTTGTTTGAAGATTAAACATGATTGTGGTTTTGAGTATTGTTTGCTTAGATTGTGAGCATGCTTAATATTGGTTTTGATGCATGAATTATTGGATTTAGAATTAGGGTTTATATGATTGAGATTATGATGGTTTGATGATGATTTTATGAGTAGAATTGAGTAGTATTTGGAGGGATTTCTTATAGTGACTTGTATTGATCATGGTTTCGATTTAGAGAAGTTTTATGATGTTTTGATGGTGGAAAATACATTCTGTCCAGATCTGATCTTGCCCTAATTTGAGTGTTGTTATGGTTGTTTTGATGAGTTTATGATTCAATAATTATGTTGTTGGTATGATTGGGAAGGTGATGTGCGAATTTGGTGTCGTTTGGAGATCATTTGAGTGTAGAAATCTGAATTTAGAGATGTCTTGTTTTTGCTAGTAGTATGTTGGTTGGTAATTGGTGATTTGTTGTTGGTTTCTAGGTTGTGTGTTCGAGGAAGTACCGTTTTAAAGTCTTGAGTTGATCTTGTGACTTTGCTAGTAAGGTAAGAACGTTGGTTACAATCCCAACCACGAAATCCAACCCTCCAAGCTATCTTTTCCATGAATCTAATAACCTTGTCTTTGATGACTATTGATCACAGATTATTCTTACCGTTGTCTTTTATTCCTATATCAATCTTCGTTTGAAATTAACCTAGCAGAAATAGCCTTTCGGCTCCCTTCCCGGCCTCTTGGCTTCCACGGTTCGACCGGCTCGGCCTCTCGGCCGGCCCGGCTTTTCTCGGCCACTCGGCCCTCGAGTGTGTTTCAGTTGCTATTCTTGTTTCGATATTGTTGATTTATGTGCTTAATAATTGTGATATTGATTTTAAGACATATTTTTGAATGCGCGCGTAAAAATGTACACTAATTTTTATGTTAATGATAATGATAATGATGATGTTGATGATTACCACCTAGAGTAAGGTGACCTGGAACGAATCGGTCACCTCTGTACCTTTGAATAAAGGGAGTCTGTGGTCGGTTAGCTACCGGCTTCCTAATTGGCTTCCTCCTAGAGGCTTCGCATCCTACTGGCCCTATAGAGAGGGGTGTGCACACTTCGAGTCATTAGGGGTTGTTCTAGTACTCTACCTCGCATTGGTTCGAGATTGTGATGGCTATGGGGTAGGAACCCAGCCTTGATAAAACGAATATAATATGACTAGTATTGATATGTCGACTAACGCATTGTTTTAATGTTGTAACGTTTGTCTATTATTTGTTAGTTACGCGCCTGAAGGCGCGTGTCTTTTGTCTTCTTGTATTTTGTGTTTCTTACTCAGCCATATGCTAACGTTCTTCTTCTGGTTCGTTCCCTACCATATTTTGGGGCCTACGTCATTCTCGATGGCATAGTTGACAGGTCTTGATGATGTGGAAGGTTGATTGAGGAGTCGTCTGCATGCTGGGAATTTATAAACACTATTTAAGTTTTTATTTCAATTGTGTAATTTGAGTTTGGTTTTGAGAATTTGTAGTTCGACATTGTTTAAGACTTCCGATGTTTCATTTCTATTTCGTTTTTATAAGTGAATATCTAGCCTAACAATTGACTCGATAGTCAATTGCGGTATATTTCTTTGAGTAAAGTTTAGGGTTGTTACAAATTTATAATAATTATATACCACTTTATAGTTATTATTTATCTCCACTCATTCTATATCACTTTACGCTCTTTATTTATTTTCAATTATTATTTTTCAACTAAAATAAAACGCTAAAAAAAACACATTCTCTTTCCTCCCACTCTATCTGCACCCGACCCATCACCACCAAACACCCAAATCCCCAACCAGTGTGGCACAACCGCCACCCGCGCAACCACCACCCCCACACCAGCCCCAACCACTACAAACGTCCTCCTCCGGCGAACTTATTTCCTTATTTCCCTATTTCCTACGGGATTTCCCTATTGCCGCTACCTTTCCTGCTCGCCGCCACCTGTCTCTGGTAGACGGCATTGCAGCCGTAAAGAGAGGACTTGTGAGGAGAGAGAAACGAGGAAGAGGGAGGAAATGAGGATGGAATAGATTCAAGAGAAGGTGGATCGATGGTGGATGTCGGGTTGTAGTCGACGGCACCTAGATGTATAGGCGGTGGTGTCGCCTGCGTTGTGTATGGTGGCACAAGTCGTGGGACGACAGTGGCCGATGTAGGGCTGGCGTGGGTCGGGGAGGGGATAGTGAAGGAGAGAGAGTGAAAGAGAGAGAGAATATGAGAGTTTGGGTTTCTTTTCTTTTATTATTTCTATTGGTTTTATATTGTTTGAACCGTTAAATAATAATGAGCCTGCATTAACACTATGCTAGAGACTTTGTTGATCTTTCCTTAAATACAACGCGGGGTACGTAGATCTACGTACCTCAAGTGTACCACATACCGACCAGCTGAGGTAACATTAGTTTTTTTTTATTGTACTTTTTAACCATGATGCCACATGGCATGGGATATGGCCTAACTAAAGCCGGTAAACGTGGTCGTTGCCTAAAACATAACTTTTAATATACTTCATTCGTCTTCCTTTAAACATCCCGCTTTCCTTTTCGAGGTATCGTTACTTAAACACCTAACTTCTAAATTTCTAAATTGGGTAAGTTTTTACACTCTTGCCTTATTTCCACACCTCATTATCTAAAAAAAAAAACAACAAACAAACCCCTCATTATCTCAAAACAATAAACAAATCTCTAAATATCTCCAACAATAATAAAAAACCCATCAATTATCTATAAAAATAATAAACAAACTATCCAATAAGTCCAACAATATTAAACAGTTCACTCCTCTTTAATTCTTTTGAAAAAAGGGATATGAGGTGTTTAAAGGGAGACAGGGGGAATATAGTATAGGATTTGGTTGGGTTGCGTTGGAATTTTTTTTGGAACATGTCTAGCTTCTACACTGGGCTGCGTTGATTATTTGGGTCGGCTGGTACGAAGAGAATGGTACCCGATAGGTACCATAGAACGATTAATAGTAGGAAGTGTTTTTTTTTTCTCTAGCACAAATCTATCTATACAATAATATTAATAGGTTAACAAAAATGTTTTGCAAATAACACGTGGTATGTCGAGGTTGATTACGCTTAGTTGTCATATGTTTAATTCCATATTAGCACCTAATGTGTCTCTCTCATATCGCATCAAGTCTCTTGTGTTGCCTTTCCAAACGTTTAGAAAACACTTCAGCTTTTTTAAATTTAATTGTCATAAATTTCATTATTATTGAAGTTATTACGCATCTTAATAATGGTCTTAAATATTGTGTCATTTGGCTTTTCATTTGCCAAGTTTGTTAGTTACATGTTAGATCAACATAGTATATAGCTTAGTTGTTTTTGTTTAAAATTGGTAAGAAAAAAAAATACATGCCACACATGAACGGAAAAATTAAGGAGAGGAAAAATGGTGGTGTACATAATTGTCTCTTACAATAATTTAGAGGGATATTGGGAACTTTTAGTCGTTTTATGTATTAATCATAGTTAGATTTTATTTAGTGTATATCTTTGTACATACTCCGAAATTATTTTTAGTTATAAATTAATATATGAAATATTTGTAATGGTTATATTGTACTATATAAAACTCTCTTTACAATTGAATATTAATAGAAGGTTGTGTTTTTAATAAAGTTTAAACACCTACTACAAATTCATACAACGTTACTCAACTCATGATTTGTACATTGTAATATGAAAAACCTGGATATTCGTTATTTTTGAATTATAGCTTACACAGATGATAAATTTTAATTTATTTTGAAGATAGCATCACTACTGTTTTAAATAAATATACCAAAATGAAAAATATAATTGTCTCAAAATATTACTCGTATGAAAGAAGTTTAAAATAATGTTTTATATCCACCTTCTTGACGTAGCGTTTGGTTCAAACTAGAAACGAAAATAAAATTTCCAGGGTTAGATTTGTGTTTGTTCGACATCCATGGGCAAGAATGATAGTTTTTTAGGAACATGCGAGAATGAGAGTTGTGTGGCGATTTCTAGGGTGAGTCTATGGGTTCGAAAACAATATTGATTAATAATATGGGGGAAAGGAGAGTCAATTTATAAATTGAAAGATATAGTTGGCAATAATAATTGTCGAATTGGAGACAGTCAAATTGCGTGTTACTAAAAAATGAAATCGGAAATGGTAGTAAGAAGATAGCAAATATTGTTTAACCTCGCATTAAAAGAAATCATGGAGAATAACTTCTTCTCCAAGCTTCCCTAAAACTTACTCTACAAGTTACTAAAAAAAGCTCGATTTCTATGGCTAATACTAGACGGAAGAATAATCAGACTGCACCGTCTTCATCCTCACACAATTCCGAACAGAATGGTAGTAAGAAGATAGCAAATAAGATAGTACCCACGGTGAAAACAAATACCCAGCTTGCGGAATCGACCGAAGAATCGGAAATGGAGCCGGAAAACGGTCCGATGAAGGTCACCCTTACTGATTTCATGCAAGCTGCGAAGCACACAGTTGCTAAATCGCCGCACAGTGTAAGAATTTCTGATTCTCCTACTCCATTTGCTCCAAATTCGTCTGTTACTGCTGAAGTTAATGCTAGTATGGGTTCTGGAAATGGTGGTATTGATGAAGTTCATAATGTTAAAAACATGGAGAAAGGAGACGAGGAAAATGGAATTAAAAAGCCTAATTACAAGAACATTTTGGAAAAGAAGGCATGAATGCAGTTGGAGTATATTTCAGGGGATGAGATTGAGGTTACGATTGAATTTGATGACATAAAAGAGGAACTGAAATTCTGGGAAAATACTCTTACTGGTCATGTGATTTGGTCAAAACCAACAGAGAAGAAATTAATGGAGTATGCTAAGAAGCATTGGAATTTTGTTAAAGAACCACTAATTCAATACTTTAAAAGAGGATGGTTTTTTTTTTTTTTTTTTTTTTTTTTTTTTTTTTTTTTTTTTTTTATCAAATTCAGCTCTGCTGCTAATATGGAGGAAGTTCTAAGTGGTGGCCCGTGGTATTATGGGGAGAATGCCTTCGTTTTGAAGCAATGGACTCCGACTTTCAGTCAAGAAATGGAAGTTATCTCCAAAGTGCCAGTTTCGGTTCTTTTCCCTGACTTGGAACCGCATTATTGGTCACAGAAAGCCATGAGCAAAATAGCAAGTGTAGTGGGAAAACCTTTGTTTGCAGATTTAAGGACTATTTTGAAGGAAAAAATCTCTTTTGCTAGGGTGTTAATTGAGGTGGATGTTTCAAAAGAGCTGCCTAAATCTGTTGCTCTTAAAACTCTATATGGTGAAAGTGTTCAAGCAATAAAGTATGAATGAGTGCCATTCTTCTGTCAATGCTGCAAAAAACTAGGTCATGTTCAAAAATGGTGGAAATGGAAAAAATCAGACCCTGTTCATAAGGTGAAAGAGAAGGTTGAGCAAATCTACAAGCCTAAGGAGAAAGTCAACTTGGAGGAACAGCCAGCTGAAAATTCTGGTACTCACCCTGTTAGTGAGAAAAGACAGAGTGCTCCTACTAACCCTGTCAAAAATGGTGTTTATAAAGATGGTTTCACACATGTAGTAAGCAAAAAGTCCAAACTCTCACTTGCAAAAAAACTGGCATTTGCAGAGAACAAAAATTTCAGGCATTGGAAAACAGTGATCATGACTTGATACCAATTAACCTGACTAAGGAGGAGAAAATTAACATGGTGACTCAATCAATCATAGTGGAAAGTGAAGATCCTGGAGGGGGGTTTTTACTTGAATGCTTATCTTCTCATGGAACATTAGAGGCTGTAATCAGCCTCACAAGCTGCAGGAAGTAACTCATTACTTTCTCACCAATAAAGTTGACGTGCTTGGGTTAATTGAAACAAGGGTGAAAGAAGCAAAGGGGAAGAAAATAATGTGTTCTAAGTTTAGAAATCCTGGTGGCTTTCAAAACTATGACTCTCTTGGCAATGGAAGAATCTGGATTCTTTGGAATAAGAGAAATGTAGGTATTAAAATTCTTAAACGGCAAACTCCCGTGGTGCCCGCGAACTATGTCAAAATGCTCGTGGTGCCCCTATGTTTGAAACTTGTACATCGCGGTGCCCCCGAACTATGCACCTATAGGCACGTGGTGCCCCTAACCCCCCATATTTCCTAACGGTGTTAGTTTTTGGATGTTAAACGATGATGTGGAATAAAATTAGTGAATTAATTAAAAAAAAATTGTAACTAATAAACAAATACTCCATAAGTTAATAAATAAATGGAAAAAAAAAAAATTCTCTCCAATTTTTCCAGCAACCCCCACCCTATCGGCCCACAGTCCCCGCCGCCCCCAACCCCACCGTCGACCAACCCAACTGCCTGCACTCTTCCCACCTTCACCACCAATGGGCCGCCTATGGCGGCGCGAACCCAGTTAACCTGCCATTGGGGCCGCCGTGCATCACAACAACCCCAAAAACCCATCCACTTAATTTTCTCTTTCTCGCTACCGAGGCGGTGCGAGCCCAACGTAACCCGCCATCGGGGCTGACTGTTGGCGGCGACCGACAAGAGAGGGTCGCGGCTATTGGAGGGGGTCTTTTCGGGGTGGATGTTCAAATTTAAGAAGAGAGAAAATTAGTTTGAGCGGGTTTTTTTGGGTAATTGTGATTCACGACGGACCCGATGAGGGGTCTTGCTAGGTTTGCGCCGCCATGGGCGGCCCATTGGTGGTGAAGGTGGGAAGAGTGGGGGCGGTTGGTGGGGTTGGGGACGGCGGGGAGGTTGCGCCGATAGGGTTGGGGGTTGCTGGAAAAAATGGAGAGAAAAAAAATATTTTTTAATATATTTTTTTTCATTTATTTATTTATTTATTTGTTTGTTTATTAGTTACATTTTTTTTTAATTAATTCACTAATTATATTCCACATCATCGTTTAACATCTAAAAACTAACACCGTTAGAAAATATGGGGGGTTAAGGGCACCACGTGCCTATAGGTGCATAGTTCGGGGGCACCGCGATATACAATTTTCAAACATAGGGGCGCCACGAACATTTTGACATAATTCGGGGGCACCACAGGACTTTACCCATTCTTAAAAGTGCAGCTCAATACGTGCACTTTGATGTAACCTGTCTGAAATCCCATTTTGTCTGCAATGTTACAACTGTGTATGGTTATAATAAAGGAGAAGATAGAAGAGCTCTATGGAAATTCATCAGGCATGATCATCTTCTTGCTCTTCTCCATATGGCTTCTCCTATGAGATTTTAATGTGGTTTTGGACAGTAGTGAAAAGTTAAGTAAAGGTGCATTGAATAAGAAAGATATTGAGGAATTCTATGACTGTATTACACAGTCTAATTAAGGTGGCTGATTTACATGGAACTGGATGTCAATTCACTTGGAACAATCTGCAGGATGGCATTAACACAGTCTGGGCTGAATTAGATAGAGCAATGGTGAATCACATTTGGGCTGCCAGTCAAATTACCTCTTCTGTGCTTTTTCTTCCACCTAGACTGTCAGATCATTCTCCAGCCCTAGTTGAGGTAAAGCTCGGTGTGGATGATTTCCCTAGAAGCTTTAAGTTTCTAAATGCCTGGTGCAATGACTCACATTATGAAGAGCTGGTAAAGGAGTCATGGAGTACTATTGTAAATGGTACAAAAATGTATACATTTCTGGAAAAACAGAAGGTGTTGAAGAAGATGCTGAGAAAACTGCACAGGGAAAACTATTCGAACATTGCTGACAGAGTCAAGAAATGTAGAGAAGATATGTTCAACATTCTAAAGGAGATCCTGAAGCATCCAGAGAAAATGAAAGACATGAAATGTATAAAGGAGAGGCTGATAAAATAGGAAAAGATGGAATTGAGCTTTTACTACTAAAGATAAAAAATCAGATATGTGAAAATGAATGATGCAGGTACTAAATATTTTTATGCAAAAATGGAGAGAAAAACCCAAGCATACATTGGGAAAATTCATGATCAAGAGGGTAACCTGCATACTACTCCTGAAGGTGTCAATCAAGCATTCCTGGATTTTTATATGGATCTTTTGGGCACTCAACATGACGTAGAAATGGATGATGCTGCA
This sequence comes from Spergularia bocconei, assembly GCA_963457585.1. Lineage (NCBI taxonomy): Eukaryota > Viridiplantae > Streptophyta > Magnoliopsida > Caryophyllales > Caryophyllaceae > Spergularia > Spergularia bocconei. The sequence continues at coordinate 14,607,627 of OY734946.1, read as the reverse complement.
TTTGAAGGTCCAGTTATCAGTCTGGAAAATCAGAAGCTTCTAATGAAACCAATCACAAAAGAAGAAATTAAAGCTGCCCTCTTCACCATTCATGAAGATAAAAGTCCGGGACTAGACGGATTTACATCAGCATTCTATAAGAACTCCTGGGACATAATTGGGGATGAATTTTTTTTTTTTTTTTTTTTTGAAAGATTAGCATTTTCTTTATTCTTCCATATTGGGAAAAACCGAATATACAATCTCACCAAAAGGATAGCAAGGAACTACCCCTAAGAACCACTAATTCCTACACTATTAGCTAGGAATTACATTGCTAAACTTATCAATAGCTCTAATACAAACATGAAATTTTATGCAATAAGCTATCCGCTCACTAGTTCTACTAATACCTCTAAAGATTCTCATGTTTCTTTCTCTCCAAATCTCATAGATAGTATATGAGAAAGCACTCCTTAAAAGATGCTTGTCACCTTGTTTGCCTCTTACATGGTGTTTGAACCAGTTAATCTCATAGTTAAGATTCCAGTGTCTGTTCCTTTACCCCAACCAATTCAGAATTCTTCCCCAGGTTGCGGTAGAGTAAGCACATTTGAAGAACAAATGATCTGCACTCTCCTCATTGCAGCAGCATAAAATGCACCTGTTAAGTATGCAGATGCCCCTTTTTTGGAGATAATCTATTGTAGGCAGCGCATTCTGACATGCTAGTACTGTAATGACTGAGCTTTTTGGAACACAGCAGCTGTCCCATACAGTTCCAGCCCATTTTACCTCATCTCTGTGCATTCTGAAGAAGTCATAGATGCTCTTACCTGGCGACTTGCCATTATTCCAGCTAAGAATTTGGTTTTCTACAGCTTTGATGTCACCCATTCTTGCTACCATTTCATCTCTCAACCTGAGAAGAGCTTTCCAAGTAACAGAAGTGTCCTGCTTATCCACAATTCCAGAAACTGCAGCCTTTTAGATAATAGGCATTGATCCACCTGCACCAAATGTCATCAGGAGCAGTCTGAATTTTGATGATCCATTTGACAAACATAGTTTTATTCCAGCTCAACACTTCCTTTATTCCTAAGCCTCCTTCCGTTTTTGGGGAGCATAAACACTTTCAGGTGATCATTGTGAACTTCCCTTTTTTCTCAATTATTCCCCAAAAAAATTCCCTGCACATTCTGCTAATCTTCTTCTGGACTACCATTGGCAGAAGCAGAACAGACCCCCAGTATGTTTGAAGCCCAAGGATGACTGAATTGATAAGTTACAGCTTACCAGCATAGGAAGTATAGGAATTGGCCCAATGGGAGAGCTTAGCGTTGATTTTGTCAATCAGGGGATGATACATAGATGCTTGCAGCCTTGTAGAGTGAAGAGGGACACCCAGATACTTGAAAGGGAAGGCACCCTTCAAAAATCCTGTCTTTTCAGTGATATTTTTTGCAACTGAATCCCTAATACCACCAAGGTAGATGTTTGTTTTCATGGGATTAGCTGCTAAACTAGACTGTCTCTCAAAGTCTTTTAAAATTCCATTCACTGCAATCACTGATTTCATGTCCCCTCTGGAGAAGATGAGAAGATCATCTACAAAGAGGAGGTGATTCAGGCCTGCTCTATTGCATTTGGGATGCTGTGAGTAGCAGTTAGAATGGATTAGCTTTCTGAGTTTCCTAGATAATCCTTCCATGCATAAGACAAATAGGTAACGGGACAAAGGATCTCCTTGCCTAAACCCTTTTTTGCAGAGAAGTATCCAACTTGTGCTCCATTGATACTTAAAGACAGTTGAGCTGAGCTAAGGCATGCCATAATCCACTGAACATAGCTTGTTGGGAATTTGAAGCTAGTAAGGAGGTATTCAAGATAATTCCATGAGACTGAGTCAAAGGCCTTCTTTATATCCACCTTGATTGTGGCTCTTTGAGAAATGTGTTTTCTGTCATATTTTCGAACCAGTTCTTGGGAGATAAGTATGTTATCAAAAATATTCCTGCCAGGGACAAAAGCAGACTATTCAGGGCCTATTATGGTGCTTAAAACAGGCTGGATTCTTGCAACAATCATCTTGCTTATGGCTTTGTAAATAGTGTTGCAGCAAGATATTGGCCTGTAGTCCATTACTGAGTGTGGAGTATTTGTTTTTAGGGACCAATGCAATTAAAGTAGAATTGATCTGCTTCAGCATTTTTCCACTTCTGAAGAAGTCCAACACAGCTTGGCAAAGCTCTTCTCCAATAATATCCCATGAGGTTTTGTAAAATGCAGCAGTGTACCCATCAGGTCCCGGGCTTTTATCTTCATGAATAGAAAAGAAAGCAGTCTTGACTTCCTCCTTGGTGAATGGTTGCAAAAGCTTAGCTTGATTTTTATCACTTATGACAGAACCATCAAAAGTGCTGTTATCAATGTCCACTTCATGTTGAGTGCCCAGAAGTTCTGTATAGTAGTCCAAAAAAGCTTTAATTTATGAACTCCCTCAGGGGTGGTATGCAGGTTCCCTTGATGATCATGAATTTTCCCTATAAAGGAGTGTGCTCTTCTTTCTCTCATTTTGGCATGGAAGTATTTGGTGCCAGCATCATTCATTTTCACATCTCGTATCTTAGACCTTTGGTAAAAGAAACACAGCTCCATTTTTTCCAACTTAACCAGCTTTTCTTTCATAGCTTTCATGTCCTTCATTTTATCTGGCTGCTGTAAGACATCTTTTTGGATTTTGAAAAGCTCCTCCCTACAGCTTTGAACCCTTTCAGAAATATTGGAGTAATTCTCTCTATGTAGCATTCTGAACTCCTTTTTCAGCCTCTTTTGTTTCTCAATAAATGCAAACATTTTGGTGCCTTTCACTCTTGTATTCCACACCGTTTTAACCAGATTCTCATACTTAGGATCCATACACCAAGCATTCAAGAATTTGAAACTTCTAGGGTAATTATCAACTCCTAGATTCACTTCTACCAAGACTGGTGAATGATCAGACAGTCCTGGTTGTAAGAAAATCACAGAGGCTGAAATATGGCTAACAATCCAAGAGTGATTTATCAATGCCCTGTCAAGTTTTGCCCACACAGTATCAATACCATCTTGCAAGTTGTTCCATGTAAACTGACAACCAGTTCCATGTAAGTCTGTCAATTTTGACTCATCCACATCCCTCTTATTCAGTGCTCCTTTGCTAAGCTTCTCACTACTATCCAGAACTACATTGAAGTCTCCTAACAGCAGCCAGGGCCCAGCACAAGAGACTGACTCTTGTTTGATGAAATCCCAAAGAGGTCTCCTCTCTTCTCCTTTATTGTAACCATAAACAACAGTGACAGTACAAACAAAATGAGACTTTAGGCAAGTTACTTGGAAGTGCACATATTAGGCCGCACTTGTGAGTATCTTAACATCTACATTTTGTTTGTTCCAAAGTATCCAAATTCTTCCATTTCCATGAGAAGCATATTCTGAAAGCTTCCTAACTTTTTGAATCTAGTACTCACTATTTTCCTGCCTTTAGCTTCCTTAACTCTTGTTTCTATAAGCCCAAGCACATCTACTTGTTGCTGATAAGGTGATGTGAAACCTCCTGCAGCTTGTGAGGCTGATTACAGCCTCTTATGTTCCATGAAGAGACTATCATTCAAGCAAAAACCCACCTCCTGGGTCTTCACTCTCTTCTATGACTGATTGAGCCACCAGTTTGACCTTTTCTTCCTTTGTTATGTTAACTGGCAGCAAGTCAAATTCACTGTCCTGCAGTGCCTGAAATCTGTTTTCTGCCAATGCCAATTTCTTAGCAAGTGAAAGCTTAGATTTCTTGCTTGTCACAGGTGTAAAACCGTCCTTATCCACATTACTTTTGACAGGATTACTTGGAGCAGTCTGAACTTTTTCTGCTGCAGGAGGGGTGTCAGGTTTGTCATCAGTGCGAGGCTTCTCTTGCTCTATTTTCTGCTTGGGCTTATAAACTTGTTTTACCTTGCTTTTCTTCTTTTTTTTTTTCTGGTTCTGTTTTCTTCCACTTGCACCAATTCTCAACATGTCCCAGTTTTTTTTACAGCAATGACAGAAAAAAGGCACCCATTCATATTTGATTGTTTGAACACTTTCACCATAAGGAGTTTTGAGAGCAATGGTTTCCGGTAAGTCTGTTGAGACATCTACCTCCACTAGCACTCTGGCAAATGAGATTTTCTCTTCTAAAGTAGTTCTTAGATCTGCATACAAAGGTTTACCTACTGCACTGGCAATCTTACTCAGAGCCTTCTGTGACCAGAAATGTGGCTCAAGCTCAGGGAATAAGACCCAGACTGGCACCTTTGAGATTGCTTCCATTTCTTGGCTGAATGTAGGGGTCCATTGCTTTAAAATGAAAGCATGTTCTCCATAGTACCATGGGCCTCCTCTGAGCACTTCCTCCATGTCAGGATGAGAGCAAAACTTAATGAAAAACCATCCTCTCTTGAAGTACTGGACCTGTGGTTCCTTCACAAAGTTCCAGTGTTTCTTAGCATATTCAATTAAGTTTCTCTCAGTCAGTTTTGCCCCAATTACATGCCCAGTAAGTTTGTTGTCCCAAAATTTCAGTTCATCACTAATGTCATCCAATTCAATTGTGACCTCAATTTCATTTACAGGTATGTAATCCAATTGCATCCCTGTTTTTTTTCTCTATGACATTTCTATAATCAGTTTTTTTCATCCCCATTCCTGTGCCTTTAGTCGACTCACCAATAACATTCACATTATCAGCTAAATCAACATTTTCAACATTCATTCCAATATTACCAGCATTCATATCAACAGTTCCAACATTTGCAGTAGTATCAGCAACCTCAACACTAACATGAGAATTCTGCACTATAGGAATTAAGTTTTCAGAAGTTCTTACATTGGTGGTGGGCTTAGCAGCAGTATGTTTAGCATTGACCATGAAATCCGTCAACGTCACCGGTTTTGGGCTGCTTTCCGGCTCCGATTCCTCTTCAACGGTCATTTTCTCTATCTGGGTATTATTCGCAACAGTATTACTATTGGTATCATTTTGTGTGGATTGTTGCGAGGAAGAAGATGATGTGATCTGATGTCTTTTTCGTCGAGTATTTGCCATAGAAATCAAGCTTTTTGTGTAACTTGAAGAGCAAGTTTATGGAAGCTTGGAGAAGAAGCTTTTCTCCATGATTTCTTTCTTTTTATTTTTTTTCGCATTTGTAATTTTATTTGTAAGGGTTTTTTAATTGGGGATGAATTGGTCCAGGCAGTAATGGACTTTTTTAAAACTGGGAAAATGCTAAGGCAAGTGAACTCCACTCTCATTGCATTGATCCCAAAAAAGAGCACTCCTCATTCTGTCATAGATTACAAACCAATTTCCTGTTGTAACACCATTTACAAGATCATTAGCAAGGTGATTGTTGCAAGAATTCAACATATTCTTGCCACAATTATTGGAGCAGAGCAGTCTGCTTTTGTCCCTGGCATAAAAATCTTCGACAACATCCTCATTTCACAAGAACTTGTCTGTAAATATGACAGAAAACACATATCCCCTCGAGCCACTATAAAAGAGGATATCAAGAAGGCGTTTGATTCAGTGTCATGGTCATACCTTGAAGGCCTTCTCAAGAAATTCAAGTTCCCTGAATGCTATGTCAAATGGATAGGGGCCTGTCTTAACTCAGCACATCTCTCATTGAGTATAAACGGAGCTCAGGTTGGTTATTTTCCAGCAAAAAAAGGGCTCAGACAGGGTGATCCTCTGTCTCCCTACTTGTTTGTTCTATGCATGGAAGGACATTCAAGGAAACTAAGGAAGCTTATCCACTCAGTAGACTACTCTCAACATCCCAAGTGCAATAAGGCTGGACTGAATCATTTGCTGTTTGCTGATGACCTTATATTTGCTAGAGGTGATGTCAAATTTGTGTCTGCAGTCTCTGATGTTCTTAAGGGATTTGAGCATCAATCAGGCCTTGCAGCTAATCCAATGAAAACCAGCATCTATCTTGGAGGTATAAAGAGATCTGTTGCAGAAGTCATTGCTGAAAAGACAGGTTATGTGATTGGTACTTTCCCTTTTAAGTAACTTGGAGTACCTCTACATTCTACAAGGTTGAAAGCTTCCATGTACCATCCATTGATTGACAAAATCAAATCAAAGCTTTCTCACTGGGCAAATTCATACATATCATATGCCGGAAAGCTGCAACTAGTGAACTCAGTAATCCAAGGCCTGCAAACTTACTGGGGTTCTGTTTTATTGCTCCCTATGGTAGTCCTAAAGAAAATCAGTAGACTATGCAGAGAATTCTTCTGGGGCATCATTGAAAGTAAAGGGAAAATCACTATGATTACTTGGAAGCATTTATGCTCACCAAAGAGAGAATGAGGTCTGGGGATAAAAGAAGTATTGAGTTGGAACAAAACCATGTTCACAAAATGGATCATAAAGTTGCAAGCAAACCCTGAAAATGTGTGGTGCAGATGGGTGAGTGCATATTATCTCAAAGGGATCAGTTTTTGGGAATGTAAAGAAAAACAAGATACATCTGCAACCTGGAAAGGTCTCCTCAGGCTCAGAGATGAGATTATTAACAAACTAAGTGATATACAAGCTGCAGAAAATCAGATTAAAGACTGGAACGGCAGCAGAGTAGCAGGTAAGAGCATCTATAACTTCTACAGGAATCAGAATGCAAAAGTTAAATGGGCTAAAACTGTGTGGGACATCTGCTGTGTTCCTAAAAGCTCTGTTATTGCTACACTGGCTTGTCAAAATGCCCTTCCAACAATAGACAACCTGCAGAAAAGAGGCATTTGCACTCCCAATAGATCTATTTTGTGCTGCAAGGAAGAAAGCACTAACCATCTGTTCTTCAAATGTGATTTCTCTGTCGACACTTGGGGTAATGTTATGAGTTGGCTGAATCAGAGTCGGAGAAGCTGGAGTCTGAATCATGAAATAAATTGGTTCAAACATCATGTGAAAGGAAAGCAAGGAATAAAACATATGCTAAGAAGTGCTCTCACTTTCACGATTTATGAACTGTGGAGAGAAAGAAATGCAAGGATCTTCCAAGGAAGAAGTCGAAGTAGTGAACAAGTTGCTTATTGTATTAAATTTCATATTTGTGTTAGAGCAATTGATAGTTTTAGTAGTGTTATTCCTAGTTAATTGTAGGATTTAGTGGTTGGTTTGAGGGGTAGTACCTTGCTGCCCTTTTTTGGTTAGATTGTATGAAATTTTCCCCGAAAATGGAAGAATAAAAATGCTAATCTTTCCAAAAAAAAGAAAAAAAAAAAGAAAAAAAAAATTCTCCAAAAATTGCGTGTTCAAAGAGGCGTGGTGGTAGAGAGTATAACGGTGCCGGTGTTGTAACACTACGGGATTTAGTAAGTGGTTTATGGAACTAGTTTGTCCCACATTGGAAACCTAAGGCTCACATGTTCGGTTTATAATATATTTCTACCATCATACTACCAACAAGGGCTTTTAATTTTTATAAGCCTAATTACAGAGATACTCTTGCAAGGAGATTAGATATTTACAATAAACAAAATAAAGCAGGATTCTCCTCCCACAAAATGTTAAATACCCGGACTGATGACCTGCTGATGCTTTCCCCTACCCCAATGAAAGTGATTATTTTTAATAAGGACATTATTGATGTGGGGAGCTACTTATGTGCATGCTTCAACTACTTGTGTGTCTGCTTCAGTCTTTATTTTACTTCAGGGATGACTACTTCCTGATTAATTACTACACCATAATTTACATATTATCAAAATAGAAAGGATTTAACCCCATAAACCCTAATTATCACTTGGTCCAACCAAGATTAGAACAGCTCCTTGACTTGCCTTAAGAGGAAAGTCTTTAGTAAAATTTTTGTTGGTCGCAAGGACATCATTCTCCCCTTCTAAATTTGGAGTTGTCCACAAGTCCAACTGTTCTTCACCTTTGTAACGACTGAGATCAGCAACATTGAATGTGGATGATACCCCATAATCACCTGGAAGTTCAACTTTGTAAGCATTATCACTGACTTTGTCCAGAATCTTAAAAGGGCCATCAGCTCGAGGCGCAAGTTTGCTCTTCCTCTTTCCTGGAAACCTTTCGGTCCTCAAATGTACCCATACCAGTTCACCTTCCTGAAAGATTGCTGGTTTTCTGTTTTTGTTGGATTGTTGCTTGTATTTTTCATTGGATTTCTGTATCTGATCACGGACCTTCTCATGCAATCTCTGAATAGCCTCAGCTCTGTTACTGGCTTCCACATGAGTCACATTTGCTTCATCGGGTATGGCTGCCAAGTCTAATGGAGTTAATGGATTTATACCATATACAGCCTCAAAAGGAGTCTTGCCCGTGGTTTTTGAAACAGACCGATTGTAGGCAAATTCGGCATGAGGTAACAGAGACTCCCACTCCCTTGGGTTCTTTTTTTTATCAGAACTCGCAGCAAAGAACCCAAGCTTCTATTGACCACTTCTGTCTGCCTATCAGCTTGGGGATGACAAGTAGTGCTAACAAGAAGCTTGGTTCCGAGTTTCCTCCACAATGTTCTCCAGAAATGAGATAGAAACTTGACATCCCTGTTTGAGACCATGGTTCGAGGGACACCATGAAGCTTCACTACTTCCTTGAAGAATAACTCCGCAACCTGTACTGCATCATTAATTTTGTTACAGGCAACAAAGTGAGCCATTTTTGAGAACCTATCTACTACCACCATGATGGAATCTTGTTTTCTTTGAGTCATAGGCACCCCAACACAAAATCAAGACTCACATCTTCCCATGGCTTGTAAGGTACAGGTGGAGGAGTGTACAATCCCTGAGCTGGCTTTTGTGTACTCTTAGCCAGTGCACAATTATTACAGCTACCCACATTGAGTTGAACATGTTTCTTCACACCTGGCCAATGAAAGTGCTCCTGAATAGTGGACAAAGTTTTGTCAATTCCAAAGTGGCCTGCAATCCCTCCTACGTGAGCCTCTCTGATTAACAGTTCTCGAATGGAGCTAATTGGAACGCACAACTGATTTCCCTTGAATAAGAAACCCCCCTGCTGCAGGTAACCGTCATGAGGTGATCGGCCTGTCAACCTAAACAATTCACCAAAGTTCTTGTCATCAATGTACTCTTTAATTACCTCCATCCCCAACAACCTTGTTTCTAACAAATTTATTAGGGAGTATCTTCTGGAAAGTGCATCAGCCACTTTGTTCAGCTTACCAGACTTGTGTTGAATGACAAAAGTGAAAGGTTGCATAGATTCGACCCATTTAGCATGCCTAGAATTCAGCTTATGCTGCCCGTTGATGAATTTCAAAGCCTCATGATCAGAGTGTAGAATAAACTCCCGAGGCAATAAATAATGTCTCCAATACTCCAGGGCCCTGATAATTCCATAAAACTCCTTGTCGTATGTCGAAAACTTTCTTTTGGCCTCATTGAGCTTTTCAATGAAGTAAGCTATTGGATTTCTTTCTTGCAAAAGCACAGCTCCGATGCCAACTCCAGATGCATCACACTCGACTTCGAAAACCTTCTCAAAATTCGGCAAGGACAGGACTGGTGTGGAAGTGAGCTTTTCTTTGATTAGATTAAAACTCTCCTCTGCAGCTGCATTCCATTGGAACTGATCACCTTTCAGACATTCGGTCATGGGAGCTATGATGGTGCTGAAGTTCCGGATGAACCTTCTGTAAAACGAAGCCAATCCATGGAAACTTCGAACTTTTGTCATGATACGAGTAGCGCGGAAGCTCGAATTCTCGAAAGAATGTGATTTAACCAACTCGTATCGGTGCAGCGGAAAATGTAACTCTTTTTTGTGTTTTTGTGTTTAAGTGTTTAGAAAATAAAAGAAAACAAGATATGGATGAACAAGTTAGCCACTAACTTGCTCAAAGTCGACCAATCCCTAGACTAGCTCGCCTAGTTTTGATCTTTGATTTCCAATCCACGATCGGCAAACCAACGATAGCTAAACTACCTTTATAGCCCTTAACCAAGATCGTTCCGCTAGAACTCCCAAAGTTTAACAAGTTTGTTTATGACAAAACAAGACTCAATATTCAGATTGAAATTCGATTGATTGTTGATTCTGAAAATACAACCCCCTTTATATAGGAGTGACTCTAGAATTAAGACTCCTAGGACTTGGAAAGCTAATAAAAGCTTTCAACTCTTGAAAATGAAAACTTGACTAAAAATAACTTGGAAATTCAACATAATGAATCTCATTATTCCCAATGCTTGACTAGAACAGAAAAACAAAGAAGAATGAATCTAATTCCGAGGTGAAGACTCATGTTAAATGAATCTCGCGGAATACAATGTTTCTGGACAGTTTTGAGAGTTTTTATCACAACTTCTTGGAAATACGTCGTCTTGGAACCCATAAGTAGTCATTGGAAAGCTTAGAAAGAATTCTATCTCCTCGATGTTGAATGACTATCACAGGATAAGTATCGAAAAAGTTATGACGCAAACAATCCGACTCAGTGCAGCTCCATCGCGGGAAAAATTGTCATATCGCGGGAATTGGAAAACTAGCGATAGACCCAACCTTAACTTGTCTCTTTAACCCAATTGATCCCCAAACGATGTAACCACCAGAGTAGTCACATACCTTGGACTTAGAGCATTTCCCCACAAGTGAATGTCATGATTCGTACCCAATAGGACTTCCTTATCGATAAGTGTAGATTTAGCGATATCATCTATAGCTCCCGTATCATGTCATGCTACCAGGTACTGGTCAGCTCCGTATAGCATCAATTTTACTCTCATCCACTTTGATCCCCTCCTCTGAGACAACATAACCCAAGAAAGTCAGGCTATTTGTCAGGAAATGACATTTTTTTAGGTTGGCATATAGTTGTTGCTCCTGCAGCAGTTTAAGGACTTCAATGAGGTGCATGAGGTGTTGTTGCTCATCTTTGCTATAAATTAGAATGTCGTCAAAGTACACCACCACACTCTTCCCAATTAATGGCCTGAACACATGATTCATTAATCTCATAAAAGTACTAGGGGCATTTGTCAAACCAAATGGCATTACCAACCACTCATATAACCCTCCTTTAGTTTTGAATGCAGTTTTCCACTCATCCCCCTCTCGGATCCTGATCTGATAATATCCACTCCTCAAATCAATTTTCGAGAAGATTCTTGCTCCATACAGCTCATCCAATAAATCATCGAGTCTAGGAATCAGGTATCTATACTTGATTGTGATCTTGTTGATGGCTCTACTATCTACACACATCCTCATGGTAGCATCTTTTTTAGGCACTAATAATGCTGGTACAGAGCATGGACTCATGCTGTCTCTAACTTGCCCCTTGCTCACTAAACTCATCAACTTGCTTTTGTATCTCAGCAGTTTCTTTTGGATTCATTCTGTAGGCAGCCTTGTTGGAAGAGAAGCCCCTGAGATGAGATCAATATGATGTTGAATATCCCGGATGGGAGGTAACCCTGGTGGTATCTCATCAGGAAAAACAGTTGGGAAGTTACTGATTACTCTTTGAACCGATGGAACTAATTTATTTTCTGCTTGACTTTCTCCCATGCTAGCCAACCAAAGTTAGGAAGTTCAGCAATTTCTCTGATCAAACTTAGAGTTGAAGTAGTTGGGTTAACAGGGCTTGTGTTTGGGGTATTTATTTTTTGGATTAATGTGTTGTGGTAGAAGTGGATTGAGTAGGATTTTTTTTTACTTAAATTTGAAAGTGTAAGTGTTATCCCTACCTTTGTGATTGGTATCACGATCAGTCTGCCAAGGTCTCCCTAACAAGATGTGACAGGCATCCATGGGTAGGATGTCACACCAAACCTCATCTTGATACTCCTTTCCAATTGAGAACGACACTAGACACCTCCTGGTTATCTTAATATCATTTCCCGTGTTAAGCCATTGGATCTTGTAAGGTTATGGGTGTAGTTATGTCACCAGATTGAGTTTGTCCACCATTTCTTTTGCAGCTACATTAGCACAGCTACCACCATCAATAATCATTCTACAGACCTTCCCTTGCACTGTACCCCTGGTGTGAAACAAGTTCTCCCTTTGAGGGTTAACTGCAGTTGACAGTGAAGAGCTTAAAACTCTCTGGACCACCAGCATTTCACCTTCATCAGCCGTCACCTCAGTCACTATCCCCATATTGCCCTGCTCTTCAGAGTCTTCACCCCTATTAGGCTCCTCAGTTTCGAAGTGTAAATCAACACACTCAGTAAAAGCCACTACTCTCCTATTTGGACATTCAGATGCATAATGCCCAAGCCCCTGACATTTGAAACATTTCAGTTTGTTCTTTGCACTCCCATCATCCATCTTTGTTACTACCGCAGGTGGTTTGGTTGGGTTATCCCGTGGGGGATAGACAACGCCCCTACCGAAACCTCCTCGAATGAAACTCCTTTGGAATTCCACCTTCTTTCTTGACTTAGCCTGGTTCTCAACCTTATGAGCTAAAGCACACACTTCTGCAAAAGTCTGGTATAGTTGCAGCTTTACACTATTGGCCAAATTGACATTCAAACCATTGATAGATCTAGTGATAGTTAATTCTTCGGGTTCAGTCATATCACATTTTATCATGAGTAATTCAAATTCCCTAGCATACTCACCAACGAAATTTATCCCTTGTTTTAGCTGAATCAGTTCCTGATAACAATCTATCTTATACGTGCTTGGCAAAAACCTCCTCTTTAACTCCCGTTTCATCTTTTCCCAAGTCCTAACTTTCTCTTTTCTTTCCCTAACTCTGAGCCTTTTTAGATTTTCCCACCAGTGGGATGCATATTTCCTTAACCTTAAAGCTACAAGTATTACTTTCTTTTCCTCGGGAAATTCTTTCAAATCAAAGATTCTCTCTGCTGTATGCAACCAATCTACAAAATCATCAGGCTCTAATTTCCCTTCAAACTCAGGTATTTCAAGCTTTACATCTGAATCATACCAGTATGGAGGCTTCTCTGGCTTTTCTAATTCGTTTTCACAAGTTGAGTGTTTGTTGGATCCCTCTGCAACTTCTTCCTTTAACTTTAGATTTTCACAGGACAATTTCTCTAATTGTTTCTTCAAGTACTCCATTTGAGCTTGGAGCTCCTGATTCTTCTCTTCAGGTGTTTGTGACACTCCATCTCCACCAGACATAGTAGCTCGACAACTAAGGCCCTGCAACCTTAGCTCTGATACCACTTGATGTCGACTACTTCAATCGAGGTGGCTTTCTCTTCAAATACAGTCAATCAGAATTATGTGAGTTGATAAAAAAGCTGTTTTTGAGGATATGATTGAGTTTATGAGAAGTTGATGTATTTGAGAAATCGAAAATTAAACTGAAGGAAAGGATATGAACTTGACTCTCCCTCGATTGTGAAAAACAGAGGAGACAAAGCTAGAACTTAAGCCACTCCCTGGCTAGGATAATTAACCAGATCATCGACTTCTTACAAGGATAGCTTCACACTCCGAATTACTCGGAGATATTAGCACTGAAAGTCACGCAATCTAAAGATCCTAAATTCTTAGAAAGATAAATTCAGGTTTGCTCAAACAAAGGAAACTTTGTTGAAAGGGTTTTCCGGATAAAAGGTTCGGCCTTCTCCTTATGAATATCGGGGCTTTTATAAGCCTAATTACATAGATACTCTTGCAAGGAGATTAGATATTTACAATAAACAAAATAAAGCAGGATTCTCCTCCCACAAAATGTTAAACACCCGGGCTGATGACCTGCTGCTGCTTTCCCCTACCCCAATGAAAGTGATTATTTTTAATAAGGACATTATTGATGTGGGGAGCTACTTATGTGCCTGCTTCAACTACTTGTGTGTCTGCTTCAGTCTTTCTTTTACTTCTGGGTTAAGAAAGGACTACTTCTTGATTAATTACTACACCATAATTTACATATTATCAAAATAGAAAGGATTTAACCCCATAAACCCTAATTATCACTTGGTCCAACCAAGATTAGAACAGCTCCTTGACTTGCCTTAAGAGGAAAGTCTTCAGTGATATTTTTGTTGGTCGGATCGACATCACTACCCATCTTATTTGGTTGTGTTGCGACGTCTGATGGATCGGGTTGTTACAGGTGGTAATGTGGGAACAGAGGTGGTAAAGCAAATAGTTTCTATAATATACTCCCTCCATTCATTTACAAGGTTCATGTTGCCTTTTGCACAAAATTTTTGGAATGCTGGAAACAGGAAGCTTGGTAGTGAATTCCCATAAAAGGAAGACATGAAGCATGGAAGTGAATAGAGGGAGTATTAAGCTTAGAGCGCGGAAGAGTTTCACTTTAGGGAATAAGAGATTCAACAAATAACGAATGAAAAAATAAGCTTTCAAACGAATAATTATAAGAGAGTGTGAGAATGAGTTCGTTTCTTGAAAATGTCAAACATAAATTTTAGTGCACACAATCACATATCAAATTCTTGGGTGATCGATGTCGTTCAATTAATATTTAGATCAGATAGTTAATAATAATGATTTCGTATATTATTAATTTATTACGCTATATAATTTTGTAATTTATCAACATGAGTCAAAATACTTTTCGTTTTCCAAAAAATATGGACACTCAAATGCATGATTTTGAAAATTGGAAGTACATATTTATATAAAAAAAAGAGTGAAGTGATGTTTTGAACCTTTGGAGTGTAACGGTAAATTGGTACTGATACGTGAGATGATTCTATTTGTTTAGAACAGAGAGGTACCTTTTAGCTATAATTAACCATTTTTAGATATAGATACAAAATATTGTAGTTACCACGAGTACAACGGTCGCCCTTAACACCGCAGTCGCATTTATTACGATATGCAAGAACCCATCCGCCTCCTATCCTTTAGATTTGGAGTGAAAATCACAGATATCCTCTTGGAAGAATGGATCATATTAACAACGTTTCGTGGCGTTAATCACTCATGAAATAATTAAAAAACACTTTAATATTTTTCTTACATGTTAGTGCTAATCCTTGAACAATTTTCAGTTTTTTCAACTAATTTCAAATGAATTTGAATTCAAACTATATAACGTACTCTATTTTGTTAACTCGGTCTGATCCCTTCTCACTCTATTTTCAATCTAATTACGAGTTCAGCTTATACACATGGGGGGCTTTCTTAGGTGAAAGCTCAAACTTATGATAGATCACACAAAGTAGTCATAGAGAAATTGTCTACGATTTTCGTTTAAAAGGAAGCTAGAAGTAGGCCTGTGAATTCACGGGCACAAACACTAGTTCTAATTTAATGTCTTTAACTTTTATTATTGTATTTTTTATTTCTATTTATGGAAATTACACTCTAACTTCTAGCTAGCATTGCATGTAAGTGGGCGTGGCCTCTCCGTTTTTTACTACTTGCTAGGCCCTAACTTTCTCAGTTTGGCCTTCTTGGCATCATTATTAATCATTCAATTTCCAGACTAACATTATAACATCCAAATCCAAAGTTTTTTTTTTTTTTTTTTTTTTTTGACAAAGCGGAAATTTTATAAGAAAAGAACGTACACAACCAAATAGATTAACCTACAGAATGCAACACCCGTTAACAAGAACCAGGTTTAAGTCCTAAATCTTCTACAGTAAAAACAGTAAACGGACTGTAAAAAAGATCATTGTCTCCTTCTTCTTAGTCGGAGTCAAAGGGAATTGTTGTGACCACTGCAACTTCCTTTTTGTTCTTAGAACTTTTACAGAGATGCGGACCGTGCTTACGTTGGGTCAGCGATGGCCGAGAAAACTTTCGCGGTACTGCAGAGAAAACAGGGAATTAAAAAACTGTAACTGTTTACCTTGTTCCAAATGTAACCAATCAAGCTCAGAAACTTTCAACACGAAAGAAGGTCATCGACGATTCACAATGCACACAAAAGATGTTTGGCCGGTGGGTGGGTCATCAATGCACTGTACCCCTGGTGTGAAACAAGTTCTCCCTTTGAGGGTTAACTGCAGTTGACAGTGAAGAGCTTAAAACTCTCTGCACCACCAGCATTTCACCTTCATCAGCCGTCACCTCAGTCACTATCCCCATATTGCCCTGCTCTTCAGAGTCTTCACCCCTATTAGGCTCCTCAGTTTCGAAGTGTAAATCAACACACTCAGTAAAAGCCACTACTCTCCTATTTGGACATTCAGATGCATAATGCCCAAGCCCCTGACATTTGAAACATTTCAGTTTGTTCTTTGCACTCCCATCATCCATCTTTGTTACTACCGCAGGTGGTTTGGTTGGGTTATCCCATGGGGGATAGACAACGCCCCTACCGAAACCTCCTCGAATGAAACTCCTTTGGAATTACACCTTCTTTCTTGACTTAGCCTGGTTCTCAACCTTATGAGCTAAAGCACACACTTCTGCAAAAGTCTGGTATGGTTGCAGCTTTACACTATTGGCCAAATTGACATTCAAACCATTGATAGATCTAGTGATAGTTAATTCTTCGGGTTCAGTCATATCACATTTTATCATGAGTAATTCAAATTCCCTAGCATACTCACCAACGAAATGTATCCCTTGTTTTAGTTGAATCAGTTCCTGGTAACAATCTATCTTATACGTGCTTGGAAAAAACCTCCTCTATAACTCCCGTTTCATCTTTTCCCAAGTCCTAACTTTCTCTTTTCTTTCCGTAACTCTGAGCCTTTTTAGATTTTCCCACCAGTGGGATGCATATTTCCTTAACCTTAAAGCTACAAGTATTACTTTCTTTTCCTCGGGAAATTCTTTCATATCAAAGATTCTCTCTGCTGTATGCAACCAATCTACAAAATCATCAGGCTCTAATTTCCCTTCAAACTCAGGTATTTCAAGCTTTACATCTGAATCATACCAGTATGGAGGCTTCTCTGGCTTTTCTAATTCGTTTTCACAAGTTGAGTGTTTGTTGGATCCCTCTGCAACGTCTTCCTTTAACTTTACATTTTCACAGGACAATTTCTCTAATTGTTTCTTCAAGTACTCCATTTGAGCTTGGAGCTCCTGATTCTTCTCTTCAGGTGTTTGTGACACTCCATCTCCACCAGACATAGTAGCTCGACAACTAAGGCCCTGCAACCTTAGCTCTGATACCACTTGATGTCGACTACTTCAATCGAGGTGGCTTTCTCTTCAAATACAGTCAATCAGAATTATGTGAGTTGATAACAAAGCTGTTTTTGAGGATATGATTGAGTTTATGAGAAGTTGATGTATTTGAGAAATCGAAAATTAAACTTAAGGAAAGGATATGAACTTGACTCTCCCTCGACTGTGAAAACAGAGGAGACAAAGCCAGAACTTAAGCCACTCCCTGGCTAGGATAATTAACCAGATCATCGGCTTCTTACAAGGATAGCTTCACACTCCGAATTACTCGGAGATATTAGCACTGAAAGTAATGCAATCTAAGGATCCTAAATTCTTAGAAAGATAAATTCAGGTTTGCTCAAAACAAAGGAAACTTTGTTGAAAGGGTTTTCTGGATAAAAGGTTCGGCCTTCTCCTTATGAATATCGGGGCTTTTATAAGCCTAATTACATAGATACTCTTGCAAGGAGATTAGATATTTACAATAAACAAAATAAAGCAGGATTCTCCTCCCACAAAATGTTAAACACCCGGGCTGATGACCTGCTGCTGCTTTCCCCTACCCCAATGAAAGTGATTATTTTTAATAAGGACATTATTGATGTGGGGAGCTATTTATGTGCCTGCTTCAACTACTTGTGTGTCTGCTTCAATCTTTCTTTTACTTCTGGGTTAAGAAAGGACTACTTCCTGATTAATTACTACACCATAATTTACATATTATCAAAATAGAAAGGATTTAACCCCATAAACCCTAATTATCACTTGGTCTAACCAAGATTAGAACAGCTCCTTGACTTGCCTTAAGAGGAAAGTCTTCAGTGATATTTTTGTTGGTCGGATCGACATCACTACCCATCTTATTTGGTTGTGTTGCGACGTCTGATGGATCGGGTTGTTACAGGTGGTAGTGTGGGAACAGAGGTGGTAAAGCAAATAGTTTCTATAATATACTCCCTCCATTCATTTACAAGGTTCATGTTGCCTTTTGCACAAAATTTTAGGAATGCTGGAAACAGGAAGCTTGGTAGTGAATTCCCATAAAAGGAAGACATGAAGCTTGGAAGTGAATAGAGGGAGTATTAAGCTTAGAGCGCGGAAGAGTTTCACTTTAGGGAATAAGATTCAACAAATAACGAATGAAAAAATAAGCTTTCAAACGAATCCTTATAAGAGAGTGTGAGAATGAGTTCGTTTCTTGAAAATGTCAAACATAAGTTTTAGTGCACACAATCACATATCAAATTCTTGGGTGATCGATGTCGTTCAATTAATATTGAGATCAGATAGTTATATAATAATGATTTCGTATAATATTAATTTATTACGCTATATAATTTTGTAATTTATCAACATGAGTCAAAATACTTTCGTTTTCCAAACAATATGGACACTCAAATGCATGATTTTGAAAATTGGAAGTGCATATTTATATAAAAATAAAAGAGTGAAGTGATGTTTTGAACCTTTGGAGTGTAACGGTAAATTGGTACTGATACGTGAGATGATTCTATTTGTTTAGAGAGGTACCTTTTAGCTATAATTAACCATTTTTAGATATAGATACAAAATATTGTAGTTACCACGAGTACAACGGTCGCCCTTAACACCGCAGTCGCATTTATTACGATATGCAAGAACCCATCCGCCTCCTATCCTTTAGATTTGGAGTGAAAATCACAGATATGCTCTTGGAAGAATGGATCATATTAACAACGTTTCGTGGCGTTACTCACTCATGAAATAATTAAAAAACACTTTCATATTTTTCTTACATGTTAGTGCTAATCCTTGAACAATTTCAGTTTTTTCAACTAATTTCAAATGATTTTGAATTCAAACTATATAACGTACTCTATTTTGTTAACTCGGTCTGATCCCTTCTCACTCTATTTTCAATCTAATTACGAGTTCAGCTTATACATGGGGGGCTTTCTTAGGTGAAAGCTCAAACTTATGATAGATCACACAAAGTAGTCATAGAGAAATTGTCTACGATTTTCGTTTAAAAGGAAGCTGGAAGTAAGCCTGTGAATTCACGGGCACAAACACTAGTTCTAATTTAATGTCTTTAACTTTTATTATTGTATTTTTTATTTCTATTTATGGAAATTACACTCTAACTTCTAGCTAGCATTGCATGTAAGTGGGCGTGGCCTCTCCGTTTTTTACTACTTGCTAGGCCCTAACTTTCTCAGTTTGGCCTTCTTGGCATCATTATTAATCATTCAATTTCCAGACTAACATTATAACATCCAAATCCAAAGTTTTTTTTTTTTTTTTTTTTGACAAAGCGGAAATTTTATAAGAAAAGAACGTACACAACCAAATAGATTAACCTACAGAATGCAATGATATATGACTCAAATGTCCTCTTTTTCATGCGATTTTTGCCCTCCCGTGTCCTACTTTTGATGATTTTATAATTGTTTTACCGCTCTTTTCATATATATGTTTATCTTGGCTCAATTCAATGCCATTTTGCAAATTCTAGTGCATTTTCTATTTTGTACGAGAATCGGGTTCTGCGGTGTGATTTTGGCTTTTGTAGGGGCACCTACGGAGCATGGTGGAGCGGAACCCGAGGCATTGGAGAGTCAAAGAGCGGAGATAGATCTTTGAGCGGGACCCTAGGCACGGGAATCGAGAGTAACGGATGATGATATAAGTTTGGAAGCAAAGAGAGGGCAAACACATGAGTTGAAGACTCTTCGCGCAAAGGGGTAACTTCAAACGGTCGTATCTCATGTTCTAGAGCTGATATGGTGATGATTCAAGTTGGAGGTGAAAGTTCATCCCGTTAGCTTTCCAATGATATATTATAAGCCCAATTTGACCAAGAAACGAGTGAGATATGGCCTTCCAAAGTCAAGTGCGCGCGCCAGTTTTTGGCCGCTCGGCCGTACGCTCGCCGAGCGGATGGCCGAGCGTATAACCATCAGAGAGCACCCCGCCGAGTGCACATCCACTCGGCCGAGCGGATGGCTCCACTCACCGAGTGGATATATCCACTCGGCGAGCGGTTGGCCGAGTGGATGCCTGTTTCGCCTCATTTACACGTTTTCTCGGTTTGTCCTTTTGTACAACTATAAAAGGCCACCTACCCTAATTGTGTAGCAACTTTTCATTATTCTAGATTTTTCTTAGGTGATTTCAAAAGGGGGGATTTAGAATTCTCTCTCTCCTAGTTTTGTAACCTTGTTTTCTCCACCATTCCAAATTGTTCAAGATTTTGTCAACAATTCTCAAGTTCTATTAGTAATATAATTCAAGTTTTATTTCATTGACCTCACCTCTTATTTGCTTATTTGGGTAACTAATCTCTCCCTCTTTTATTTATTGCAATTTATTTTGTTTCAATTGTTGTTAATCCATGCTTATTAGTTGATTAGTCATATTTGTCTTCCAAGTTTGCATCTTTATCTAATTTTCATGCTTAGTAACATGTTTAAGGTTATGTTAATTGTGATTAGTGTTAGTTTAAGCATGTGTGAGTAGTTTTCTTGGCTAGGGGTGAGGTTAATGGGTTAAAGTTGTGAACTTTATGGTTAGAGGGGTTGTCTAATGGTTATTATTTGAAAAGCATGCTACTTTATCACCGAGTTTAATGTTTTAACGATTTGGTAAATATAGATGACGATCTATTTTACTTATTATTGCGTTTTAATCAATATGGGAGACTTGAGATTGAAATTGGCTAATTAAACTTGGGATTATTGATTAATTGCATGGAAATGAATTAATTAGTAATTAGGTTTTGGTTAGTTGCTTGAGAAAGAATTAACCCTTCTATTTTGCCTTGATAATTTGTTAGTGTGCATGTTTAGGCTCAATTCAACCTCTCTAAACTAAAGGCATCAACTTTATACCCGTAAATCTCTTTAACCCCTAGCGTTTGTCTATTATCGTCTAAATTCGCGTGTTAGTTTGATTAATTACTAGTTCGTGTGTTTAAATCGTCGATTAGTAGAAATTAGATAATAGATTAGACTATATTTTCAATTCTTGATTGGATTAGACTAAAATTGGGACATAATCGATAGACAACCACCCTCCGTCCTCGTGGATTCGACCCTAGCTATACTAGGATGATTAGACTTGCTTGAACTTAGTTTTAGGCGTGTCATGCAACACCCGTTAACAAGAACCAGGTTTAAGTCCTAAATCTTCTACTGTAAAAACAGTAAACGGACTGTAAAAAAAACATCATTGTCTCCTTCTTCTTAGTCGGAGTCAAAGGGAATTGTTGTGACCACTGCAACTTCCTTTTTGTTCTTAGAACTTTTACAGAGATGCGGACCGTGCTTACGTTGGGTCAACGATGGCCGAGAAAACTTTCGCGGTACTGCAGAGAAAACAGAGAATTAAAAAACTGTAACTGTTTACCTTGTTCCAAATGTAACCAATCAAGCTCAGAAACTTTCAACACGAAAGAAGGTCATCGACGATTCACAATGCACACAAAAGATGTTTGGCTGGTGGGTGGGTCATCAATGCACTGTACCCCTGGTGTGAAACAAGTTCTCCCTTTGAGGGTTAACTGCAGTTGACAGTGAAGAGCTTGAAACTCTCTGGACCACCAGCATTTCACCTTCATCAGCCGTCACCTCAGTCACTATCCCCATATTGCCCTGCTCTTCAGAGTCTTCACCCCTATCAGGCTCCTCAGTTTCGAAGTGTAAATCAACACACTCAGTAAAAGCCACTACTCTCCTATTTGGACATTCAGATGCATAATGCCCAAGCCCCTGACATTTGAAACATTTCAGTTTGTTCTTTGCACTCCCATCATCCATCTTTGTTACTACCGCAGGTGGTTTGGTTGGGTTATCCCATGGGGGATAGACAACGCCCCTACCGAAACCTCCTCGAATGAAACTCCTTTGGAATTCCACCTTCTTTCTTGACTTAGCCTGGTTCTCAACCTTATGAGCTAAAGCACACACTTCTGCAAAAGTCTGGTATGGTTGCAGCTTTACACTATTGGCCAAATTGACATTCAAACCGTTGATAGATCTAGTGATAGTTAATTCTTCGGGTTCAGTCATATCACATTTTATCATGAGTAATTCAAATTCCCTAGCATACTCACCAACGAAATGTATCCCTTGTTTTAGTTGAATCAGTTCCTGATAACAATCTATCTTATACGTGCTTGGCAAAAACCTCCTCTTTAACTCCCGTTTCATCTTTTCCCAAGTCCTAACTTTCTCTTTTCCTTCCCTAGCTAACTCTGAGCCTTTTCAGATTTTCCCACCAGTGGGATGCATATTTCCTTAACCTTAAAGCTACAAGTATTACTTTCTTTTCCTCGGGAAATTCTTTCATATCAAAGATTCTCTCTGCTGTATGCAACCAATCTACAAAATCATCAGGCTCTAATTTCCCTTCAAACTCAGGTATTTCAAGCTTTACATCTGAATCATACCAGTATGGAGGCTTCTCTGGCTTTTCTAATTCGTTTTCACAAGTTGAGTGTTTGTTGGATCCCTCTGCAACGTCTTCCTTTAACTTTAGATTTTCACAGGACAATTTCTCTAATTGTTTCTTCAAGTACTCCATTTGAGCTTGGAGCTCCTGATTCTTCTCTTCAGGTGTTTGTGACACTCCATCTCCACCAGACATAGTAGCTCGACAACTAAGGCTCTGCAACCTTAGCTCTGATACCACTTGATGTCGACTACTTCAATCGAGGTGGCTTTCTCTTCAAATACAGTCAATCAGAATTATGTGAGTTGATAACAAAGCTGTTTTTGAGGATATGATTGAGTTTATGAGAAGTTGATGTATTTGAGAAATCGAAAATTAAACTTAAGGAAAGGATATGAACTTGACTCTCCCTCGACTGTGAAAACAGAGGAGACAAAGCCAGAACTTAAGCCACTCCCTGGCTAGGATAATTAACCAGATCATCGGCTTCTTACAAGGATAGCTTCACACTCCGAATTACTCGGAGATATTAGCACTGAAAGTAATGCAATCTAAGGATCCTAAATTCTTAGAAAGATAAATTCAGGTTTGCTCAAACAAAGGAAACTTTGTTGAAAGGGTTTTCTGGATAAAACGTTCGGCCTTCTCCTTATGAATATCGGGGCTTTTATAAGCCTAATTACATAGATACTCTTGCAAGGAGATTAGATATTTACAATAAACAAAATAAAGCAGGATTCTCCTCCCACAAAATGTTAAACACCCGGGCTGATGACCTGCTGCTGCTTTCCCCTACCCCAATGAAAGTGATTATTTTTAATAAGGACATTATTGATGTGGGGAGCTACTTATGTGCCTGCTTCAACTACTTGTGTGTCTGCTTCAGTCTTTCTTTTACTTCTGGGTTAAGAAAGGACTACTTCCTGATTAATTACTACACCATAATGTACATATTATCAAAATAGAAAGGATTTAACCCCATAAACCCTAATTATCACTTGGTCTAACCAAGATTAGAACAGCTCCTTGACTTGCCTTAAGAGGAAAGTCTTCAGTGATATTTTTGTTGGTCGGATCGACATCACTACCCATCTTATTTGGTTGTGTTGCGACGTCTGATGGATCGGGTTGTTACAGGTGGTAGTGTGGGAACAGAGGTGGTAAAGCAAATAGTTTCTAGAATATACTCCCTCCATTCATTTACAAGGTTCATGTTGCCTTTTGCACAAAATTTTAGGAATGCTGGAAACAAGAAGCTTGGTAGTGAATTCCCATAAAAGGAAGACATGAAGCTTGGAAGTGAATAGAGGGAGTATTAAGCTTAGAGCGCGGAAGAGTTTTACTTTAGGGAATAAGATTCAACAAATAACGAATGAAAAAATAAGCTTTCAAACGAATAATTATAAGAGAGTGTGAGAATGAGTTCGTTTCTTGAAAATGTCAAACATAAGTTTTAGTGCACACAATCACATATCAAATTCTTGGGTGATCGATGTCGTTCAATTAATATTGAGATCAGATAGTTATATAATAATGATTTCGTATAATATTAATTTATTACGCTATATAATTTTGTAATTTATCAACATGAGTCAAAATACTTTTCGTTTTCCAAAAAATATGGACACTCAAATGCATGATTTTGAAAATTGGAAGTGCATATTTATATAAAAATAAAAGAGTGAAGTGATGTTTTGAACCTTTGGAGTGTAACGGTAAATTGGTACTGATACGTGAGATGATTCTATTTGTTTAGAGAGGTACGTTTTAGCTATAATTAACCATTTTTAGATATAGATACAAAATATTGTAGTTAACACGAGTACAACGGTCGCCCTTAACACCGCAGTCGCATTTATTACGATATGCAAGAACCCATCCGCCTCCTATCCTTTAGATTTGGAGTGAAAATCACGGATATGCTCTTGGAAGAATGGATCATATTAACAACGTTTCGTGGCGTTACTCACTCATGAAATAATTAAAAAACACTTTCATATTTTTCTTACATGTTAGTGCTAATCCTTGAACAATTTCAGTTTTTTCAACTAATTTCAAATGATTTTGAATTCAAACTATATAACGTACTCTATTTTGTTAACTCGGTCTGATCCCTTCTCACTCTATTTTCAATCTAATTACGAGTTCAGCTTATACATGGGGGGCTTTCTTAGGTGAAAGCTCAAACTTATGATAGATCACACAAAGTAGTCATAGAGAAATTGTCTACGATTTTCGTTTAAAAGGAAGCTAGAAGTAGGCCTGTGAATTCACGGGCACAAACACTAGTTCTAATTTAATGTCTTTAACTTTTATTATTGTATTTTTTATTTCTATTTATGGAAATTACACTCTAACTTCTAGCTAGCATTGCATGTAAGTGGGCGTGGCCTCTCCGTTTTTTACTACTTGCTAGGCCCTAACTTTCTCAGTTTGGCCTTCTTGGCATCATTATTAATCATTCAATTTCCAGACTAACATTATAACATCCAAACCCAAAGTTTTTTTTTTTTTTTTTTTTGACAAAGCGGAAATTTTATAACAAAGAAAAGAACGTACACAACCAAATAGATTAACCTACAAAAGGCAACACCCGTTAACAAGAACCATGTTTAAGTCCTAAATCTTCTACTGTAAAAACAGTAAACGGACTGTAAAAAAAACATCATTGTCTCCTTCTTCTTAGTCGGAGTCAAAGGGAATTGTTGTGACCACTGCAACTTCCTTTTTGTTCTTAGAACTTTTACAGAGATGCGGACCGTGCTTACGTTGGGTCAACGATGGCCGAGAAAACTTTCGCGGTACTGCAGAGAAAACAGAGAATTAAAAAACTGTAACTGTTTACCTTGTTCCAAATGTAACCAATCAAGCTCAGAAACTTTCAACACGAAAGAAGGTCATCGACGATTCACAATGCACACAAAAGATGTTTGGCTGGTGGGTGGGTCATCAATGCACTGTACCCCTGGTGTGAAACAAGTTCTCCCTTTGAGGGTTAACTGCAGTTGACAGTGAAGAGCTTAAAACTCTCTGGACCACCAGCATTTCACCTTCATCAGCCGTCACCTCAGTCACTATCCCCATATTGCCCTACTCTTCAGAGTCTTCACCCCTATCAGGCTCCTCAGTTTCGAAGTGTAAATCAACACACTCAGTAAAAGCCACTACTCTCCTATTTGGACATTCACATGCATAATGCCCAAGCCCCTGACATTTGAAACATTTCAGTTTGTTCTTTGCACTCCCATCATCCATCTTTGTTACTACCGCAGGTGGTTTGGTTGGGTTATCCCATGGGGGATAGACAACGCCCCTACCGAAACCTCCTCGAATGAAACTCCTTTGGAATTACACCTTCTTTCTTGACTTAGCCTGGTTCTCAACCTTATGAGCTAAAGCACACACTTCTGCAAAAGTCTGGTATGGTTGCAGCTTTACACTATTGGCCAAATTGACATTCAAACCATTGATAGATCTAGTGATAGTTAATTCTTCGGGTTCAGTCATATCACATTTTATCATGAGTAATTCAAATTCCCTAGCATACTCACCAACGAAATTTATCCCTTGTTTTAGTTGAATCAGTTCCTGATAACAATCTATCTTATACGTGCTTGGCAAAAACCTCCTCTTTAACTCCCGTTTCATCTTTTCCCAAGTCCTAACTTTCTCTTTTCCTTCCCTAGCTAACTCTGAGCCTTTTCAGATTTTCCCACCAGTGGGATGCATATTTCCTTAACCTTAAAGCTACAAGTATTACTTTCTTTTCCTCGGGAAATTCTTTCATATCAAAGATTCTCTCTGCTGTATGCAACCAATCTACAAAATCATCAGGCTCTAATTTCCCTTCAAACTCAGGTATTTCAAGCTTTACATTAGAATCATACCAGTATGGAGGCTTCTCTGGCTTTTCTAATTCGTTTTCACAAGTTGAGTGTTTGCTGGATCCCTCTGCAACGTCTTCCTTTAACTTCAATTGTTAATCCAAAGTATTGTTACTCATATAAGTTTGAAGAAAATCACTAATAAGTGCCTGTTTGGCCAAGCTCTTCAACCAACTTTTAGAGGGTAGAAGTAGATACTGGGCCAAACACACTTTTTTTTTGGAGGAGTTTCTATTTCTCCAGAAGCCCAAAATATGCAAGAAACACTTGTAGAAGTAGAAGCCCCAATTTGGGGCTTCTCCAAACTGTTTCTCCTCCTCCCTTTCTAATTAGAAAAAAAAAACATTTTTCTCTCTCCTCAATGCACATCGTAATCCAGTTTTTGGATACATGATTTCCGATCTATTTAATTATCTCTCACCTAAAAGCAAATGAATTTCTCATTAGATGAGCTCCTAGGTTTGTCGTTGATTTCAATTCAAGGAGCTGACATCAAATTTACCCATATGTATGCTTTTGCTCCTCCTTTTAAAACTTTGTATCCTTTATTATTTGATTTGTCAGCAAAATCAACACACCACAAAACCCAATCACTATAGTTGTTTTGTGATTTGTGTGGTGGTAACAGTGGTGGTTTGGAATGTTAATATTTTTTTAATAGATGAGGGTGTAGGGTGTTATTGAAAGTTATTTAGCCCCTAATTAGACTCCTCTAATTAGTACTTAATTACCCCTAATTAAGTTTAGTTAGGATCTTTTGTTGCATGTAAGATTAAAGCATAAATAAGGTAATAAAACATATTTTTATACCTTAATCAAGAGGAATTTTGACCTTCCTTCAAAAGAAGGATCTTGAGCTGCTAATTAATTGGGATCCTGCTCCTTAGTTTTGAGTTTCCAACTTAGGAAACCTCCTCTCTTGATCCACCAAAGAAGCTCTCCAAAAATCTCACAAAATGGACTAGTTTTAAGAGATTTTTAACCCTAAAACCAAAATAAAATTAGGTAACACTTTAGCTAATGTTATTCTAGGTTTACTAAAGTGTTTTGATCGAGTTTTTATTGACATGCAATGAAGAAAACTTGATCTTAAAAGAGTTGGAAGTAGGCTGAATTTTTAGAGAAATTAGAGGGGTTTCTCTCTATTCTCTCTCTAAAAACAAGTTTTTGTGTATGTAGAAATGATGTGTTGTGTTTATTTGACATAAAACACACTATACATAATGGTTGTGGCAAATGACCATTTTGCCCTTACTAATTATACCCCTTAACATCTTATGTTACAATTTGGGTATAATTTGTACACTTATTTTTTTAAGTGTTAGTTACTTATTATATCTCTATATAATAATTACTAATTACATCATTTTAAGCTAAAATTACAACTCTTTGTAATTTAAATAGCTAATCGTCAATTTTGACAATTTACACAAAAACCATAATTTATCCGACTCGAGTTCCGAACTCGTAAAACACTATCCAACATAATCAGTTAACTCTATAACTGATACATTAGGGTTTATATTATATTGTATTAAATACATATATAATATCTTCTGGAGAAACTATCTTTATCAGTGAGACCGGGAGGGATCAGTTGATTACCGCCGTCAAAACGACGATAACGTCAAACTCTAGCCAGCCAAGCGTTATCGATTTACGTTAATCAACTGACTTAGTATATATAAAATATATCCCAGGTTTATTCCTAATTAGATTTAATTAGTCAACGCATTATTGTCGGAGGTCACCTACTCCAACAGTTATAGGCAAGACTTCAAAGGTTGAGGGGTCAAAGTTGCGGTTACGACCTGGTAGTGTGGCCAATTTGACCGGTGGCAAGGGTGATCGGTGTGGTGGGGGCCACTTTGTGGTGGTTACAAGATGAGGCAACGAATATGTGGAGGTTATGTATGTTCTGACAATTGTAGGTTTCGATAACAAGAAACTGATGAACAAATTTTTGGCCAAACACTCATAAAACTTAAGAAATACTTCAATGAAAGAGTTGCCAAACACCCCATAATTTCTGCAGAAACTGTTTCTCCAGAACTACTTCTGAGAAGCACTTTTGGAGAAACTGGAGTTTGGCCAAATAGACCCTAAGTATGTAGCAAAATGGTCGGATGCTTTAAATGAGCAAGTGCAGAACCTCAATGACCCTCATGTCTTGTGTGCAAATCCTGGGAGCCCCCTCTAACGGGCGTATAAGGCATAAAGCCAATTATTAATCCTCAATCATAACTCATAAGTCTAAACTTTTGGTTGAGTTGACTCTTTAAGAGGAACATCTATGAATTATGGTCAAATTTTAACGAGTAGATCAAATCATCTCGCTAATGCATAGGTAGAATTTCAGATTCTTCCGAGTTTGTCGTTAAACTAAACTATTACTATTAATATTGAGACTAATAATACTTCTGTCCTCTTTTAAATATAAAGAAATTAAGGGTCTTCCAAACGTCCTTTGAGATGTACGTAACTTGCCTGTGTACTTCATATCATGATCAACATAGTGGTCATATATCATATGGACACTGATGCACATGTACAAAACCAAATCATTGGAATTGCACATTTCCAACTGATATAGTGAAGATTCCTCCAGCTAACCCCCCATAAATCATTACTGCATTCATCATAATTAAATATTTGTTTAGCCCAATAGAATGAGCAAGAGTCGAATCTGAAGTTTCCTCAAAAGAAAAAGAAAAACAGCAAAATCGAAATTTGAAGAATACTGAAGTTAATAATTTCACTCCCGCTAAAAAAGAAGTTAATGGTTTCATGATAGGTTAAATGTGAAACATAGATGATATACAACCTATCTGTTTTCGTGTTCAATTTAAAGTTTCACTTGAAATATGTTTGCCGTTAACATCATTTGAGTTTTTTTTTCTTTTTTTCCCCGAGATTATTAAAATTTTGACTAAAAATGAGTATATCATTCCAACCAAAGCTCCAAAAGGTTTGAATTGAAATTGAACATAGTTCTTAACATTAAATCTTAACATTAAATCGTAACAAACT
Organism: Spergularia bocconei; assembly: GCA_963457585.1. Lineage (NCBI taxonomy): Eukaryota > Viridiplantae > Streptophyta > Magnoliopsida > Caryophyllales > Caryophyllaceae > Spergularia > Spergularia bocconei. The sequence continues at coordinate 14,578,188 of OY734946.1, read as the reverse complement.
AAGGTAATCTCATTCATTTAATCGTAGCATCAGCCAGGCCATTTACCTTTATATTCGTAATTCCTTTTCGCTTTGGTTGACGCCGTAACTCCGTAACAATTACCTTTGATATATACTGTAATGTTAACTTCGGAGTACGTACTTGTAAAACACGTAAGATAGCAAATAACTTGCACTACGCAAAAGTCAATTTTGGTTTATTTTAGAAATCCTAGGGCATTTTTGGTATGTTTCACTTTTCAGTTTTCAGTTTTTTTTAAAAACAAAAGTCTCGTTTTTAAAGGCAGAAAAAGTGGTTTTCAGTTTTCAGTTGTCAGTTTTCATTTTCTATATAACTATTTTGTAACTTAATTAAACTTAATTTTTTAACTTATTTAAATTTTTTTACTTAACAATACCAAAAACTGAAAACGGCAGTGATACCTAACGTACCCTTAGCTTATCGTTATGTTGCGGCGGAAATGCACATTGAAATATAAAGGAACTAATGGTTCGGTGTCAACTATCTAAACTCTAGATAACGTGATGCGATGTGTTCATTTTTTTTTTTTTATCCGAGAGATTGATCGATTTAATCCCTTGAAAGACTATTTTCTCCATTTTTTCAAATGTCAAAGTTCAGGTTAATTAAATTCTCTGAATTGAAACCAGGTGTTACCAAACGGACGGTGTATGACTTTTTGAAACAACAGTTAGTTCCGAAAAGGGTGAGAAATTTGATACTCCAGGTAATAAGAAAACAAGAGACGATAAAAATATGAAACTTCCATTCATAACATCACACCGTGATGACTTTTAATCATCACAGGGATTGAAGGTGACCCAACAAAAATCCTAAGCTCCAAAGAAATGGTGAAGCCACTGGGCATGGCAAATAACCATACTCCTACGCTACACAATATAAATTTTTTTTTTCTTTTCCTTTGCAATTATTTTTTTTTTTTTTCCATTTTTCATATCTTAGTAATCTATCTCCTCCAACGGCATTATCCAAAATATCATATTATCTACATGGACACAAACACCGAGGCGGATAAACAGACCGGGCCGGGCCGAACCGAACCGAACCAATCCGAGGAGTCCTGTGGGGCCTTGGGTGTGGATAACCCAACCCAATCCCCAAATGGCTCAGGAGTCAGGAAGTCATAGTGCAGGCACTGGCCTTGGACTTATCTAGCATGGACCACATGACCTGGACATCCTCGTATCCGCAGGCCATCACGTCTCCTTGAAGTGCCATCACTGTATTTTCGTTTCCTGTTCATTCAACTCACAATAGTTAGGCACTAATCTCACCCTTAAACAAGAGAAAGAATGATGAATACGATTTTCCTACAGATTTTGCATTCTTAATTAAAAAATAACTATAATGATAAATTGATAATTATCATGTACTCCTATCATCCTAGAAAGCGTGTTTAGCATTGTCGTCAAAAAACGCGACTCCTATATAATAAACTCACGTTGATTTGATAGATAATAGTAGGTTTGTTTCATATAAGAACTTGTTGACTAAATATCAGAAACAGGGGCAGCAACTCTACTTTAACTACTCTTTTTTATTTGTTAGGGAGATTGTCTTACATATTGCCTCAGGTGATTATCTAAATCATAAGCTAAGGGGTGACATTACAAAATCAACTCAAGCATGATTTAGATCACCAACTCATTCACTTGGCCGCCCATAAACAAAACACATATACTTATTTTCCGTCAAAGTGAATGCAAAAAATTGAGATTTTATCAATTAATACCTCATTAAAAAAAAAAAAAAAAAAAAAAAAAAAAAAAAAAACCAGAGAATTGAGATCATACTCCATGGTCTCCATCTTATGTGGTCAATCTCATTGTTAGAGATAGTCAGATAGAAGAATTTTTTAATAATGATTTGTAGTCTAATGTTCACATTTTACGGTATGCTACCAATAAATACCATGATATAGAAAGCTCAGCTCTATTTTCATAAATCAACTTACTGAATCTGGTAGTATAATTTCATATAGTGTGAAAATATTGATGCATTAAAAAATATGTTTCCTGAGAATGAAGGACCTCCATGTGTATTGAAACAAAAACAAAGAACCAAAAGAACTCCCCCAATCTAAAAAAAAAAGAAAAGCAATTGGGGATGTTATTATTAGCTAATTTAACTATGGACTGCCGAGCATATTATGTCCAAACAAAGTCCAAATCATCCCTATATATTCTAATTAATGACATTGTATCGACTATTGCGGCTTGCACCTTATATTAGACTCAGAAAACCGTAACGAACTAAACTATACACAAATGAAAATAGTGTGGGGACTGGGGAGCTAGTAAGAGATGTGTTAATTAAGTACCTTGCTTAGACTTCTTATCTCGTGGAGGTTGATGGTTGAGAAAGGTGCAAGCTTTCTTGAATGGAGATGTGATGGTTTTAACCCAAGATGCTGCCATGGATACTTTTATTATTATCTTCTGAGGATGCCTTAGCTTTTTGTGTGTATATGAAAATGAATGTGTGCTGCCTAGAATCCCCCCTCTTACTTGTTGATAGATGATGTTGATGATATTGATATCTTTATTTTTAGTTTTTTTGAACCAATGGCCTGACCTCTCATTAGATCTTCAACGTGGTCTATATATATGCACAACAACTAGGAAATACCTTTATGCAAATAAAATAAAATTCAAAACTATATTGCATTGAATAATATAGTTTAATTGAAAAAATTAGTGTAGAATGAAAGATAAGGGTGTGGAGGGGAGGGCAAGATCCGTGAGATGAGCCAAAGAGGGAGGGAAGCAAGCAAATGGATGACATCCTTTATTTTAATTTTAATTTAACATTAACGTAAGTCATTATTATATTTTTGGTCGCGGTTAGTATAAACAATTTTAATTCTCTCGGGTATTGACCAAGTCGATTCAATATGCGGAATATGTTCCTCTCAATATTAGGCTGATCGATCTATTTCTAAGAGTTACATTAGAAATTTTAGAACCAAGTATGAACCATTTCTTTAAAAAGATAAGTGGTAAGTTCTCTTTTCGATTAAAACAAGTACTTAAACGTTCGTTTCAAAGCGCCCGTTCGGTATCACTGTTGTTTTCAGTTTTTGTTTTTTTTTTTTTGTGTAAAATATTTGGTTAAATAAGTTGCAAAAATAAATTTTAAATGTATGTTTTTATAATAGACATACTGAAAATGAAAACTGACAACTGAAAACTTAAAACCATTTTTAAAAACGGGCCTTTGGTTTAAAAAAAGAAAACAGAAAACAGAAAACAGAAACGATACCAAACAGATCAGACCCTAAACTTTTACGTTGGATCTAACTTTTGAAATTAACCTCATGTACCAAAAGCAAGATGGACTTATATAGGTTGTCGATGTGGAAGACTCGTATTCAAATAAGCAACTAACACTAACTAACTTTAGTAGTTATTATTAATTTGATTTGATAATAATGTGTAGATGTCCGTAACGTCCTAAGTAAATGAGTATTGGGGGACTACTAACAATTTCTGAAAGAAGCACATGCAGCACGCTCTCTACAGAACCCTACACGTGAATTTCCTTTACTTTTTTGGAATGTGACGCCTAACTAAATTTCCTCCTCCCTATCATTTCTACATTGGCCTTTACAAGGTTTAATTATCTTGCCCATCATCTTGGAATCTTAGATTCTTGGGTTAACTCTCGAAAGTGTTTAGCTCCCTTAGTACGAAAACAATACACATTTGGTCCTAGCTCAAATACCACATATTCAAAATAATTTATAGGGTTTTTGGTCAGACTACACCTAATAAAACAAGTTTTTTGTTAGACCACACCTAATAGAACATATTTTGTCAAGGCACACCTAATAAAATCCATTTTTTTGTTAGACCACACCTAAATACCTAATGTTGACTTCCAACCTTCATCCACACATTGCCGCCTTTTACCCACCTATCACCGGCCTTAACCACCTCATTGCCGCCCCAATAGCCACCCCATTGCCTCCCCTAACCCACATTCTCAACACATGACCTATTTTCCCCCATTCCTAATAACAACTTATCCCTCTCTCTCCCACAGTTTTTTCTCCCTCTATTTCTTCAAATTTCCCCATTTTTTCTTCACTCTATTTCAATTCATCACAAATTCATTCAAAGGGGGGTACTCAAATTTATCTTAGAGCTAAAAATCAAATTTGGGGAGGAAATTAATTTTGATGAATTGAAAAGGGATGGGAAAAAACCAATTTTGGTGGATGTGGGGTGGTTATGGGCGGTTATGGGTGGGTAAGGGGGCGGTTATGGGTGGCTAAGGGTGGGTAAGGGGGCGGTTATGGGTGGCTAAGGGTGGGTAAGGGGGCGGGGATGGGTGGTAATGGGTGGGTAAGGGGGCGGGGATGGGTTGCTAAAGGGCGTAAGTCGACATAGGTGTAGTTTAACAAATAAAAATATTTTATTAGGTGTGGTTTGACAAAATTTGTTATATTAGGTGTGGTCTGGCAAAAAAACAGTTTTATTAGGTGTTGTCTGACGAAAAATCATAATTCATATTAAGAAAGGTGTGCTAATCAGTTAATTAATTAAAGTTTCAAAAAAATTACATACCAAGTTAGATGAGAATTGTAACTAATTTACCATGTAATTTTTTTTAAAACTTTGATTAACTTATTACTATGTACACCGTCTTCAATAACGATTCCTTTTTTTTATATGGGGTAGTGTTTGAGTTGGAACAGAGGGACTATATTATATGTACAATTTTCATTTTAGTCTTAGCTTTTAGATACGCGTGGTTTTATAATTATCGTACAGAATGTAAACCTAGTTTTATCTACTTTATCAAATGAGTTATTTAACCAAATGGTCGTTTGGTTCATGTAGGAATTTAATTCCTACAGGAAGTTACATATACCATGAATTTAGTTCCTATGTAGAATTCATGTGAATTCGTTTAAATTTGTTTTGTAGACATCAAGGAATTTGGATTTCCCACGCATTAAATTCCAACATCTTGTTTGGTTGCACCCTTACAATTCCCTTATTTTTAATTGTTAATTACTATTATATCCCTTAATAATAGTGTCTATCTAATTATTTGGGTCAAATTTGTAATTTTTGAAGAAAGATGATGGGGGGATTCAGAATTACCGAGAAGGGAGTTGGTAACCAAATTCCACCATTATGTGGGAATTTCATTTTCCCATGAAATTTCCTATTCCCCCATTTATGTTAAATATGGGCAACCAAACAACTTGAATAATATGTAATTCATGTGAATGTAGAATTCCTGTGTTTTAAAAAAAACAACCAAACGACCACTTATGTGTTGTAGTTTACCATTGTAGAAAATCATTGTAGTTTAAGAAATTAGCTTAAACTTCCCTTCTCTCCTACATGACATATCGAAACTATAGGATTTGTAGTTCACCACTAGAGTTGCTCTATTTTCTTTTTTTACCACTTCTTATTTATTAAACTATATTACCACTTCTTATCTATAAGAGATTTCATTTAAAAGCTAAATTATTAGATCACATTGATATAAACATTTAGTGGTCGAGCGGTTCAATTCATATCGGAAGCGCAAATTATACATTTCTTTGAAATCCCCATTCATAGGGACGAATTTTCGAATTTGGTATGCATGCACCTGCTTATAACAAAATCTAATTTATATATCTTAAAGAGTTTTTTGAATAGTATGGAGAGAGCCCAAAAAAAGAGGGTGAGAGAGTCCTGAAGAAGAGATAATCTCACAAGAGTTATTAGGCAAAAGTCCATATTTTCGTAAAACTTTAATTTATGTGACACAACATATATAATTAGTCATAACTTTCAATTTGTATATTTGAAATTTACAACATATATCTCATTAAAACTGTTTTGAAATTTAATCTTAAATGAGTACAATTTGTACATATGTTTAATAGGAATGGATTACCCAGGAGTCATCCAACGAAAATTACAAAAACGTTGGAGTTATACTTGTCCTAAATTTTTGGTTTTTTCGAATAGCTTAAAGAGAGTAAAAAAAACATAGTGAAATTGTGAGACATCAAAGTCCGAGAAATGAGAGATTCTCACTAGAGTTATTAGGCAGAGTTCAAACTTTTATAAAACTGTGTTTTAAGAATTATTTAAATGGGACACTACAAAATTAGACATAACATTCATTTTATATGTCAAAAAATTACAGCCATATGTCATTAAATCTGTTTTGAATATATGTCGAGGATAAGTACAATATCTTATTAGAAATTAGCAAGAGTTTCGACAATTTTTCATCAAAAGACAAAGGAGAATTTAAAAAACTATAGCACATGGGGTCACAATTATAGTTCATTAGAGAAATTCTATCATCTATATTATTAAAGGTTAAACTTTTTTGGTTAATAAACATAATTATAGCTAATATTTTAGGTTTATAAGTAGACTTGTAAAAGTTTCGGGCGTAACACGAGTAGTAAACTAGTAGTATTAGATTAGATATTAGATGTGTTAATTAATCCACGTGGCACTCTCGTGTTTTGACGAAATGCATGTCGTACCCAATATTTTGCAATTTTGTACAAAATACCCTTAAGTTTTGTGAATTTGTACGTGGTACCCTCACGGCACTGTTAGCTAGATGTTAATTTTTTGAGTAAGGGTTGTGATTTTCCTCTAAAATATACTCCCTCCTACCCAAAGACATCTTCCTGTATTTCTCTTTGGGACGATTCACTAAGATTTTCCTCTTTCAAAACTAACTCCTTTTGGCAAATTTTCTTGACTAATCTACCCTTACTAATTTCAGTTTTGGGGCTTAATCATTCCCACAACCCATATTCTCTCTCTCCTCTCACCAGCCACCACCTCCCTCATTCGGTGACCACAAGGTCAGACCACCCTAATCCCCTTCCTCCTTCAACCGGCAATTTCCACCCTTATAGACTAGGCGACCGACAACCATCACCATCTCCGTCCTTCACGACTATAGTCGCTAGATCGGCGTCGACAGAGGGCCGATCGGCGTCGTCAGAGGGCCGACCGACGCCGACTAGAGACAACAAAACGGAAGGAGATGAGAGAGATTGGCAGGAGGAGAAGATAGGGGGCCGACGGTGGGAGAGTGACGGCTCTGATCGACGAGAGGAGGGAGATCGCGGGCGGGGGAAGAGAGATTGCGGCCAAAGATGGGAGATCTGATTACCTTTTACTGGTGGGCTGGTCGACGAGGGAAGGGATGTCGACGGGAAAAGTGGGCCTACGGGTGTCGTCGGTGGGGTGGTTACGTCGGTGGGGTTGGAGGTGGTGGGGCGCTGGTGGTTTTCGTGGTGAGATGAGTTGCACGGTGGTTAGGAGAGGGGTGGGATTAGTGGTTAATAATATTAATTTGTGAAATTAATGATTTACTTACTAATATATTAAGCTTGTTTATTGGTTTGGTTGGTTGTTGTGCCCTACCCAAAGACGAAAATCTTCCTCTTTGGGTAGGAGGGAGTATATCACTAACTTTGAGCTTATCAAAAAATAAAATTAAAAGTAATAATCACTACAGAAGATTCATGTGATACCCTCGAATTTTGACAAACCCATGGTATCCAACTTGTCAAGTTTGTTCACATGGTACCCATGAGATTACTACTTTGTTCACATGGTACCCAAATAGTACCTTCCTTTAGATTTTTTTCCATTAAGTGATGATGTGTCTGATAATTGTTAGGTAATCAATAATTTCTAGACTTTTTTTTCTACAATTTTAAATAAAATTTTAACTAAATGAAACTGAGTTTTCTAGGGGTATGTACCATGATCAATTGTTGGGATCTCAAGGTTACTGTGTGCGCAAAGTGGCAACCCGAACGGTACCATGTGCACAAATTATGATTATTTTTCACATAAATAATATTTTTATGAAAAAGCAAGTTTTTTTTTTTTGTTCGCGAAATTTTTTTTTGGATTTGTCTTAATAATAAGTCTAAAATTTTGAATTTTTATGTCGTTTATTTAAATTTATTTTTTGGGTTAATTCACGTGGTACCCTTGTATTTTGCCGATTTGCACGTGGTACCCAGTGTTTTGCAAATTTGTACAAAATACCCTCGAGATATGAATGTTTGCACACTGTACCCTAAAATGAGTTAATAGGTTTTTTAGTACCCGAACTTTGCTAAATTTTTGATTTCAGGACCCCAAACTTTTTATAGCTGAAATCAGGACCTATGTCCAATTTTCCATCCAATCTCACTAACACCGTTACCACTATCCACCTCCACGTATCTTTCTCCCTGTAATTTTTTTTCCACCAAATTAATCTAATGCCCATCAAATTGATCATCAAATGCCTTAGTCGAATTGTCGCATATCTCAGACGATAGAGGTATCAACGACATGAAGTATTTCCGACCTCATCTCCGTCGACCCCTAGTTCACCACCTCGGTCTCCTCCACAACCATCTCACTCTCCCGCCGCTGCTCCGCCACCGCCACACAAGTGCAGGTAAGGTCAAACACCACTACGCCGCCGTCTAAATCATCATGTTTTATCATCAAATTTGTTTCATGAAAAAGAAAAGGAGAGGAGTTTGCATTTTCAGATAATCATAGCAATCAATATAGAGATCCTCAAGATCATCGGAGCAATTAAACCAAGAAATTTCACAACATATTTTCACACCTATGAAATTGCTGTTTTTCAAAGGATTATTGGAAGAAGAAAGACCACCATTAAATTAATTAGAACATTTTTGTCAATAATTTAAACCCCAAACTTTTTTCTATTTGGTACCCAGATCAAATCATATTGTGATCTTTTCTGGGTATTCATCAAAATTTGATCTTTCCCTCAAACTTTTGATCTTTCTGGATAATTTTTGTGGGTATAGGAGGAGAAGGGTTCAAAAGCCAAATTGAGAAATATATGTACTGAATCAAATTAGAAGTAGAAGAATGAGGTAAAACTTATATATGATGATGAATTGGAAATGTTTTCTGGGTAAAACAGGAAGAAGAGAGAGGTTGAAGACTTTGGAATATGAGAAGATGAGGAGCGATTGAAACGGAGTCTGTTATTGTTAACGGCAGTCTATAGGAGGTCCTGATTTCAGCTGTAAAAAGTTCGGGGTCCTGAAATCAAAAAATTTGCAAAGTTTGGGTCCTGAAAAACCTATTAACTCACCCTAAAATTGACCCTCTCATTAACACCGTAAACTTTTTTTTTTGAAAAAAATAGGGTTAATTCACGTGGTACTCTGGTGTTTTGTCGATTTGCATGTGGTATGTTACAAATTTGTACCGAATATCCTCATGATTTTGACTCTTTTTACATCGTACCCGTACCTTTAAAATTTTGTTAACACCGTTTAAAAGTTGATTTTAATGGAGAAGGGAAAAAAATGGTGGTCATGGTGTTTAATTGTTTATTATGGGTGGAAATAAATGGTGGTGGAAACGAATGAAGCCGTTGATGACGGCGGTGAATAGAATGAATATGGTGATGATAAAAGTGGTGGGAGGAAGGCAATCAGAATGTGGTCGGGAATGAGGCGTAATCACAATGATCTTTGGAGAGTTTGTCACTGGCTGAAAAGGAAGGCAAACAGAAGGCATTGGAAGCATAAATGGGCAGCTTGCAGCATGACATCAACTATATACATGCTTTGGCAAGAGATGAATGGCAGAATTTTTGGAGATAATGAGCATACTTTAGAGTGGCTAGCTAGGCAAATTAAGATTATAGTAAGTGCTCGATTGTATTATTGGGTGAGGAATTGTAATCTAGAGGAAATGGTAGAGCATTCTAATGCTTAATCTTATAGAGGTAACATTTTGTAAGAATGTTCTTTTCTTTTTCCCCTTTTTAGGATGAACAAACGAGTCAAATCACTTACAAAAAAAAAAAAGGTGGTGGGAGGAAGATAGAGATCATGATGATGGAGAAAACAAGGGTTTTTAATTCTCAATTAATGGCGTTAACGAAATTTCAAAGGAAAAGATATTATGTTAAAACAGTCAAATCTCGACGGTATTTGGTACAACTTTGCAAAACATTGGGTATCACGTGCAAATCGACAAAACACGAGGGTATCACGTGAATTAACCCTCTTTTTTTTTTTAAAAAAAGTTAACGGTGTTAATGAGAGGGTTAATTTTAGGGTATCGTGTGCAAACAGTCCTATCTCGAGGGTATTTTGTACAAATTTGCAAAACACTGGGTACCACGTGGAAATCGGCAAAACACATCATTAATAACGAAAAATCTGACGGAAGTTACCATTTTGGTAACATGTGCTCAAAGTTGCCAAGTTGGGTACCATGTGCAATCTGTCAAAATTCGAAGGTGACACATGAATTTTCCTTAATCACTATAACCTTATTGAACTATAGTTGCAATGCTTATACCATGTTCCCGGGAAAGAGTATGATGGTCCTTCTCACTATAAAGAAGAATGGACCACACTTGAATCGAAAATTCTATGGTCTTTACCGCTAGTGGTAGTCACCATAAGAATATAGTATTTTATTAAGATTTGATATATTCTAATATTAATTTAATGAAATTTGGCATAATTTAAAAGTAAAACATCTTATTTTTATATTATTAAAAATTGTAAAACCTAATACATGTTTGGTATTGGTTGAACTTCTCAAAAATTAGATTTAGGTTAAAGTCTCACATTAAGAATGACTGTCGTCATTTTTCACTAGATCAATCAATTAATTATTTTAAATAAATTAACAAAGAGGCAAACGCGGTACAGACGACGCCCTCGCTCCTAATTGAAGTTAACTTATCCACGTACGTGATTTGTTGTGAAGTGGACCAAGCTACCCTTGTGGCCTTGTTCATTGCATTGTATGAGGAACAAAGGTGCATAAACGTGTTAATATTTTAGTCCAATGACATGAAATACCGTGGAAGAGTACATACAGGTAGTGCCATTAACCCAGCGAAAAAGGGTAGTGCCAATTCATTATGACCCCTGTAATTGATCCAAACAAAGCCTAAAAAAATAAATAATAAAATATACTTTTTATTTTAAAAAAGTGATTTCTATGCAATTTAAATATTGCATTGAAATATCTATTCTAAATAAAATAAGTTATTTTTATGGTAAATACTAGTAGTGGTAATGACCATAGAATCACGGCACTTGAATATATTGTGCTTCCTCCTAAACTTCAAGGTAATTGTTATTTATTTATTTTTTGTAAAATTTTTGGGTCTTTTATTCCTCCACTCGGGGAAAAAATAAACGAACAAATCAACCAATCAATTAATACATAATAATAAAGGAGGCTTTTTTCAGGGGCGTACGTCGAAAGTTGAGGTTTTCGAGTGTAATAATCCGTATTTTTGAGACCCTAAAATTATAGTAATTATGCAAATAAAGTTATTTATCGAAAATACATTGAGACGACAATTTTCAGCTATTTTTGGAAGTCGTGAACTTTTACATTGTTTTATTTTAAAAAAAAAAATAAACAAAAAAAAAAGAAAAAAGAAAATTACTTCATATCCTACGTACAGCCAAGAAAAGGAAAAAGAAAAAAAAAACATTTATTACTACTTATTTATAAAATGACCAAACTACGCTTTTTATTTTACTTCCAAGGCCATTGTACAACGCTGAAACACACTCTCCATAAAGCACTATCTCTCCATCACATTCTCTGTCCTTGGAGAGTCAATACCTTACTTCACCCTCACAATGGTATCACTCTCCTATCTAACTCTCCACCTCACTTTTAGTGGACCCAATTATATTATTTTATCACATCTTTTCATTTTCCACTCATTCTTTTACTATGTTTTCGTAAAAGATCGTTATAAGTTCGATATTTTTCAATATCACATAAAATAAGTCGACATCAAAATTATATTATATTATAAAATTATTTTTTAAGAAATAAAAACTGATTTCTTTGAGTAAAAAAGTTATTTTTGAAAATTAATTATTCCCGAACTTTATTAAATTAATAAAATATTTAAATCGCGATTGATTATCGTAATTTGGTAACATATTATATGATTGTGGGTGGGGTATGTGGGAGGGGTAAGAGTTGTAGCTAGCTACTTGTGTGCTGCAAATGGAGAGTTAGCTACATCAAATATTGATGGAGAGTTAACTCTCCATTCTCTTGAAACCAAACTAATTGTGAAAGATCACAAACCCTACGTAAAACACATTATCATCATCTTTTTCGTCAACCTTCATTATTGTTCAAAGCGCCGTCAATTATCTTCGCTCGCGTCTTTGGATTTCCAGCTCGGTTCTTGTCGAAAATTGTATCATTAAGCTTCTTTTTCAGTCCGCTACAAAACGGTATAAGTTTCTTTCTACTTAATTCAAGTTTTACGGTTGTCGATAATTCGTATCCTACGTTTTGTATTTTGATTTACAAGGATTTCGTTGTTGGTGGTTTTAATCTTCATGATTATCATTTGTTTTTTTGGAAGATAGTATTTTGTTTTAAGATTCTATGGGCTTGGTTAACTTGTTCGAAGGTTACTTGATGTCGTCTAGTTTCCAATGATTGTCATCGTGGTCTTTGTTCCTTGTTCGTGCGGCTTTGCTTTGGGCTAATTTTCATGGTGTCTATGTGCAATATTTAAGTGTGTTCATGGTGTCGTTTGGAGGGTTTGAAATTCATGAAAAAGGATTGATTAAAGTAGCCTTAAGCATGACGTTGTGGTGTACGTAAAATGGAACTAAGGTCAAAGTTAGTCATGTCCTTAAGGTGTTACGTATGTATGATCTTTTGGGTTCATTAAGGTCAATTATTTTAATTCTGGCCAGCATGCTGAAAGGAGTGATTTCGTTATTATATTGTATGATTAGATCTAATTAAGAAGTAAATTGAAACTGGTGTAGAGAGGTACGCATAGGTGTACTGTTGGAGCAATCCGTGTTTATAAAAATAAATTTGACAGGTCGATTTGGTTGAGATTACGAAATAAAAGGAGTATGGGGCTTAAGAGTCTTGTACAGACGTTGTGTATTAGTAAGTGAATGGAGAAAGGAGGGGCGAAGTTATAGAGCACTCTTTTATTTTTGTGTCAGTCCATAATAGCTAAGAAATGCATACAACATACATATCATACATTGTAGGTGCATAAACTAATTAGTATATCTTACATACTCATGTAGAGTCCGAATTCGTAGAAGAACATTTTTAGTCCTTGCTGAGCTAAGTTGAGACCTACTGCTGAATAAGGTAAGAAGAATTACTTATCTCCTTCAAAGGAACTTCCAAATGCGTTTTAAAGTTGAGAAGTATTATATATGAGCTGTTTTACATTAAGGTTTGTGATTTCAAAAGGTAATTGCTAAGTGTAAGGTTTAAATGCAAAGGTTACCAGCTTTACTAATTTATACATGTATGATTATTTAAAGGTTTTTATATATGTTGTTAACTCTGGTAAGGGAGTTAACCTGAGTACAGGGTGACCGTAATGGTCTAAGTATATTGTGCACAAAGTATAGATAGGGTGGATTGATCATCCACCTTGAGCCTTTATATCCTCCCCTTGGGAACAGGACCCTAGGGGGATGCATGCATTCGCGATTATTGGTTGAAGGAAGTCAGCCCTGTTACTGAAGGAAAAGGAACAAAAGAGATTGATTTGTCGTATCGTTTTTGCTATATTTTCGTATACTAATTAAATGTTAACGGCCCCAATGTTTTTAAATTATTCAAAGGTTTCCGATGTACTATGTGTCTAGGAAAATTATATACTTTCTTTTAAAACTGTTTTCTAGATAAGTAGCTTCTTACGCAACCCGTTTGGTTGACGGTTTCCATGTTTTCTTAGACTTGCAGGTTAGTTTTGAAGTGCTTGGGGAATAGTCAAGGGATCAGAGTGACGATCGCTTACCATATTAAATGAAGTTCATACTTAGTTAATTTATCGCTTCCGCATTTTAATAGATCATTTGAGAATTGTATTTCGTTCATTTTGGATGTAACGGTTTTATATTTTAGTTTTTGAGCTTAATAGACCATTAGTATTGTACACTTGCCTTAGCGATTGAATTGAGGTGTCAATCGTGGCGGTAACACTCACAATTGTCCTTGTTTTAAATCAAATGCATCTTCTAAAATCTCAGGAAATTGGGGGTGTTACATCGAGCCACCGGAAAATTCGATTTTATTTTCTTGCGTTCTGAGAGAGTCCACGTTTTTTAGGAGATTAGAATGGTTTATGGTATATTTTTCTAATCCTAAGCTATCATAATCTATTTCTAATTCTAATAGAAGTTATACAAGTCGAATTCTACTAGAAGTTAAACAATCAGTTAGTTATAAATAGTTGAAGTCCCAAATCAACATGCACAATCATAATGCCTGGTCATATATAATCAGCTGGTTACAATAAGCTGGCAAATTATTGATTGTCAAGTTAAAAATTGTTCATTATTTTATTACAGTTTTGGATGCATATTCCATATAAATAATTTTTGTAGTAACCTCATAATAAAGTCATAAATCACATAATAATAAAGTAGGAGAATGTAGGAGTTTCAAATAAGAGAACAAAACAAACATATATATTTACCACATTGTCCAATTAAGTAATAAAATTAAAAAAAAATAATTAAGAGTTTGCTATGAAAAAAGTATACACATTACATACGTAAGCTTTGCTACGTTGATATATAACATCTTAGTGTATACTTCTTAGCTCATTAGTTTCACCATCATTTGTAAAAGTATAGTCCTATTACTTAACCATTGTAGAAGTGTATTAATTAGAAGATGATTTATTGTAGAACTATACGTAAAAATTGTAGAAGTACAAGTTGTATAGGGTTGTAGAAGAATTCTTCTAATAAAAGGCTAAAACTAGGTATCGAAAATTAATTAACTGACCCCTAATATATCCCACATCGTTCATATAACTTGATTAGTAGTAGTAGTACGTAGCAGAAGCAGCACTATATATATAGTAGTAGTCATACGAGCAGAAGTAGGATTAAGAGTAATTTTCTAATTTTTAGCAGGAGTAATAGTGAGTAGGAGTAGTAATTAATAACGTAGGAGTAGGAGTTGTACTGTATTAATAGCTAGGAGAAAGATTATAAGGAGTAGAAGTACAATAGGAGTATTATTATTATTATTATTAGTAGTAGTAAGAGTTGTAGCAGAGTAGGAGTAGGAGTACTGTAGGAGTAGTAGTATAAGTAATAGGAGTATTTTTTTTTTTAAATGAAGTAATAGGAGTATTAGTAGTAGTAGTAGTATGCGGGGAAAAAAAAGAGAAAAAAAACAAACATTCCTACAGCATTATAGAATTGGATTGCATTATTGGTAGTAAAAGTAGGAATAGGATTTGATAGTAAAACAAAAACAAATATGAATCTTCTACATTGAATAAATTAAAGTCTGGAAAACAAAAGTCTACAAAGTGTACTCAAGTAACCTCTTAGCTACGACTACGAGGATACAAAAGCTTTTAGGAGGCATATTTTGACAAGAATTTGACAAGGATTTGATCAACGTTGACAAACATAATATAAAAGTTTTTTCAGACTTTATTCATTTTTTTTTTTTTTTTTTTTGTCAATTGGAGCTAAAAAAGCGGAGAATAGTAAAAACTTAAACAAATAGACCGTAAATGAGCCGAATAAGATTCCGTTATATATACTAATCTTATTGAAAATAGGTTAATCCAAAAGATGCATGATATATACAATCTTACGTGGACACATAAGTAATTAAAATTTCTAAGACTTTGGAACCAATTTCATGTGATCTATTTAGTAAAATTCTTTAACTATATATTATGTAAATTTAAATAATTGAATTATTTTGACACGAGCCGCTATTATTTAGAGCCGAGAAAATCACAGGGAACTTATTTTTTTTTTTTGTTTTTAAAGAATAGATCAATTAAAATTGCTGGAAACTAATTTAAATACTATTTATTCAGCTCTAATAGGTTTTACTATTGCAATGCACAATATCATCAATTGTGATTAAATAATGGAGGATGATAAAGTCTCATATGAGATAATATC
The DNA here is from genome assembly GCA_963457585.1 of Spergularia bocconei. NCBI lineage: Eukaryota > Viridiplantae > Streptophyta > Magnoliopsida > Caryophyllales > Caryophyllaceae > Spergularia > Spergularia bocconei. The sequence goes on along the minus strand of OY734946.1, from coordinate 14,562,199 downwards.
ATAATAAATTATTATGAGACCACTACTTTATTTAAAAAGTGCCCGTTTTGATTAACATCATTCATGATCACTCTATTACTTTTAGTAATCGTTTTAGTTCATGTTTAAACCACATTACTTGTAACTTTAAGGATCAACATGTTAAAATTAACCATGATTGTAAAGTAACAAAATTTACTAATCCTAAGTTTGAGGTTATCATCATAAATTAACATGAATACCTAAAAGAAGTGTAATGACACTATCAATGTAAAAAAGGATCACTCTATGAACAAATAGAATGGTCTCTTAATAAGTTATTGTGATACAGTCTCACGTCTAATTATGGAGAATATTATTAACTTAAACAATTGGATCTCAGATCAATGCAATGAGAATAAGAGTCTCTTATATATACTTATTATCCAATTGAAAATAGGTTAATCCTTAAGCTAAACGATATCATATATCCAAATAGGCTCGACAATGTCACTTCAAATGCACATATATCGAAAGTAAAATGTAAAGTTATTCATCTATCGAATGTCTATTTTGTTAGCAAATAATTCGTTATCTATTCTAAAGTCCAATTATATCCAGAAAAATAGTTCATTATCTATTCAAATCTTATTCAAAAGATAGTTCATTATCTATTTTAATCCTACTACAAAAGAAATCAAATTAAACTTCAATTTCTATTAATTTTAATCCGATCTTACTCAAACAAAGTGAGTCCATTTTCCATTTTAATCCTAATAAAACTACAAAAGTAGGACATCAAGAAAATGTACAAGATGTCCATGACTTTCAAGAAGTTAATAATGTGATTAGTTAAATAATAATCTTATAATTATTACAAAAATTATAATTCGTTAACTATTTAGACACGAGCTAATGTGATTAGTTAAATAATAATCCTATATTTATTACAAAAATTATAATTCGTTAACTATTTAGACACGAGCTGAGTTAAGGTCACAAGGAACTTTTGAAAATATACAATACAATCCTTCAAAAGTGTACTCTCTATTTAAATACTATCCATTTTAATATAATATAACTTTAATATGGAACATTTCCTTTTTGTCAATATTGGCTAACTAATGAAGAATAATACGAGTTTAATATAAATTAATTGTAAATGAGTTTAAGTGAAGAGTCCGTGCAACGCACGGGCATTTAACTAGTATCAATATATATTATTAAAAGAGGCTTTTTTTGTGCTCTCACAACGATTGGAACATTCTAGAATGTCCGTCTTTCCATATCTTTTATCATAAAATTTATATTTGAATCTTACATATGGTAAATCACCAAATAATTTAATGTAAACTGTATACAATATATGGTAATTAAGGAATAATTAAATAAAAATGGAACATTCTAGAAACTCAATTGTACATGATATGGTAATTAAAAAATAATTAAATAAGAATGGAACATTCTAGAAACTCCATATCAATCGATAAAGAAGGGATTTATCGGGCAATGATTTTGGTATATTTTCCTAATCCTAATGTATCATATTCCTAATCCTAATCGAAGTTAAACAATCAGCTCGCTATAAATAGTTGAAGTCCTAGATCAACATTCACAATCATAATGCCTGATCATACATACTCGGCTGGCTGTAATAAGCTGTTAAAGTATTGATTGGCAAGTTTAAACATAGTTCTTTGTATGCATATTCAACATACTAATAATTTCTTTGTATGCATATTCAACATACTAATAATTTTTTTTGGTAACCTCATAGTATAAGTATAGGAGTATCATATAGACCTATATAGTGCTCTATAGAGTATTCTATGTTTAGTTTGTTTCACCTACAATTTTGTTAACAACAGGTTTATCACAATGAAAGAGTTTTTTTTTTTTTTGTTTATTTGAAAGTATAATTAGTTCCCAAGTTTGTAAATGAGGTTCATATGGTGAAAATAATTGTCTACATGGGTTAAATAAAATGCACGTAATAGTTCATATATAAAAATATTTATCGGTTTAACTTTACCATCATAATTGGATATCATCATTAAGAGACCCGTGCAACGCACGGGCTTACATCTAGTATATTATTAAAAGAGGCTTTTTTTGTGCTCCCACAACGATTGGAACATTCTAGAATTTCTAGAATGTCCAATTTTCCTATGTCACAACAATTAAAAAGTCCTATCAAGTTTAATTTTCCAAAGTCTAAAAAATTCTATAAAGCCTAATTTTCCAAAGCCTATTATTATTAAATTATTAAAAAACGAATTAGTAGGATTTTTTTGAGCTCTTACAACGAATGGAACATTCTAGAATGTTCATATTTCCTAATTGTTTTTTCCGAACTCTCGGGCAATCCTTTCCATATATATGATCTTGCATATACGATCACAAGAAGTTTATATCTCATATCTATACGGTATACCTAGACAAACGACACAACAAAGTCGCATTTGTTTCCTTCTTTGTATTATTTACCTATTTTCAATGTGAAGTTCTGCCACTTTTTTACGTTTTTTTTACTCCATGTCGATTCTTACATATGTTTATCTTAAGAGGTTACATAATATAGTAATTTTTAAGGTAAATTTTTTTGATGAAAAGTATAGTTGTAGTGACATGAAAGGGTACTAATTTGAGAGTATAAGTTTTCAAATTTGTAAATGAGTCTCATATAATGAAAAAAATAATTGGCTACACAAGTTAATTAAAATATAAGTGATAGTTCCTATAAGAGAGTCAAATATTTATCGGCTCAATTTTATCATCCAGACCCGTGCAATGCACATGCTTATTTCTAGTAATTGTTATTCAATACTTTTTTTTTTTTTTTTTGAAAGAGAGTTATTCAATACTTTTAATGTTAAGTTTTTTTTTTTTTTTTCAACCTCTTAAAGAAATACATAGCTAAATAAAAAAACAAAAAGCAAACAAAAACTAAGCTAACAGTGGTTTCCTAGCAACTATAGCTAATTTGTGTGCTTCCTCTATCTTGCTCCGATCGACCTTCAAAATAGCGCAGTTATCTCTAAACTTCAAGGATTTGTCATTATCTCTAAGCTTTAATGATTTGTCATAGTGATTCCCCTCCCACCCAATTTTACGAAATAAATTAAGAAAGGAAATTGTTGTGATTCCCACTAATTTTTCGTAAGATATTGTAGCGATTCCCGTCGGACATTCTTATGGTTGTGATTGTCGCCCAAAATTTCACTACTTTGACCTTATAGAACAATAAAAATACACAAATTCTATCATGAGACGGTCTCTTACGATGAGATCTTTCACACATTTCGAAAGTAACTTTTACTTTTCAAAGTGCACTTATTTCAAATAACATATTGATTTATCAAAAGTAACTCATTAAGACCATGTTTGATAGAACTTAATAACAGTACTATTCAGATTTGTTAAGAGTCATTCAAACCATATAAAATCAGATCAGAAATGTTCAAATAACTATCAATGAATTTGGCCATAATTGATACTAATTCGTTGAAATTCGAACAAAATTTCAACAAATTCAGATCAGTCAGATCAGTTCAGAGTCATTCAAATTAGATCAGATCAGAGTCATTTAGTTCAGTACAGTTCAGTTCAGTACAGTTCACTTTCAGTTCAGTTCATAAAGATACAGTCTTATCAAACATGACCTAATTAGTCTCATACGATGAGACAATCTGACCGTAGAATTACTCATAGAAAATAAGATTTTCTCACCTACCCTATTGGAATTAAGTTGTAATTCCCCCTAACCTTCCACTAATAACTTGAGTTGTTGTTCTAATTCCCCTACCCAATTTGTGTAAAATAAATTAAGGTAAAAATTTATTGAGATTCTCGCTAAGAGTTGGGGACCTTGTTATAACCCGACGACACAGTTTAAACCCTTTCAGATGCGTTTTTTTGTAGTGTTTACCGGTGTTGGTTGGAGCTGGACCCATTACCATTCCTAATAAGTTTACGGGTGTGGGTTGAATCGAGGATGCTGTAAGCCTGTAAGTATGTGTATTCTAAGTACTGAGCAAAGGTAAGGAAACCTATACCTATAAGCGCGCGTAACAAGAGTAATGGAGGTCCAAAATCACGAGTGTGGGATATGCTCTTTAGTAGCTACGAGTTCTTAGTGATTAATTTGGGGATGGCAACACCAAAAAGACCTGATCGATCCATTTGGTGATTAATTTGGGGGTTATTAGATGAGGCAGGCTCCATGTGATGGTCACATGGGACTATGGGAGGATCATTTGCGACAGCCAAATCGAAGGGATGGATAATGTCTTGTGCTCTTTCTACATTGCCTATTCGCTAATCATCAAGTATAAACTCATCAATTACTTTAGTTTACTTAAAATATATTAAGGTAATCTTTCTACTAGGTAAAATTGTATCCAGGGATCTTTGCTTACCGTTAAAAGTAAATAATGTTAAGAGTCTAAATATAGACACTTAAACAATTTAAATAAATCAGCAAAGTTCTGGACAATTTTTCATCAAAGTTGACAGGCTCAAGTCGTATGCCTAAAATCAAATATATTACCACACAAACCTAAGACGTAGTAATGGGCAAGTGGGGTCGTATCCACAGAGAACGGTGATTATCAAAGTGTGTAAAGTAACTAAGTGGGGGGTTTTAGAGTGTAAATGATCAATTAATCGCAACACAAAAGCTTAATTCGTAAATCAATTGAGGAAAGTTCTCGGACGATTAATACCCACTATCATTCACCTAATTGATCCTAGTTATCAATCTAATTCTAATCCGTTGAGCACTTAGTTGTAGAAATAGAATTTCTAATCGTTTCTTAATCGTAACTAAGAGGAGAGATCAGCCCTACCTAATAGTCCTAATCGGTGGATAATAAAGACGCGCGCCTAATATTCAATCCAGCGAAAGCATGAAGCAATTAAACGATATCAACTAAGATTAACAAGATCTAGACACACGCGGTTTCGATCTTCAATTAATATGTTTATTCTCCCCTAAATCTAATCACGATGTTCAGCATGCAATTAGACCTAGTTTCTACTAATCGATTCAACAATCAAACAATTAATCCTTTAATTGAGAATCTAGCAATAACAATTAATCTAGGGTTAATTAGTGGCCACCTAATTAACAACAAATCAATCGATAATAACAATCAAATCAAGAGAATAAACAATGCTCAAACGAAATTAAGAATAAGAAATCAAACTCACAATTGTCGGTAAACGATAGCTTCGATTAATAATCCAAGAATAAAAGTCTTAGCCTTGCATAATTCTTCGAAAATAATCTTTAGGTCTTGAGAAAACTGAATGTAAAATAATAAAACGAAGTCTATGTATTTATACTAATTATTACAAAACGGATTTAGGAAACCCGTAAAACGCCGACACAGCAGCGGGACGAGTCGTCCATAGCGGGACGACTCGTCGGACGACTCGTCGGCTCCCAGACGAGTCGTCTGGCAGTTTTTACGTCAAAAGTCCAATCTTCCTGCGGGAGTCGTCTGGCACTCGTCTGGTTTCCGACGACTCGTCTGACGACTCGTCTAGCCTGGGACGAGTCGTCTGACGCCTAATCTTCAGCTTCCGTTTCTCATCTCTTCGGATCTTCTACGCTTCTCGGGATTCGTAACAAACACCATCAACGTATTCCCGAACTTGCACAAATGATCAAACTTGCATATATTCTTCAAATTAGCTCAAAAACATAACAAATAGAATAATGCCACAAATGATTCGAAAATAGTATTAAAAACCCAATATTAACGCCCCAAAACCCACTCTAAAGTGGGTTGTATCAAATTCCCCCATGCTTAGACCTTTACTCGTCCTCGAGTATCACAATCATCACCAATATGTCTCCAAGGTCTTTTGACTAGCAGCACGGGAAGAATTGACATCTACCTATCTCCTCTACTCCAATTATGGTCTTCGTCTTCCTAGTTAGGAGTCGTTACAGATGTATCCTCAACATAACGGTCCCTAACCATCTTATGCTCCACAAAAACTCAACCACAACGAGTAACCAAATGGCAAAGGGACCTAAAAATGGCCTAATTGTCCCAAAGCCGCTCACACACATCACCCTCGTGAGCCTAGGTCCGGATTAATGCACTCGGATCAAAGACCACCTCGATAAAGCCACCAACTACCCCAAACAACCAAGGGAATCGAGGATTTTCTATCCTATCACCTATACTATACAATCCAACCGAACCTCCTTATATCATCCAAGAGAGACCTACCCTGACACGACCTTCAAAACACCCTTCCTAAGCAACACCGGTACAGAACAGTGGCACACTCCACTCATTTTGCCTAGGCGCCCTTTCGGGTTTTCACCTAACCTCTCGTTAAATTTTCCAACTCACCGGCTTACTTTCTTCTCTCGTGTCTTTTCCTTACTTTCTTTTCACGCTCCTCTCTTATCTGACTTTCTTCTCTCTTTTTTTTTCCTCTTTTTTCATTTTTTTTTTTTTTTTTTTTTTTTTTTTTTTTTGTCGGTAATGAAAACAATGAAAACACATGGTACAAATGCAAACCCATAACAATATACATATACAACCCTCCCCCATGCTTAAACCAAACAACGTCCGCGTTGTGCATAAGTCTAGTGAAAAACAAGCATAGGAAAGGGAAATGGAGAAACTCACTCACGAGCTGTGGAGGAAGAGGGGTCGCCCGGCCCCTGAGAAGTGCCTCCACGTCTAGCTGCTCGGCGCTCCTCACGCGCCAACCTCCGCACGGTAGCCGAATCATACATCTCCTGCGGAACAGGTACATAAGCCCGCGGCTCCGGCTGAGAGAAGAATGTAGCAAAACTCTGCTGATACGCCAAGCTAAGATCAAGACGATCCGTAATCTCCTCAAAACGGTCATCTACATCTTCTCTCCATATACTCAAGGCACCCATCTGAGCCTCCATCGAAGCTCTCCACTCGGCATCCTCATTAACCACGCGCTGAATCCTGGGCGCCGGCTCATCCTCCTCCATCTCCATAGGACCTAACGCCCAATCCTCCGCGTTAGGGCCATGAGGAAGGGGGTCATCCTCAGCAGGGGGTACATTGAGGGTATGGTTGACACCATATCCCCATTGATAACCACCACGTCTCGTGTTCAAACGATCGTACTGCATCAACCACGGAATGTTGCAAAACTGAGCGGGCTGCACATCACATTCCGTGGTTCTCGGGTGCTCATAACCCTCACCTTTCACATGCTCCACAATCCGCGTAATGAGGCCACCAAAGCTATAGTGGCCACTCGCATGGTCCCGAAGATACTCACACCGACCAATAAAAATCTGAATCCAATCCGGGATTGTCCCGTAACCCGGAAGCAAAGCCATAAAATGCTGAAGGTCGGAATTAGAAACCTTTGTTGGCTCACCCTTGCACAAGAAGGTGACCGCCAACAAACGGGCGACCAAACGAAACGCGGGATGCCGAATGTGGGACAACCTCGTATTATTATTAGCCCGGCAAGTGAGGTTGTACCAAAATGCATTGAGCTCAGCATCTGTGGGAATCTGCCACGGCTCCGTAGGAGCCCTAACTCCCAAAATCTCTCGAAGCTCCGGATATGTAAGCTCATGTTCCTCATCATTTATCCGGAACTCAATGTAGGGGTCTGAGTTCTCATCACCCTTATGAGCCACTAACGAAGCCACAAACTCTCTAGTATACCTATTGCTAATACCCCTAGCATAAGCATACAAACCTTCCAATCCCCCACTTCTAAGCAACTCGAGGACAAGATCCTCGATACCAAGGGCACGCATCGTGCAAGAGTCTAAGTACCGTGTGAGTTGAGCGGTACGTGAGGGAACGTTGACACGAGCCCACTCTTGAGACCCGTGCATACGCTCCAAACCAAGGGTGTCAACTGGTGGCGCTCTACCACGCCCACCTTGCGAACTACGACCTCCCCGAGTCCTAGGCCCGGCAACGGCCGCACTCGTGCCGGCTCCATCATCCCCACGATTGACTCGCTTCCTAGGTGTCATCTTGTACTCCCTCTTACTCACTAGGGTGGTCTCTAACAACACTCACTCACGACACTACCCCCTCAAGCAATCTAACTCCACCAACAAGCACTAACCAAACCAACAATAGCAAAACCAACAACCAATTCGTCCACCCCAAACAACAATGAACAAACAACCAACAAAAGCCCCAAATTTCTACACCAACAATCAAAACTTCCCAATTTAAGCAACAACAAATCACCCAACCACAATCATAACACTAAAAACACCACAAGAATGGGATAACAAACACACAACACCACTACCAACTAACTAAGCACATGAATTTCGAAAATCAATCCAAGTGAAGAAAATCGAATTTTACCTTCAATGGACTCCAATAGTGTGCAAAGATAGTGAAAACCCGTCAATAGCACCTCCAATTAGCTTTTCCAAGTAACCCCAAGCACCAATTTGGCTTTAATTAGAAAACCCCAAAAACCTAGGTCTAAAGGTGCAAAATCGATTGGGGGAAGATTTGGGTGATTTGAAGATGAAAGAATGGATGTAAGTAGTAGTAGATGGGTGAAAGAGGAAGATTTGATGTTGTTATGAGGTGGGTAGAAGGATTTGGGAGGTTTTATGGAGTTGGGAGGAGAAACAATGGAGGTTTGTGTGTGGGAGGAGGAAGAAAGAAGTGTGGTGAAGTGAGAAGAAGGGAAGGAGAAGTCGGGGTTAAAAGAAAATAAGACTTACCGTAACCACACTGGGACGACTCGTCCCGACCAAGACGAGTCGTCCGACGACTCGTCCAGTATTTGACGAGTCGTTGTCTGGGCTCTTTTCTTGCTTCGCCCCTGCGGGTGTTGTCTTGGAGTCGTCTGATATCGGACGACTCGTCAGACGACTCGTCTCACCAGGGACGAGTCGTCGACCCCCTACTTCGCTATATAGCAGTTTAGGACGACTTCCTTACGCCATCTTCCCGATTTCTCCAGTATGAACCTACAATTACAAACAAAAATACAAAAAAAAAAAAAAACACACGTAAAATCAAAATTAACTAAAAAAAAGAAAAGAGAAATGCTCGGGTTGCCTCCCGAGAAGCGCACTTGTTTAACGTCGTTGGCTCGACACAAGAGGTGGAGTGTGATCAATCCTCAATCACGGGATCGCTCAAATCAACATTCTCCACCTCGGTTTGCGTGAACCCCTCATAATATGGCTTGAGTCTTTGACCATTAACCTTGAACACCGAATTCGAAGTGAGACCTCGAATTTCCACAGCGCCGTGAGGGAACACCTTCATCACAACAAACGGTCCAATCCACCTAGACCGTAGCTTGCCTGGGAAGAGCTTAAGACGTGATTGATAGAGAAGGACTTTATCACCAACCTTAAAGTCCTTTCTCAATATCATTTTGTCATGTAACGCCTTACTCTTTTGCTTGTAGATAGCCGCATTATCATACGAATCTCGTCGGATTTCATCCAACTCTTGCAACTGCAGCTTTCGGTGTACACCCGCCTCATCGATATTCATATTAAGGTTTTTCACCGCCCAATAGGCCTTGTGTTCCAACTCCACTGGAAGATGACAAGCTTTGCCGAACACAAGTCTAAAGGGTGACATACCGATAGGGGTCTTGTACGCAGTGCGGTACGCCCATAGCGAATCATCCAACCTCAAGCTCCAATCCTTCCTATTCGGATTCACCGTCTTCTCTAGGATAGACTTGACCTCTCTATTGGACACCTCAGCCTGTCCATTGGTCTGTGGATGATAGGCCGTGGACACCTTGTGGGTGACCGAGTACTTCTTCAGTAAAGCACTCACGGTCCTATTGCAGAAATGCGTCCCTTGATCACTAATGAGGGCACGGGGTACCCCAAATCTGGTGAAGATGTTACTCTTAAGGAACGCTGAAACCACGGGAGCATCATTAGTTCTGGTGGCTTTTGCCTCTACCCACTTAGAGACATAGTCCACCGCAAGCAAAATATACAGATTACCGTGGGACATGGGAAATGGTCCCATGAAATCAATCCCCCACACATCAAATATCTCACAATAGATGAGGGATTGCTGAGGCATCTCATTCCGCCGGGAAATCGAGCCGACTCTTTGACATCTATCACAGTTTTGACAGAATTTATAAGAGTCCTTAAACAAACTCAGCCAATAGAACCCACTATCCAAAACCTTCCTAGCTGTTCTCTTAAAACCAAAATGACCACCACAAGCACCAGCATGACAAAATTCAAGGATAGAAGGTACCTCAATCTCAGAAACACAACGGCGAATGACTAGATCCTCGCAATGCTTCCACAAGTAGGGGTCATCCCAGCAATAGTGCTTGGCGTCACTCCTCAGCTTATCTCGCTGAGCCTTCGTCATCTGTGGAGGAAATTCACCAGAAACAAGATAATTAACAATGTTAGCATACCATGGTCGTGTGACACGGACGGCACACAACGTCTCATCTGGGAAGAGTCCTAGAACAGGCACTTGAGTGTGAGGTTTGTCTTCATCACGAACCAATCTACTCAAGTGATCAGCAACCAAGTTCTCAGCTCCTTTCTTATCCTTTACCTCCACGTCAAACTCACTGAGAAGCAAGATCCATCGAATCAACCGCGGCTTAGCCTCCTTCTTCGTCATCAAATAACGAATCGCCGCATGATCGGAATACACAATCACTTTGGTCCCCAACAAGTAGGACCGGAACTTCTCCAAAGCGAACACCACAGCTAGCATCTCCTTCTCAGTGGTAGTGTAGTTCCGTTGGGCCTCATTCAATGTCATAGAAGCGTAGTGGATTACATGAGATGCTCTCCCTACCTTCTGACCCAACACAGCCCCCACAGCATAGTCACTAGCGTCGCACATGATCTCAAATGGAAGAGACCAATCCGGAGCTTGGATGATTGGAGCACTAGTGAGCCTTCCTTTCAAGTCATCAAAAGCTCTCTTGCACTCTTCAGTGAATTCAAAGCTTATCTCCTTCTGCAACAACTTACATAATGGCGAGGAAATCTTGGAGAAATCCTTGATAAACCTGCGATAAAATCCTGCATGACCAAGAAAAGACCGCACTTCTCGCACATTAGTGGGGTAGGGGAGTGACTCAATCACATCAATTTTAGCCTTATCGACTTCAATTCCCCTAGCAGAAACTACATGACCTAGCACAATTCCTTGTTTAACCATAAAATGGCATTTTTCAGAATTTAAAACAAGGTGGGACTCAATACACCTATCTAAAACCAGAGTTAGATGATGTAAACATTCAGAAAAAGAGTCACCATGCACAGTAAAGTCATCCATAAACACCTCCATGCAATGTTCAATATATTCAGTAAAAATACTCATCATACACCGCTGAAAGGTGGCGGGTGCATTGCAGAGTCCAAAAGCCATGCGCCTGTACGCAAATGTGCCAAAAGGACATGTGAAGGTGGTCTTCTCGCGATCCTCAGGAGCTATCTCAATCTGAAAATATCCTGAGTATCCATCCAAGAAGCAATAATAAGCGCGACCAGCAAGTCGCTCAAGCATTTGGTCAATAAAGGGGAGGGGGAAATGGTCTTTCTTAGTTACCACATTCAACCTACGATAATCTATACATACCCTCCAACCCGTTTGGGTACGGGTTGGGACCAATTCACCACTCTGATTAGGCACAACAGTAATGCCTCCCTTCTTGGGTACTACCTGTGTAGGACTTACCCACGTGCTGTGCGGTACTGAGTAGATGATCCCCATCTGAAATAGCTTGATCACCTCCTTCTTTACAACCTCCATCATAGGCGGATTTAATCGCCTCTGGGGTTGCCTTACCGGTTTAGCATCCTCCTCAAGTAGTACCTTATGCATGCATGTCGTTGAAGGGATACCACGGATGTCGGCAATCGTCCATCCAATTGCTAACTTCCTCTCCTTCAACACATCAATCAGCTGGCTCTCTTGTTCCTTGGTCAACTCATTGGAGACAATGACTGGCAATGTATCTCCCTCTCCAAGGAACACATATTTGAGATGATCCGGCAATGGCTTCAACTCAACCTTAGGTGCCTGCACAACACAAGGAACCAACTTTTCTTTTGGCACATCCAAAGGGATGACCCTAGAGTTAGAAGGCCTCATAGGGAGGCTATCATATGCATTCAAGCTAGCAATCATCTCCTGTAAGCAAGTAGACAACTCAAAATCTAGTGTATCATCTACTATATCACCATTCAAAGCATTGATCAAATCATCATCAGCAGCATGTGCATCAAAAACATCTTGCACAACATCATCAAGCACATTCATTGCACACAAAGATTGATGGTCAGATGGGTATTTCAAAGTATCATTCAAATTGTACTTAACTCTGCGACCATCAAATTCCATAGTTAGTGACCCACTAAACACATCAATTTTAGTCCTAGCCGTTTTCAAGAATGGTCTACCAAGTAAAATCAGTGCAGTGTCCTTATCATGATCCATTTCCAAAACATAGAAATCAGCAGGAAAGATCAAACTATCAACTAGGACAAACACATCTTCCACTAGACCCTTAGGATAAACAAGTGATCTATCAGCTAGTTGCACTACCACATCAGTCTCAACCAATGGACCAAGTTTCAAAGACTTATATGCAGAATATGGTAGCACGTTAATTGACGCGCCTAAATCTAACATAGCACCATCAAACGTAGACTCACCTAAAGTAATAGGGATAGTAAACATACCTGGATCACCGTACTTAATAGGCATTCTACGTTGAAAAACAGCGGAGACTTGTTCACCTACTTGAACTCGTTGCTTACCTTTCAACTTGCAGCTCTTTTGGACCTTGGTCAAGTCCTTGTACACCTTTCCCCACTTGGGAAACAACTGGCACAGCTTAAGCAACGGAATCTTCACCATACAGCGGCTGAAAGTCTCATACATCTCCTTGTTACTCTCATACTTACGAGTATCCTTCAATGCATCGGGAAAAGGAGCAACTGGCTTGTATGACGGAAGATCAGGTGTCACAGTTGCATCTATCACCCCCTCTGAAGAATTGGGGGTGAGCTCCGTCTCTACCGTAACCTCAGGCGAAAAAACTGCAGACGGACCCGCGGACGACTCGTCGAAAGCTGGACGACTCGTCGGATGAGTCTCAGACGACTCGTCTGGTTTTGGACGAGTCGTCCCCTGTGCCTTCTCTTCTCCGTCCTCTTCTTCACTAGCTTCGGCTATTTCCTTTTCACCCAACACTTTACCACTCCTTAGCGTCACAGCACTTACATTTTTCTTCACGACTTCCGTATTGGAGGTTAAGCGATTTGAATCCTTTGATTCCAACCTTGCAATGGCGGTAGAAAGTTGCCCAAATTGATTCTCCAAGTTTTGGATACTCGATTGGGTTTGTTGTTGGAATTGTTGGGATTGTTGTTGAAATTGGGTCATGTTAGTGGCCATAGCTCGAATCATATCCTCCGTAGACATTGATTTTCGGGCGGAATCTTGAGGTGGAGCTTGCGGTCTAGGTTGGAATGTTCGCCCACCTGGAGCACCAAAGTTTGACCCTCCTTGAAAGTTGTTGGCGGGAGTAGACCACTTGAACTTGGGATTGTCCCTCCAACCCTCATTATATGTCTCAGAGAAAGGGTCATACTTCCTTTGGTAACCACCCTGATAGCCTACGGCGTTGACTTCCTCTACCTTATCGTCTTCAACAATGGTGGGACAAGCATCAGTCGGGTGCCCCTCAACATAGCATATTCCACAACGCTTCACTGGGGGTGTAGTGCTCCCCATCATGAATGCTTCCATCATAGACGTCAATTTATCTACCTTCTTTTCCAGAGGAGCGTCGGTATCAATAGCATTTACTTTCCTTGTATAACGACGATCACTAGCACGAGATTGGTCTTGATCCGACAACTCATTGAGCAAAGTCATTGCCTCAGCTGGAGTCAATTTATCAATACCACCTTGACTTGCAGCTACCACATAGCGTTGATCATCGTGCTTGAGACCATTGTAGAAGTAGAGTATTAGATCTTGATCAGTAAATCCATGGTACGGGCAACTCGAGCATAGCTGTTTGAATCTCTCCCAATACGTGGAAAACCGCTCATCATCTTCTTGCATTACATTACTGATACTCTTCTTCAAGGATGAGGATTTGGTGGCCGGAAAGTACTTGTTGATGAAAGCCTTCTTCATGTCATCCCAAGAAGTTATACTATTCTCAGGAAGAGTGTAAAGCCAATCCCTCGCCTTCTCCTTTAGTGTAAAAGGAAATGCTTTCAACAAGTAATCTTCAATCTTGACCGCAGCTGGCTTCATGCCGTTACAATAAAAGAACACATCCGAAACATGCCTATTCGGATCCTCAAACTGACCCCCAAGAAAGTGTGGGAGTTGATGTAATAGCGCCCCCTTTATCTCCACACCTTTACCCGCTTCTTCTTCCGGGTACTTGATGCATGATGGTTGCTTGGAGAGATTTGGAGCGGTGAGCGACCGTATACTCATATCTTCAACTTTATCAAACTCGGACTCAGAATCTGATTGAGCAAATGGTAACTCTCTTAATGCCTTCCTTGTAGCTCGTAAAGTTCGTTCAATTTCTGAATCAAAAGGAACAAGAGGCTTATTAGTAGCACGGGTGTGGACCATAAATGATCCACAACAAACACACAAAGACAAATAAACCGTTCCCCGGCAGCGGCGCCAAAATTTGACAGGCTCAAGTCGTATGCCTAAAATCAAATATATTACCACACAAACCTAAGACGTAGTAATGGGCAAGTGGGGTCGTATCCACAGAGAACGGTGATTATCAAAGTGTGTAAAGTAACTAAGTGGGGGGTTTTAGAGTGTAAATGATCAATTAATCGCAACACAAAAGCTTAATTCGTAAATCAATTGAGGAAAGTTCTCGGACGATTAATACCCACTATCATTCACCTAATTGATCCTAGTTATCAATCTAATTCTAATCCGTTGAGCACTTAGTTGTAGAAATAGAATTTCTAATCGTTTCTTAATCGTAACTAAGAGGAGAGATCAGCCCTACCTAATAGTCCTAATCGGTGGATAATAAAGACGCGCGCCTAATATTCAATCCAGCGAAAGCATGAAGCAATTAAACGATATCAACTAAGATTAACAAGATCTAGACACACGCGGTTTCGATCTTCAATTAATATGTTTATTCTCCCCTAAATCTAATCACGATGTTCAGCATGCAATTAGACCTAGTTTCTACTAATCGATTCAACAATCAAACAATTAATCCTTTAATTGAGAATCTAGCAATAACAATTAATCTAGGGTTAATTAGTGGCCACCTAATTAACAACAAATCAATCGATAATAACAATCAAATCAAGAGAATAAACAATGCTCAAACGAAATTAAGAATAAGAAATCAAACTCACAATTGTCGGTAAACGATAGCTTCGATTAATAATCCAAGAATAAAAGTCTTAGCCTTGCATAATTCTTCGAAAATAATCTTTAGGTCTTGAGAAAACTGAATGTAAAATAATAAAACGAAGTCTATGTATTTATACTAATTATTACAAAACGGATTTAGGAAACCCGTAAAACGCCGACACAGCAGCGGGACGAGTCGTCCATAGCGGGACGACTCGTCGGACGACTCGTCGGCTCCCAGACGAGTCGTCTGGCAGTTTTTACGTCAAAAGTCCAATCTTCCTGCGGGAGTCGTCTGGCACTCGTCTGGTTTCCGACGACTCGTCTGACGACTCGTCTAGCCTGGGACGAGTCGTCTGACGCCTAATCTTCAGCTTCCGTTTCTCATCTCTTCGGATCTTCTACGCTTCTCGGGATTCGTAACAAACACCATCAACGTATTCCCGAACTTGCACAAATGATCAAACTTGCATATATTCTTCAAATTAGCTCAAAAACATAACAAATAGAATAATGCCACAAATGATTCGAAAATAGTATTAAAAACCCAATATTAACGCCCCAAAACCCACTCTAAAGTGGGTTGTATCAAAAGTTTAAGACTTTAAGGGACGATTCGTCCCTGTGCGATTCAACTTATTCAACGGTGTTTTCAAATCAGATCAGATTTATTCAAATCAAATCAAATCAGATCAGTTTTATTCAAATCAAATCAAATCAGATCAGAATTATCCAAATAACAATCAATGAATCTAGTCTATTTCTAGTTATTCATTCGTCCAATTGCAGTTAATTTATCAATTAATTCAGTTCAGATCAAATCAAATCAAATTTATTCAAATCAAATCAAATCAGATCAGTTCAATTCAAATCAAATCAAATCCGATCAGAAAAATACAGTCCAATCGCACAGGGCCTAAGGGAGAATTCAAACAATATCTCAAGGGCCTTAATAGTGTCATTTTAGGGTAATTACAATCATTTCTCATAAGATTTGTCTTAAATAACTACAATATCTTATTAAAAAATAGCAAGAGTCTCTACAATTTTTCATCAAAAAACACGGGGAATATAGACAATACCACATAGAGTCGCAATATAGTTCATTGAAAAATTCTTTTTTTCTTCTTGTTCTTTTAATTAAACCAATTTATTTCGTCAAGGGTACATTGGTGGGAATCACAACAATAACATACAAAAGTTTAGAGATAACCATAATGAAATCCTATTAGCAAAAGTTAATTCGTGTGTAGACCGGGTAGTAAACTAGTCTAATATAGTTATTAAAATGATTCACTATTACGGATCCCGCGACAAAAGCTCCCGCTGAAGCAATTGTTGCTGCGGAGGTAGCTAAATTACCTCCTATACTGAACTTTCACTTTGCCTATTTTCCTTCGCTGGTTGGGTGTAGCGTGTTTTGGGCAGCTCTTCCCGTACTGTCTGAGTTCACAGTTCTCGTCCTCCTCTTCTGTAACTGAAGCAGCCAGCTAAGGAGCCTTGACCATAGGATATCATTATGGTTATCTCTAAACTTTCAAATGTTATTATTGTGATTACCACAAACACTTCTACAAAATAAAATATTACGTATAGGTTATATTGGGTTTAATTAAAAGAAATAAAAAAAAAAAAAAGATCTCCAATAAACTGTAATTGTACTGTGACCGCATGAGGTATTGTCTACATATTCCTTTGATGGAAATGGTAAAATCATATCTTCTATTAAACGTGATTTTTTATTATCAATATACATTATTATAGATAAAATTGTAGGCTCATAAGTAAAATGATAAAAGTTAATTCGGGTGTAAGCCGGGTATTCTAATCTGGTAGAAGTCGTACTTGGAGATGTTCCTTCTTTATAAAATGCAAGCGTGGCTTGCAGGGTATCTTGGAAACTTGTTTAGCATTAGAGAAAATTTTGGTTCCAACTTATTTGGTATAGCATTAGAGAAAATCATAAGCTATAGAATTTTTATTAAGTTGATGATTAGCTAGAACTAAATTAATTGCATGAACACTACGTGTGAATGAGTTTGAAATTGTGATAGGAGACTCTCAATTGAAGCTATCTAAAAGTCAAAAGTATAGAACTGAGTATATTATAAAAGAAGTGTTGAGTGTATTTTATTGAAAAATTTAGTAGTCCGTACTGTAAGTTATACTATACTACATGAAAGTCATAAAACAAAGAGGAATTCCTTGGGTTTCAATCATAGATAGGCCCGTGGTTTCAAAGTAAAACACACAAATTGCTTGTTCCGGTTTAAGCTCATTTTCTTTTTAAAACACAAAAATTAACCATCTAAACGCAGCATCTCTAGGTCTATTTTGGTCTCACAAAAAGATACCCATCCTCTAATTGGGTGATTTTTGGGAAACATAAGACTGCACATTTTGCTGACATAGTAAGGAATGGCAACAACTTACAATTAGTCAATGGTCCCTTTTCTTGATCTTGTAAAAGAATTGGACATTGTAAGGGGTTTACGCACTTAATTAAATAATCGTGGCCTAACTGGCCTTTAATAATCCCTATATTCTCAAGCAATGCATATTGATATTCCAAGACTTCACCTCTAACATCATCTTAGTGATAAGCTACTACTGGTCAGTCATCAACCTAATTGGATGCATGATGTTTAGACATATAACCCTTGAACAAAATCAACAACGAAAGTACGCAGGACTATATAATGTCAATTATCCAGTAAATAATGTAAGAAATAATCTGGACAATCAACCAAAAAAAACAGCCAAATCGTTAATCTGTAAAAAGCTTAGCTTGCTATAACGATTAAAAATATAATATACGTAGTATTACATAATCCTCTTAGTCCTCTCTACCGAAAAGAAAGGGGTCAAGTGATGACTGATGACTGATGACTATCATGATCCAGGCCATCCAACTTGAGTGAACATATTATAGGTATACTCCTTCCGTTGCTAACGCCATAGAGTCAATTTTTTTTTGTTTTTTGAACTAAGAAGCTGCAGGATACTGTACAGCCCCCCTTAATGTTTTCTGCCCGAGTTAATTATTGGTTGTTTTACTTTGATTACACATTTGTTCTTAGCACATACTACTGAAATTCTGACATTTTTGTCAGTCCTTTTTATAATAGCTTTTTATTTTTTAAGTTCGTAGAACATGCAAATGTGTGCTTGATGTACCTACGAAGCTCACTCCCCTTAGATGGTGGCTTACACATGCAACTTGGACTAATTATTAATTATCACAGAAATCAATTGTGCTTGATGGTCGGTTTAGTGTATGTCTTTGTTATTAGTTTTCGATATTGACGACATTTACAAGGCTAGAGAGTTATACTGAGTGTCTGAGTGTGCATGGTACGGTGTTGAGTTCTGCAAATATATACGAGTAGGAACTTAATTAGGTCTCTTCTGAGTTTTTCTTCATTTTTTCAAATAATTTATATTATAACTTCGGTTACACTAAATTGTAGCATTTTCTCGATGATTGAATTATTCAAGTTTCCTTGTGTAATTAGTTGTGTTCATCAACAACATCTTGGATTTCTTCAATATATGCTTACAGTTTCGGAGTGGCATTCTTTGTGTCCTTGCACTTCACCCTCGATTTATCTAAAGAAAATTGAGACAATGGAAGAATTTTTTTTTTTTTTTTTTGGTTTTGCTCATTGTTTTTTGTTATTTGTGTGTGTGCTTTTTTTTATAGAATTGGTCACAGTATCATTATGTGACAGCGATAACAAAATCTAAGGATGCGGCATCTAAAACTTTGGGAGGGAAGACGCCTACTATATATTATATTATTATTATACCCAAATATTATACGGGGTGTTCAAAATGAGATTTAAAATAGGCCACGCGGTGTTCAAAATGTGATTTTAAAATTTCTTATTAATTTAAAAATATCATTGGGGTGTTTAAAATTTAAAATTTCCTAGTACTTTACAAATATTCCATGGGTTAATTTTCTTAATTCTTTACAAATATCCCATAGGGTGTTTGAAACGGGATTTAAAATATCTCATGGGGTCTTCAAAATGGGATTTTGGGGTTAAAACATTACCTGGGACGACAGTACACTGAAGATATATCTAATTAATTTATCTAACTCATTAAGGCCCTGTGCGATTCAACTTATTCAACGGTGTTTTCAAATCAGATCAGATTTATTCAAATCAAATCAAATCAGATCAGTTTTATTCAAATCAAATCAAATCAAATCAGAATTATCCAAATAACAATCAATGAATCTAGTCTATTTTTAGTTATTAATTCGTCTAATTGCAGTTAATTTATCAATTAATTCAGTTCAGATCAAATCAAATCAAATCAGATCAGTTCAATTCAAATCAGATCAGTTCAATTCAAATCAAATCAAATCAGATCAGAAAAATGCAGTCCAATCGCACAGGGCCTAAGTCGTTTATCTTCGAACAAAAACTTATATTTTTTTTTTTTTTTTTTTTTTTTTTTTTGTAAAAGATTTGGTTCTTTTATTCATCCTCAAAGGGGAAGAAAAGAAGAACACAGATTACAAAAAAATAACCTCTTAGAAGTTAGGAAATCATTTGGACACTAATTTCCTCTAAATTACAGTTTCTATTCCAATAATAGACTCTAACACTAACTATGAATTTGATTTGTCTAACAATCCAATCTTTTGAATGCTCCTTATCTTCAAATAACCGGAAGTTTCTTTCTTGCCAAAGAAAGTAAATTGTGGTGCTGAGGCAACATACAGCCCATCTGAATTTCCAATGCTTCCGATTAGCTTTCCTTCTATACCATTTCAGCACCATATGGATGTCATTGTGACTTTGATTCATACCCATCCACTTCCGTATTTCATCCCAAACCTGAGCAGAAAAGGAACATCTAAAGAACAGATGACTGTTGGTTTCAGCTGCAGCTTTACACAAACAGCATCTGCTAATTATGATGAGACCTCTCTTAGTCATATTTTCCACTGTGGCAAGCTTCTTCTGCAGAGCAAGGGCAGCTATAAAGCTTTGCTTTGGAACATTAATACTGTTCCAGACTATACTATGCCAGTTAACAACTTCATACTTCTTTCTGAAATGATTATACGCTGCTTTAGTATTGAATTTACCATTTGAGCTCCATTTCTCAAGCAACTGACCCACAGAATCAGCTTCCCTTAGGCTGGACAGAAGCTCATTTTTCACTTTGACAATACTTCTCCAATTTTCAGAATCTGAAACTTTTGTTGTAATGCCTTGCAGGTTGCAATTTCTCAGTTTGTAGGCATTAATCCAATTTTCTCAAATCCCCTTTTTCCTGGTTTGAAGTCTCCACAACCATTTGCATATGAGAGCTTTATTCCATGAAAGGACCTCTTTTATGTTCATGCCACCTTCAGACCTTGGGGCACACACACTAAGCCAGCTTTTGTATTGCAGTTTTCTCTGACCAGTGCTGATGTTCCAGAGGTAGTCCTTACAAAACTTGTGAATTCTCTTAATGATGCCAACAGGAAGCAACATACTGTTGCACCAGAAGTTTTCCACCCCAAATATTACTGAATTGATGAGTTGGCACTTTCCTGCATAGGAGAGTGTGATGGCAGACCAATGTTTCACTGCATTCTGAATCTTCATTATCAGCTGTGAGGACACATCTAACTTAAGCCTGACATTGCTGAGAGGAATTCCCAAATATCTTAAGGGAAAAGAGCCTTCAGAAAAACCAGTTTGAGTCAGAATACCCTCCTTTACCTCTGCATTAATCCCACCAAAGTAAATATCAGTCTTAGACTGATTAGCATGAAGTCCTGAAATGTCTGCAAAGGTGTTGAGACAATCCATGACAGCTGTTACAGAGGGAATGTCACCCCTTGCAAATACCATCAAATCATCAGCAAAAACAAGATGGGTAAGTTTGATTCTGGAGCATTTAGGGTGAAAGGAAAATTGAGGCTTGTGCTGCATATTCCTTAAGTATCTGGAGAGGACCTCCATACTCAATACAAAAATGTATGGAGATATGGGATCCCCCTGTCTGATGCCACTCCTCCCCTGGAAAAACCCCTCATATACTCCATTAATCTTGATAGAGTACCAAGTTGTAGTGATGCAGCTGCACAACCATTTGGTGAATTTATCAGGAAAGTTAAAAGCCACCAGCATATTCTTGATCAACTCCCAGTTCAATGAGTCAAAGGCTTGTCTAATATCTACTTTGATAAGGCACTTGGGGGAGAAATTCTTTTGAGTATACCCTTTAACCAAAGTCTGAGACAGAATCACATTGTCAAAAATGCTCCTACCTGCAACAAAGGCAGCCTGTTCTTCACCAACCAGCAGGGGTAAAGTCATTTTCAGCCTATTGGCTAGGATCTTTCAGATGACTTTATAAAGGGTAGAGCAGCAAGCTATTGGCCTATAATCTGTCACTGCTTCAGAATTCAGCTTTTTTGGGATGAGTGTGATCATGGTGGCATTCAGCTTCTTTGGCATGTGAAAGCTGTTGAAAAATTCTCTAACAGCAGCCATTAGATCATCCTTAATTGTATCCCAAGCTCCTTGAAAGAAACCTGCACTAAACCCATCATGACCAGGACTTTTTTCAGGGTGAATACTGAATACAACAACTTTTATCTCCTCATCACTAACAGCCTTTTCCAACTCATTATGCAAATCATCAGGAATACAGCTTCCTTCCCTTATGAAATGAGTATCTAAATCATGCACTGGAGAGCTTGTACCAAGAAGACCTTTATAATAATTAATAAAAGCTGCAGCAATGTCCCCTGGATCAGACCAATCTTTACCATTTTCATCTTTGATCTTTATAATCATGTTTTGGTGCTGCCTCTCTGCAATTTTGGCATAGAAGTACTTAGTACTACTATCAGCCAACTGAATATGGGTTATTTTAGCTCTTTGGCTAATCATACTCATCTCAGCTTTCTTCAGTTTACAGTACTTCTCTTTGATTTCATCCACTTCAGCTTGCAGACTAGAGTTTCTTGGATCTTTGGCCAACTCTTGCTGTGTCTTATCAAGCTTGGTCTTGCAATCATCTACCCTTTTTGTGAGGCTTGAGAAATCCTTTTTGTTTAGTTGCATTAGAGAGTGTTTTGTTCTCTTTAGCTTCTCATATAATCTGTCTAAAGGTCTTCCAGCACAGCTCCTCTTCCAAGCTTTATTTACAATAGTATCATAGTCCTTATGATCCTTCCAACAGTTAAGAAATCTGAAGGATTTCTTGATCTGTTTTGTTTCTAGCACAGTGACTAAGATAGGTGAGTGATCCGACACACCTTGTGGTAGAAATTCAGCAATAGAGCTTGCAAATTGACTTGTCCAGACATGATTAATCAGAGCACGATCAAGCTTAGCCCAAATTCTGTCAGGCTCATCCTGGTTGTTAGTCCAAGTCAAATTACAGCCCCTGCTTTTCATATCTCACTCTGCAGCTTGCCAAACAATCGTTGAAATCATCCATGTCTGATTGAGAAGTTTTATTACCCCCTTCCCTTTCGGAGTCCTCCCTAACCACATTGAAATCACCCAAAATGATCCAAGGCATGCTAGAAGTGGCCCATCCTTTTAGATCATTCCAAAGCTCCATTCTCTCTTTTGAATCATTGCTGGCATACACCAATGTAACCAGCATCTCCTTGCTTGACAGAATGTGTGTCACTTTAGCATGAATAGCCTGACTAGTCATAGAAATGACATCTACTCTGATGGTAGAATTCCAAATCATCCATATTCTTCCATTATAATGTGCCACATGGTTTGTGGTGACATTAAAATTATTGAAATTTCTCCTACTAATCTTCTCAACTTTATTGCTCTTAACTCTTGACTCTAGTAAACCCAGTAAACTAATCTTGTGTTTCAGCAAGAAATTCTTAGCTTCTTGCTGTTTGAGGACTTCATTGAGTCCTCTAGTATTCCAGGCGCCTATTAACATGATAAAGGTGGTGGTCCTGTGTTGACCTCCTCCCCTAAGCATTGTTTAAGACCCTGATTTGCATCATATTCACCCTCCTGCAAGAGAGCAGCAAAGCTATTGCTTAACACTGTTGGAATAATCACTCCTGCACTTATACCCATTTTCCTTGTACTTTTCTAAGTCCTGACCTTTACATTAACCAATTCTGCCTCTCCTGGAGTCCCTGGTGGTGTGAAGTGATCATGACTGGTGTCATCAACAACCACCTGATCCTGCAAAATAGCTGTTGGAGCTTGCTCATCTGTGTCCTGGTGTTCATTAAGCTGTGCAGGTTCAGCAGCTTTGGCTTTTGGTTTATACATAGGCTTAGGAGCAGTCTTAACTCTGTTTAACTTGCAGTGCTGTGATTGATGCCCTAGTTTACCACAGGTTTTGCAAAAGTGTGGCACCCACTCGTATTCAATCCGCTGACAAACCTGGCCACAGTGTGGTGTGTTGATTAGAACACTTTCAGGCAAGTCTTTGGATACATCTTCCTCTACAAGAATTCGGGCAAAAGTAAGCCTTTCCTGCTGCGTAGTAGTCCTATCAGCATACATTGGTTTACCAATCTTGCTACCAATCTTGCTAAGGGCATTATCACTCCATAACCAAGGGTCTAAATCATGCAATAAAATCCAAATTGGCACAACTGACAGACAGTCAAGCTCCTGAGAGATGTTTGGAGCCCATTTCTTCAGAATCAATGGATTTCCCCTAATTTCCATGGTCCTCCCTTAAGAACATCATTCATGGTTTTTTCTGAGCTGAATTGGAATGCAAACCAGCCTCTCCTGAAATACTTAACAATTGGCTCCTCAATGTCATTCCAGGCACATTTGGCAAAATCCATCATCTCTTTAAATTTCGGTTTCGCCCCAATAACATTCCCAACCAAGGTAAATCTCCATTTTTCAATTCCATCAGCAATGTAACTGTTAGTACCTAAGGTGGTTTAGACTCTCTAAACAACACTTAATAACTATATTAAGTTGAACCTTAGGTGAGGATCGATTTGCATGTTGTTAAAAACAACTAAAAACCGAGTTTAAAGAACAAATACCTTGCTTTCGCTCAAGGATGTGCTCTCCTTAACAAAGGAGTGTCTTGAGCTGCTTAAGAAGGATGATCCTCCTTCCAAAACTTCAATCCTTGAGCTCTTCTAATCTCCTACGGTACGTACCAAAGGATTCACGAGAAAACCGAGTTATTATGTACTAGTAATAACTCGGTTTACCCCAAAAACAAACTAGCCCTAATCCCTAACAATTAGGATCAATTAGGGTGAAGTAGTTTTGTGTTTAGATGTGTTTTTGAGCTACATGCAAAGCTCAAAAAGGTTGGTGGCTATGGTGAAGAAGTTGACCACCTTTGAAGAGAAAGAAGATGATGTTTTCTTCTTTTAATTTGTGTGTATTATTTGTGTGAAAAATGATTAGTAGTGGAAGTCTAAACATGAATTAGACTATATATAGTGGTGGGTTAAATTAGTAAATCAAATTTACTAATTTGCCCCCACTTAAATTAACCAACCTCTAAGGTATAGTAAGGTCAATTTAGTCATTTCATAACTTAACTAATTAAGTTACAATTAACTATTATATATTGATATAATAATTATTTCTAATCATATTTTAGCTAATAATTACAACTCTTGTAATTAATTCTAGCTAAATTTGTCACGACTGACAAATCACAATAATACCCGTATAATTACTAATCTCAAATTTAGTAATTTATATACTGATAAAATTTCTATTTTATCAGTCGGTTTATTTATTATTAATTATCATATAATTAACAATATAATAAACTCTTCGGCCTGATACTAAACACATTGCAGTTAAATATTAACTGGCTGACAGGAGTTCATCACGTTATCCTATATAGGTATGACCGATAGGGATCAGTCGATCTCCGCCGTCTTACGACGACAATAACGTCAAACCCTAGACGGCCAATCGTTATTGATTTACGTTGATCAACTGATTAGTTTAGCTTATAAACTGATCCCTTATTCCATAATTGAGATTTATTAATCAATGCACTATTGTCGGAGGACACTGCTCCAACAATCTCCCACTTGTCCGAGACAAGTATGTGCATGATCGATACTCTTGCCCTATATATCTCCCACTTAATGCAAGATGTCTTTCAGGTCGCTCTTGCACTCGATGTGAATCGGAAAGTGGTTTTCTCGATCGAGAGCGCAACTGTCTGACCGGAAAAATCTACCTTAGATTACTTCCGAGCGTGGCCACGCATTTCCAGTTGCTACTCCTCGAGTGGCCTAAAGATATTAACCCTTACGTGGGCGGACAATCCCTTCACTCTACTCTCATTGTTCCATACAACTTACAGTGACCCAAAATATGCCCTTATAGCCTCCTTTTACGGCACGACTTAGGACATAAATCAAAGTCACTATTTATTGCACAAACTCTGATAAATAGTTGCAAGTCAAAAGAATCGACTCAATGGAATAATACAGTGTTCCTAGCTTCGACCCAGCAATAGGAATCTGTAGGTGGTCAAGTCCGACAGAGTGTTTCACAGTCTGCCTGTGTAAACGACCGGTCATCCCATGACCCTATGACTTTTGAACCAGTCATCCTAATCGACTTACACTCTAGTCACTTAGAGTCGTCACCTCACATTGTGACTAGGGACTAAATTATTCTGCTATTCCTGTTCACTTAATAGGGCTCAAATCGTCTCTACGACCTATAGGAGTTTAACAGAATATATATTTATTCAGAATTTACAAAACTGAATAAACTTAAACGATAAAATCTTTATGTATATATATATGTATGTAAAAAGTCAATACAAGGTTCTAACTTTTACATATCATATAATCTACAGTCAATCAGTCATGCGTCTCAATCCCATGGACGTTACATGACTGTTGTGCTTAGCCTGTGTCATAGGCTTAGTCAAAGGATCGGCGACATTATCATCTGTCCCGACCTTACAAACTAAAATATCTCCTCGTTCCACAAAATCTCGTATTACGTGAAACTTCCTGAGTACATGTCTAGACCTATTACTAGACTTAGGCTCTTTAGCCTGAACTATTGCTCCACTGTTGTCGCAATAGATGGTGATAGGATCTGCTGCTGACGGAACAACCTTCAGCCCTTCTAAAAACTGCTTGATCCATACCGCTTCTTTTGCAGCTTCTGAAGCCGCAATGTACTCTGCTTCCGTTGTAGAATCTGCTATGACAGATTGCTTGGAACTTTTCCAGCATATCGCTCCACCGTTCAGAGTAAAAACATAGCCGGATTGAGATTTCATATCATCTCGATCAGTTTGGAAACTAGCATCTGTGTAACCTTTTACACGTAGCTCAGTATCTCCTCCAAACACTAAGAATGTATCCTTAGTTCTTCTCAAATATTTTAGGATATTCTTTACAGCTATCCAGTGACTTTCACCGGGATTAGCCTGGTACCTGCTCGTCATGCTCAAAGCATACGAGACATCAGGCCGCGTACACATCATAGCATACATGACTGATCCAACTGCGGAAGCGTACGGAATCTTCTTCATGCGTTCAATATCCGCGGGCTCAGACGGACATTGAGACTTACTCAGAACTATTCCGTGACCCATTGGCAGATATCCTCTCTTGGATTTCTCCATATTGAATCTTTCAAGAATCTTATCCACATAAGCTTCTTGACTTAATGCCAACATCCGTTTTGATCTATCTCTATAGATTCGGATACCTAAGATGCGTTGCGCTTCTCCTAGGTCCTTCATCTGAAAATGATTTCCCAACCATCCTTTAACTGAGTTAAGGGTCGGAATATCATTTCCGATGAGAAGTATGTCATCCACATACAGGACAAGGAACGTTACCTTACTCCCACTAAACTTCATGTACAAACATGGTTCCTCAACACTGCGAGCGAAACCATTTTGTTTGATTACATGATCAAACCGATGATTCCAGCTCCTGGATGCTTGCTTAAGTCCATAAATGGACCTTTTAAGCTTGCAAACCTTCTCAGGATTGCGTGGATCGACAAAACCCTCTGGTTGTGTCATATACACTTCTTCTTCCAGAAACCCGTTCAGGAAGGCGGTTTTGACATCCATCTGCCATATTTCATAATCATGAAATGCAGCAATCGCTAAGATTATCCGAACGGACCTAAGCATCGCTACTGGTGCAAATGTTTCATCATAGTGAATACCATGAATTTGCGTGAAACCTTTCGCCACCAGTCGAGCTTTGAAAACGTCCTTGTTTCCATCCATGCCGACTTTGATCTTATAGATCCATTTGCATTTCAGAACTTTTGTTCCTACTGGCACATCTACCAAGTCCCATACTTGGTTTTCGTACATGGAATCCATTTCAGATTTCATCGCCTCCAGCCATTTTGCAGAATTTGGACCTGTAATGGCTGCGTTGTAGGTTGCGGGCTCGTCACTTTCTAAAAGTAACATTAAGTATTTATCATCATCTTCGACAATACCTAAGTATCTCTCAGGTGGGTGACTTACTCTCCCTGACCTTCTAGGAACGGAGGCTGGAACCACTGTATTAGACGTTTCAGGGCTATTTTCTCGTAAAACATCCAAATTTTCGTCCTTTGTTTGTGGCTCCTGAACTTCCCGAAGTTCAAAATTTCTCCCACTCTGTCTTCTAGAAATAAACTCTTTTTCTAGAAAGACAGCATCACGAGACACAAACACTTTGTTCTCCTGGCGATTGTAGAAGTAATATCCTCGCGTTACTAAAGGATAACCTACAAATAGGCATTTCTCAGATCTGGGTGCTAGCTTATTGTCAGAACGGTTCTTAACATAAGTTTCACAGCCCCAAACCTTTATGAAAGACAAGTCAGGAACTTTTCCTTTCCATATTTCATATGGTGTCTTTGGAGCTGATTTTGTCGGACTCCTGTTCAGCAGGAAAACGGCGGATTGTAGAGCGAAACCCCAGAATGAATCAGGAAGCTCCGCCTGACTCATC
Source organism: Spergularia bocconei (assembly GCA_963457585.1). Taxonomy (NCBI): domain Eukaryota; kingdom Viridiplantae; phylum Streptophyta; class Magnoliopsida; order Caryophyllales; family Caryophyllaceae; genus Spergularia; species Spergularia bocconei. The sequence continues at coordinate 14,533,900 of OY734946.1, read as the reverse complement.
ATAGACCGAACCATATCTAATAGAGTTCTATTCCTCCTTTCAGCAACACCATTCAACTGTGGTGTTCCAGGAGGTGTTAATTGTGATACCATACCACAATCTCTTAGGTGATAATTGAATTCGTTACTCAGATACTCACCTCCACGATCAGATCGTAAGGTTTTGATCTTCCTATCAAGTTGGTTTTCAACTTCCCTCTGAAATTCTATGAATTTTCGAAGGACTTCGTCTTTGTTCCTGATTAAGTAGATGTATCCATATCTACTAAAATCATCTGTGAACGTGACGAAGTAGTTGTAACCACCTCTGGCTGTGATGCTCATTGGACCACACACATCCGAATGTATTAGTTCCAATAGCTCACTAGCTCGAATTCCTTTTCCTGAAAAAGGATTTCGTGTCATCTTACCTAACAGGCAAGATTCGCATTTATCAAATGATTCGTAATCAAGTGATTTGAGCACTCCACTGGATACGAGTCTCTTAATGCGTTTTTCGTTTATATGACCTAAACGACAATGCCAGAGATAGGACAACTCAGGATCACCTGTTTTGAGCTTTTTATGTTCTACATGATAGACATCGGTGGTTAAGTCTAAAACATATATTCCGTTGATTGATTGGGCTATGCCATAGACCATGTCATTGTGCGAGAAGGAACAACATTTGTTTTTAATTTCAAAACTAAAACCTTCCGCGTCTAACATAGATACAGATATTATGTTTTTGCTCAGGGTTGGTACATAATAACAATTATACAAATGTAACTCTAACCCTGACGCTAACGACAAAACATATGTTCCTACGAAAATAGCAGCTATCCTTGCTCCATTTCCAACGCGTAGGTCCACTTCACCCCTTGCTAGCGCTCGCACCTTCTGCAGCCCCTGTAAATGATTACAGAGATGAGATCCACATCCAGTATCTAATACCCACGACGTGGAACTAGCAAAGTTTATGTCTATAGTGTAGATACCTGAAGCTTTCTTCTCCTCCAGGTATTTGGGGCAGTTGCGTTTCCAGTGACCAACACCGTCACAATGGAAGCACCTTTGATCAGGGTTCGTGCTTTTGGGCGGCTTGGTCTTTGCGTTTACCGGCGCTTTTCCTTTGCCCTTGCCCTTTCCTTGCACGGGTTTCTTCCCCTTTTTCCCTCGGTTTTTGAACTTTCCACCTTCCTTCCTCACATTTAGCGCTAAAACATCTCGTTTTCCGCTAGTACTCCCACTTGCTCCCATGTCTTTCTCTGCTTGGACAAGCAGAGCATGAATTTCATTGAGGTTTTTCCTCAAATCGTTCATGTTGAAGTTCACCCTGAAATTGTTGAACTCATCATGGAGCGAGTGGAGTATACGATCTATCGCGATTTGATCAGAAATCGGGCATCCCAGTCGCTCTAACGTCTCTACGTATTCGATCATTTTGAGCACGTGGGGGCCAATCGGCTCTCCCTTCCTTAATCGTGCCTCAAAAAATCGACTGGCGGCATCGTATTGCAATATTCGCGGCTTTTGCGAATACAAATTCGTTAACTTAACGAATATTTGGTATGAGGAGGAATAAATCATCCTGCGCTGCAACTTTGGCGCCATGGCATAGATCAAAACATTTTTGATCGCGGTTGATTCCTGCTCATACAACTCGTATGCTTGACGCTCGGCCAACGTTGCGTTAGGCCCTGGCGTCGCAGGTGGTGGTTCAACGAGGAACCGCTCCTTTCCGTCGCTTTTAGCGGCTAATCGTAGACTCAATTCCCATTCTGGAAAGTTGCTCCCGTCGTCCTTCAAGCAGTTCTTCTCCATGAAGGCACGTAGCCATGAGTCTTTCGTGATACTCGGTAGAACTGGGTTTGCATTTGGATTTGCCATTGCAATTTAGGATTCTACAAATTGGAATAAAATTTGGTTAGATTTTATCGCATTATTTTATTTCACATTTTAATCATAAAATGTGAATTACGTTTATATAATTGATCTCCCTTAATTATATAAACGATTCCGAGATCCGTTGTACTTATAAATTTCGGGCACGCAAGAGGGCGTCTTTAGCTTTTTCCCTAATTTATAACACTCGGGTGAGCCAACTCTTGGCTGATTCTAACTCTTTAGAACTCTCGGTTGACAAATTTCTCGAATATTTGTCCCTTAGCCTCGAATTTGCATAACCCTTATGCCCAATTCGTCGAGATCAACCAAATCTAACGCGTTGTAACATTTACAACCCTACTCCCCAAGGTAAAAAGGTCCCACCTCACGAGAGGGTGAGTGTGGTTCCTAATGAACAACGTTGTATAGGTGTTGGATTTGGAAAAGCTATCTCTCGATATTACATTTGATTTCGGTTTTAGGAGATCTAGTCGTCTTATATTGTCTATCGCGTTAATTAAGTGAACTAAATATTTAGCGAATCGTCGACAATTTCTAACGACTAAAACGCGTGCACAAATTTTAGTTTATATCCTATCCACTATGTCGGCGGAAAAACGCAATAAACCAAGCATGCAACATACTATTGAACTAATAAATCGATCACGAGTACTAGTATGGCCCTATCTCGCCTAAAAGAAACCTAAACTAGTCCTAACTAGTCTTCATCGGCTTCTCGTCTTCAAATGCAATCTTTGACTCCACGCCAAGGTTTGTAATAGCTCCAAAAAAAAATTACATGTAAGAGCCTATTATACATTCACTTTCTAAAAATAGAAAAATAAATATTACAATTAGGCGATACGAGATCGCAATTAATTACAAACCCACCGATACCGTCCTTACATTACGGTACGGTACCGGTCCTACGAGATATCTTGGCCATACTATACTCGGATTTTGGTCAAACGTATAACACTTATACATTTGACTCGGTAAATCACATTTACCGACTAACAAAAATCAGACAACGGCTAATTTGGAAAACGATTTTAACAGTTAAAATCATGAATCAACCAAAACACTTTTGGAACCAAACCAACAACTAAACTTTTTAGTTTATCAACCTTTAGTCCCACTAAAGTCGATTCAATTAGTTTGATGGATTCGTTTTAGCCCTCTTTTTGCTCGAAAAGTGCCATAAATCACTAATTTACTCTAATTAATCATAACAATTATGAATTTAATTAGAAAAATCATATTCTTTAGCCAAAAAATCATACGGCCAGTAGCACATGCATGAGCAAAAAACCCAGAATTTTCATGTTTTAATTCAATTAAGAAAACAATTTCCAAGTTAATCATTATTAACTCTTAATAACGATAAAAAATCCAAAATTAACTTTTAATTTTGGAAAAATTCGAACCAATGCTATGGTGAATTTTATTACTGGAAATTTTAGTCCTCTTAATTTTCACATAATTTTAAACATGCAAATAATCTAATTAACGCTTAATTCGATAATTAAGCAAATTATGTGATTTAAACCGAAAATTCATGGAAAAATAGCTAAAAATTTCCAAAATTTCTACAATTTCGTCCTAAACTGTTTCAAGACCAGTAGAAGCCATGCATGTCGAAAAAACCCAGTGACAAAACCATTTTATCAATATAATTAATTAAGTCGATAATTCACCTAATTAACCAACTCGGTTTTAACATGCAATTAGACCAAATGCTCTGATACCAATTGTTAGTACCTAAGGTGGTTTAGACTCTCTAAACAACACTTAATAACTATATTAAGTTGAACCTTAGGTGAGGATCGATTTGCATGTTGTTAAAAACAACTAAAAACCGAGTTTAAAGAACAAATACCTTGCTTTCGCTCAAGGATGTGCTCTCCTTAACAAAGGAGTGTCTTGAGCTGCTTAAGAAGGATGATCCTCCTTCCAAAACTTTAATCCTTGAGCTCTTCTAATCTCCTACGGTACGTACCAAAGGATTCACGAGAAAAACGAGTTATTATGTACTAGTAATAACTCGGTTTACCCCAAAAACAAACTAGCCCTAATCCCTAACAATTAGGATCAATTAGGGTGAAGTAGTTTTGTGTTTAGATGTGTTTTTGAGCTACATGCAAAGCTCAAAAAGGTTGGTGGCTATGGTGAAGAAGTTGACCACCTTTGAAGAGAAAGAAGATGATGTTTTCTTCTTTTAATTTGTGTGTATTATTTGTGTGAAAAATGATTAGTATTGGAAGTCTAAACATGAATTAGACTATATATAGTGGTGGGTTAAATTAGTAAATCAAATTTACTAATTTGCCCCCACTTAAATTAACCAACCTCTAAGGTATAGTAAGGTCAATTTAGTCATTTCATAACTTAACTAATTAAGTTACAATTAACTATTATATATTGATATAATAATTATTTCTAATCATATTTTAGCTAATAATTACAACTCTTGTAATTAATTCTAGCTAAATTTGTCACGACTGACAAATCACAATAATACCCGTATAATTACTAATCTCAAATTTAGTAATTTATATACTGATAAAATTTCTATTTTATCAGTCGGTTTATTTATTATTAATTATCATATAATTAACAATATAATAAACTCTTCGGCCTGATACTAAACACATTGCAGTTAACTATTAACTGGCTGACAGGAGTTCATCACGTTATCCTATATAGGTATGACCGATAGGGATCAGTCGATCTCCGCCGTCTTACGACGACAATAACGTCAAACCCTAGACGGCCAATCGTTATTGATTTACGTTGATCAACTGATTAGTTTAGCTTATAAACTGATCCCTTATTCCATAATTGAGATTTATTAATCAATGCACTATTGTCGGAGGACACTGCTCCAACAGTAACATTCCTCTATAGTAATTGTTTCACTCTTCTCACTCGATTCATCATAAAATAATTGCATCCCTATTTTCTCCGTCCCAGAAACAACAGAGTTCCATGGCTTTTTTGGTTCAGAGTTCTTCCTTGGATTTACCTTCTCTATTACTTATAGGTTAACAATTACAGGAGAGCTTGGTTTAGAGATCTTCATACCTGCTTTGATCATAGCAGAATTGATCAAATCATTAACGGTTGCAGATTCCCTGTTCTCGGCAAGCTGGGTTTGTGTTTTCTCCCCCGATTCTGCTCCATTCTTCTCACTAATGGTATCAATCTCTTCATCGTGTGTTTCCGCTTCTGGTGGTGTGGTTTGTTTCCTGGGTCGTCCTCGTTTCTTACCAGTCGCCATGAATTCTTAGTTGCGAAGCTTTATCCGTACAGTCGCCTAAGTGGGAAAGCTTCCCTTTTTCATGACTAGTTTCATAAAAAAAAAAACTTATATTTCATGTGTACATTTTGCCCACTTCCAGTGATATCACAATTTTTTTTATTTCATTTGAAATTAAACAAAAAACACATTCTTAATACATATTTTAGATTGATTAGTGTTTGTAGCTCTAACTAATAGAAACTTATCGACGTAGATAAATATTTATGCAAATCCACGTGGTGCTTCTGAACTATGTCTAATTGCACGCGTGCCCCTGCTTTTCGAATTAGTACAGTTTGGTGCCCCTGAACTTTGGATTTTCGAGTTCGACATTTGGTGCCTCTAATTTCTCATTTTCTTACCACCGTTAATTTTGGTCGTTAAGTGATGATGTGGCACTATATATAGTTAATGTGATTAACAACCCTTAATCACAATTAATAAAAACAAATATTAAAAATAAAAGGAATATGCATTTTTTTTTTTAAAAAAAATTAATTTTAAACCGAGACTCAAAAAACTTCTCAAAAATTTCAATTTGGCCAATAAAATGTGCACAAGATGCCCCTGAACTTTACATGTGAGTGCAATTGGTTCCACTGAACTTTACATACCACTACACATGCATGGTGCCCCTGAGCATTACCCTATAATGCACATCTTTTTTTTTTTTTTGGTGCCCTATAATTCATTTTTTAAATATAAATCAAGAAAAATTGAAATTTTTGGGAACTTTCTTTTAGATTTTTTTTTTATTTTAATTATTTATTGTGATTAAGGGATGTTAATCCCTTTGACCACAGTTCCAAATCACCAGATAACGGCCAAAAGTTAACAGTGTTAAAGAAATGGAAGATTAGGGGCACCATATGTCAAAAGTGCAAAGTTCAGGGGCACCAAAATTCTACTAGTTTGAAAGGTAGGGGCATCATGCGCAATCTGACATACTTCAGGGGCACCACGTGAATTTGCCGTAAAAGTTTCATTTATGTAATATTAACATTTAAATATAAGTAGTCCGAGTGTTGCACGGGCCAACAAACTAGTTAGCCCTGTGCGATTCAACTTATTAAACACTGTTTTCAAATTAGATCAGATTCATTCAAATCAGAGTTAAATTCAATCAAATTAGATCAGAGTTATCCAAATAATAATCAATAAATCTAGTCTACTTCTAGTTATTAATTCGCCCAAATGCAGTTAATTAATCAATAAATTCAGTTCAAATCAAATCAAATCAAGTTTATTCAAATCAAGTCAAATCAGATCAGTTCAATTGAATTCAGATCGGCAAAAGTAGCAATTTACCCCCTACACTTTCACAATCGTGCAATTTAACACCACAATTTAAATTGGGGCAATTGAACCCCGTAACTTTTTCTTAGGGAGCAATTTACCCCCCCCCCTCCACTTTTTTCTGCAATTAGATAAAAAAATGTATTTTTTAAATTAGCTAATATTTAAGAATACATAAATAAATTAGCTTATACGTATATATCTACGCTACCTACACATATACATTTTTATTACCTAAAAATACATACATTAGTCTCTCTCCTTAATGTAAGAAGAAGAATAAGAAAAAGAAGAAGAAGAAAAAAATGGAGGAGAGAGGAAGTTAACGGAGTTAGGAGAAATTAGTGGGGCGTTAGAAAAAAAACAGAAAACTGGGTGCAATTAGAGTAAGTGGAAAGTTTAGGGGTATTTTGGGCAATGCGGAAAGTTCGGGGGTACATTAGATAAAAGCGGGAAGTTCAGGGGTACCATAAATAATATCCCTTTTTATTTCTCATAGATTTTAATAAGGAGAGAGACTAATGTATGTATTTTTAGGTAATAAAAATGTACTCTGTATATGTATAGGTAGCGTAGATATATACGTATAAGCTAATTTATTTATGTATTCATAAATATTAGCTAATTTAAAAAATGCAATTTTTTATTTAATTGAGAAAAAAGTGGAGGGGGGTAAATTGCTCCCTAAGAAAAAGTTATGGGGTTCAGTTGCCCCAATTAAAAGTTGTGGTGTTAAATTGCACGATTTGTGAAAGTGTAGGTCGTAAATTGCTACTTTCGCCAATTCAAATCAAATCAGATAATAAAAATGCAATCGAATCGCACAGGGTCTTACTAGCCAAAGTTTAGTAGCTAAATGTTGTATTTATGGGTAAGTCTACCTCATGATTAACTCGAGTTTAGCAGCCCGTATACCCTAGTCCCGGAAGTAGGTACTCCCGGACGCCACGTCAGCGCTACGTCATCGCCACGTCACGGTTCAACTTATAAACCGGTTTAGTTGTAAAAAAATCAAAACATATTTAAAAACAAATTAAAACAACACAAAACTCCTACCTTTGCTCGCGACACACACATCACGTCATCATGATCACCGCCTCCAAGGCCCAAACCACCGCCACCGTAACACTAGCCACCAGTCCTCCGGCGATGCCCCTAGAGTTGTATGACAACGCCGGTAACACCTGTGCGCAGTTTTGAAGCTTCTTCTCCAACTCGCCAGCCAGATCGTCCGACTGGTTGCAGGTGGTGGTGGTGAGGCATGCAAGGTGGTGGTGGTGGTGGTGTAGGACAGGACCGTGGGTGGTAATCGGGTGGGGATGGTGATTGGGGAAGACCGAACTAGTGAAGATAAGGAGGAGAGATAAATGTGGCCTAAAATATTAGATGGGGGGTTGGTAAGTGGACTTTGACCTTCGATTTTGTGTTATTCATTTTCATTTTGAGTTTTATTTTTTATTTTGGTCAAATGACTTCGATTTTTGTGATGTGCTTTATTCAATGAAATTTTGTTTAGCGTATATATTATGTACTTTAACTAATACGCTAAAGTACATAATTAATACTCCCTCCGGTCCAGATTAAACTTCCCATGCTCTTTTTCAGGGTTTCGACTTTGTTTTCCTCATTTCCAAACTATTACGTTTTATGTCGAGTGAATAATTAAAGAAGCAAGATAAAGATGTTGGTGATAATTACCTTTTAAATTTATTTTTAAAATAAATCATTAAGAATTATTTATTACCGTTCCTTTTGGAGTGCGCAAAAGGGGGCGGGAAGTTTAATCTGGACCGGAGGGAGTATGTTAAAGCATATCAGATGTATGCTAAAGCACATAATTAATATGCTAACTACATAATATATACGTTAAAGTACATAACATATATGTTAAAGTACATAACGTATATGCTAAAGTACATAATTAATATGGTAAAGTACGTAACATATACGCTGTACATATTAATATGGTAAAGTACATAAGATATACGCTAAAGTACATAATTAATATGCTAAAGTACATAACATATAGCTAAAAATAATTTATTGATATGTAAAATCCATGATTGATATGCTAAAGTACAGAATTTATACACTAAGTACATAATATATACGTTTAAGTACTTTATCGATATGTTAAAGTAAATAACTAACTAAATTTTATAATTGATACGCTAAAGTACATAATTATTACGTTACAGTACATAATTGACCGATTAAAGTACGTTATTAAAAGATACGGAGTACATCACCTACGATAAATATCTTAGAAAAATGTATTTAAAAAAAATTAAGTGTTCATATTTAATTGTTGGAACTTGGGACGTTTGGGTAATTTTCTATGAAGTCATCTATACCCAATTAAAAAAACGTAGACCATTTAAAAAAAAAAAAAATGAAACATCCATTTCACCCAGCCAACCATTTCACATCTTCTCCCTCTATGGCATTTCTCATTTCCACCTAACGCCGACAGTCGTCCATGCACCATCCTCGCACCGAATCGCCGGCCCAAATAACAATCGCCATGCGCTGGTATAGCCTGATCGGATCTACACCGCGTTGGCGAAGCAGGAGCGTCGAGGTGAGAGAACCTTGTGCGGAGTGAGAGAGGCGATGGCGCGATGATCGGTGATCGAGGTGAGGTCGCCGGCGCGAAGTGTCTCCGTTGGCATCTCCGGCAAAGGGTTAGGTAATTACGTTGGTGGTCCTACGATGGTGGCTGGAATTGAAGTGGGGAGGAGAGAGAAAAGTTTGTTTTTTTCTGATCCGGTTTATTTTTTTCTGATCCGGTTCACTTGTCCACCTCATCTATATGTGTCTGCCACATCACAGGGAGTACAAACTCCCGGGATTACTCAATAGTTTTCCGAGTTTAGGGTCTTGTTCGTTGGGCTTAGGCCTTGAACTAGATTGGGCCCCAGAGTATTAGGTTCCTTTGGCCTTGTTGGTAATTTGGAAGGCAAAAACCCACGTATCCTAGGCTAGCCACTATATAATTGGCGTACTAAAATTCATGATGCCTCATAATCCGAGCTTTGCCTTGTCAAAGATTCAATGGTTGGACTTTTATACAGTAACATTGATTTTACATGAAATGACATGCTGATGGGACATGAGTTCTTCCTGGAATTTAGTCAAGAAAGGCCAATCATGCATCCGAGATTCTTGTTCGTGTTTCGATGAATTAGATTGTGTGTTCAAATATGATATCTACTACCAAAAACTTGGTGTTCTTTCACCATTGTGGTTAAGATCTTTAAGCTTCTTTATCTCAACTTGCTTGAGACTAAAAACATACTCCGTACATGATAGTTGTGTAGAAACAGACTAGACATTTTACTGATAAGACTATGTCGAGAAACAAGGTTTATCGAGTAAAAATTCCAAGCATTTATTTAAAGGGTAACTCTTGCTTTTTAATAAGTTACTATGATAAACTTGTTGGATTAGAACATTTGTTTTTCTCCGAACATCTAACATGTTTTACTATGTAATGACCTAACATGAAACTAATCAACAGGTTGTGCAAGCTAACAAATAATTTTTTTGCATGATATAGATGTTATCCATGAATACATACTGCCCACAATTCCATCTAGGGAAACTTGTACATTTGAGTAATAACACTAAAGCCAAGTTTTCTACATTTGATCGAATAGTAACATCAAAATTAATCAAAAAAAATAAAATATATGACTAATACTCCCATAGTACAAATGACTTAAGTCCAATGCCCCCTAGGCCCCTATATATTCAAAATTTTGTCCCTAGAAAACAGTAGTTATACTTCAAAATCAAAGGTTGAAGAAAGGTAGAGGTGAAGATGTCAAAACCACAGCAGAACCAATTATATATGGACATTAAGAACGTCCATATCTTCCAGGAAAGAGCAAGCCAAGCAGTTAATTAATTGAGGGCTTAATCCTACTTAAGCAGCTGGAAAGTAGGATTAGCGACCACTAAAAAGCAAAAGGTGAAGAAGACTACCTAATTAGATTGTTTTTAATTTTAAGCAAAAGCAGAAAGATTTTTTCCACTTTGTCAAAAAAAAAAAAAAAAAAAAAATCATTTTGGCCCCAAATCATTTTGGGAATAAGGCTTGGTTGTTGTTGTTGTTGTTGTTGTTGTTGTTGTTGTTGTTGTTGTTGTTGTGTCAAAAAAAAAAAAAAAAAAAAAAAAAGCAGAAAGATAACGTACAATGCAGGCGTACACGGTACACCGTATTTGCACATCGCGTGGATATGCATGCAACATCAAATCTCACCACGTACGTACGCGCCATATAAAATTTCCAAGACAGCATGTATTATGTCTAATGTCGAAAATTGTCGGAATTCTGATTTGTACAACTAGCTAGTAGGGGTGAGCAAAATCGGATATCCGATCCGAACTTGCACTTCGGATCGGATATCCGAATCCGAAAATCCGAAAATTTGGTATCCGATATCCGATCCGAATGCAATCGGATATCCGATTTCAATATCCATTGGATATCGGATCGGATATGGCGGATATCGGGTATCCAATTTTTTAGTTCTTTTGTTTTACAAAATGTGTTTTGCTAATTCAATCATATTAAACGTTGAATCTTTTCAATATTTCTTTTAACATTTCAACTAGATAATCGATCTCTAGAAATGAATGACGAGATTTAGGATAGAAAAATTGTTTTATATGATGACAAAGTCCAACTCCAACCATACAAAAAAATAATTGAAGGCATAGTCTAATAAAACCAATGAATAATGGCCATGTTCGGATCGGATCGGATATCCGATTTCTTTCAAAATGATATCCGAATCCGATCCGATATCCGAAAAGTTCGGATACGGATATCCGATCCGAACCGATTTTCGGATCGGTTATCCGAAATTTCGGATCGGTTATCGGATCGGATTTTCGGATTTTCGGATAATCGTATATTTTGCTCAGCCTACTAGCTAGTATTGTTTCTTGCCTTCCAAGTTACTAGTTTGCATGCCCGTGCCAAGTCAGAGCTATATATTTATACTATTTCCACTCGTTTTAAAAAGAATTGTTACCTTAGCTTATCTTTGTTCTAATAAATTACGGAAAATTCACGTGATACCCTCGAACTTTGACTGATTGCACATGGTACCCAACTTGGCAAGTTTGTGCACATGGTACCCCCGAACTTACCACTTTGTGCACATGGTACCCAAATAGTAACTTCCGTTAGATTTTCCGTTAAGTAATGATATGTTAGTTAGTTGTTATATGAATTAGTTAATATTAATGATGATTTTCCATTTTAAGAAAATCAAAAAATAAAAATAAAAATAATTTTTTTTACTTTTTAAAACAAATCCAACAAATATTTTCATAAACAATTAAATCCAAAAAACAAGTTTTTTTCATAAAAAATATTATTTCTCTTAAAAAAATCATAATTTGTGCACATGGTACCCTTCAAGTTACCACTTTGTGCACACGGTACCCTTGAGATCACAACATTTTCACATGGTACCCCTAGAAAAATTAGTTTTTAATAAAGATTTTTTGAAAAATTATTTGAAAAAATATATTTATTTTCTAAGAATTTAATTCATTTTTTTTAATTGAAATATCAATTCTATAATTTAATTAACTAATTACCTAACAACTAACCGACACATCATCACTTAACGGAAAAATCTAACGGAAGGTGCACCATACTCATTGTGCACATTCTCACAATAGAGGAGTAAGGACCACACTTAAATAATTTTAAATTATTTTAAGTGTGGTAGTCCCTACTCGTCTATTGTGGAGCTGCACCATACTCATTGTGCACCTTGGTGCATGGTATAAGCATTGTATGATAATTATTAACATATCCTGATGAGTGACAAAGTTACCCGCTAGGGCCATTACGGGTTCCGGTAATTTCTTGTTCGCGATCGGGAAGAATATAGGGCCTTTCCACATTACAAATCGGGAGAATTTGAATTAAGAATTGGACAAATGAGAATTCGAATTAAGAATAGGCCTATATATCAATATATACTCTATCAACCTAATGTGTAATGTCTAATTGAGAACCTAATGTGTCATTCTTCTTTATTTTCTTTTTAGTTATATCAATTTATAGATAGTCGATCCTCAATGTTTTTGTATAGTCATTGAAATTTACCATGATATTAATCCTTAAGAGGATTAATTAGGTAGGCTATACAATAATTCTATTAGGTAGGCTATACAAGATCTAATGTGTAGGCACTTAAAATTATGTATCTAGTTAATATTTAAATTAATTTTTCTGTACCACAAAAAAAAAAATTATATTACCAACATTGTATAATAAAAATTTTACTTTCACGATGTAAGTTTACTACTAGTAATCATGTACGTATAAATAATTATTTTTATATACTATGTATAAATAATTATTTTTATATATTTATATTAAATATAATAGCGGTGTTGCTGTCCTATTTTTTGAAATGGGAATTATTAGAGGTTTACAGTGTAGACACAATTAATTTGTCTACAATGTAAAATTGAGTAAGTAGTAGTAAACTTGAGACCGGAAGTAGTAAAATTAATTTTCATGAAAAATTCAAGAAGTAAAATTAATTGTACGAGTAGTAAAATTTTGATAGTGCAGTAGAATTATTGCTTATTGTAGACACTTTTGGGTGTTTACAGTGTAGACCTCTAGCATTGTCCAATGCCAATGTTCCGGTGTCCGCGCCCTCCTAGTGCTCGGTATCGGTGTCTGTACTGGTGCAACATAGTATATATGTACAGGAGTAAAAGTAATTTAGTTTAAACTTTGGTCCTCTATCACTTTACCGTCATAATATACACTATTGCATATCTATATATCCATTTAAAAATCGTAAGTATCAATGTCGCACCAATTAAGCAAAGGAAGTAATTGGCCTGGTTTCGTTATATTGTAGGTGTCTAATTAATTAACTAACATCATTTAATTTTCTTGTATATCCGTCGAACTTTCAAACAAATGAAAGCTCACACAGTCCCATATCAATTGTACAAAACACGAAAAGAAGTCATGGTTAAAAAAAAAAAGATAGCTAGCTAGAGGCTAGAGATAATTGAATTGGGATGAATTATATAGCGTGCACATTTAAAATAGCAAAAGAATGAAGGACAGCTTTATTTATCAACAGTCTAGATGTATGAATGATAGAACTCATGCATGCACGTACAATTCCCAGCAGTAGCAGTAGGAATGTAGTACTAATGAACAATAAAATTAACCTATGCTATAACAAAGAAATAAAAAAAATAAATAATAAGCTGACAAAATGCCTCTAGTATACAACAGCTTCTGGATCAGCACGACGACTCTCATAAAACCTGGTAATGAAAGCTGAAGCTCTACGATCAATCCCAGGCTCACCAACCCAATATCCTCTATCTTCGTCGCTCGCATATATTCTTTTTCCATACACGGCTGGTTGTTCGTCCCATGCCCCCTCATCTCGACCACCTGAACAACATGACCTAAATAAGTCGAAGAATGAAGACGATCTCCTGTGTCTCCCCATATTGTAGCTAGTTTCTTTCTTAAAAACGTATAGATATAGTATACTATCGGGACCGAATGATCTATATTATGGTATGTGATACAAAAAGTGGTGTATTTGGGTAGCGTACGTAGGTAAGAAGAAGATTATGAGTATGTGTAGTATTTTGCTGTTTAATGTGGACTATGTGGTAATGATACAAGGGTTGTGGTGGTAGCAACTGATATTTATAGATGGTGAGGGAAACTTGTGAAATGAGAATTGGATGGACCAAGGAGAATGAAAAGATAAGACATGGTAATAAAAAGGAGATTTATGCTGGTAAAAAACTAAATAGAGGTGAGCATAAGTGTTTTGGTCCCTTGCTTTCTGAATAATTGACCCACCTACTTGGAAAAGCAGGTCCATTTCTTGAATCAAAGTGTCCTTAGAAATTAGAATAGGGCTGTGAATTAGTTCTCTCTTTACTTTGTGCATGCAAGTGCATTCTCATGCCCACTTTTTTGTTTTGTTTTCTATACTAGTTTAAGGGCACTTTCTTGTAAGGAAGGTATCCTGAGCCTAACACCTTTGAAATTTGTAGTTTATGTACTGCCCACGGGAATTTTTCTAGGTCTCATCACAGCTTTCATTTTATTATTTAGTTGTGAATCTCTCTGTCCTTTTTTATTGAGTTTTGTTATTTTATGCTGGAAGTGATATTTTTTTGTTGCATGATTTAGGCGAGAAACACCAATAGGAGATGCCTTACAGGGGAACATAGCCTAACACATTTTTTTTTCATCATTGAACTGCACTGAGGCTAGCATAACCGCAACTCCGCAATTTATTAGGTATGTGTTTGGCCTAATTTTTCAAAGTGTTTTAACTCTAATAAATTATAAACTTAGCCAAACATAGAGTTTTTTTAGAAGTTATAAACTATTTAATAAAAGCAATTTTCTAAATATTGACCCTCAAAAGCAGAAGCACCAAATTGGTGTTTCTGTTTCCATTTCTTTAAAAATACTCATTTTGTTAGATATTTTTAATTTGACAAAAATATAAAAAAAATTACAATAACAAATGAAGTGATTATGAAAAAAATAGTAGAACCAAACACTCGTTACTTTTTCAAAAAAATAATTTTTAAAGAAAATGATTATGAAAAATAGTAACAGATTTCGAAAAATTTGGCCAAACAGACTCTAGAGCTACGCTTTTACTATATAAATCAAAATTTGACTTCAGTCTATGAGTGAGACTCTCATTTCCCATTATTTGGCCGGGCTTAAATTGGAGACTTATTACCTATATTCAATCAATGAACCACTTATTATTGCCCCTCGTAGTTCACGTAGACAACTCCCAACACTTAAAAAAAAAAAAAAAAAAACCATTAAGAAATGAAAATTTTAGCTTAAAAGGGTCAAGTAGTAGAAAAAGTTTTCAATTTTTTTGGCGGATTTTTTTGGTTAGAGCAGCAATAATTATTGCTTCGATATTTCAAAAAAAATAAAAAAATTATTGCTTCGAGATGAGAGTATGAAGATTAAAACCCGGGACAACCCTCTGGTTGATTTCTTAAACGATAAACCAACCAGTCAACATTGATCCTCCATATCACACATTTGTAAGTAGGTAGACAAGTCTTCTTAGGCTATTAAATTGTAATGGTGTTTCGCTTTAATTAGACTCTGCTACGTAACAACAATAACGAAGGCAAACAATCTTTATACTCAGACACTTATCAATTATTCGTAAATTATTTTCAAAACCCTATCCGTTCGTTCCTTAGCCAGTTTTCGAGGTGAACTTGAAGGAAGGTAAAAAATAATTTTAGACTATTGGGTAACAATAAAAAAAAAATACTATTACGTGACTATATATGTAATAATTTACTTATCTGGTTGAATACGGTCGAATGATCGGTACACTCTGCCTTCTAAACTATGTAATAATTTCTACGTACTGTTTAACAATTCGAATTAAAACACTCGTATATTTTATATATATGAAAGAATTGAAGACTAACCTATACACTAAGTTCCCTGGCTGGCCACTTACTGATGAATTTGCTCGGAAAACATAAACAGGCAAGAGACTACAAGTGCAAGTACGCCAAACTCGTAAGTTTACAGCTCTACACATAATCACGAGTACATAAACAGGCCATGCATGAGTATATACGTGCATGAGAGTACAATCTTTGTACAAGTATAACATAACTTTGTAGCTTTTCAAAAAAAGGTGTGAAAGCATATACTTAGGGCCCGTTCGGTATCACTGCCGTTTTCAGTTTTTGGTTTTTTTGTGTAAAATATTTGGTTAAATAAGTTGCAAAAATAAATTTTAATTGTATGATTCTATAATAGACATACTGAAAATGAAAAATGACAACTGAAAACTGAAAACCACTTTTTCTGGTTTTTAAAAACGGGACTTTGGTTTAAAAAAAAAACAGAAAACAGAAAACAGAAACGATACCAAACAGGCCCTTAATAACTAAGAGTTGTGTACGTTGGTACCTTCACGGGAAAATTCCAAACTAAGCTTTTTCCTTATTAACTTCCTGTGCAAACAGCTAGCAGATTAACATAAACCTCTTTTTTCCACAATATATAAATGTCACCACTTTATTTTGAACTTCTACGGTACACTTTTAGAATTATATATATCTATGTATTGGGGAGTAACAATCTTCAATGTTCAAAGAAAGTTCCCTCTCACTCTCTTGTCTTCCAAGAACAGTGCCCTCAAGCTGTCTACCTTTCAGGCATCTAAAAAGTGAAGAATATATGTGATACTCCCGCTTGTTTTGAATGATCTTCCCCTTTGTTTTGCAATTTTTGACTAGACATATTGGGAGTCGCACATACATTAAATAAAATGTTTACTTGGTGTAAAAATTGACACATATTTTATTCTATAGTGAATTGTACAAGTTTAACTTGATTTTAAGTCAAATGGATTTTTCATTTAGTTTATATATACTAGTCCCAATATGGCTAGTCAACAATTGCAAAACGAATGAGAATATCATTCAGAATAGGAGGGAGTATATTGTTATTTCTTGTCTCTTAAGAAGTTAACTAATTCAGATTAGCGATACTGTTACTCAATCCGTTTCCTAAGAACAGTGGTGAGCTCCAAATGTCAGTGCCGCACAATGAAAGAAGATGAGAGAGTTAGTTAGTACCCCATCCGACATACGTCCCTATAAGTTACTTACATTTGTGTTATATTGGGCACAAAGACGAAGGAGAGGAGAGAGAGAGAGAGAGAGAGAGAGAGAGAGAGAGAGAGAGAGAGAGAGAGAGAGAGAGAGAGAGAGAGAAATAAACGGCAAAAAACAATGCATAAACACATGAGTAGTGGAGAAAATTACCCAAATACATGTTGGGTGGCATTTTTATTAGTGGTTTAAGTAAGCGTGGGTTGCTCATTTTGCAAGCCAAATACAATCTAAGAATAGAATTGCGTGAGAAGAAATCATTAAGATGTCTCGAAATGAAAAGGGTAAATATTTCATTGAGAGCTAGGCAGGGAGTATATAAACCTCGGATATACAGCCTAATGTCGATTAGATTCTGAATGGAATCCGTTCTGGTTTTTAATATGGAATCTCCCTCCCCCGTGTGATCGAGTGTGGCTCAAGCCTGATCATGATCGTGATTTAACACTTGGTTTTTTTTTCGACGGGATACTTGGTTTGTTAACTATTTACTTGTACTAATTTTCTTATAGTGCAAATATGGGGAAGGCTTGGCCAATCACCGTGATTAGGTGAATAGTGACAATCACCGATTCGTATTTCGCAGTTTAGTCCCTGGTGCTTTTATTGTTTGTTTTAGTTTTTTAAACACATGTAAAACAGAATAAAATGGTAATACAATCGATTAAAGATGCAATAGTATATTAATACAACATTATTAGAAATAAATTACAAAAATTAAATGTGTTTTAGTTTAAGGAGTAATTAATGAAATAATGATTTTTCTTTATATAACTTTTTATGGTACTCACTATCATGCATCTACTACTATGATAAATTTATTAGCCCACCGTGCTCCGTGATTGAAGATAGATTAATTGGAGAGTTTCGACCGATACCTGAACTTAGTTAACTGGATCCTCCGATATTCTATAACTTTCGGCTTTGCAGGGGTAGCTAATCCCAACCACGTCTAACCTTAGATCAGGCACAGAACAGATTCATTTCGTTTCCTACCTCGAACCGTAGTCTCAGTTTAAGATATCAGTTTTTGGAGTTGGATAATCTATATTTGATTAAACATCATAAGGTTCGAATAGATAGTTTTCCCTTTGAAAAGAAACTTTTATTGATTACTGAAAGATTACAAATTGAAAAATAAAATACATTTGATGCTCTCTCAAACTATGAATTTCTCAACAGAGTATACTTGATCTAAGAGATATGGGAGTTCCTTATTGTTCTCTTAGTTCTTGGATATTGTAACTGAAAGGTTCATCTAAAATTTTCTCTCTATAGATTCCCAGATTTTTCTTGCTTGAGTCTTTGTTGCTCTGATTTGCTGTGTTCTTCATGTGAAGCCAAGCTCTGCTTTTATAGAGG
The DNA here is from genome assembly GCA_963457585.1 of Spergularia bocconei. Taxonomy (NCBI): domain Eukaryota; kingdom Viridiplantae; phylum Streptophyta; class Magnoliopsida; order Caryophyllales; family Caryophyllaceae; genus Spergularia; species Spergularia bocconei. The sequence goes on along the minus strand of OY734946.1, from coordinate 14,515,366 downwards.
AGCTTTGGCTCTTGTTGTTGGGAGAGCACTCATCCTAAAGACGTGAATCATAAAAGCAAAAACCTACACCACACAAAATAAAGCTTACAACTGTAAAAATGAACTATTTTACATGTGATGGTAGGGATTTTATTCCATTAGCAAATTTTGCATGCCTTCATCTCCGATATTATTTTCCCATCCTTCAGCTTCTTCGTATTCTTGATAGATCGCATCATCGTCTTGATTAACGCAAAGCTCTTGGACTGTCTTAGCAGCATATTCTTGATCCCATGTCATTAGGGTATCAAATAGAAAGTCATTTCCCTCATCAGACAAAAATGTTCCAGATTCCAATTTAAACATGTAATCATGGATCGATTCAGACTTGTCAATTGCTCCTGAAAAGAGACTTGCGCATGCCATATCCTTTGGGAATATCGGAGTTGTATTACCACAATGTATTATATGGTTTGGATATTTATCCTTCATCTTTAACAAAAAGTAATCAATAATCTGGATTATATAGAAAAATCCCATAACTCTTGCTTCTGTTGGATTCCTTATTCTTCGTTTTGGCTTGATACAGATAGGATCTTTCATCAGATCTCCATATCCCAGAATGATTAGATAATGTGCTGGGTACACTATTCCGTTTACCATTTCGATATTTGCGCATGTGATGCGTTCAAAAATCAAATTCTTCATTTTATGAAGTCTACGGAATATGTATTTTTGGAAATTTGTCATTTCCTGAAATATTGGTCCTTTAGGATCTACTGGTTCTCTGAAATGGGTTATCAAACCATACTTCCTTGCCTTTAAGACGTCATCATCTTTTCAAATGAGATTTGGTGGTATGGACAAGTTTCTTACTCCTGAATTGTTAGCACCATAGTAAATCCAACTGCACCATCCTTTCCAAATGTCATAATATGTAGTGTTTCCTCCTACCAGTTCCGAGTACCAAGCTCGAAAATTATTATCTTTTATTTTATTTATTATCATCTGTTGAAGCTCGTGAGGTAGCATCAACATATTTATTATAATTTCCAAGATTAAGAATCTGTGGACAATTCTACTTTAATTAAGCCATCTCTCAATCTAGTTTTTGAGGATACAATCAGGGCCTCTGTGAGAGCCCAACTGGAGGTGGAAACCCTCTTCATAGCTATGTTGGTTTCATCCACTAGTTGCTTCCTTTCTGCAAATATTCGCATAATTTGTTCTGTAGAAGGTGGGTGACAGTTTTTCGATCTCTTTGCCATTTGCTAACTCTCTTGTGAGACTGTTAGCTAAGGAATTCTTTTGACCCCTGTATATGTTCAATAGAAAACGAGAATTGGTTGAGCCATAATTGCCAACGCAGGAGCCTCCCTTGCGCTTGGATATTAGATAATTTTTTTTTAGTAAATCCAAGAATGCCTTTGCAATCAGTTCTGACTAAAAATGGTTTTGGAGCTAAAAAGATTAGTAATTTTTCAATTCCTCTTATGACTGCAAGGATTTCTTTCTCCATAGTGGGATAATTGCATTCAGCTTTCTTAAAGCTTCCACTACAATATCTACACACTTTTTCTCCTTCCTTTATTTTTAGTACTGCACCCCAATGTTCATTATCGCTTGCATCTGTTTCAAATACTAGATCATTTTGGTCAGTAGGTAAATTTAAAACAGGAAGATTTTGACATAGTTTCTTGAATTTCATTACTAATTCCGTATCTGGCTGATTCCAATTCCATGGAGCTTCTTTTTTAAGTTTTTGTTGTAAAGGTTTTCGAAACTTAGCAAAATCCTGTATAAAATCAGAGGCATAAGTACGACATCCTAGAAACCTTTCTAGTTGCTTTATGTTCTCGATCTTATCAGGAAATTTGTCAATTTTCTCAAGGATGTGTTTCTGTAGGATCACTTGGCCTGCCTTGATTTCTAATTCAAGAAATTCAATTTCTTGTTCAGCATAACTGCATTTACGTTTACCAAGAATAATACCATGATCTAAACATCTTTGACTGACCGCTTTAACGTCCGCCCAAATGTTGCTCTAGAGTTTTTGAAAATATAAGAATGTCGTCTATGTAAACCAAGCAACAATGATTAAGGTCTTTGAAAATATTATCCATTCTTATTTGAATATTTGAGGGCCGAGGCATTCTTCAAATCGAATGGCATAACAATCCATTAATAGTGACCTTGAGGAGCACTAAAAGCAGTTAAAAGAATACTTTCTTCTTCCATCTTAATCTGCCAGTAGCCACTCTTACAATCCATTTTTGAGAACCAAGTGGCTCCTTGTATTCTATTGAACATGACTGTTTTATTAGGAATAATGTAATAACCATCGAAGATGGTATTATCATTTAGTTTTTTATAATTAATAACCATCCTAGCTTTACCTCGTTTCTCTTCTGAATGATTTCTTACCATGAAAGCAGGACTAGTGTGAGAACTATTGCTTTATCTAATAAATTCTGAATCTGAATTTTGAATTCCTTAATATCTTGATAAGTGTAAACCATTTGTTTTACCCTTATTATTGTAGTAGGACTGGATAAAGCTATCTTAACAACCGATTTATCTTTATCCCAATATTTAAGTGGGTTATCTGAATATAACTCTTTGCACAAATCTTCTTGTTGCTTTATAATTTTATATTTTAAAGATAATTCATGAACATTGATTCTTAAAGCAACTTCTCTTTGTGTTGGAACAACCTTATCACCACGCTGGTTGCGCGTAAATTCAATTTTATTATGAGTATAGGCTTTACTCATCTTTTTTATAGGCACAGAATGACCATTTACCGTAAAGATTAGGTGATCTATTGTTTGAGTACACGGTGAATATAATTTCTGAAAATTATTCCCTGTAAGAATATCATGAGAAGGTTGGTCTGTTGCCCATAATTTGGGTATGATACATTGGGCCCCGCCAATTTCTATAGGTAAATTTTCTATGATCTCGATATGAGTCATAAGACTATTGTTAGTGATCTTAACATGCATAGGTTTTATTGCCTTTTTTCAAGAGAAATTATGAGAAAAGATCCCTCTTTCCGAAACAACATGAACAACCACTATCTATGTAGGCACACAACTCAAAATTATTGTATCCTTCTAAGCATATATTTATCGGAATATATATACTATTTGGATTTGTTCCGACAATTTCCTGAGGCGTTTCTAATGTCATATTGACTTCATTAACCTCATCTTCATAAACAGGTTCACTCTTTGTGATAATTCTGTGGCCAATGATCTTTCTTTGATCAAAACTTGACCTTGGTGGTTCTCTAAGATCAAAACTTGATCTTGGTGGTTTCTGAAGATCAAAGCTTGCTCTGGGAGGTTCTACTGATTCATTGCTACTAGATCCAGTCTCATAGCGTTTTGAAGCTTGTATATGAGTTAAATTATATTTTTTAACCTAAATTTGCCAATAATTTAATTATATCCTCCTCTTCTTTTGGAATTTCACTCTCTACGCCTTTGAGACGGCTAAATCTAGAACTCTGACTTCTTGTAATAATTGGACCTCTCGGAATACGATCGTTAGTAAATATTTTCCTGTTTCGTCAATTGTAAATATGTTTTTATTTGCTGCAGTTGTTTTCATGAATGATTCTACCCATGTTTTCTTTAACCTAATGTCTTCAGGTTTTATTTTCTCAATGCTAATATTTTGTCTTGGGCCTCCTGATTCATATCTTTCTGCATCTACAATTCCTTTTTTCATTTTTGGATCTATTGTATTTACTACCTTATATATAACCTTCCACTTAATACGCAAAGGACAAGTTCCTTTATACATATTTATTCCATCAGTTAATAATTTAATTGTTAGAAACTTTGAAGCGTAAGCATCGTGAAAACTTACATAGTATTTTGGTTCGCATTTCCAAGTTACCGTTCCTTGGCTTAAATTGCAATTAGCTCCGCTTACTATCTGATCATAAAGTTCTTTGTGTCGAATGTCACAAACAAAACTTATGCATTGAACGTTTTTCCCAAAATCTTGTAAAGGAGTTATGTAAATTTGAATTGCTCCAATATAGATATATTTATATTGATTATCCTTATTATGATTCTGGACATTGGTCCGATTTATAATATTTATTTCAGCAGCTTTTTTATCGCAATTTTTGACTTCAATATCTCCTTCCATTTCCTCACAAACATATTTGGAGGACATTTTTATAAAAGATGTCTTAAATATTTTGCTCTTAGTAAGACTAGGGGAATCTAACCCTCTACCGACCATTTCACTTATTTGGTCGTCATCAATCAATCGGTATATGTTACCCCGGGGTACGTAGATCTACGTACCCCCGGTTCAATTTTCACTCATTATATACCATTTTGTAGTCATTATATATTTTCACTCATTAATTCCCAATTTTCACATTAATTTTCAAAATTTCACTCATTATTTCTTAATTTGCACTCATTATTTCCCAATTTTCACTCATTATATACCACTTTATTGCCATTATATATTTTCAGTCATTATTAACCAATTTTCGCTCATTATTTCTCAATTTGCACTCATTATTTCCCAATTTTCACTCATTCTATACCACTTTATAGTCATTATATATTTTCACTCATAATTTCCCAAATTTCAGTCATTATTTCCAAAATTTCACTCATTATTTCTCAATTTGCACTCATTATTTCCTAATTTTCACTCACTATTAAACCGGGGGGTACGTAGCTCTAGGTACCCCCGGGGTACCTAATAATTTGTGGTCATCAATGGACATTTGTGCGCTTTGTAATTGAGCTAAGCTTGATATTTCCTCTTCTTCGTCGTCAAACTCTCCATCTTGTCTCATTTCGTTTAATTCTTCGTATTCTATTTCTTCAAAATCCTCTTCTTCCTCAATGATTTCAATTATTCCTTTGTTATTTCCTAAAGCCAAGTTAACAACTTTTTCTTCAGAAATTTCGAAATAATCAAGACTTCCTATAGCTTCTATTAATTTGTTATTATTTTTCTTCTTGCAGTCGTTAGCATAGTGACCAATTTCACCACATGCCCAACACTTGCAATTATTTTTCTTTTCAGGACAATACAAAACTTTTCTAAAAAATCTTCTACATTTGAAGCCAGGTTTCTTGAAATATTTCTTCTTATATTTCTCACCTCGTTGTTTAAACTTTTCTTTTAGTAATATTTTTTCTTTCTCATGTCATAATTCTTTGTTCCATAATTATTGGGCATATCCCAACAAGTAAGGAATCGTTTTTTCATGTATTGAGTTCCTACGACTTCTCGACATTTTTTCTCAACCCATTTTCTTAAGAAAGATACTTTACTTCCTAATGTCTCCTTCGCGTTGTATTTTAATTTCCACTCTTCAAATTGTTCGCTAATTTCTTCATTTATTGCTCCTGGAAGTTTATCATAGAACATTCCTAAATTTGTAGTGTTTTCGCCAATCTTGTAATAATAATGTTCGAATTTGGCGATATAACTGTAGGCACAAATTTTGTACTTGCGACAAAATAGGGAAAACAAAGTAAAATTTATTAATTTAAGAATTTAATTGTGTACAGTCTCCGGAATAATTTCATAAAATAGAATTGACTGCTTTGATTAATTCTCCACAAGATTTGACTTCGAGGGCTTGTTGTAGCTTGATCTCGAAGATGAGATTTGATTTGAGTTTTGAGATCTGGACTTGAAGGTCTTCGTAGATCTCCTTTTGTGTTCTTCAGACTTCAGGGTCTTCTGATGATCTTCTGTGATTTTTTTTGATGTGTGTCTGATCCTCTGTGAGGATCCAAGTCTCCTCTATTTATAGTGGAGAAGTGAGAGAGTCAGCTGGAATACATCTTTTAGAGGTGTGGCAATCCAGGACTCTATCTCTTAGAGTTTTACTGAGAGAATGTCACCCTAAAAGATAATTACCATTTAATTAAAAGATAATTATTATTTAATCCCCGTGAGAATCATCACCGAGTTGTTCATCTCCAACGATGAGTCACACGAGACACGTGGCGTCATTTAATTGGCCACTCATAAATGACGTAAGCTTTGCTATGATTGGTCAGTCAAATATTCAACTCTGACTTTTCAACTCTTACGTGGCACATTTTAATTGGCTGATCATTTTTATCCTCCTACAAATGCCCCCTCGAGACTTGGCTGCGTACACGACTTGGAGTGTTTGAGCGCGGGTGGTCTCGATCCACTTGATTTTGATTTGGAAGTCATTTGAACTTGACTTATTTCGACTTTAGTGTCACTTGAATATACCCGACTTGGGAGTCATTTGAATTGACTTGGAAGTCACTTTAACTTGCTTGATGCCAGTACTGACTCGGAGTCTTTTTCCCAAACTTTTGGACTTTGCTTTGATGACAGTCATCCGCATCTTACTTCAGAATTTTCGACCATCAGGTATGGCAACATCTTGTATTTTTTCTTCTTGTCAAAATTTTTTTGAGTTTCTATCGTAATTAGTCAGCTTATTTTCTTTGTTTGCTTTGTTATTCTTCCGACCAGATTTTTGATTTCGACAGAAGGCTTCGAATTTTTCTTGCTAGGCTTGGCCTCGTACGACATACACTGAAGCTTTGGTGAGCTCTTTATCCGAAGCATACACACCTGCGACATCGGAAGGTCAGTCGACCTTCAAGGTAAGAATCATCGTCTTCTATTTTCCGAATTAGAGCTCAGCTTCGATCTTCCGTAAATCTGATCTATGGCCTCGTAAACTTGAATATTGCACGAATGTCTAAAATTACTCTACTAGATTGTTGGTGAGTCATTTGCCGTATGCATGGATTCTTGAGACAAATCCAAAAAAATCTTGATTCGCGAAATTTTACCGAGTATGTCAACCTTTAATTGAATACCCGCTGGACCTTGAACCATCTGCCCCTTTTGTTCTTTTTTGAATGTCAACTTTGCCTTAATTCCAATGCGATGCTTACGTACCACCAGCCTTGAATAGATTTGATCATGCATGCCTGCGACTTTCTTCGTATGTAACAGATGCATTTGGCACTTGCTTGTCATAAGTAATTTTGACCGATGAAAACAAATCCCAACTTTATGAGTTCCCGACTCGGCTTTTGGTTCCTCCAAACATGTTTTTTTGTCTATTATAAGCAACAATCAGTCTCTTTGTAATGGCCGCATGATCATGTCTTTGTCCTTCTTTATCTATGCACTACATGTACGTAATTTTGTTGGCTTGCTACGTACGTAGTTATGAATTGTTTTCCTTTCTCATCGTAAATTTGACGTGTAGATTAACGAAATTTAACGACGTCAAAGACCTTGAAGGTGGGTGTTTTCATACTTGGCTTATTTTTCCGCTTGATTTTATTCGGATGACGCCAACATATATTGCATACAAGACTTTGGTACACAGTTGTTGTGGACGTACTTCATCAACAACATAGTTCCGATGCCCCCATACTATGAAGGGATGCAAGGAAACCGCCAATTTTTTATTCTTCAAGTGCAGGATTTCCTCCGGTGCGATGCGCGTTGGATCGTGTAAGCACTTGGAAGGAAATTAACTGGCTAACGTCGGAGAATTCTACTTGGTGTGATGCACGTTGGATCGTGTAAGCGCTAAGGAGAGTTCCACTGCTACAGGAATGAGAGTTTCGTCTAGCATGATGCGCGTTGGATCGCGTAAGTGCTTGATGGAGTTTGACTTAGCAACCGACGGCGAACTACACCGAGTGTGATGTGCGTTGGATCGCATAAACACTAAGTGGAGTTTGACTTGGCCACCAATGACGAGTTATATTTAGTGTGATGTGCGTTGGATCGCATAAACACTAAATACGATTCTGACCTTATCACGACCCGCAATTTCACCAGCTGCAGTTGATGTCGAAGAACCACCGCCTTACTTTGGAGGGAAGAGCGGCAATAGAAGACTGTGTACCATACGCCCGTATGCAATTCAGTGGTGCGTCATCGCTTGCGCGTAGTCGCTAACATTTTTTTTATTTTTTATTTTTTATTTTTTATTTTTATTTTTCAGGATGAATCCCGCCGAAGAGTCTCTTGTCCCAGCGATGGAGATTGTAGGTAGATGTCAAGGAGCTAGAGTTGCTTGCGATGAGAGTGAAGAATATCCATACTTCTCAAAAGCCTCGAAAGATGGAAAGACTGGGAGCATCAATTATCTTCTTATTCGTGACCAAGAAGCTGACGAACTTGAGAAAGCGTCACGATGCGCTTACTACCCCTCTGTAATTGGGAGTCGCGCACTGTCCTGGCCGTTTGAGATTGATCGTATACCAAGATTAGAAGAGTGGTCTCGCATAGAATCACACGAGGTATTCACGTCTCGTAGCAAGGCTCACAGTCGCGGAACAATAAAGGAGGTTCTTATCTTGCAGTCAACACTTCACACTGGAACACAAGAGGAAAAGATTCCTTATACGCTTGGTCATCGCATTTGGCGCCGTGAAGCCAAGTGGAGTGACCTGAGATTCCCTGGCGAGTTCAACCCTCCATCCGGCTACTGGGAATGGGCAGAACTTATTCTTCATCAGAGTAGATCTACATTGTTGGAGGCGGGTATACATGGTGCTGTGAAAGCATCGATCTTTCCTTACGATCGTAGCCGAGATGTGATTTTGGAGTTTTGTGAATCATGGTCATCGGCTACAAACACTCTGCATACTACTGTTGGTGAGATGTCAATCTCATTATGGGATTTGAAAGAACTTTGCGGACTTCCGATCTTGGGAGAATTTTATGATGAAGTTACCCCCAGTTTTGAAGAAATCACTGGTCTTGACGCGAAAGGGGACCCAGTACTTCCCTTCAGTTGCAGGTTCATGTTTTACGCATACCACCTTGCACAAAATGCAAACAAGGAGAGAGCGACTTCACAACTGCTTTCTATTGCTGATTGGATAAATTGGTGGTTTAGAGGCGATCGGATTTATGATAACCCCTTCAATTCCAAGAAGCCTCCAAGCAAAATGAATCTTCCAACTGGTCGAGCGTCTTCAAGAGGTCGTACAAAAGAAGAGAGTATCATCTTTGGAGACTTGGGAGTTAACACAAGTGATGAAGATGAGATTTATCTCACGGCCTTCTTATCTACTTGGCTATGCCTCTTCGTACTTCCCAGCAACCGCGGCAAGTATATACGTCCTCAAACCTTCAAGGTTGCATCGCTGATGGCTCGAGGGATCAGATTTTGTCTTGCTATTCCTGTACTTACGAGCATCTATAACGGCTTGAATTGTCTTGCCTTTGATGGAACTGAACTTGGGAAGTGTAGAGCCTCTCTTCCTTGGCATTATATCTACGCTTGGATAGGTGAGTACTTTCGCCTCTACAGTACCAGAGTTCGTGATATCGATTGTCCAGCGATGTGCAAATTTTCCGGTCTCACCGCATGCAGAACTCCTAAGCGACGTAACACCTTTCAGAAAAATGATGGTCAAGACTGGACCCATACACAAAAGAAATGGGTTGATGACAGAAAGTTTGGCTCAATCGTCGAAACTGCAAGTGTTAGGCTTGATGTTGAATCATTTGAGTATTTGGTTAGTACACGTACATGCTACTTGACTTTGAGACGAGGCAACATGTACATGGTGGAACCTTATAGTCCCCACAGATTTGCTAGGCAGTTCGGGTACACGCAGGATCTTCCGGGTGCTTTATTGAAAGACATGCGATCTACTACACTTCGGGAACTTGTATTCTTGTGGAAATGTAGTCTTTACCGCAATACCCCTTGTAGGCTTTACTATCCAGCAGAATTCCTCAATAAAGACCAAATCTATTATACCAGGCGTTACATAGAATGGTGGAAAAGAGGAACGTCAGAGTACTTTGAGAAGAGTGGCGAAATCCTTGCCATGGGTTCGGATTTAACGTTCAAATTATATCAACTTCCAAAGGGCAACACAGGTCACATGAACAAGCATGATCCACCATTGGTCGAGCCTCGCTCAGGTGAAGCTTTTGGCGTCGTAGATGTTGCCACAATTTTGAGTGTAAGTCCTGCTACCAGGGAACCGTCTAAAGAGCCCGTCGTTGTTGGACGTAATTGCTCTTATTCAGAGAAACAAGTTGAGTCTTCCAAAGATGCATCAAAGAAAGGGTAAGCTGTCCAGTAAGGAAGGCAACGCGGATTCAAATAAGCCTCCAACCACCAAAGATGCATCAAAGAAGAGTAAGCTGTCCAGTAAGGAAGGCAACGCAGATTCAAATAAGCCTCCAAACACAAAAGATGCATCAAAGAAGCGTAAGCTGTCCAGTGGGGAGAACAACGCGAATTCAAATAAGCCTCCGACCAAACCTCGCTCCAATCGTCAATCTTCGAAACGTTCTACAGTTGTTGATAAGGTTGTAATTTTCATTTGTTGTTTCTTCCTTGACCTTATTCTTCATTTTCGTGACATTCTGATAACTTGTTATTTACAGGACTTGTCACCCATGGTTGTAAAGGTGAATGACGCCATTGCTGTTGGACAAGACCCACTTACAGTTGATTCAAGGGTCGTTCTTGCTCTTGCTTCTGTTGCTGAGGAGGGAAGGGCTGCAAAAGGCATTACTACTTCTCTTCCGCATAAGGTTCAAGAAACGAATCAAACGCCAGTTGATGAAACCGTTGAGGATACCGCTTCTTCGCATGGGGAGGTTCATCCACATGTCAGGAGAGAAGTTGGTGACACAAGTGGAAAAGCGATTACAACCGCACATCCCACCACATCCCATACCACTTTCCACCCTTCCAAGGTGTATAGTAGAGGTCTAGAAAAGGCTATAACAGCGCTTCAAAACTCTTTGCTCAAGGACTTGATAAAAGCTCCTTATAGTGAAGCTGAGAAGGTGAGAGAATGTGCTGACGACTCGTACGGCCTTATTAAGACGATTGGTGGAGATCCATCCCCCCTTCAAAAGACGGTTGACGATTATGCTGCAGATGTGCGAGCTCTTCTCTTACTCCAAAAGGAAATTTCAGGGAGGAGTACCAGTAGCCAGTTAGCCCAAGATGTCTCCGTCGCAGAAGCTAATCTGAAATACGCACAGACTTCGCTTGAGGAAGCTTTACGCTATGAAGAAAATTGTAAGAAGGAACTCGCCTCAATGGAAAAGGAGGAAGCTGCCTTGGAGGAATCTCTTCGCACTCTTCGTGAGAAGCAAGCACAATTGAAGGGACAACAACAAGAGCGTCTTGAAGCAATATCCTCATCTCAAGCGTTAATTGAATCTTCAAAACAAAAGTTAGAGGAACTGAAATCCACTCCTATTGTGCATGAGAGAGAAATAAACGCCTTGAAAGAGATTGAGAAGATCGTGGAAGACAAGAAGAAAGATTTCAAAGCAGCCCTGTAGTAACTTCCATTTTCTTTCTTATTTTCCTTTTGACATTTCATGCCAATTTTAAGGCACTTGTAATGAACTTCTTTTTTTTTTTTTTTACTACTCTTCCGCGCTTTGAGGTTTGATTTACTCTTTTGAGAACTCGTATGAATGCAATTACAATGCAAACCAACTTAAGTCCAAATGAGTTTTCTTTTTTGTTTGATTTAGCCGTACACAGTTTATACTCATGCGGGCCAGGAGTGGATTTTTTTGTGGTTGATTTAGCCGTTCACAGTTTAGACTCATGCGGGCCAGGAGTGGTTTTTTTTTTTTTTTTTTTTTTTTTTTTTTTTTTTTTTGTGGAAATGGGGTGGTATTTCTGTGGAAGGATTTTTTTTGTAGTGATGTGGGAAATTTTTGTGGAGATGTGGATTTTTTGAAGCTATGGTGGATTTTTTGAAGGTGTGGCTGGATTTGAAGTAAGGGGTTTACTCAAACTGCCTACGTACTTACAAGATGACATGGTGTCAGTTTGCAAGATCAAGCCAAACGTAATTCATTTATTTGGATTTTTTTTATTTTTTTTTATTTTTTTTAGTTTTTTTTTGGTTTTTTGTTTTTTGGGTTTTTTTTTGTGGTGTAGTTTAGGCTCGTACCCAGGAGCATGACGGCTCTTCAACTCATGCGTAGTACGCTTCAAAAACTTGCCGTTGATAGGTCCAATCTGCTTTCCCTTATCATTAACAATCTTGTAAGCCCCACTAGTGTAGACTTCTTGAACGACGTGAGGACCGTCCCACTTGGAGGTGAATTTGCTCTTGGTTTTGTGAGAGGTGATAATCGGTCTTCGAACAGCAAGGACAAGATCACCAACTTGAAAGGAACGCGGCCGGACTTTCTTATTGAAAGCTCGTGACAACCGAGCTTGGTAACATTCCAACTTCTGCTGCGCTTCTAGCCTCTTCTCATCAAGGGCTTCAAGTTCTGCAAGACGAAGTTTGTCATTTTCTTTTTCAGTAAGACCCTCTTGAATGGCGATTCGCAATGACGGAATTTCTAGTTCCAACGATAGAACAGCTTCTACACCGTACACCAAAGCGTAAGGAGTTGCTTGAGTTGCTGTCTTGTACGTTGTTCGATACGCCCATAAGGCTTCTCCAAGCTTCTCGTGCCAATCTCGTTTGGAACCCTTTACGACTTTGCTCAAAAGATTACAGAGAGTCTTGTTAAATGCCTCTGCCAAACCATTTGCAGGAGCATTGTACATGGAAGACTTGTGTTGCACCATCTTGTATTTGTTACAAAGAGCAGTCACCAACTTGTTGAAGAATTGCTTGCCATTATCAGTGATGATCCTCCGTGGCACGCCATATCTGTAGATGATGTTTGACTTGAGGAATTCCACGACGTTTGTTTTGTTCACTTCCCTCAAAGGGACTGCTTCGGCCCATTTTGAGAAGTAATCAGTGCCAGCCAAAATGTATGCATGCTGAGCTGACGAATTGGGTGTAATAGGATCAACAATGTCGAGTCCCCAAGCTTCAAAGGGCCAAGACGCTACTGTAGGATGCAATGGTTCTGGAGGTTGATGAATCCAATTTGCGTGGAATTGACAAGCTTTGCACTTCTTGGCATACTCGAGGCAATCATGAATCATCGTAGGCCAATAGTAACCCATTCTCTAGACACGTTCATAGAGTTTTGGGCCGGATTGATTTGCACCACATACTCCTGAATGTGCTTGATCGATTGCTGTTTTTGACTCCTCGTCTCCAAGGCATCGAAGGCAGAGTCCATCAAATGAGCGTCTATAGAGTGTCTCCTTAAAGTAGACGAATTTTGGAGCATGACGATGGATTTCGACCTTGTGCCTTCGATCGTCAGGGAGTTTCTTGTGTTTGAGAAAGTCTATGAGTGGTTGGCGCCAATCTTCTTTGTCAATTTGGTAGTCTCGAGACCCATGATTAAAGTTTGATATTCTGCCATATTATTTGAGCACAAGTTTGTAAGTGCGAAAGAATACGGAAGAACGTGTTTTTCAGGAGATACAAAGATAACTCCAGCGCCTGCACCATCATGTCTTGCAGCACCATCGAAATACATCTCCCATACAGGGATTATCTCGACAAGGAAAACATATTCGCCTGGGAGATCGTCAAAAATTTCCCATTCGTCAGGTATGGGATGATCAGCTAAGAAATCAGCTAACACTTGTCCCTTCACTGCTTTTTGGGAGACGTAAACGATGTCATGCTGCTTGATCAACACAGCCCACTTTGCTAGTCGCCCGGAGAGGACCGGCCTTGAGAGTATATATTTGATTGGATCTACTTTGGAAATGACCTTCACAGTATAGGCTTGCATGTAATGCCTTAGTTTCTGAATGGCAAAAACTAAAGCAAGACACATCTTCTCGATTGGCGAGTAATTCAGCTCAGCTCCAACCAACGTGCGACTTAAGTAGTAAAGAGCCGTCTCTTTACCTTCTTCGTTCTCTTGTGCACATAATGCCCCCAACGATCTTTCTTGAGCAGCAATGTAGAGGATGAGAGGCTTGCCGGGAATAGGAGCTCCTAGAACTGGAGGGCTTGACAAGTACTTCTTTATTTATGCTATCAAACGCCTTTTGACAGGAATTGTCCCACTCGAAAGGCGAGTCCTTCTTCATGAGGTGGCTAAAAGGTTGGCAACGTCCAGCGAGATTAGAGATGAATCTCCGTATGTATGCTAAACGTCCTTGTAAACCACGAAGTTCTTTGAGAGATCGAGGTGGTGGCATTTCTTGAATTGCTTTTATCTTGGTTTGATCAATTTCGATGCCTCTGTGTCGTACAACGAAACCTAGGAACTTCCCGGAAGTTACTCCAAAGGCGCACTTGAGTGGGTTCATCTTCAACTGACATTTTCGAAGTCGTTCAAAAATTTGACGAAGATCTTGCAAATGATGTTCTCTTCGTTTTGACTTGACCACGAGATCGTCTACATAGCATTCCACCGTCTTGTGCATCATGTCCTCGAAGATATTCTGCATTGCCCTTTGGTATGTAGCACCAGCATTTTTCAAGTCGAAAGGCATGACTTTGTAACAGAATATTCCCTTGGGTGTGCGAAACGCGGTTGCCTCTTGATCTTCAGGGGCCATGAGAATCTGATTGTAGCCTGCTGTGCAATCCATGAACGAAAGAGCTTCATGGCCGGTGGTAGCATCAATCATCAACTCAGTGACGGGTAATGGGAAGTCATCTTTCGGACATGCTTCATTTAAGTCACGAAAGTCGACACAAACGCGAAGTTGTCCATTCTTTTTTCTGACTGGGACGACGTTTGCAATCCATGTTAGATATTTAACTTCGCGAATAAAACCAGCGTCTATGAGTTTATTCACCTCTGATTCGATTTCGGGTACTAACTCTGGCCTGAACCGTCGCTGAGATTGCTTCTTAGGGCTTACACCTCTCTTGATTGCAAGGCGATGGACAGCGACTTTTGGGTCGAGTCCAGGCATTTCAGTGTAGTTCCATGCAAAAACGTCCTTGAATTCTGAGAGTAGTTCGAAGTACTGTTTCTCTTCCTCTGCAGAGACAAGTTCACTAATAAAAACTGGGCGTGGTTCATCGACAGTACCAAGATTTAACTCCTTGAGATTGTCGACGGTCGTTTGCACTCCATCTTCAAGTGTTGTTGGAGCTTCATCTTCCACAATTTCAGAGTCGGGGTCATGAATGGCTTGAGCTGTAACATGACCACATGATGTCGTTTCTTCTAATAGTTCCTCTTGCACTAACTTTTTCTGATTTGTAAAAACCACCAAACGTCTTCTTGCTTGTAGAGGCTCGACATTGGTGATATCTAGCACTTCCAACCGCTTCATTCTGGATGGAATAACGCTTCTGAGGTCATCGCCTGCAACCATCTTCTCCTCTTTCCTTTGAGACCGACGATGTTTCCTACCAACAGAAAGATCCGAACTTCTGAGAGTCAAGACTTGTTTCTTTGGTTTCAGAGACCTGACTTCTTTGATGAGTCGCCCTCCTAATCTTGTGAACACCGGGATTTCAGGCTTGTCAACACGCTTGAAAACTGGAGGTTGACGCTCGCCTAGTCTCTTGGAAATGGGAGGTTGGCGTTCACCTAGTCTTTTGAAGACTGAAGGTTGATGTTTTCCTAACCTGCTGAACACCGAAGGTTCCCTTTCTCCTAATCTGCTGAAGACCGGAGGTTCTCGTTCGACCAGTCGCTCAAATACGGAAGGTTTTTGTTCAGTTAATCTACGAAAAACTGACAGTCTTCGTCTTCTTATTTTATCAGAGGTCGAGGGAGCTTTTGGGTCTCGAATTCGGCTACAGACTGCGGATGTAGATTCACAAACCGAAGGGAGAAGCCTGTCGAAGACGGAATCCAATTGAGGGTGAGTTATGTTGTTATCACCTTCGCTCTCTTCCATCTCTTCAGCGGTTATATATTGTGCAGCTAAACTGTTCTCCCTTCTTTTCACATAGATCTTAACAGGTGCAGGAGGTTTATAACCTAATCCGGCTTTTGACGAACTCAGACTTTCTTCAAACTCGTAAACTTTTTTCTGCGTGTCGTTAAGACCATGTGGATGTATGTCAATGACTTGACCCAGGGGAATGGGATTGTCAAAGTCATATCCGGATTTTGCCAACAGATTACAAGCTTTGGCATCAAATCTACCCTTGTTGACACCTTTGACACCGCTTTCGTCTTTTGCTTTGGAAAACGAAGAACTCATGGAATTTTTGATAAGCCTCCCTCCAGTTGATTTGGCTATGGGGAGAACGGCTTCATCTTTGAGAATCTGGTGACTTTCCTTGTTGTTTTGCGCGCTTGATCCTTCTTTTCTATGGTACTCTGTAAGTGGAGACTGTCCTTCTTTGCGGAGAGATCTTGGGACATAACGCAGTACAGGTACGATGACAATTGCGGATGACTTGTTCTTTTTGACCGTCGGAGTTGCAACAAACAACTTTGTTGTGTCTTGGGCGTCGGACTGCTTCTCATCTTTGGAGGGAGCATTGTTACTATTTTTCGCAACACCTCCCTTTCCTGTTGATTGAATGGCGTTTGGAAGAATTTCAGTCGACATTGCTCCTTTTACGAAGAACTTAGCATCAGCGAAGTGAGATTCTGCTTTACTAAACGGCTTAGCGTCACCATTAATCTTCTTTACACCATCGCGATAGTACTTCATGCATTGGTGGAGAGTCGAAGCAACGACACCGTTCTCATGAAGCCATGACCTTCCGAGCAATAACTTATAAGATGTTTTAGCATCAATGACGTGGAACAACGTGCTTGACGCAAGTTCGCCCATGTCGAGCTTCAATCGGATCATGCCAACCGCGCGTTGACTATTGAGGTTAAATCCTTGTATCATCATAAAGCTCTTTGAAAGTTCTTCAATGTCAATGCCCAATTCGCTCATGGTAGCTTTTGGCATAATGTTGACAGCTGAACCTCCATCGACTAGAATGCGCTTAACTTTCTGCTCCCTAATGTATCCAGATACAAACAAAGGACGATTGTGTGGTTTAGACCCTAGCAAGAGGTCTTCGTCGGTGAAAGCCAACGCCGAAGCTGCTGCGTTACAAGCGGCACACTTTGTTAAATTTTCAGCGTCTTCATTATCATCCTTTAACTCTTCGGAGAACATCTCTGGATGGGATAGAGCTAGGGTTAGCAATTGTCGAATGTCTTCTGAAAGTCCAAAAGTTTGTTTCCATTTCATTTGTGAAGGGATAGACCCTAGAGCAGCAAGGATCTTGGCGTCTCTTTTGATGTTCGGCACATGGTTAGCCGCCTTCGAGGAGTCGTTGTCTTCATGATCTTCCTTCTTATCTTCTTCATCATTGGTGAATGAGATAGTGTGGACATCAACTGCGTTGAAATAGTTCTTTGGAAAGAATTCCTCCAAACGCAAGATCTCGGGGCGTTGTTGCTCAAGAAGGTCGTTTGATGAACCTCGTTCTGTTTTCTTCTCTACCCTTTGCTTGTTGTTGACACGAGATCTCTTCTTGATTTCTTCCTTTGTTTTGGCTTCGGGTAGAGCCACTGAAGCTTGTGGTTGAGTCATGGCTTGCTTTTTCGACCTTCTCCTCGTAACTAAAGTCCATCCTTGATCATCATTTTTGGTTGGGATCAAAGAAGATCCCTCCTCGTACTTTTGGCAATTCTGAATCGGAATCTCTATCAGGACGGGCTCCAGCGTACCGAATTGTATTAATTGGAACTTCATTGCTTGTTTGGTAGGAGTTGTCAGCTCCACACTCTTCTCTTTCAGCATCATGCAGTCTTTGCTCGAGTGACTTGTCACTTTGTGAGAATGACAATACTTTTGTTGGTTGATTTCAACACCATTTGGGCGTGTCGCTCTTGCAAGGGGATCGCACGATCCATCAATGACTGATATTTGGTTGACCGTTGCAGACTCGTTCTCCAGCAATATCTTCCTATCCCTGGATAACTCCATAATCTTCTCCTTGAGCGTCACGCAATCTTCAATTGGATGACTTATCACCTTATGATAACGACAGTATTTGGGGTGATCGGTCTTTCCTGCATCTTCAGGACGCTTCGGCTCTGGTAGTTCGATGAGTTTATTTTCAAGTAAAGCATCTAACATTCCAGAGAGCTCTGAGTTCTCAAAAGGGTACTTCTTTGCCAGAAGCTCCTTCAAGGTTGGTCGATTTTTTTTCACCTCCTTTGACGCCGACTCCTCTTTCTTTTGGTACTTCGGCTTCGTCGAGATTTTAATTGGTTTTGTAGAGGTGGTAGTGATCGTCATGGCCTCCTTCTTAGGAGTCTTGTCGCTCTTCTTGTACTCCTTCTTTTCGACTCTTGCATCAGATTTGTGGAACAGTCGAACTCCATGGCTAGCGACCGTGATTTCCATGTCATGAGCCATAGTAGCTAGGTCTGGGAATGACTTTGGCTTGATCCCTTTCAATATGTAAAGCAATTCGGCATGCATGCCATTAATGCACATCTCGACTGCAGAAGGTTCTGACAATCGATCTTTGCATTCTAGGCTCAACGAACGCCAACGGTTGATGTAGTCTATCACTGGCTCATCCTTCCATTGCTTGGTATTCGTCAACTCTGTCATGCTGACAATTCTTCTAGTGCTGTAGAATCGATTGAGAAACTCACTTTCCAATTCTTCCCAACTGTCAATGGATTCTGACGGCAAGTCGGTATACTAATCAAATGCTATACCGCCAAGTGAACGAACAAACTGTTTCACCAATTGGTCGCCTTCAGCACCAGCAGTATTGCATGTTTCAATAAAGTGGGCAACGTGTTGCTTCGGGTTACCCTTTCCATCGAACTGTCGAAACTTGGGGGGTTGATATCCAGTGGGCATTCGCAGGCTATCGATCCTCTTTGTGTATGGCTTCACATAGTGATGGGTTGCATGAATTCCAACACCTAGTTGAGTCTTGATAGTATTCGCCACTAACTCTTGCAATTTCTCGGAGGGTCATGGATATGTTGGACGCACCTTTGGGACCGCCCTCAGAATTTTCGCTCTCGCCGTCACTTTGATGGGGACGCTCGCTTAATTTCCTCATAAGGACTTCAATTTGCTTGTCCTTGAGATTCATCCGAGCTTCCTTTTCTTCATTCTCCTTTGTGAGTTAGTCGACGGCTCTTTGCATCTCAGCCATCCGTTCTTCGAAATCTGCTCCAATCGTGTTGACTGGGGCCGCGAAAGAGCCAAAAGATCCATACTCCATCTCCAGGTCATTTTCTCTGATGGGAGATGAAAGAGACTAACTGCTTGTTGTCTCGACATCGTCCTCCACTTGGATGGTGAATGACTCGAACATTGGACTGGTATGCACCGTAAATCCTTCTCTTGTCTCGCCAAGGATCTGCTGTAGCGAGGACGAAGTAGCTTCTTCTGGTCGAGTTGGGGATGTCGAACCAAAGACAGGGATTTCATTCACCTTCCTTCCAGATCCAGACGAACGACTTGAAGTATCCCCTTGAATAGGAACTTTGCGAGATTTAGGAATGTAAGTCTGGTTCGACAAGCTTGTATCTGAGGTTGATCTAGCGGTTTTTCGCCCTCCTTTCGCGGGACCAGAGGCAGATCGTAGTCTCTCAGCGGCAGCAATAATGAAAGCAGGTCTCCTTGTGGTACTCCTTGTTGAGGCTTCAGACTGGCCTTTGTTAGGGTTTCCTCCAGTATCGCTTGAATCATCAAGGGCTCGAGACGAACTTCTCTTTGGCGCCATTGGAACTGGAACTTGACTTCTTGTGGGGAAGAAGATGAAAGGCAGAGACTTTCACGTCGGGTTCACCAAAAATTTGTAGGCACAAATTTTGTACTTGCGACAAAATAGGGAAAACAAAGTAAAATTTATTAATTTAAGAATTTAATTGTGTACAGTCTCCAGAATAATTCCATAAAATAGAATTGACTCCTTTGATTAATTCTCCACAAGATTTGACTTCGAGTGCTTGTTGTAGCTTGATCTCGAAGATGAGATTTGACTTGAGTTTTGAGATCTGGACTTAAAGGTCTTCGTAGATCTCCTTTTGTGTTCTTCAGACTTCAGGGTCTTCTGATGATCTTCTGTGATTTTTTTTTTTTATGTGTGTCTGATCCTCTGTGAGGATCCAAATCTCCTCTATTTATAGTGGAGAAGTGAGAGAGTCAGCTGGAATACATCTCTTAAAGGTGTGGCAATCCAGGACTCTATCTCTTAGAGTTTTACTGAGAGAATGTCACCCTAAAAGATAATTACCATTTAATTAAAAGATAATTATTATTTAATCCCCGTGAGAATCATCACCGAGTTGTTCATCTCCAAGGATGAGTCACACGAGACATGTGGCGTCATTTAATTGGCCACTCATAAATGACGTAAGCTTTGCTATGATTGGTCAGTCAAATATTCAACTCTGACTTTTCAACTCTTACGTGGCACATTTTAATTGGCTGATCATTTTTAGCCTCCTACAATAACTGTCCAAGTATTTCATGTTATCCATTGTGAGGTTGTTGAGTTTTCTTTGCCACTCATTAATCTTTCCTCTAGGTTCAGTTATTATGCCAATAAATTCATCTTCTATGTAGCCACATAATTGTCTGAACATTATATCTGGAGAAGCTAATTCTCTTAGTTCAGCTTTCTTTGTAGCTAATAGACCATCGTACCAATCACCAATTGAACCATAAAGACTGTGTTCATAGTTTAGAAATTGATCGGCTTCTCAAGCTGTATTTAAGTTTAAAACAGTAGTAATGCTTTTCTTCCATTGGGTTAAGACGTCCTCTCTATTTCTTACTCCATCTAGATTCAGTTTATAACCTGTATGGCTAATGCTTTCGAGTTCGACTTCTTCGGGTTTAGGCATTGAATTAGGCATAATCCTAGCATTAAAACGAGTCGATCTATCAAAAACTTCTCCAGGTCTCATACAACTTGTTGAACCTTTTTGATGAGTGATATTATTGTTGAAGAAATTGTTTTCCGTAGGTAGTTCGTCTTGGATGACTTCTTCTCCTACTTTATTTTTATCAATTATTATTTTTCCTAATTTCATATCTAGACGTCTCTTAATTTCTTCAATTGGAATGGTGTTTAAATCATCCATTTTTGGTAATCCCATTTGATGATATAAGTCTTCTTCAATTTGAGCATAATTATAATCTTCATGATTATCCTCGTCTATTATGTTTTGTTTTTCAGATATCACGCTCATGATTTCATTAAGCATTTCTGGGTCTTTTTCATTTTCGAACAAATCTTGTGAGTTTGCTAGAGAGCAATCTTTAAGATTAGTTGTCATTTTGTTCTTCTAATTTAATAGGATTTTTGGGATTATTAGGTGGTGTATTAACTGTAAACTTTTTATTTTCGTTTTGATTTTGAAACAGATATTTATATTCAAAAGATTCGTTTTTCTTAGAAGTTCCTCCTTTACCTTCTAAGTTAGTCGAATGTCTTATTTCGTTTAACAAAACGAGATGGTTTGCTCTTATGAGAACTTGTATCTCAAGTATATGTTCACCGAGAGATACTTGAAGTTTAGCAATTTCTGCTAGAGTATTTTTTATAGAAATTATTTCGTCTACTAAATAATTTAATACGGGTCCTAAGGTTTTACTTCCGTCAGGACTGTGCTGAATATGGGTATATTCAGGATTAGGACAAGGATCTGGCAAAATAGGCCGTTTAAATCTTAAACTCGAGCCAAATGGCTCTGATAACAAATTGAACTCTTACTTAAAAATAGTGATTAAAAGCTAAATAAGAGTCTAAGTAAGAAAGAAGGTAGATTAACAAAAGAAAACGGAAGAATAAAGGATAAAAAATGGGTAAGGAAAGTAGAATGACCAAAGTGCAAAGAAAAATTGTGAGGAAGGACTTAATAGGAAACACTATTTGCGGTGATTAGAGGGGAAGCTCTAATCACCGTGATTGGTGAAGAATTTCCCGTGCAAATATGAAGAAAAAATCACATACGTATTTGTCTTTTGCGACCTGATTTTATATGCATTGTGTTTCGATCTTGTGGTCATCATGCATGCATGAAGCTACGCTAATCCGATCGTGATCTTCTTTATTATTAAGATCAATATTGTTGAGATCTGGTATCCCATCATATTATTGATGTAATCATGATTCCCAAATGTCCTTTTGAACAAATAATGACCAATAATGTATTTTAGTGGACCAAATCAACAATTAGCTAGAAAAGTAATTAAATAAGTAAAAAGTTTAAAAAATTAGTCAAAAAAGCTATGTATACGTATGCCAAATAAGTTAGTTTGTTGTGCATAACAAACATAACCATAGACTTGTTTATCGATCAGTATTTGAAAAGTCGTTTTGATCGAATTTGATCTAATTTGAATGAATTTGATCTACTCTAATTTGAATGACCCTGGCCTGATCTACTATATACTCCATATTTTAAGTTGTATCAGACAACCCTAAATGATGCAATTGTGATAAAATTGAATTAGTATAGAAGTAGCAAAAAAAATTTGCATTGTGAATTATTGACAGTAAAATTTATCGAGTTACGATATTAAAATTGAGTTTAATGGTAATCAACTTTTTTCTTTTGTTAATAATAGTCATCTCAATATTTTTTATATGTCGACTTTTTACCTTCAGAAGAAAAAAAAGATCTCTAGCAGTTGGATACATTAACGTGCAATACAAATAAAAATATATTAATAAGTCGACTCGATCTAAACTATTGTGCTTCACTAGTTATACTTACACGTTACACCTATTACTCAGGAAAAATCTAGCCTCATATATACAACTTTTTTGTAAGAAAACTATCAAAAATGTATTGACATAAATCTTCGCTAATGAAAAAAATTGATCCCTTACACGTTGACCTCTTGGCGTCTTTTATTGACAGAGGATATATGTGTATAACTTGACGAAGAAAAGCCAATCAATATTGTTGGTTATAGATTCAATATTTGATATGTTATCTGATCTGATCTAATTTGTATTTATATTTTAAATACTTTTAAGGGGCAATTCATGCAATGAGTCAAATAAAAAGTTTTGTTTTTGTTTAATTTGTTGACCTTCCGAAAAAAGAGTAAATAATGTTTTTTAATTACTCCTTTACTTTTTTTTTTTTTCATTTCTTTACGTAAGATCATGGTTAACCTTATAAACCCGACCCAACGTAAAGACATGAAAGAAATAGAGAGAGTACTTTGGTCCCCACAAAATAACACCTTAAATCTTTAATCTTACTTACAAAGGTATTTGGTGGCCTAATTATTGTTGATTTTTCACTTCACGGAAATGAAAGAAACGCCCTATATACCTCCTACATTTACTTTTTTTTTTGGTATGTTTCTTTAATTTCCTCCATGTTGATTATTATTTAATTATATGTGTATAGTACGTATGGTGTTTTGGTTGCCGATGCGATATTCTTAATCAAGATTTTGATGATCATGGTGGACAATCACAAATGTGTAACCTTAGCTTTAGAACATTCTTATGTTGGAGTCGACCCAATGACTAACTAATTTAGGCTGAGGGAACTAAGTTAGGCAATAATGTAGGGAGTTGTAGATTCCACGGATGGTCTCTATATTGGCGGACGCGCGAGTCGTGCGATGATTGCACTAGGATAGGAGTCGCCACCAAACAATTGTGGGGTGTTTGGAAACCATGCAATGCGATCTTGTTCCTTGTTACCGAGGGACTACGTAGACGCTAGGTGAGTCTGTACCCATTGAGCATAAACGCTTGGAGAAGCGAGTCATGCCAAGTACAAAACACTTTCGCGAGTCGTTTACCGAAAGGGACAAAACCGAGGGACGTAAGGAACAAGATGCGCACTGTGCCCTACGCCAATGTGCAGCCCAAGGACCGCAAGACTGGGTTCGGGGGTGACGGTACGTGTTGGGAAGCCATAAGACACCCAACCCCGCCCACGTATAGCGGCCTCTACTAGTTGAATTATCGTTTACAAGTCGTCGAGAAGTTAGCCATGCAATTTACAGTCATTTACATGTTATATACAGCCTAATAAAATTTAGCTAAGTCGGTAGTTTTAGCACATAAAACTAGATCTTAGGTCACAAAATTATTAAGGTTGATTTAAGGTCCCTAGCTACCAATTGTCCAAGCGCTTTGCGCTATGTGTGTTAGGCGTGATTCACGTAATTCGTTTTAGATCTAATTTTGGTTAGGCAAAATGTAAATCTATGTCGTAAAAGTAATTAAAATACGCACGTAAAGAAGGTGTAGAAGATGAGATTAAAGTAAAAGATGAGTTTAGAAAAGAGGGGGTGCCCTCAGGACTTACGTGTGTCCGCGATACCACTACTTGCTCTACTATACTTCGAGATCGCTGCGTTGATCCTTAGTATGCGTCGTAGGGGCTAGATGTGTTCTTGGAGCGATGCGTTGCTCTTTGAACGTAGGTGTTTGAGAGGGGCTTTGCTTAAATTGTGTTTGATTGTGTTGCGTTTAGGGGTGCCCTAGAGGTGTAGGGGTTGCACTAGGGTTTTTGTGTTGTAGTTGCTAGGGTTTTTGCGTTAGGATTTTTTTTAGAGAATTGTAGAAAGAGAAGCAGAGATTCGGGGTGAAAAATGGTGTGTGTAGGGTTGTGAAATGAGGTGGAGGAGGGTTGTATTTATAGTGTATAGGAGGCTAGGGTTTTAGAGAAGGAGAATAAGCTGGCCGGCCACCCTAGGGCTAGGTGCGTCATGGTGCGTCTGACGCGGGGGACGGTGCGTCTGACGCAGGGGTGGCTGCGTCTGGCGCAGGTGGGGTTGCGTCAGGCGCGGGAAGGGCTGTGTCAGGCGCAGGTGAGGCTGCGTCAGGCGCAGGTGGGGCTGCGTCAGGCGCGTCAGGCGCGGCTGGTGGTGCGCCAAAGCCTCTGTGCGCGGGTAGAGGTGCGCCTGGACCTCTTGACGCACCATACAAAATTGCATTTCTGGCCTTTTCACGACATGAGTATTGTACATGTGAATTTGGGTGGGCAAATGATGTACAAAAACATGTTTTGTTGGTGATATTTGACGGTTTAGGCACGCGATTCATTCCTGAGTTAGGTCAGGTGCAAAAAGGGAGGAAATGGTTGTTTTTGGCCATGTTTTGGGTGAAGACGCATTTGCTAACGGATTAACGACAACGGTGGTTCACATAGTAGAGCAAGTAGACGCAGTTCACAGTATATTGTCCTTTCATCATTGGGCATTTGAGTAGGGACAAATGTAGGTGTCTACAGGAGTGCTAACCAATGTTTTAAAAACCGGACCGGACGTCGAACCGGTGGCCTCGGGGGTTCGATGGGTCAAGGGGTTCGATCGGTTCAACCGGATCAAAAAAATCGCATGACGTCATAATAATAAAAATATAAAATAATTAAATTTTTGCCAAAAATATTCAAATACATACAAAACAACCAAAACCGGGTTGAACCGGCCGGTTCAATCTGGTTCTCAACCGGCTTTGGTAAATTAACCGGGGTTTGGGTCCAATCAAACCGATTTTGACCACCCCTGGTTTTCTGACCTAACCGGCCCGGACCACTGGCCGGTTCCCGGTTGAACCAGTTGAACCGGTCGGTCCGGTCCGGTTTTTAAAACATTGGTGCTAACTGCCAAGGGCCGTTGAGCTCCCGTTGAGTTCTTACCAGGACCATTATTTTACAACGAAAATGCTAAATGGAGCAATTTTTTATAGGAAAATTTAACAAAAATAATCTAACGTTTGGTGAGTCTTCCAAATATAATCCCACCTTTTTAATTCAACACAGTACAAATAGTCGGAAGTTTTGGTTTGTGGCATAAAAACAGTCCCGTGTTCGTACGAACCTACAATAGTAAAAATACAAAAGAAATTCGGATAAAAACGTAGAATATTCCTGGAAAATTGACAAACTCTCAACGTATCTCGAGGTTTCCAATATTCTCGACTCGAGACATGGGTATATTGAGTCGAGAAGCAGAATTCATCGACTCGAGAATATGTGTCTCCAGTCGAGTCTAGTGCAATTGCGTCCTCTTCTCTTCTCTTCTCGACTCGAGCTATTTTGCTAATCCCGATGCATGCCCAAGATATCTTCTACTCGTAGCTCGGTCCTCTAATCTTGTCCAAGGATCGCCATAGGGTCTTAGGCCCCGAAAACTCTTGTAGAACCATCGATTAAGCTCTAAATCACTCCCAATGATATGGTCTACAAGTTACGATGAAACCAAACCCAAAGAATCCCTAAAACGCCTAAATCATGCGGATTAATATACTACATTCACAGATCGCTCATGCTTAGAAAATTACTCGTCCTCGAGTTATCCAGATCTCCACACTTAACACCTGGGTCTCTCTTGTAGCACGGCATGAGTTGCAAAATACAAATTCCTCCAAACCAAAGAATCACAAGCCATAATAAACACTCAAACGGTGCTAGCTAGAGTTAAGGTGGATGAAATGCTCAACACCCCAACTCTAACCATCTTATCCTCCCTTATCACACACTCTAAGCTAGGGAAACTAACACAAACCACGTTTTCCCCAATGTTTGGCTCAACGACTCCATCAAAACCATGCTAGAAACAAACCTATCGAGCACGACTCACATTTTATCAATCCACCTGTAATACCCCTTATTTTTCATTTATCATATTTTCAAAACCTTATTAACCAAGGTTATATAATAAACTAGTTAATAGATTTTTTTTGTTTTTTGTTTAAATAATAATAATAATAGTACGTGTCGTAAAAATGTGGCTAATTCCACTATCAAGCCCAACTTTTACTCATAAACCCTACTCCTAAAGTTCTCATAATTAAGCTAACAAACCTACAAGCTATCCTATAAAACACGTCCTGCCCATCTTCATTTTTACTATACAACAACTTCTCAATAAACCTCCCGCCGTCCTCCATTTCTCAACCTCAAAATACCAAACTTTAATCGCTCAACATTCTCACGAGTACAAGTACAAAGCCTGCAAGTAGTGCCCAAGACCAGTATTGCCGCTACTTTTACGTATGTTCCCTTTCTTTTATTTTTTCTTTTGGTTCTCAAATCAGCTTTTCGTTTGTAAGCTTTAAAGCTCTTGAATGCTTGGTTTTGTATCATTTTATTCTATGTACTTTAGTTAGTAATTATGGGTTCCAAAGGTTTTGGGTTTATGTGATGGTGGTTGAATCAGGAGTGCCAGGGGTCGTGTTAGGTGTGTTAGACGGTCATGGGTGAGTTTAGGGCCATGTTCTGTAGCGTCGTTGCTTGATCGCCTATGGTATCGCATAATTTTTGGAGTCTTTGGAGATGTATGTTTTCGTCTTGTAGTTTGTCCAAGATGGTGGTCCTTGAGCTGTTATGGTTACGGGCTGTTTTAGTTGTCTCGGCTGCGTTTGTGTTGTGTTCTGAACATTGTCGTATATTTACAATCGGAGTTTTTTAGTACAACGCGGTAGAGAAAGGGGTCTGTTAATAGTTCTATTGGAGCTTTGTCGAAGAGGGTGTCTTTTGTTTAAGGGAATTAAATGGGCAACTGGAATGCAATACTCAAATTCCTTTCGTTTAGTTAGAAATTGTTTCTAACAAGTTAGCATATAGGTTGTCGTGGAGTGTCTTACTATTGATGCAGCATGTCTAGTTGGTAGGTCCACATTTTCGTACATGCATAAAACTTAAGTTGTGAATTGTTTTGCTAAGTGTGTTTACTAGTGGTACGTACTCTACGTAACTAGTTTGTTTGTCAGTATAAAGAATTTGGGTTAGGGATGCATTAGGATACATAGTATGTTCTTAATAAGAGTTTAGTTAGGCACTTATTGATTGACCCTATATTTACTGTAGACTCTGATTTCGTAGAGGAGCAGTTTTGAGCTAGGTGACATTGTTGGTTGACTCTTTTCGAGGTAAGAGAGAATTCTACCTCCTTCTAAAGTTTACTAAGTGTTTTGTTATATCTTTATTGGTTGAGACAAAATTATTTGAGATAAGCATGTTTTATATGTATTTCAAATAAGTTTTGAGAAGAGAAGTTTTGTTTAGTTATAAAGTTTTATTAAGATTTCATGTTACAAGAATAAGAAAAGATCAGTTTTATTATTTAAAAAAGATGGGGTTGACTCTTTATGGGTCAGCCCGAAATGTATGAGGATTATTATTACAAGGAGACGTCCTTTATAGCTTCCGGAGGGATGACTTGATCACATTCCCTACCTCTTGATCCTCCTTATTGGGGTTAGCCCTCTAAGGGGTGCGCACACTCGGGACATTTGGCCACTTAACTGATACAGATACCTCTACCCCAGGCTGAGCATTTGAGAAAGTTTAACACTTATTACTTGTTTTATAAAGTAAGTTCGTATTATTTAATGTTACTATTTTGTTATCACATTTTTTATACATTTTAAACATAGTACATTAAGAATTTATGCGTTATCGTTTTAAGAATGTTTGTAAGTGTTTTCTTCTATTAAATGTGTGCTAGGTATAATCCTTCCTTACTCAACCTTTTGTTGATTGTTTTCAAATGTTTTCTTAGTTTGCAGGTGATGTTCCCTCTTTGTTGTGTGAAGGGCTCGGGGTTGAGCGCGCTTGGCTTTTCTCACTAAAATAAATGTTTGGCTAGAAACAGTTTAAACGCTTCCGCACTTTTGAACTGTTTCGCGTTTCAGTTGTAACTACATTTTCATTTCCTTTTATTTTGTTTAATCAGTATCAGAAGTACTATTTTCCTGCCTTAACACTTGTGTTAGTCTAAGTGTGGCGGTAACACTCTCGATTGTCTGGTTTTCAAAGATTATCTGTATTTTTAAAAGTTCGGAAAATCGGGGGTGTTACAAAAATGTATTAGAGCCACACCATAGGGAAATGAAATGGAGTTAAATTTGGAAAAACAAATGTTTTAATTTGAAAACGCCGAGGTGAGAAGAGAGATGGGATGGGTTAGTACTTAGTACTGTATTTCATATGTATAACTATTTGTGGCTCTCCTTTGATGTAAGGGTTTTGGAAAAGGTAGCAAACCCTCTCAATAGAAGCACTACAGACTTTACCTCTCCTTTGCAGAACATGAGGAGATCATCAGCAAAGCACAAGTGAGTCAGTCTTATTTTTCCACACATAGGATGAAACCTGAAATCATTCTTACTAGCAACTATATTGAGGATCCTAGAGAGATACTCCAAGAGGGTAAAAGGAGAGGGGAGAGTGGGTCTCCGTGTCTAAGACCTCTTTTACCTCTAAAAAAACCAAACTGATCCCCATTAAGAGCTAGGGTATAGCTAGTAGTTGTAACACATTCCATCACTAGCATAATGAAGCTTTTAGGAAAGTTCAATGCTTCAAGCATTTCTTGTAGGAACTTCCATTCAACAGTGTCATATGCTTTCCGCAGGTCTATCTTAAGCAGGCACCTTGGGGAGGTCACTTTTCTATTGTATTTTCTGACTATGTCTTGGCACACCATGATATTTTCTACTATGTCCCTACCTTTGACAAAGGCCCCTGACTCTCACTAACAATCTCAGGAAGGATCTCACCCAATCTATTACAAAGAAGCTTGGAAATTATCTTGTAAAGGGTATTACAATAAGCAATAGGCCTGTACTCTGTAACAAATTTTGGTTTAGCCACCTTTGGAATCAGAGTGAGAACAGTATTATTAATCTGCTTCAGCATTCTCCCACTCTCAAAGAACCCAATGACAGCCTCACTAATTTGATCACCAACAATTTCCAAATTATCCTTAAAAAACTGGCTAGTGTAGCCATCAGGTCCAGGAGATTTATTTCCAGGAATTGCAAAAATGCTTTTTCTGATCTCCTCCTTAGTGACTTTCCTCAAAAGTTTACTTGTCATCACCTCATCAATGATTCTGCCTTTTCTAACAGTACCAATGTGAACCTTACAAGTTTCAGTGTCTTTCCCCAGTAAATCCACATAATAGTTCAAAAAGGCATTCTGAATCTCCTTATCTTCTGTACAACTCACTCCATTTCCATCCATTACCTGTGTCACAGAATTCATCATTCTCCTAGTTTTGATTATACAATGAAAATAAGCAGAATTCTCATCACCCTCTTTGAGCCATTGAGCTTTACTCTTTTGCATTAGGAAACCTTGGACCCAATCCTTTCATTAGTGAAAAACACATTGTTAAAGTCCCCCATGACACACCATGGGCCTGCTACCCCTTTACCAATGTCAATCAAATCCTCCCACAGCAAAAGCCTGTCCTTAGCATCATTTAAGCCATAAACCAAGGTCAACATGAAACTAATATTACCTCCAATCTGAGTCACCTTTCCATGAATCAACTGAGTACTACTCTTAAAAATATGAATACTGTACTTAGAAGGATCCCACAAAAGCTAAATTCTCCCTCCAGGATGAGAGCTACTATTTGTGCAAATAGACCAGTTACCAAAAACCCCAAGGTGAATTCTAGAGATGACATTAGACTTCACCTTGGTTTCCAGGAGTCCAAACAGTCAAACTTCATGTTTTTCCATGAATCTCCTAACTTCTAGTTGCTTAGTTGGACTATTCAGACCCCTAATGTTCCAAAAACCAAAACTAGCCATGGTCCACATGACCATGACTCACATTACCAGTCTCTCCATTAGCTCCTTGACCACCATTGTTTCCACTTCTCACAATTTCAGCAAAAGTAACACCAGTTGTCCCAGCCAATCCAAACTGTCCTTGTGCTTGCTGTGGTGTCAAAATAAGTTGTCTGTGCACAATCCTACCACTAGAAGCACTAGTATTAGTTTGACCAGGGTGTTGGTTTTGTTGAGGGGTAACAAAATTCTGAGCTGGAGGGGTAGGTCTTGGTATTTCCGAATGACCCTCTTGTGGTCTAGGTCTTTGAACATGCCTCCATTCTCTCCTCACTCTTGGTTGTTCTCTGCTCTTTTTCCTATACAGGTCAGCCTTATGTCCAATCCCCTTGCAAACAGTACACTCACTAGGCTGCCACTCATACTCAATGACTTGCTCTACTACCTTCCCTTTTTCATCCAAGAACTTCAAGAGAGTAGGCAAGTCTTGGTCAACCTGTACTTCCAACATCACCCTAGCATAGCCAAGCATACTTTTGTCCTCAGTGGCCTTATCAACCTTAATAAACTTGCCTATGGTACTAGAGATTTTCTCAATACAGTTTAAAGTCCAAAATTTTAAATCAAGCTTCATCAACTTCATCCAAATAGGAACCCTCTTAACAGCCTCCTTTGAGAGTTCCATTCCTTCAACCCAGGGTTTAACAATTAAGGGCTTATTATCAAACAAATTATACCCAGCCTGCAAGACCTTATCTTTCTCCTCTAAAGTCTTAAATCTCACAATGAAAATGCCATTTGGTAAGAAGGAGACTTTATCAAGACCCTTATTCCCCCAAATCCTACTGAAGAAGCCAAGCATAGTATCATGAGGCGGATTAGCCCCCAAAACATAACAAACAACAGCATTTCCCCAATAATCAGTACCCTCTTTCACATCATCCACTGAGAGTTGCAGTAAATTCAAATTCGGATTAGAAGATTCAGGAGGAGGGTTAGAGTTGTTACCTTTCCTATGCATAACAATCTGCCAGTCCCTTGTCTCCTCTTCTTCTTTGATAATGTGATCAGCTTCAAATTCCTCAGGTATCGGTCCCATCGTCTCTTCGCCATCACCTTCTTCTTCATCAGACAAAATCAATGGTGGGATACCTTGGATCTCGCTGACTAATCGATGGCGGATCGCATCACTTGTAGAAGGGCATTCCGTATGCTTCTGCTTCTCTTTATTACTATTTTTACTAGATTTTTTGTTAGATTTTTTCGATGATTTCCTATGTCGAGCCATAGCAAGACGAAGAAATCACCAGGTTTTCGGGTTGCTGAGATCTAGTTCCTCTTTCTCTCTCTAACTTTCTCTTTCTCTCTCATCTCTATACAATCTTAGTCGGCTGACTATATCGCACATCAATCTTGAGGCCATATATAAATACATACAAAAACCACTATTTCTTATATTAAACCACA
The DNA here is from genome assembly GCA_963457585.1 of Spergularia bocconei. Lineage (NCBI taxonomy): Eukaryota > Viridiplantae > Streptophyta > Magnoliopsida > Caryophyllales > Caryophyllaceae > Spergularia > Spergularia bocconei. Next base: position 14,483,561 of record OY734946.1, on the reverse strand, counting down.
AATACATACATAGAAATAGAATTAGCCTATAAATCGATCCAATATATTACATTTCAATGCACCAAAAGCCATCTTTTACCACTACTAAGTGGTGCATATCAATTTTTATAACTCGGATTCTCCAATGAATGGAAAGTTTCAAGAGAGCAATAAAAACACTGAAAATAAACAAAGCAAATAATACTAGGAAATCGGTTAGACAATATGATACATATATACAAGTAAGAACAAAATTCCTCTCTCATATTTAACACATGCATATAAATTCAAATCAAAGCATAGAGATGAGGAGGCGCGTACCTCATTACGGCGGGTCCCATGGTGGGGCTGCTGGCCTTGTAGGTGCAGCTAGCGGTGACGCTCATCGATCGAAGTGAAATCTGTGGTTACATAGTTAGGAGCGTGAGTCACCTGGTGGTACTGGTGGGTGGCTTTAAGTACATCAGGGCCCTCTCTACTTTAGTGTTGTGAACTGTAATCCTGAGGTCCAACCCATCAAGTCTCTGAGCGATATCCTGGATTTTATGTTGGTGACTAGCCATATGCTTATCAACTCCATCAAACCTCTGACCAAAACTATCGAACTGCCAGCCCATCTATTGGCAATAGGCGTCGAGCCTCTCACTACACATCCCTAACTATTGGCCAAAACCACCAAGACTCTACTCAACGCCCCCTCTCGAAGTGTCAAACTTCGGGGGAAATGCCATCAGGGCCACCCAAATCAACTCTCGGGCGGGCCTCTAGCTCTTAATTTCTCCTCGTCTAGCCCCTTTGACATCCACTCTAATGCATAGGACCTCCCCCTCTGCATAACACTACTCAGCACCCTAGCCATCCTCTAACCTCGGCGGTCTGGGTTAGGAAGCAACAAGTAGTTCTGGTCATCCGTCCCCAATCTCTAGTGGTACGCCCGATATACTCCCTCGTCCCCTCGATGGGAGTAATCCACCAAATCCTAGAGGAAGGCGGTGTTAATCAAGGACCTGTCATCTAAAGCATCCTGCTCATCGACCCCCGGAATCTCGCACATATGGGCCATCAATGTAATCATACCCGCCAACCCTATGGAACTTTTCAAAGTGTCGTGAATGGCTACACACGCCTCAGTAAACAATGTAACCCATTGGAGAAGCATGTTCTCACCCGAAATAAAGGAAGCTAGATCACCCATCTCCAATTATTGCATGTGGTTGGGCTCTCCATGCCTGAACACACATGTCCCTATCACCTTATAGATATTATGTAAAGCGGGATGAGGGAGCATAGAAATCCTAAAGTCGCTCGGGAAAGCAAAATCCCGAGTGAGCTCCCTCCATAGCGGCACCACCTCGTCTCCTCCAAAGGCGACATATGCCTCGGACTCCTCCGTCAATCTCTCCCAACCAAAGCTCCTCTTAAAATACCTATACGTCAAAACCCCAGGAGCGTTGCTCAAACAAAAGGCAACTCTATCATTCACGGCCTCATGCTTGAAAGTGGCAAGAAAATCATAAGTCCACCTCTCATAAGTTGGGGCCCTCTTAAGAGGAACCCCAACATGCCCCCCTTGGGTATATGGTAGTTAGGGCTATTCACCGGTCCAGACCGAACCGGGACCAGACCGATTGCACCAGGACCGAACCCGGATTGGACCGAAAAGTCCGGTCTAAACCTGGACCGGACCGGTGATCCGAAATAGGCAGCAGGTAGAGGGGAAGTGGCTTGACTATTGCGATTAAATTATAACAAATATATAAATAGCAATCTAATTGCTAAACATAAACCCATCACAATCGACGAATCAACCCATCATAATCGATGAATCGATGAATCAACCCAGAAATATCGATAAAACCCAGAAAAATTGATGAATCAACCCAGAAAATTGATGAATCAACCCAGAAAATCGATGAAACACAAAAAAATCGATCCAAATACTGCTTTTATACCACATCTAACAACAACGATATCACTAATAAACCTAATTTTGAATGACAATTACTCTATTTAAAACCCCCAAATAAAATTACGAACCCCAATTCATAAACAGTTAAATGACAATTTCTCGATTTATACCATGAATAACTCAAAATCAAATCAAAATCTAAAGAATAACAAACAATGTTCCTGTGTGTGAATCAAAATCAAATCGAAAACAAAGTGAATCAAAATCAAACCGAAAACATAGTGAATCAAAATCAAATCAAAGAGTTGGCGAGACTTACAGAGTGGAGAGAAATCGGTGACGACAAGAAATATCGTCGGCGGCGTGAAGTGTGAAAGAGTCAGGGAGTAGAGAGAGAAAAAAAGAATTGGAAATTTTGGGATTTTGGGGTTTTTGGGGGGAGGGGGTTGGCTTGTTAGGTAAATAATTTAGGGATTTTTTTAATTTTTTTTTCTTTAATTGAAAGTCTCGGTCCTCGGGTTTTGGACCAGACCCCCGACTTTTCGACCGGACCAGACCAGACCCGAAAAACTGGAAAATAAGGACCGAGGACCGGACCGATTGACTCCGGATCGGTCTAGGTTTTTTTTTACGGTCCGGGCTAGTTTATGAACAACCCTAATGTGGTAGTGCACTGAATCCGAAATTCGGAGAATCTCTAATGTAGAGATATCGAAAGATTTGGAAGGGAACAACCTATGACGCTCCACCAAAGTGTTTAAACAACACTTTTTACTCATTACGCAAACCCTCTACATTGAGTGTATCATAATATTTAGGGTCGGGAGTCTTTTCCGATTCCTTAGTATCGGCCTCATTGTCATTCCTCCCCATTTCAACAATTAACAAGCAATACGTCAATCACTAACACAACTACTACAATGCCCAACAATCCCGAAATCACCAGAAAGCAAAATATGGCTCACAATCACCAAATACACACTACAAAATCCAAAATCCACACTACCCACTTTGTTTCAATCCAAAACTGCGCTTCACACAGATTAACCAACTCAAAATATAACCAAAACACCAACAAGAACCTACCAAAACACCCAACAATGAGAATTCCGAATTTGGGAGGTGTTCTTACCAAAATGTGCTGAAATTGTTAAATTTGAGAAAAATTGACCCGCCAAATTGATTGCAATAGGCTCCACAATATCCCCAGGTGCTATTCCACCATCCAATTTTCACCAAAAGCTCCAATGATGAAAAACCCCAATTTTTAGGGTTCTTGAGAAAGTTTGGGATATTAACCTGAAAATTGATGAAATTTGTGATTTTGTGGTATATTTGTTGTGTATGGAGTGATTTTTGTAAAATAAAATAAAAATAAAAAATTGAAGATTGGGAGTGATTTTATGTGAAATTGTGAAGAAATGTGGTATTTGTAGTGAGTAGATGTGGGGTCGAAAATGGTGAGAGGAGGAGTGAGAAAGATGAAGAAAAAGAAATGACGATGAAGAGGGGAAGAATCGGAGCCCGTTTGTCCAGGCTCTTGAAGCAACTTCAACAACAGAAGAGGAGTCTGTGTGCCTAACACCCTTAGGTTTTTTGAGGAGGAGTTTCTACATTTTTAGGAGTCCAAAGTGTTTTTGAAAGGCTCGTAGGAGGAGAAACTCCAATTTGGGGCTCTCTCCTTAGTTTCTCGCAGGAGTATATGTACAGTTTAATGGGTACCCTTATTTCCACGCCCTCCCCAAAATTTAGAATTTTGTTGTGTTTCTCTCTCCGCAATCCGCAGTCTGTACTCCCCATCTACTCTCTTCACTCAACAAGTACAAACTCCATTATCATCCCTTCATCCACACAAAACTACCATTCATCTCACATCCTCACACAAATCAATTAATCACCACGAGCAGCATTATTGCCACCTTCTACCATCATTTACTCTGTCTTTCCAATTTCTATCTCCTATATTTTTCTCACCAATGGCCAACAGTGACTACGACGGGAGCCATGGGAGGTCGTTTTCATGGGGCGGCAGTCGGAAATTTGGGGGAGATGATAGGAAAGGGGAGTTAAATACGGAGAGATAACTGCACATTAATGAGGAAGAAGGTCATGGGGGTCGGCGTGACAGCGTAGGAACTATCACTACGTCAGATTTAGGCTTCGAGAACGGGTCTGTTAAAGCTAAAGAGAACGGTTATAGAACCGTTCTCTAGGCAGCTGTACTTAAAGGGTAAGAGAATGGTTCTGAACCGTTCTCATAACCTTTCAGAACGGTTCCGGTCAAAACCGTTCTAGAAGATATACGAGAACGGTTATTGGTCAAACCGTTCTCCTATCACATGAGATAAGAAAACGGTTGTTTCAACAACCGTTCTAATTGCTCCTCAGTAATTTAAAAAAAAAAAAATTTAAATTGTGTTGCTTTGAATGTGATTTTCATTTTCCACTACAGTAAATAAACAACAACAACAACAAGAACAATACCAATCAAACAAACGAAATCATATTACAAAACAAACGAAAACAGTACAAGAGAGTATGTAAGTATCAACAATTACAAAAGAATCCAACCCAAATTATACAAAAAAAAAAGAAGAAAAAAACTAACAAAATTTTTACATCTAACCTACAACCCAGATTTCTTGTACCGAATTGAAGTTCTAGGCGTCTACTCAATTCGCATGTACTCCTTACCTTTCAACCATCTTCCGCTTATTTCACTTCTTCAAATCGCCGGCGATGACCACATTCTGCCGTAGCCGATGTTGGAAATCTCTCTGTCTTCCCCATCCTTAGATCTTCAAATTCAATTTTATCCTAATTTACAAAAGTTAAAGGAAAAAAAGTTAGATAAAACGTTTAAAAAATCAATCAAGTAAATTACAAATGAATTTTGTAAAAATCATAAGTACAAAAAATGTCAATAACAATCAGATCTAAGTTAAACAAAAAATGAATTAGAAACAATAAAAGTAGATCTGAAACTATAAAAAGTAGATTTGAAAATATATCAAACCTTGATTTAATGGTGTCGCCTTCGCCATCGAGACACATCGCCGCTGCCGTCGCCATCAAGACACATCGCCGCTGCCGTCGTCGTCCCGTCATCGTAGCCGATTTTGCTGTCGTCGGTCTCGTTCTTGTCCACATTCTTCACAAAAATCGTTTTTTTTTTTTTTTGGTAATTTGTGTTTATAGGAACAAACTAACTTAGAAATAAGATGAAATGGGAAAGGAAGAGAAATTGATGGAAGGGAAGGAGAAAGAGATTGACGGAGGGGAAGGAGAGAAACAAATTAAGGAAGGAGGGGGAAGTTGTGGCGGAAATGACGAGGGAAGGTGAGAGGATGAGAGAGGAGATATTACTTTGTTATTTTTTTTTTAATTAGTTAAGTATATTTCTATTTTAGCGTGGGTTTCAACAAAAAACGTTTTCTTTTGGTCACTTTTTAAGAACGGTTACCCTAATAACCGTTCTAATAGATGTGGTTCCCAAATTAGACGTCTCTTTTAGAACGGTTTTTGCAAGAACCGTTTTCAAATGTATTTAATATTATTTTTCCTTTATTTTAAATGATATTTAAGAACGGTTTTGAGCAGACCCGTTCTCTTATGTATAAGAGAACGGTTTAACAAAATTCCGTTCTCGTAAACTGGTTCTGGAAGGCCAAATTTGACGTAGTGTATCGCCGGTATGCCCTCAGAGTGTTGGTGGTTGTCATAAGTGAAATGACTGGCGTAAAGTGTAGGTGGTACAATGATGGGGCCTTTCCATGAAGGAGAGAGGAGAGAGAAAAAGAGGAGGCCGGTTAGGAAGAGGTTTGTTTATATATTCATTTAATTTTGCTATCTTATCTTTCAAATGGGCCAAATAGTTTGATAACTCTTTCTACTTCTCGGAAGTACTTCTGAATAAGTTTACCAAACACCGAATAATTTCTCTAGAAACCATTTCTCAGAAATCACTTCTAGGAGTCACTTCTACAGAAGTTGGAGCTTGGCCAAACACACCCTTAATCCCGCACAAAAATGACGAATTCCCCTGTCTCGAGTCATGAGTGTTGTTCCTCGACTCGACACTTCATGCTCTCAAGTCGAGATTCTCACAATTCCAGTTTTTGTTAGCTACGGTCTCGAGTAGACCCTCCTGTTTCGAGTCGAGGTCTTGCTTATCAAACTTGTTTTCAACTTATCTTGCTTGAAATTCAAACCAAAACCGATTTCAAACGTACTAAAACACAACATATCACAAATAAATGCAAATGGTTCGGAATGCCTCTCGAGTAGCGCCTTTGTTTAACGTCGTTAGCTCGACTCATCAATGCTCTAACCAATCAACCATAACCAAATACCAAAAAATTTAACCCACAATTTGTCGCTTCCCCTTTGATTCTCCATCGAGGGCTGCATTAACCCCAAATTTCACAGTTTTTCCTTGTTTCTTCATTGAACCACTCGGATTAGTCTAGTGTTTTAGTACTTTGTTTCTAGACAATATATAATGAGTTTTAGACCCTGTGCGATTCAACTTATTCAACAGTGTTTTCAAATCAGATCAGATTTATTTAAATCAAATCAAATTGGTTCAGTTTTATTCAAATCAAATCAAATCAGATCAGAATTATCCAAATATCAATCAATGAATCTAGTCTATTTCTAGTTATTAATTCGTCTAATTGTAGTTAATTTATCAATTAATTCAGTTCAGATCAAATCAAATCAAGTTTATTCAAATCAAATCAAATCAGATCAGTTCAATTCAAATCTAATCAAATCAGATCAGAAAAATGCAGTCCAATCGCACAGGGCCTTAGAAGCCCTCATTTGTATTATTTAATATAATTTCGAGAGAGAATTTTAGAGAAAAATTAAGAGTTGTATTATTCAAATATTAGCAAAATAATTATGGGTTTTAATCCGAAACTTAGTGTAGTAATTAACATGGGAGGCTAATTCCCTTCCAAGACTCATGGTGTAATCAATCATCATTTTATGCTATTGTAATGATTTCTTTTCCCTTAATTGTGCCTTTAATTTCATATTAATTAATTCATTGTTCTAAAATGCATGATTTACCCTTATTTATTGTAATTAGCTACTAGATTAACCTTGAGCGTCTTATATAAATGCTTGGTTGATTATTAATGATATTTGATTATTAGCCTAAAAGGAAGCAATTTTCATGATTAATGTCGCGGTTGCGGTTAATTAATGATTGTGAAATTAATCAGGCAACCAGGCCTGTTCGGTATTGTTTTCAGTTGTCAGTTTTCATTTTGTGTATGACTAATATAGAAACAAACAATTAAAACTTTATTTTGGAACTTATTAAGCTAAATATTTTCCGCAAAAAAACCAAAAATTGAAAACGGCAGTGATACCGAACGGGCCCTAATAAAGTAGTTTTGATTAGTGTCGCGATTGCGGCTAATTACATACTAATTTGGGTTGTTCAATTTTTTTTAATTATCATTGTGCTAATTTGCCTTTGATTGTGATTTGTTTGAGTGGTCACTTGACATAATAGGACTAAAGGAGGGAAATTTGGTAGCGGTTGCGCTAATTTCCCACAAACGCGGATTAATTGACTAATAGTCCGGATTTGGCATGAATGGCATGATTAGGGAATTAAATGAATAACATTACATAATTGTTTGTGAGATAACACCGCGAGTCGTCTTTATTATCATTGTTTTCAATTCATTTATTTCATTAATTATTTCACTATTAGTTAATATTCAAACCACCTAACTAGGTAGTTTGTGGTGGTAATTTGATATGATTTGACGACAATTTTCACATTAGCAGTCAAACCTCTTATAACGTTCGAAGTGGTTAGGTAGCTCAAATTTGTGGTTAGCGTGAGGATTTTAGGCTGGGCTAATAGCACTTTGTATAATGATATAGTTGAATGTCTCGTTTTTTTTTTTTTTTTTTTTTTTTTTTTTTTTTTTTATGTAAGAAGTTATATGATTTTTATTCATCCCAAAATGGGGAATAAAAAAAGGAACCGCTTACAAAGTATAACCACTAGAGTATCGAACTATCTAAACTAGGCTATCTTATTAAGAGACTATCTACTATTTCCGAGTTATTTTCACTATTGTTCTAATTGAACATCCTAACACTTACAATGAATTTTATCCTGTATACTATCCATCGCACAGAGTGGTCTTCATTCGTAAAAATTCTCGCATTTCTCTCCACCCATAGTTGGTATATGGTTGTTGTTATGGTGCAATTTACCCACTTTGCATTGCCTTCCGGTGCTTCGATCGTTTCCTGCTCGCCATCCAATTAAGTTCCTTCTTCAAATGCCAGGTTCTATCTGCTATTCCCAGCCACACCAAAATTTTTCTCCAGACTTCAGCTGATACTTGACAATGGAAGAACAAATGCATGTGGCTTTAATTTCCCCTGCTCTTTTGCATAACACACACCTATTCACCATTAGAATGCCTCTTCTCATGATATTGTCCACTGTGGCAAGCTTGTTTTGAGCTGCAAGTCCTGCTATGAAACTGTGCTTTGGCATGTTTATTATATTCCTCCCCAAACGACTTTGCACCATTTCACATTCCTTTGCTTGCTTCTGAAAAAATTGTATGCCTCTCCCATATTGAATTTGCTTCCTTTATTCCACTTTTGAACTAATTCATTTGCACTTTCTTCACTTCTTGACAATCTAATCATCTGATCCCTGACAAACAGAATGCTCCGCTAGCATTCAGGGTCTTTTTGGCTGTAGTTAATATTCCAGATATTGGAGTGTTTTAGACAGTATGCTCTACACCATTTACTCCAGCTTCTTTGATCAATGGAGACAACCTTGCTCAGCCATTTCACCAGCATTGCCCTATTCCATGAATGAACTTCCTTTATGTTAAACCCAGCCTCATTCCTTGGAGCACAGGAAGTTTGCCAGCTTTTAAAGGTCATCCTTTTCTGCCGCTCACCAATACTCCACAAAAAGTCCTTTCAGAGCTTAGTAATCTTCTTCAAAATCCCTTTTGGAGTAAGCAAAATGGCACTCCATAAATTTTCCACTCCAAATATGGCAAAATTTATAAGCTGAATCTTACCTGCATAAGACAGATAGTGAGTGCTCCAGTGCTTTATGGCTTGCTGAATCTAGATAAGATTTCCATGCTCATGACAAAAATATACGGAAACATAGGGTCCCCTTGCCTAATTCCACACTTCTCTTGAAAGAACCTCTCATAGTTTCCATTGATTTTTAGGGAATAAGCTGTTGTAGTGATACATCTCATTAACCATCTGATAAAGTTTGCAGGAAACTTGTATGCTTCCAACATGCTCTCTATAAAACCCCAATTTAGAAAGTCAAATGCCTTTCTTTTATCCACCTTTATCAACCCTCTAGGAGAAATGTACTTTTGATTATACCCTTTCACCAAGGCCTGTGAAACCATGATGTTATCAAAGATATTTCTATCTTTGACAAATGCTGCTTGCTCAAATCCAATCAAGCTAGGCAGGACCCTCTGAATTCTATTTGCCATCACTTTGCTAATTGTTTTGTAAACTATTGAGCAACAAGAGATGGGTCTGAAGTCTGTTATTACCTGAGTTGCATTTTCCTTATTTCCTCCTCTGTTACTGGTGCAGCTAGAAATTCTCTCTGGCTCTCATTTAAGCAATCTTCTTTGGTAATGAAACTCTTGTCAAGGCTTTGGACTGGATGTTCCTTACCCAAAAGATGCTGATAATATATAGTCGAATGTCTTAATGACTAAGTTAGTGGTTATTTTTTTTGTAAGTTTTTTCTGGATTTTTTCTTCCCCGAAGTGGATGAATAAAATCCGATCTGATTTCTTGCAAAAAAAAAAACAAAAATAACATTCTTTGTTTATCTAATAATGATAAAAATGTTTCAAAATCTACTACATGTATGTATAAATGAATTGTTTTTACTCATTTCAAAAAATAAAAAAAATGAATTGTTTTTACAATATTCGTTGAATGATTGTTGACTAATGCATTTCTATCGAGTTATGTAGAAATGGAACTTATTTTAGATAAAATTTCCTTTTTTTTTGCAAGAAATTTTGTTCTTTTATTCATCCATAAAGGGAATAAACGAACTCCTTACAAAATCACCACTTGGTGAACAGGACTAAGGAAAGCCCAGAACAATAGCTAGCATTTAGACTATCATCAATTACATCCTCCGAATTGCAGTCCTGGGTCAAATAAAGAAGCCTAACACTCATAATAAACTTAATTTGCCTAACAATCCTATCCACTAGATGTTCCTCATTTGAAAACACTCGATAATTCCTTTCCCTCCAAACAAAATAGGCAGCTGCAATTAGGGTACAAGTAGCCCTCTTATGTCGCCAGTTCCTTCTGTTCTTCTTCTTTTTCAAGCATTCAAGTGCATCTCCAATGTCCCTGCTTGTCAAGTTCATTTCATTCCAATCCCTTACTTTACTCCAAATTTCTCAAGTAAAATCGCACCGAAGAAACAGATGTCTATGGGATTCAGCAGCAGATTTGCAGAGGACACACCTGTTGACAAGATACTTACGTCTGTTGTTTAACTATGTTGTCCACAGTTGCTAGCTTTTTCTGCATTATTAGAGCAGCAATACAACTGTGTTTGGGGAGGTTTACACTATCCCAAACAACCTTATTCCACCTGAACTCGGGAAGCTTGGCTCTGAAGAAGTTATAAGCAGCCCTTGTGTCATATCGACCATTCCTAGTCCACTGTCGAATGCTGCAGTTGAACTCTTTCCCTTGCAGCCTGTCAAGAATCTCATTTCTAACTTTCACAATGCTCTTCCAATTTTCAGAGTCTCCATTCTTGTACTGAGTATCAATAATGTCATTCTTTCTGAGTTTATAAGTTCTGAGCCACTTTTTCCATAACCCATCTTTATCTACCACAATTCTCCATATCCATTTAGACAACAAAGCTTTGTTCCAAGTTTGGATATCCTTAATATTCATCCCACCCCCAGCCTTGGGAGAGCAGATGCTGTGCCAGCTTTTATAACGAATTTTCCTCTCCCCGGGATTGACATTCCAATAGAAATCCTTACAGACTCTGTTAAATAATGCTCTTTACTACGGTTTTAGGAAGCATAACCCTAGCACACCAAGAATTCTCGACTCCAAAAACGACCGAGTTTATCAATTGGATCTTTGCTGCATAAGAAAGATTTTTTGAAGACCAATGGCTTGTAGATTTCTGAATTTTACCTATCAAACTCCTATACATATCAATTTCGAGTCTGGATGAATCAAGAGGAATTCCCAAGTAATGGAAAGGAAACAAACCCTCATTAAATCCAGTCTTCTGAACAATTTCCTGTCTGATCTGATCATGGACTCCAGCAAAGTATATATCAGTCTTAGAGTGATTAGCTTTTAGACCTGATATTCTCCGAAAATTTTCCAGGCAGTCTATTGCAGCCTTAACTAATGGTGTGTCTCCTCTTGTAAAAATCATAAGGTCATCAGCAAACAGAAGATGTGTAAGCTTGATTTTGGAGCACTGAGGATGGTAGGAGAAGTTAGGGTAGCTCTTCATCTCTCTGAGGTGTCGTGAAAAAATCTCCATGCTTAGAACAAGAATGTAGGGAGTGAGGGGGTCTCCCTGCCTTATACCACTCTTACCTTTGAAAAAACCTTCATAAACTGCATTAATCTTCAAACAAAACCAAGTTGAGGTAAGGCAATTGAAAATCCAGTCAATGAATAAAGAAGGGAAGTTGAGAGTGGTGAGCATGTCCCTGATAAAGCCCCAATTGAGAGTATCAAAGGCCTTTTTTATTTCTACCTTGAGTAGACACCTTGGAGAAACATTCTGAAGAGAATAGCCCTTAACCAAAGCTTGTCAAATAGCAATGTTGTCAAAAATGTTTCTCTCCGAGACAAATGCAGCCTGCTCATACCCTATGATGCCCTTAAGAACAGTTTTTACTAATGATTTTGTAAGCAGTTGAACAGCAAGCAATCGGCCTAGCTGCGATGCATTTTTCTTTTTTGGAATCAAAGTAATCACGGTAGAATTAAGCTTCTTTGGCATGTGCTGCTGTTCGAAGAATTCTAGCACAGCCTTAGTAAGATCTTTCCCAGCAATATCCCATGTCTTCTGATAAAAACCAGCATTAAATCCATCTTACCCCGGGCTCTTATCAGGGCTCATGCTGAAAAGAGCTGCTTTTACTTCCTCCATAGTCACAGGCTTAATAAGGTCACGATGCATGTCTGTTGAGAGGCAACTACCTTTTCTAATAAAATCAGCATCCATTTTCTCAACAGGGTGGTCTGTCCTCAACAGACCTTTATAGAAATCAATGAATACTCCTGCAATCTCCTTCTGATTTGTACAATTCTTCCCATCTTTGTCTTTAATATTTACCATGCAACTCTAACATTTCCTCTCAGCAATTCTGGAATAGAAGTATTTAGTACTGCTATCAGAAAGTTGAATATGAGTAATCTTTGATCTTTGCCTAAGAACACTCATTTCAGCATTCTTAAGTACACAATACTGATTGTGAGCCTCTGAAACTTCCCGCTGAAGAGTGGGGTTCCTAGGGTCATTTCAAAACTGGCGTTCTGAGATATGTGGTTGTAATTTTCTGATATAGTACATGAAAGTTATGACTAATTATGTCGTGTCACATTTAAATATATTTAAATTACAGTTGTATAAAAGTTTTGACTTTACACTTATATGAGAATCTCTCATTTTCTTTGTTACTCTCTCGCCATTTGTCTTTTCTTGGACTCTCTCTAAACTACTATTCAATAAAACCTCATTTAGATCAGATATGTACATTAGATTGCCCCCAAATCGGCCAAATGAACATATTGATATAAAGAAACACAAACTTTTACAAGAATGCAACGAGAGTCAAATAAGCCTGATTTTTCACCAAGCTGGAAAATCGACAAAAAAAATTTTGGTAAGGTATTATTTTGCATATTTTTGAAAAAAACAAATACCATTTTTTGTCGATTTTTCGACTCCAACATAAAATTAAGCATATTTGACTCTCGTTGCATTTTTTATACCAATTTCTCCTCTTGAATTTTTTTATACCAATGTGATAAAGACATAAAGGCATGTGCTATTTATACCAATTTGGCTATTTGGCGCACCCAAATCCACACTAAAATTAAATCCAAACAAAAATTGATCGTGACACATCTTCTCTCTCCTAAATCGATGAACTTGCTACCGTATCTCGGTTGAAATCGATAATCTTGCTAATGGATCAAGGTCGAAATTGATGATCTTGCATAAGGATCTAGGCAAAAATAAAAGTGGTAGCGGAAAAGCTAATATATGAGTATGTGAAATGGGGTGGGGTGGGGGTGGGGGTGTGGGGGGGGGGGCAAAACAGAAGACAAATAACAAAAAAAATTTCCTTTTTTTTTTAAAAAAAATTGTAAGCTTAAGAGACAGGAGTAAATCTACTATTGTCCATTAAAAAAACGCTTTCCTTATCTAAACTCTCATAAGAGTAGTAAAGCAAAGAGTTTAATTTGTATAAAGATCCCTTATATTATTAAATAGCAACTAGCTTTTGTGCCCACGAAATCATGGGTCCTATTTTTGCTTCATTTTAAATGAATAACCTATTTATTAAAAAAGAAAAATTATTTCCTTGATAAAAATTTAGAAATCTCGGAGTTTAAATCATTTTAAACTACATAATTAAGATTTTTTGGATAAATTTGTAAAAATTGAAACGTTTAGAGGTTTTTACGATATTGAAAACATAATACCAAAAAAGTTAATATACTCATTAAATTCAAAATCCATTATGTACATAATTTACCAACAATTGTATAATTTGCTCAAACCACGACGATCATATTCCATGATACTAATTAAAATACAATGTAGTTTCTATCAAAGTACAACAACCAATTTATAAACAAATAGCCAATTCAAAAGACAATATCTTATTATTTTTAAATAAATGCTTTCCAAAAAACACATCTTTTTAATGCTAATAACTAATATTAGAAAGAAGATTAAAGACCTATTGAAATTTTTATTGAAATCACAGGACAAATTTTGATTTATTCGGAGAATTGTGTTGAGTATATAAAACTTATTTTTTTTCTTTTGTTCGCATAGTATGATAAATCACAAACCAAATATTGTTATTTATATTTTTTTAAAGAATGCCTTGAGCTGATTTTTTATTGTTTGTACTTGATATGTTGAATTTTGACAATGTTGAAAATAACTGAAAACCAAACATAAACATCAAAATGAACTTGTGAATCACAAAATCGAAAATATACATTACCAAAAACCATTGTATTTCATCATAGCAGTTGAAGTACAATAATTATTTGAAATTACAATAACAAATTGCCATCGATCATAATTTGGTAGTAAAACCTACTTGTATACTTTCAAAAGTAACTCTACGATAAATACATACAACTAATATAGGTACTAAAATATATGTAGACTATTATGTTTGAATACAATGTAAAGATTCAAAAATGGTGGAGGGCGTATATATTATTTCCTCTAGCTAAGTTTCTCTCTTTATATACTATTTAAAATTAAGACGTTACCGATGCAATTGGCAAACAAAGAGCCAAGAGGCACAATGTTCAATATCATTATTAAATAAAAACCTTCTAATCACCCACACGTTAATACAATCAATTAATCTTATATTATATATTAAAACCTGAAACCAACTCTTTCCTAAGCGGACATTTGGCATTCATTAATTAGATTGAATATAAAAATAATATTAAATACAATTATCGGTTAGGATATGTTAATAAATTATTATAGAGTAGTATACTATACTACTATTAGCTAATTTTATTTAATGCTAGTATTAACAATAACTTAATACTAGTATTAGCTAATTTATGAAAATAATCATTATGCCAATTTATTAGAACAAAGATAAGCCAACATTTTTCGTGTAAAACGAGTATAAAATATGTAAATACATAGCCCGGGTGTGGCACGAGCATGGAAACTAGTATTTTCATTGAGGACAATGTTAGAGGTCTACAGTGTAGACACCCAAAAGTGTCTACAATCAGCAATAATTTTACTACACTATTGAAATTTTACTACTCACACAATTAATTTTACTACCTGAATTTTTCATTACAATTAGTTTTACTACTCAGATCACAATTTTACTACTATTAACTCAATTTTACATTGTAGACAAATTAATTGTGTCTACACTGTAGACCTCTAGCAATATGCTTTCATTGAATACGTACATGTCCATACAATTGCTCATAATTTAATACAAAAAAAAAAACATATGTTATTAGAAATAAAAAAGGAAAAAAAATTCAAAAGGACTAATCTAATGGCGACACATAAGCGATGATATGGATTTTTTTGCTTAAAACACCGCTATCAACCTGCCATGTGTCTTTTATGCTAGCTTAATAAAGGTATGTTATAGATAAAAAAATTACAAGAACTTGGTAGGCAGTCGGGAAAAAATCTGGGCCCCCACACAAGGAGATGAAGATTTTTTTTTCCCATAAAAAGGAGATGGAGATTTGGCCGACTTGTTTCTTAGGGCTTGTTTGGTATCTTTTTTCGTATTCAATTTCCTGTGTTTTTATTTCTTTAAACAAAGGCCCATTTTTGAAAAACCAGAAAAATGTGATTGTCAATTTTCAGTTGTCTGTTTTCATTTTCTATATGACTATTATATAATCAAATGATTTAAATTTGATTTTGTAACTTGTTTAACTAATAATTTTACGCAAAAGAACCAAATTAAAGGCTGAAATGGCAGTGATTCCGAACGAGCTATTAAGAAACAATTTTGATTTTAATGCTCTTTTCCAATTGATTTAGTTCTAACAACAGATGTCATGATTTAATAAATTAGTTGTAATAATTAATAATTTGAGAAAATAAATTAGTAGCTAGTAATAATTAATGGACATTCTTAAGAAGATTTTAATCATATAGTTAAATAAAGATGATTAACTTCTTTTTCTTTTTCTTTCTTATTCCACTACAAATATTCTATGAGGTGTTTGACCTGAAACCGAGGGAGTATGTATATGTTAGAGCAATAGAACCTCAGCATAGCTAGCAATTCAAGCATAAAACATAGCTATCTAATGGTCAGAGGCTGTTGCGAACTAGATCATCTACAACAAAACTAAAAGTACATAAGTGAAAAAGATAGATACTAGCCTGCGTACGCTGCGTGGCCTGGTGTATATATATCGATCATGGTTATGTAGATTAGAGTGCATGAATGATCCGTGAGTTTGGAGGGAGATGATCACCTAGGTTCCAATTTTCAATTAATTAAGTTAAAGTCCCGAATGTTGTAGGCCTTATCCTCTAAGGCTCTAAGCTATTTGTCGAGGCAAATTAAACCAACTTACGTACGTAAGAATGTAAGATATGCATGTAATCTAGCGGTACGTAAATGATAAACAAAAGCATATTGAGGAGCTAGGAGCCTAGAATATCTAGATACCAACAAAAAAGAGCAATTTTTAGTTTAACACAAGTAATAAATTAAAAGTTCAAGCACTATACAACGTGCTGACTTTATCTCCATACAATCCTACGTACATTGTCAGCTTTTGGAGTACAATACTACAATTGCTTGCATGTTAAACCATTACAAAGAATCGAGAAGAACATGCAACGATACGAATGCGATAACCCTCTACGGCTCTAGACCAACTTTAGCTTTTATTGATTTCTTCATCAGGGATGCTGTGATGCATGAAATCTCCTAATGAAGGCAGATGCTTTCCAATCTATGCCGGGCTCGGTCACCCAATAGATACCATGTTGATCATCATCTACCAACCTGGCTCGCCTCAAGCTCATCGCCTCGTCCCCTGATTCATCCACGACGATATCAGGACCCCTCCAACGCCCTCTAAAAATGTCGAGAAAGAAAAACAAGCAGGAGTACCTACTCTGCCTGTTGTTGCCCATCAGATATAGTTACTTGTAAATCAAAATTGATTATAATTTTTCTCCCCTCGCTCTCTCTTATATATTTCTTCTTTGAGATATAGCACTTATTAATCTCACTCACTCGCACTACGAAATGAAATTTTGAGAATGGTACAATGGTGTTAGTTTGTTACAAGGAGAGTTGGTGTTGGTCACTATATATAGGAGAGGGCTAGCTGTTGTTAGGGAGGGTAAAGAAGTTAAGGACATACATAAATTATTGTTTTTTTTAAGGGATACATATATTGCATGTTGCCCCAAGAGTTTTCCTGTAGAATATTTTTTCTTGTTAACAAGGGGAGAATAAGACACGTACGGGAGCCCAAGTTTAAATGTTAAACTAGCTTGCTAGCTAGTCGTGCACTACCGATTCTGAAATCAAATCTTTCCTACGATTACACTTTACACCTTTAATTGGATAGAATATAAAAAAAGAATTAAAATAAAATTATTGGTTAGGACATGGTAATATATTATCATAAAATATATTATTAGGTAATTTATGGAAAATATTAATCATGATAATATAGTTATAGTTTACAATATGAGACATAAGTGATAATACTATGGTGTTTAGCTAATTTATGCAATAAATTTAAATATAATGTGATTTAATGGGTGACGGCATAGTATAATGAAAATGAAATAGTACGTATATAGCATATGACTAGATAGTAGAATAAAAATGAAATAATTAATGGTTGACGTAAAGTGGAACGGTAATTATAGATAATGTGATAACTAATGAGTGAATAGAAATCGATAATGATAAAATATGACGGGTGTTAAAAGTTGAAATAAAAAAAATGTATAGTAACGTTCGTAATAATATTATAACAAAAATAGACCTATATAATATTCTTATTAAACGATTATAAACAGTATAAATAGACGCCCGGGTGTGGCACGCGCATACGAACTAGTATGCGATGGTTCTTAAGAAAAAAGAATAAAGGTTTTGGCGAATTAATGCAGCCAAACGAAGCTGCTTGAATTTTGTGGTAATGTCAAGTACTTTGAACAAAATAATAGAACAAGCAAGAATTGAAACATATTACGAAAGGGCATATATCATCTAATAACATATGGAGAAACCGCTTAGACGTACTATTACTTAAATACTAGTTTGCGTGCCCGTGCCGCGCACGGGCTCCCTATATGTATCAATCATACTTGTTTCACTCAAAAAAACGTTGTTGGATGATTACATTGTACATAAAACTGTCACATGTTATGAATTTATATAGTTTGACATATGAAAAAAATATAGTTTCGCTATGAATATATAAGTCTCAGCTATTATGTAATTAAAGAAACATATTATTCTACACATACGCAATCATCTTATCAAGAGAACATATTTCGCTTAGTAAATTACATCGTTATCTTTATATAATTTATTGAGCGCCTTTTAAAAAATTTAGTAAAGTCATTGACTATACACGTAATTCTGCTAATAAATATCATGTTTCCGATTCTATCTTTTAATCCAAGTTTTTCAACAATAAATTACCACACGGAATATTAAGTATTAAAGGGAAAACTTTATAATCAATTTTAAGAATAATAACTAACTTAATGACTTATACTCCCTCCAATTTTGAAGATGATGTTGCATTGTAAATGTCACGTATTGACCCTTATTTAATGTATGAAAAAAATGCACTTTGGTTGCGACATTATAAATGTAAACGAATATTTATTCGAGCTTATTATATAGTCACTGTTTCAAAGTATTATTTAGTCCAACTCTTTGCATCAAAGGTGACATTATGCAAGAAATCCAAAAACTCGACGTGGTATAACATGAATCAACTCAATCCTATTCATGAACCCCTATTCATGACCAATGTTTCATGACAGAATAATGTTAAACGTGAACTTGATTTCGATTATTATAAGCGAATGTAACATTTTAAAAATATGAAATAATATGTAATTTTCACTCATTATTTCAGATTTTCACTCATCTTTTTCAATTTTCACTCATTAAGTACCATTTTATAGTCATTATTTATTTCCAGTCATTATTATTGTTTAATTTTCACTCATTATATCTCAATTTTCACTCATTATTATATACCACTGTAGAGTCATTATTTATTTTCAATCATTGTTAACCAAATTTTGCTCATTATTTCTCAATTTTCACTCATTATTTTCCAATTTTCACTCATTCTATACCACATTATACTCATTATATATTTTCATTATTTCCCAATTTTCAGTCATTATTTCCCAAATTTCAGTCATTATTTCTCAATTTGCACTCATTATTTCCCAAATTTCACTAATTATTTTCGCTCAATACTGTTCATGCGTGAACAGTAAACCGGGGGGTACGTAGCTTTAGGTACCCCCAGGGTACCTAATAACTTGCGGTCAAGAAGCCAGAGAGAGATCAAATTGTATAGACAAATTCGAGAGAAGAATCTCATTGTATGTTTAAAACCCAAAAAACATTGAATTTAATGCGAGATGATGTGATCAAATTAATTTTAGTAACCATGCCCAATAAGGATCTAAAAAAAATTAACATTTCAAAAAAGTTACCCTCTATACAATATATACCCAACTCGATAGCAACCCGAACCAAAACCGACTCAATTTGACATGCCATGAACTTAATATGATCTAACCCGGTCTGACCATATATTCCTAGAAAATCAAGGGGAAAACTACAATCATATAAGCAAACGAAATATTTGAAAAATATAAATAATAGTAGTCAAGTGAATCCAAAAAAAAAAAGGAGAAAATAAATTTTGGTCAAACTTTTACATCATATTCATTTATTAATACTTTTTTCTGTACAAAATTATCATAGTTTCTTCACTATACTGTAACATAGAAGAGAAATTATACTGCTTGAACACATTAACGCTTATACTTTTCTCCAATTCTCTATGATTTGCACATTCTTTTTGACCTTTTTTTTTGTATGTGATGTGTTGCAAAATGAAAATGTGTCACAAACATTTTGATCATGATTAACAAATTGGGAGAGAATCAATACTTTGCATAGATTGGAAATCCTTTTTTTAGATAGTTAATATTTCTACACTCAATAGATTAAAACTTTCCTTTTCTCTATTTAAGTTAAAATAATTTAAATATTCAACTAATTATAATTTTTAATTGTTTATTGATTTTCCTTATTACTATTTTAACATGTTATATGTATTTCCATATCCTAATAATCAATAATAGTTTTTTTTTTTAATTCCATCCAATAGGTTTGTGCCAAGTGTCCATCAATGAAGGGCTGTACTCGGCTTTTATAATATATATATATATAGGTTTGTGCCAAGTGTCCATCAATGAAGGGCTGTACTCGGCTTTTATAATATATATTAGATTTGAACTCACCCTCACTAGAAAAAAGGCTACTCCAATAACCTAAAAAAAAAAGAAGATTACTCCTAATTAAGTTTAGCTGACATTTGGCTAATTTGGAAAAATAATTTTTTGTAGGAGCTCGATCCTACGGATCAATAGTTATATCTGAAAGTTACTTAGCCTCTAATTAGACTCTTCTAATTAGTACTTAATTACTCCTAATTCTTTTCAAAAAAAAAAAATTACTCCTAATTAAGTTTAGCTAAGGATCTTTAGTTTCATGTAAGATTAAAGCATGAAAAAGTGTCTAAATCAAGTTTTTATACCTTAATTAGGAGGAAATATGACCACACCTTCAAAGAAGGTTCTTGAGCTGCTAATTAATGGGGATCCTCCTCCTTAATCTTGATTTTCCAAGTTAGGAAACCTGCACTCTTAATCCACCAAAGTAGTTCTTCAAAAATCTCACAAAAAGGGCTAGTTTTTGTAGTGAGATTAAAACCTTAAACCTTATATATTATTAGTTAACTGATTAACCAATGATATATTAGGATAAGAAAAGATGATAGAGGAAAGATTAAACAACATGCAAAGAAGAAATAAACTCCTTGATTTCTTGCTAAGTTGGCCGAAATGCCCTTGGTGTTTTGGAAGAAAAGTTTTTATTTTCTTTCTAATGATTTTTGTGTAAGATGAAAAGATGGTCATCCACAAATTTAAACCAACTTCCACTATATAGTGGTTAGTAAGTTGGTAATTAAGTTACCAAAATGCCCTTACTAACTTGTATCCATTAACCTTTAATAGTTACAATTAGTAATAACATGTACACTTAACTCTTTAAGTGACAAGTAATAATTATATCCGTATATAATTATTAATTACATCATTGTAGCTAAACTTACAACACTTTGTAAATTTATACAAAAACCATAATTATCCGACCTGAGTTCGAAACTCGTAAAACACTTTCCTCTATAATCAGTTACCTCTTTAACTGAAACATTGAGGTTTATAATATATTGTAGCAAATACAAATATAATATCCTTTGGAGAAACTATCTTTACCGGTGTGACCGAGAGGGATCAGTTGATTACCGTCGTCAAACGACAATAACGTTAAACTCTAGTCAGCCAACCGTTACCGATTTACGTTAATCAACTGACTTAGTATATAAAATACACCCCAGATTTATTCCTAATTAGATTTAATTAGTCAACGCATTATTGTCGGAGGACACCTACTCCAACAATATCATGGTCTCGAATCATAGTGAGTATTAAGGTCTTGTTCACAAAGAGATGGGGCGCCAAACCATGAGTTAAAAAAAGAGAATTTTTTTTTTATATACCTAATACTATATATTAAAACCTGAAACCAAGTCTTTTCTATGAGGACACTTGGCACTTATTAATTGGATAGCGCTAAGTAATCATATAATATGGTAATTATTACCCAATATATGGAAAAGAATATAATTTATGGTGATTATGGTGGTAAACTAATCTATGGTAATAATAATTTTAAATGTAATATGATATAACAGGTGATTGGATAGTGTAATGAAAATAAGATAACGGGTGATGTACAAGTGGAAAGGTAATAATAATATGATAATTGAGTATTAATAGATAATATAATAATATCGTTGCTAATAATACTATAGCAAACATAAATCAAAATTTTTATAAAACGAGTATAACAATATAAATATGCAGCCCGAGCGCGGACCGGGAATGCAAACTAGTATATATTATAAAAGTCGAGTACAACCCTTCATTTATGGACACTTGGCATAATTCTATTGGATGAGAAGAAATAAATATTATTAAAATATTAGAATATGGAAATTTTATGTAAAATATCAAATAATATGGTAGTTATCAACTAATATATGGAAAACATGATATGGTAATGATGTGTTATAAAGGGTGATGAGATACTAGAAAAAAAAATGAAATAGCAGAACGGGTGACGTTATAGTGGAATGAGAATGAAATAGTATAACGGGTTACGGGATATGGAATGAATGGAATAATACATATAACGGGTGACGTACAATCAAGTAGATTGGAAATATAATTACGATTAATTAGTAGAAATAAATAATAATATAATATGATGGGTGACCAAAGTTGAAGGGAAAAAATCATGCATGTAAAACATCGTTTCAAATAATATTATCATAAAAATAAATCTACATTTTTATGAAACGTATATAAATAATATAAGTAGTTAGCACGGGCGCGGGTTGGGCACGCAATCTAGTAGTCCATGAACAGGGGAACCATCACCGCTAGTTCATCTAAGGCAGGGCATTCCCATAATGTTCAAGGTAAAGTTTTCAAAATACTGAGATATTTTTTTTAAAAGTGGTCAAAAACCAAAATTGTGCAAATCGAATACTCTATAATCCACTGTTTCTAGTGCGAAAAGGCAAAAAAAAAAAAGCTCAAATTTTTGGGCAGCCCCTAAGGGTTATATTATACGGAGTAGGTATTTTATAAAAGTACAGTTGGTATATGGTACACTTGGGGTACATAGAACATTTGTTTTTGTGTTTTTGCTAGAAATAGGGCTCAAATTTTTTTTTTTCTCGAAATAGTACTCAAAAAATTCAATTCTCCGATTGAGCCCTATTTGAAAAAAAAAAAAAATTAAATTTCCAGCCATTATTTTCCAGTTCTCACTTATTATCCCATTTTTAAGTCATTGTTTACCACTTCGTAATCATTAACAAACCTCTGTCATTATTTTCCAATTCTCTGTCATTATTTTCCCATTTTTTGGTCATTATATATAGGTAGTCATTATCTTCAAATTTCTAATCATTATTTCTCAATTTTCTGTTATTATTTTCTAATTTTCAGTTATTAACTCCTTATTTATAGTAATTATTTACCACTTCGTAATCATTGCCAAGTCCTAGTCATTATATTCCAATTTGTAGTGATTATCTCCCATTTAGGAAATATACTCCAAGTTTAAAGTCATTATTTTCCACTTTCAAGTCATTATTTCTCTATTTTTAGTCACTTCTTTCCAATTTCAGTCATTCATATTTCTTAGTCATTATAAATTAGTAGTCACTGTTTCACAATTTTTAGTCATATCTTTACTGAAATGTCATGTCTTAGATCGTGTTGCTACGCTGCAATTTAATGTTGGAATAACTACTCCTAGGGCAAGCAACAACTGGGCCATGTTGACCAATAAAACAGCATCAATATGCAGCGCAAGGAATCTGATCAAAGCAGAGAGGACCATCACCCTGGCCGACCTTAAGGTTAAGATGGTAAGGCATCGATGTTAACGGAACAATACACTCTGACAGTTGCTCTTGGTGCTTGATAGACAACTAACCAAATGTATGTGTGTCAATATATTGTAGGCTGAGGACCTGTGGCAGGAGGATCATTTCTGGATCAATATTGTGATCCCAAAATTTGACATTAATGATGGCCGCGCATATTACGCATGCAGTAATTGCGGCAAGAACAACCACTGTGCAAAGGATGTAACTTTTGACTGTCCAGACTTCTATGAAAAGGGGGTGAAGTCAATTTCCAAGTCAGTCCTTGTTAATAGTTTAATTTCACAGCTATTTCACACTTTCAATTGTGCAGAATTGGCGTCACATTTGAAGGAATTGATGACACAAGCTCTATGACCTTCTTTGCTTATACAGCCGATACAAAAAAAATCTTGGCAATTACTGCCATGAGCTTTGCGCCAAAGACAGAGATGTGAGTTCCGCCCTTCCTAATTCCCGTTTATAGTTCGTATGGCTGAGGTCATTCGATTTCAGTTGCAATCATAATGTCATTTTTCATTAGAAGTAGACGGTTCCTGATCAACGACATACTAACCTTGATTCCCATCTACTTTAACTTGGGAAACCAAGTGAAATATGCTTTTCAATGTGCGGTAGTTCATGTGCAATATCTATGCTGTGTAGTTTCGGGCAACAGACAAACTGGCAAAACTCTAAACAAATATTTAATGTCACAGGAGCAGTATCGATTCTTTGTGAAGGTTAAGGAGGAGCTAAGGACGCAGAAAAAATGCCTCGAGCTCGGACCGACCATGGCCCTCAACATCAGTTACGTTTTAAAGTGGGGTCTAAAGGGTGCGAGTCGGGTGGAGTAAGGAGATCACTGGCGAATACCTCATTTTGAATTTGCTCCGAACGATTCTATCGCACCACCGAGTGTATTCGCTGTAACTTTCAGCCGGGAGCGCACACAGATACTGATAGCTTGCGGCTGCAACTTCAGTGAACTCTGAAGTAGAGTTGTGGTATTTTGCAATGCCCCATTCACATCTACTGTTAATGTGCTTATGCTCATATTGGCTGCATATTATGTAAGTGACTACCCCAAGTCATGACTGAACATCTAGGACAAATCGTGTCTACTAATTTCGTTTTAGCTCCGAACAATTTATTGCTTTGGTTTGATAAACATTTATCTATGTAATTAATGGTGTGCCTAAGTTTTAAGTTCTGCAAAGGCAACTACTTCTACAATAGCGGAGGTGGTTGTTATCCACACATGGTCAGCACGTATTCGAAGAATTGTGCCCAAGTACGAACAATTGAACACGAAACGCAAAAATGTTTAGGGGCCGCGCGCGCGCCCCAACAACTAGTATTTAAAAAGATGGTAATAATTCCAAGTGTATGCATGGTAAACTTTTGATAGCAATTGGTTACGCTCCTGTAAAAAAGTTATCCAAATCGACCAAAATCAAAAATATATATGATTTACGCTTTGTTTTTTTTTTTCTTTTGCCCAAAATGAGTCAAGATACAAAATAACTCAAAATTTTGAAGGACCTCCTCGGTGTCATATTATGTGTTATTGAAGAATATTATAACTAAATAGTTATGATAAGTTTCCCAAATAAGCGAAAAACAAATGTTACGCTTCATGGGTGAGGGGAGCCCGAGGGGCTAAAATGAACTTTACTTCATCTAATATCAAAGGTAATTTAGTAACATTTAGATACGCTGAATATAGTGGTCGAAATAACGACCTAAATTGGGTTTGAACCAAAATTGGGCAAAATGAACAAAATTGTCGTAACATAAAAATATTTATGTTTTTAGTTTCGCATAAATGACAAATCCACCTCGTAGTATAAAAAAAAGTAAGGGCAAGGCAAGGATACCGCGACTTTGGATGTGCCCCCGAAACCACATCCAATAAGACTCAAATGTCAAAGGCACCCGAACTTAAAAAAAAAAGAGCTAAAACATACCGCACACTGATTTTGCACCATTGCGGTATGATAGTACTCATAAAGAAAGGAATCTGAGAGGTCTTTATAAAATGATAGTAGGGGTTATACGTTGATGGTACATCCCACTTTAGAGTGGGGTTTGTAGCGGTTTTGGATCGTTTTTCTTAGCATTTGGATCACTTTTGGCATTATACTAATTATGTTGCATTTGAGCGTTTAATGAAGAATATACGAGTTTTTATAAAGTTCTACAAGCCTCCGAGGTGTTTGGCACGAGCTACGATGACTCCGAGAGCATTGAATATCCTTAAGCAAGAGGCAAGTGAAGAGGAAATCAAATGGCAATTGACAAGTCATCACCTCAACGACGACTCGAGACATGACACTTTGACGACTGATTGGTCACTCGTCAGACTCATCAGTTTTGGAATTGACGAGTCGATGAGTGGTCAGCCTCTGCGTTGACTTATTCATGAGTTTTCTAATCCCGTTTGAAATATATTTACTTTAAATACGTTTTACTACGCGTAGGTTTAATCATTCATTATTCAAAAATTTTAAAGTTTATTTTCAAGGATATGATAGGGTAAAGACCTAATTTCTCGGGTCGACCGATCGAACAATTGTTCATTGATCATTGTTAGTTTGATCTCTTACTTTATTTCCGTCTGAATATGGTTTAGCTCTCCTATGTTATGTTATTGTTTAATTTATAGTTGAATAACGTGACTAACTAATTAACTCTAGATTATTTCATACTGCTACATTCTCAATTTTACGGATTAATTGTTAGATTGTTGATCGTTAGATTGTTAAATTATTTAGATTTAATTACGTGATGATTGTTGGCACCACTTTGGTATTGGATCATTGCCCTTAGGTCAGTGTACCATAACAACGGCCCGGTGATGTCATAGAACCCAATTAAGTGCAACAATCATATTAGAGCAAAATAAAGGGCCAGGATTGAATGGGAAAATCTATGTTGATTCCTAGTACGTTTATCATTTCCTATAAATACCCCCATTTATGAGTTATCAGATACAGGTTCTTACACAAATTTTGCTATTCAATCAATTCTCTGATTAAAGGCACTTGTTGTCTTTATTGCCACCCAATCTCGAGCCATTTACTGACTTAAGGGTCTGAGGGGTGACGTCTTGTAAGAACTGGGCGCCCCTTTTTGCAGGTACTCGGTGAGGGATCTTGCTCATCTGTCGTTTGAAGAAACGTCCTCCAACAAATGGTGTCGTCTCTGGGGATAGATTAACAGGAAGCCCCGATCGAGAGTACCACGCTCGAATGGCTCCAAGATGGAAAGTCGCGCTACCCAAGGGAGACGCTATTGAACACAACCTTCGAACTGACCTTGACCCCTCGCGCCCCGAAGATGCCGGAGAAGGGCCCTTGAAGGCGTTCCAAGGGGAGCAGTCTGCCACCAAGGCAGAGGGCCAGCATATCCCATAGAAGAATGCCTTAAAGCACCTAGATCTGGAGGAGGAGTACGAGCCATCGGACAACGAGGAGATGGAGAGCGAGTCGCGTCTTAAGGACGCCACCCTTCAGAAGAAATTGGCCGAGGCCCGACCGAGGCTCAAAGTCCAGGCAGACTTGCAACGTCAAATGTTTGAGCGAATGGCTGAGCTATAGAAGCGAATCGGCCTTCATGCCAAGCTCCGATTGTTGAGCCGGCTCCTACCAAGAGCAAGCATAAGCAAGGCCCGAGGAAGACTCCTTCTCAGCGAACGACGGCGGCCCTCCGGAAAGTAAAGGACATTTACGAGAAGCACTACAAGCCCACTGAATATAGAGACACCATTAATATTCTAAGGTAGAAAAGGGAGGAGATGGAGGCGACACATACCTCGCATAAGAAAAACAACGAAAATGACAAGAGGAAAGATATCCGGCTGGAGGAGAGCCATACCCGAGGGCGATCCGAACTTTGCGGTAGTTGCTCTCGAGGCAAAAAGAGATCGCGTTCCCCTACAAGGACATCCAAGCCCTCGAAGTCTCCGCCTTGAATGTCTTAGCCTTCTAGAAGCCCAACTCGTGAGATGAACTCAGACTCTTCGGGCAATGACTGTGAGTCCGCTTCAGAGAGTGAGATCAAGTCGAGCCAAGCCACAATAACAACTCAACCCCCTTATGGCACAGAGCAGGAAGCCGTGTTGGTTTGTACTACCCTCATATTAGTGTTCATGGCATTGAAGGAGACGAATCTGCTTAGCCCTCCCAAAACCATGACCTGGAAGGACCGAAGATATATGAACCTGTTTTGTGAGTATTATATGGAGAACAGCCATGGGACAGCGAGTTGCAGAGATCTCGAGGAGGTGCTCGAAAGGCTAGCTGATAATGGGATGCGGAACAAATAGTTGAAACGCCCAAAAGAACATAGAGACCGATACCGACAAAAAAATGCCGCTCAAACAGGAGCTCGAGGCGGTGGCCAAGCAAGGAATGACGAAAGACCACGGAGCCCTAGAGTGATTCCCACCATCTCAAGAGGCCTCGAGAGTGGATGACCGAGCCATCACCTCCGGTCATATTTTCAAAGTCATAAGATTATCATGAGAACCATTTATCCCTTGGAGGAGATACTGAATAATTTCGATGGAAATGGGAGACGGCCTCGATGCGCATGCGAGCTGAAAAGCCACTGCATCGAGTACGAGTCGAGACATCGCCTCCAAGGACAAGCATTGTCAGACTTTGTAGTTGAGGCTGCGTTTCATAAGCCCAAGGGACCCATGAAAGAGAAGTGGAACTTGTACGTTGATGTCTAGTCCAATTCAGGTCGAAGCGGAGCAGGCATGATAGTCATCCTCCCAGAGGGCGAAAGGATGAAGTATGTGCTTCGCTTCGGCGTCAAGGCGACCAAAAACGAGGGCGAGTATAAAGCTGTCATAGCAGGGATTCATATGTGTCTGGCGGCGGGAGCCACGGATGTAAAAGCCTTCTGTTGCCATCGTGGTGAACCAAATTTATGAAAAATTCGAGGCAAAGGAACACATGGCAGTACCGGGATAGGGTTCAGAGCCTTACCAAGAAGCTCAAAAATTTCCAAATTGAGCAGATTCCTCGACTGACCAGCTCATCCATCATTGATAAATCAAGGGTCGTCAAGTGGGAGATGTTGCCGTTTCAAAGCATTGATCAAACAGCTCGCATCTTGGTCTTGGACCGGACCCCTGAATGGATGAGACCATTGATAGCCTACCTCAAGGATGGACAACTTTTGGAGGACCAGAAGCAGGCGAAAGTTATCGAGAACAGGGCAGAATGGTTCACACTGATTAATGGGGAGTTGTATGTATAAGAAGGGGTACTCCCAGTCGTTCATAAAATGTGTTGACCCAGTTGAATGTGATTACATCCTAAGAGAAATACGCTTCGATGAGTTTGGAGCGCATATCGGAGCCCGTGCGTCGGCATCAAAAGCCCTGCAAGCAGAGTTCTTTTGGCCAACCATGCATGGCGATGCTGCGGAAATGATCAAGAAATGCGACAAATGCCAGAGGTTGAACCGATAAGCAAAAGGCCTCCCACTTCAGGCCGTATGCCATACCCTAGGAACTACCTAGTCCCGGTGCCATGTCAACGCCACGTCAGCATTACGTCACCGCAACGTAAACACCACGTCACCTGAATATTTTATTGAAAAACGATTTTTTTGTTAAAAAGAAAAAAAAAAAAAAACTCTCACCTTTTAACTCTCTGCGAGTGTCTACTACCGCCGGCATAGTAGCACTAGACACCACCACCTCCATCATCGGCGACGCCATTAGAGATTTTTCAAGCCGACATCATCAGCGGTGACTCCCTCTCCGAGCGCGAACATTTTTCTCGCACTAGATGCAAATCCGGGTAGTTGGAGGCTGTGAAATCGGTGATCGAGCACGAGAGTTGGTGAAGGGTGCGGTAGTAAGGGGTGGTTGTCGGTTGGGGTCATTTGGATGAGAGATAATGGAAAAATAGGATGCAAATGGGAGGGCCACGTGTGAGTTAGTTGGTTTTATAGTTGTCTTTTGTTTTCTTTCTTTTGATTGAAATGGGCAAATAGTTGTATGAGATGGTCTCACCTGTGAGACGGATCCAATAATAAAAAGCCCAATAAATTACAAAATAAAAAAAAAACCTCCCCCACTTTCCGTTTTTTTCTCCATTTTATTTTTTTCTCTCCCTCTCCCCTCCAACGTTTGTTACATCTCTTTTTTTTTTTTTTTATTGAATCTTGCTCTCAATATCATCACCATATTTCTCATATATCTTGTGCATTTTTATGGTGATTACTACATTCGGGTTGACTCAAATATTTACATTAAGAACTCGAGCATTTATATTATGACCTCAAAGATTTATATAATTTTAAAATTCAGAAATTTATATATAACGAAAATTCAAGTTTTAAAGTTAAATTAGAAATTTACATTAAGAACTCAAGTTTTTAAGTTTAAAACTCAAATATTTGCGTAAACATTATAACTTATTGTTTTGATTACAAAACAAAAGGTTATAACTTATTAACTCAGGTATTCATATTGAGAAATTACAATTTCAACTAGATTGCGTGTCCGGCCCGTGCACGGGCTACCTACTTATATTGTTTATATACGTTTCATAAAAATGTAGGTTTATTTTCATTATAATATTATTTGAAATAATGCTTTACATGATTTTTTTCCTTTCAACTTTGGTCACCCGTCATATTATATTATTAACGAAAAATTCACGTGGTACCCTCGAATTTTGACTGATTGCACATAGTACCCAACTTGGCAAGTTTGTGCACATGATACCCCCGAAGTTATCACTTTGTGCACATGGTACTCAAATAGTGACTTCCGTTAGATTTTCCGTTAAGTGATGATGTGTTAGTTAGTTGTTTGAGAATTAGTTGATTAAATTATAGATTTAATATTTTTAATAAAAAAATTCTATATAGAAAAATGAATTTTTTTTTTTCAATTTTTTTATTAAAAAACTAATTTTTCTAGGGATAGCATGTGCAAAATGTTGTGATATCACGGGTACCGTGTACATAAAGTGGTAACTTGAAGGGTACCATGTGCACAAATTATGATTTTTATAAGAAAAATATTATTTTTTATGAAAAATATTATATTTTATGAAAAATAAACTTGTTTTTTGGATTTTTTTTTGTTTATGAAATTTTTTTTGGATTTGTTTTAAAAAGTCAAAAAAAATTATTTTTATTTTATTTTTATTTTATTTTCTTAGAATGGAAATTTATCATTAATATTAACTAATTTACATAACAACTAACTAACAAATCATCACTTAACGGAAAATCTAATGAAAGTTATTATTTGGATACCATGTGCACAAAGTGGTAACTTCGGGGGTACCATGTGCACAAACTTGCCAAGTTGGGTACCATGTGCAATCAGTCAAAGTTACAGGGTACCACGTGAATTTTCCGTATTATTAATTATTTCTACTAATTCATCGTAATTTTTTTTCCTGTCTACTTGTACGTCACTCGTTATATTATTCCATTCATTCCATATCCCGTAACCCTTTATACTATTTCATTCTCATTCCACTATCACGTCACCCGTTATGCTATTTCATTTTTTTTTCTTCAGTATCCCATCACCCTTTATATCACATAATATTTCAATTTATTACCGTAAATCAGCTAACTTATCACTACCATATCATATTTTTCATATATTAGTTGATATAACTACCATGTTATTTAATATTTTACTAGAATTTCCATATCCTAATATTTTAATGATATTTATTTCTTCTCATCCAATAGAATTGTGCCAAGTGTCCATCAATGAAGGGTCGTACTCGGCTTTTATAATATCTATTACTTTTAATAATTGCGTGCAAGATAAGTTGAGTTGGCAAGGTTCAACGTAGAACTGACATGTCAACATTTGTTTGACACGTCAGCATGATCAGTTGGTAGAGCAGCAAAAAATGTCTTAGCCAAGATTTGAACCATTGACCTCTCATTTACATTTTGAACACATTACCATTGTGCTATTCGCTAATTCATGCATGTTTTTAAAATTCATTCTATAAAAAGGAAAACACCAGTCAAAATAATTGTGGATGAACAAATCATTCGAAGACTGGAAATTTTGACGAATTATGGAAAAAAAAAAATAACATAAATGATAACATTTGCTTTCCTTATGCGAGTAACTTCCATAAATGATACATAAGTACTATTTGATTGGTCCAAATCCAATTATCTATGATATAATATATTTTGTTGCCAAATAAAATATATTAAGTTAAATATTTCTTAGCCTATAATATAACTAATGTAATGCATTAATATAAATAGCGCTAATGCCAATTGTGAAATCTTTATATGAAAGGAAATCAATAAGGAAAGAAACGTTAGTTCAAGGATTTCTTACGAAGGAGAACATAGAACACTATTTATATTCACCATCCAAAAAAAAAAAAAAACAAACAAAAAGGAAATTTGATTGTTTGATTCACATGTTGTACATATGAAGGGCATGGCATTAATCTAGTATTCAGATCATTTCATAGTCATTTAAATCAGTTCTGATCAGATTAGGGTCATTCATATCAGATCAGATCAGAATTGCCCAAATAACGATCACTGAATTTGGTCTATTATTGGTACTAAGGTCCTGTTTGATAGGAATTAATAAAAGTAGTATTTAGATCAATTCAGAATCATTCAGATCAGATTAGATCAGATGAGAGTCATTCAAATCAGATTAGATCATATCAGAAATGTTCAAATTTCTATCAATGTATTTGTTCAATAATTGATACTTATTCGTTGAAATTCAATCAAAATTTCAACACATTTAGATCAGATCAGATCAGTTTAGAGTCATTCAAATCAGATCATAATCATTCATATCAGATCAGATCAGTTCAGAAAGATGTAGTCCTATCAAACAGAGCATAAGGCCCTGTGCGTTTGGACTGCATTTTTCTGATCTGATTTGATTTGATTTGAACTGATCTGGTATGATTTGATTTGAATAAAATTGATATGATTTAATCTGAACTGAATTTATTGATAAATTAACTGCATTTAGACGAATTAATAACTAGAAGTAGATTACATTCATTGATTGTTATTTGGATGATTTTGATCTGATTTGATTTGATTTGAATGAAACTGATTTGATTTGATTTGATTTGATTTGAATAAATCAGATCAAATTAGATCGTGAGCAATCAACTCAGATTAGATCGGGAGCAATCAAATCAGATTAGATCGGATCAGAAAGATGCATTTCTATCAAACAAAACCTTAGTGTCTGTTTGAAATGAGTTAAAAAAAGCATTGTAATCAGATCAGATCATATGCATTTAAATCATATCAATTCAGGTGCATTCAAATCAGATCAGATCGGTTCATATTTTTTGAAATAATGATCAATTAACTTAGCCCAATCTATCTATCTATTACTTTTAATAACTGCGTGCATAAAAAAATGACGTGAACAGTAGTTAAAATAAAACTGATATGTGTACAAAAAGTAATATTTGATTGATCCAAATTTTTTGGTATATTCCAACCAATGATATCTTAGAAGATTTCACAACTAAAATTCTGTGCATTCCAATGATGTCTTAAAAGATTTCACTGAAATTAAATAGTTATGATATGATATCTTTTGTAACCAAAAATAAATATATGATAACTTTTATGAATAGATATAAAATGGTGCTGTAAATATATTACACCAAAAATAAAATAAACAATATATTTTCTTTTGTTAATAAGTGGTTTGATCTCGCACACATTAAATTGATTCTTAAGCATGTCATGATTTACATACAATAATATTGTTTGTTCGGTGGAATTTTTCAAGTGATGATCTGTTATTATATAAACTAAAGTTGTAACGGGTGTGGGAGTGCCGATTAAGGAAGATATCGATTTTGTTTCAAACTTAAAGTTGATAAATCCAGTTTGAACCCAATTAGATTAACGTTTAGAAAATGTGACGGGTGTGGGAGTGTTGTTGAAGGAAGCTATGTAAGAAGTCAGTGAATACTGAGGGTTGGCTATTGTAACACCCCACATTTTTGGGTTACTTTATATGGGATTGAGTTTTGGGAAGAGTCTATTTTAAGTTTATAAAGCCTCGTTTTGGGAATTTAGAGCATACTTCCACTTTTGGAGATACTTTCCCGTTTTAGCAGTTGTTTGGCAGAATTACCAAAAATACCCTTACTATATTATTCTACTTATTAAATAAATAAAAAGAAAACAAAACCCTCCCAATACCCCATCACACGTACAAAGCCGCAGAGAAAGAAAGAAGAAAAAAAAAAGAGAGAAGAAGGAGAAGAAGAAAGCCGCGCGAAGAAGAGAAGAAGAGAGAGAGAGAAGCCCGCCGCCGTCCGACCGCCGCCGCCGCCGCCGGACGCCACCACCGCCCTTTTTCCTTCCCCTCTTGATTTTATAATCAAGAGTAGTAAGTCTTGAATCCTTTCATTAGTAATTTTCAGAATTAGGGCTTTTAGTTCATCATGTTATTTGAAGGTTAAACATGATTGTATTGTTGGGTGTTGTGTGATTAGATTGTGAATAAGCTTTATGATGATTTTGATGCATGAATTAATGGATTTAGAGTTAAGGTTTATATGGTTGATATGATGATGGTTTGATGATGATTTTATGAAGGGATTTGAGTAGTATTTGGAGGGAATACTTATAATGATTCGTGTTGATCATGGTTTCAATTTGGGGATGTTTTATGATGCTTTAATGATGATTTAGTATTCTGCCCAGATCTGATTTTTGTCTAATTATGATGTTTAAGGAGCTATTATAATGATTTAATGGTGTTAGCATGTCATTGGTATACTTGTGAAGTTGTTGTGCGAATTTGGTGATGTTTGGAGGTCATTTGAGCATGTAAATCTAGGTTACACCTTGTTAGTATGTAGTTGGTATGATGATCATGTTTGGTGATGGATGTTGATGGTGTGGTTTGTGTTATTAGCCATATTGGGTTAATTGGTAGAGTTTAGTTAGTGATTGGTGTATTGATTTTGTTGGTTTTAGGTTGTGTGTTCGAGGAAGTACCGTTTTAGTGATTGAACGAATTTGTGATTGAGCAAGTAAGGTAAGAACGTTGATCACAAACACCTTACCTCCTATTGAATCAATTATAAGCTTTTGTACTATCATCTAATGCCTTGTATCGCTCATTTGTTCGTATCGCATGATTCTTGCTTCAAGTTCGTCATTGATTTTCATACTATCGTTGGTTGCTTCGTACAATTGCTTCACAATTTCTTCGCATGCACTCGGCCTCTCGGCCGTTTTGTCTTTCGGGCCTCTCGGCCGTTGCTTGTCTCGGTCTCGGCCTCTCGGCCGTGGCTTCCGAGCCACTCGGCCTCTCGGCCGAGTGGTTGTTTGTTTAACCTCGTGTTGTTTTGTGCATTAGCGTGATTCGTTACGATCGTATAATATCGTATCGCCAAATAATATACATAAGATGGATGAAAGATAATATATATTGACCACCTAGAGTTAGGCGTATGTTCAGCTCGACTGACCGCCTTTGTATACCTCTGATCAAGGTAATTTCTGGCCGGGTTAGCTACCGGTCCTCTATTAGTCCTCCTCCTAGATGGAAACTCGTCCTACCGGCTGTCTAGCGAGGGGTGTGCACACTCGGGATTAATAGGGTCGTTATTCCGACTCTAGCTCGAACGAAGTTCGATATGTGGGGCTATGGGGTAGGACCCTAGCCAAAATAAAATAAATAACTAATTCTGTTGCTTGAGCGGCGATGCTCTTTTGTTATTATTGTCTCTTGTTATCGATACTCTTATGATATAACTTCAATCCGTTCTTGTTAGCTACGCGCCTCAAGGCGCGTATCTTTATTCTTTTATATGATTATTTGCTTCTTACTCAGCCTGTGCTGACGTTCTGTTTCTGGTTTGTCCCTACCTTATTCTGGGGCCTATGTCAATCTTCGATGGCATAGTTGACAGGTCTTGATGTTATGGCTGCTTGCTTGTGGAGCTGATCATGCTGGGGATTCATTTTAAAAGACTTTATTTCGTTTCAGTTGTAATTTTGATAATTCGTTTGAAAACTGTAGGTTTGACATTTTAAGACTTCCGCTGTATTATTTCTTTTGGTTTATTGTAATTGAATTTCTAGCCTGGCAATTGATTCGATAGTCAATTGTGGCGTGACAATTCTAAATTATTTCTATTTATAGTTGGTCAAAATTTAGGGTTGTTACAGTTGGTATCAGAGCGCTAGGTTCTGATTCGTCGAGTCTACAAGCGTTTTCAAACTTGTTTTCGAAAATCATTTAAACTGGGAATGGGAATGGGTGCATTCATTTGCATGCTATGTGATAACTGCTACGTGTTACTAAAGAGAGATTGACTCATATTAACAAGGGTTAGCTTACGTTCTATTTGGAGTATACAGAACGTGTGGGATACTAACGCGCTTAACTGATCTCTTGGAATACTGACAGAATGGCAGGTTCACAAGTTTATGTTTGGGAGTTCGGTCCGTCTGGAGTGAGTTCGATGGATGGTCCTTGGTCTATAATGGATCACATAGCTTATTCTTCTGAAACTTTCCAAGATCGAATGAGAATTGGGGAGACTGTTGAGAGTTATGTAGCCAGAATGAGGGCTAAATTTGTTGAGGCTGTTGAAGATTTCCATGGGTGGTTAGGAATGAGGTTCAAGTGTTTGTGACATTGGTGAATTTGAGGGCACTTACCCGTTGGGAAGCGGTTCGAGCTAGATATGAAAGGAATGCTTATTATGCATGTCTCTCGGGAGATACTGAATACTTGAGGGATAGATCAGGTAGACCAATTACCCTTGATCGATTGGAGGCAATTCTAGAATGGGAGTATGAGGTATCTCTTACCCCAAACCTTGCACCTGAGAATGGTCCAGTCTACATACCCCCTGTGCCCATAAACCCACACCTCAATAACCCTAATCCGGAGTCTCATGGAACCAGTTCGATGAGTGGAAAGAGGGCTCAGTCCCAAGAGCATGAAGGATCGACCCAGCTGAGGTTTAAGAAAGTTAAGATTGAGATATCCAACCCTCCACCTAGCCCACCATCCTCACCTGAAGGGGAGGATATGCTTGAGGAAGAAAGAGAAGACTCGCCTGAAGAAAATAAGGAAGAGGAGCCTATGGAAGATGACGAGGTTGTTATTCTTGAGCCACCTCCAAAAGAGATTGTTGACATCAGTTCTGGAGAGGAGTCGAGCGACTCGGAGGAAGACGATGGAGGAGAAGTACCTAACGATGGGGATTATGACCCTAAACGTGATATTTAAAGGATAATCTACAGACATATGAATAAAGGCATAAGGCCTAGCTACTATTAGACTTTGAGCGTGCTTTGTTGTTAAACTTTAGCATTTAATGTCTTGTTTAATTTTCGTCAAACTTTTATTGTCTTGCATGTACTCTAAGCTGGGGACAAAACCCCGTACTATTTTATTATTTCAATAAATTCACGAAGTTATTACGAACTAAATGCTATTTGCTCATAATTGTGTGATTGATGTTGCTTTCGTCGAAAATACGTGCGGCTGAGGTTCTAAACCCGGCACGGCCATGTTATTATTATCGAGATACGTGCGGCTGAGGTCCTGAACCCGGCACGGCCCGTGCTACAGTAACCGAGACGGGATTCAAAAAAAAAAAAAAAAAAAAAAAAAAAAAAAAAAAAAAAAAACGAAAAATCTCCAGAAAGTTAAACTCGTGCGAGACGAAGAGTTAGTTACTGATTTCGATGTATTACTAATTCTGCGCTGATTTGCTATTTCGATTCACTGCTTACGCGATCTGTATTATTGTTTTCATTGAATTCTGTATATTCATGCTTGTCAATATCGATATAAATATGAGAGTGGAGTGAGTTACATCTGATACAACCGTTATTACTTATAGCATGGTGCGAAACAATGTTCTCGACTTGACAGCCATTCTAGCGCAAATGGCGCAGCAACAGCAGGTTATGATTGAGGCCGTACAGCATATGGCCCAGAATAATGCTAATAATGTCAACAACAACAACAACAATACTGCAACTAATGGTAATGGGGCTACTGCTGCTAATGGTGATGATCTGTTGTTGGCTAAGATGTCAGATGCTGTGCAGAAGAAACGGCCTGACAACTTTACTGGGAAAGGGGAGCCAAGCATCTTGCTTGACTGGATTGAGGATATGGAAAGGATTTTTGCTGCTGTTGGTGTTCCAGATAACCTAAAGGTAAAGGTTGCTGCATTTTACCTTAAGGAGGTAGCTGGGAGATGGTGGATGAAAATTCAGGAGGAGTTCTATAAGCCAGTATTGGAAGAGAAAGCTGATGGTTCTGTTATCCAGAGGTTTAGGGACTGGAAGGTTTTCAAGTATATCTTAGAAAAGGAGTTCTTTCCAGATCACCTGAAGGAACAAAAGGCAGCTGAATTTGAAGCATTTCAGCAAACTGAAGGCATGTCGGTTAAGGAATTCCATGATAAGTTTGAGGATTTGAATAGGTTTGCTGAGAGTGTGACGCCTACTGAGGCTGCTAGAGCTGCTAGTTTTCGCAAGAAGCTGCTTTGGAGCATTAAGGGATGGTTTGCTTCCGAGCGGTTTCATACCGTCAAAGATGTTTATGAGAGGGCTACAACAGCAGAACAGAACATGGAGACGATGAGTGCTGAACTTGGAGGAAAGAGGAAAGAGACCCCCTTTGACTTGGTAAACATACCCAACAAGAGAGGGAACTTTGGGGACTTCAAAGGAAAAGCTCAGTCAGCTGGAGCTGGGAAATCTAACTACAAGAATGCTCCTTACAACCGAGCTCATAGCCAGGACTCTGAATTCGAGAAGCCTTGTTACAAGTGTGGAAATAGACACGCTGGGAAGTCTTGCAATGGTGATAGGATCACATGTTTCTATTGTGGAAAGCTTGGGCATAAGGCTAATGTGTGCTACTCTAAGTTAAACGGAAAACCATCTGTGGCATCTGGGAGTAACTCTGTAGCACCCAATCGATTTCAGAACTTTAAGGCTCAAAGTGGCTACGCAGGTTCAAACAACACCTACAAGAATCCGGCACCAACAAAAGGGACAACCTATGTGGCGCCAGCTAAGCAGACTGGATTGGCCAGCGTGGCTGCCCCGGCTAAGAAAGCCACAGGACAGCTGTATGCCATGAACCCAGAGGAGAATGAGAACACCGACGTCGTATCGGGTAAATTCCCTGTTAACTCAGTACTTGCAACTGTTCTATTTGATAGTGGTGCGTCCCACTCGTTTATTGCTGATAAGTTTGTTGAGAAATGTGGACTTAGGGATAGTTCTGGAGTAGATCTTGAGTTTTCTTTGCCTGATGGGTCTAGTATGGCATGTAAGAATCAGTTTAAAGATGTACTTGTAGTGATTTGTGGACATGAGTTCAAGTCTGATCTGATAGCTTTTCCTTTAACTTATTTTGATGTAATTTTGGGGATGGATTGGATGGGTAAGTATAAAGCAAGAATAGATTGTTGGATAGGAAAGATATCACTACGAGGTCAGAGAAACGCCCATGTAACCTATCGTGTACTACCCAAGAAACCAAGAATTAAGTTTGTATCAGCTATGAACCTGAAGAAACAGATAACCAAGGGAGAACCTCTATTCTTATGTCATGTGCGAGACACTAGAGTAGAATACCCAGAGTTGAGTGATGTCTCTGTCGTATGTGATTACCCTGATGTTTTTCGTGAAGAAATACCCGGGATGCCACCCAAGAGGGAGGTAGAGTTTAAGATAGAGCTAGTCCCAGGTACAGGACCGATTGCTAAGTCACCTTACCGAATGGCACCGGTAGAGATGCAAGAGCTTAAGAAGCAACTGGATGAGTTGGTAGAGAAGGGATATGTTAGACCGAGTGTCTCACCTTGGGGAGCACCAGTCTTATTTGTGAGGAAGAAAGATGGGTCAATGCGGTTATGTATCGATTATCGAGAGTTGAATAATGTCACCATCAAAAACAGATATCCCTTACCTAGGATTGATGATCTGTTCGATCAACTTAGGGGTGCAAGCGTGTTCTCTAAGATTGACTTGAGGTCTGGGTATTATCAGTTGAAGGTAGCTGAGGAAGATGTGCCAAAGACTGCATTTTCAACTAGATACGGACACTATGAGTTCACGGTTATGCCGTTTGGTTGACCAACGCGCCTGCAGTGTTCATGGATCTCATGAATCGCACATTCAGACCCTACTTGGACAAATTTGTGGTAGTATTCATTGATGATATCTTAATTTACTCCAAGACTGAGGAGGAACATAAGAATCACTTGAGGACTGTGTTGGAAATCCTGAGAGAGAAGCAGTTGTATGGTAAATTCTCGAAGTGTGAATTTTGGTTGAACAAGGTAGCCTTTTTGGGTCATGTGATATCCAAGGACGGAGTTGCAGTAGACCCAGCTAAGATCAAAGCTGTTAAAGATTGGCCGACCCCAAAGAATGTAACAGAAATTAGGAGCTTTCTGGGATTAGCTGGCTACTACAGAAGATTTGTGAAGGATTTCTCTAAGATTGCGAAGCCAATGACTACCTTGATGAAGAAGACTACGAAATATAAATGGGAGGAGACTTGTGAGAAAGCCTTTCAGACTCTTAAGGAACTGTTAACCACGGCGCCAGTGCTAGCACTACCTGACGAGAAGATACCTTATGAGGTGTACACGGATGCTTCGAAAAATAGTTTAGGATGTGTCCTTATGCAGGACAGGAGAGTGATTGCCTATGCGTCTAGGCAGCTCAAAAGTTATGAGGAGAATTATCCGACCCATG
Organism: Spergularia bocconei; assembly: GCA_963457585.1. NCBI lineage: Eukaryota > Viridiplantae > Streptophyta > Magnoliopsida > Caryophyllales > Caryophyllaceae > Spergularia > Spergularia bocconei. The sequence goes on along the minus strand of OY734946.1, from coordinate 14,443,273 downwards.
ATATGGAGTTAGCAGCCGTGATTTTTGCACTGAAACTGTGGAGACATTATTTGTTTGGGGTTACATTCAAGATTTACTCTGATCACAAGAGTTTAAAGTACATTTTCACTCAGAAAGAATTGAATATGCGCCAGAGAAGGTGGTTGGAGTTGATTAAGGATTATGATATGGAGATACAGTATCATGAAGGGAAGGCGAATGTTGTAGCTGACGCATTGAGTAGGAAATCACTACATTCAGTCCAGTTGATCGTCCAAAGACAGAAACTACGAGATGAGTTCCTTAATTTCGGGGTTCAGTTGACAGAATCGGGAGCAATTTCAGGGACAACGGCGATTGAGAACGATATAATCGAGGAGATCAAGGGTTTACAAGAGATTGACGAGCTGCTAATGGGTAAAGTGACAAAAGAACCTGAGTTGTTCAAAAGAGGTGATGATGGAGTGATTCGATTTCAAGAGAGAGTCTGTGTACCTAATAACACTACTTTGAGAGATAAAATCCTAACTGAGGCCCATGCGAGCAAATACTCGGTACATCCAGGTGGAGACAAGATGTATCAGGATCTGAAGAAGGTGTTCTGGTGGTCAGGAATGAAGAAGGACGTGGCTGATTTCGTGGCTAGGTGTTTGGTTTGCCAAAAGGTTAAAAGTGAACACAAAAGACCCCAAGGCAAACTACAACCCTTACCAGTACCAGAGTGGAAATGGAGTTCCATATCTATGGATTTAATTGCTGGATTACCTAGGACGCCTAAGGACAACAACATGATTTGGGTAATAGTGGATAGGCTGACAAAGTGTGCGCACTTCATACCAATGAAGGACACGTGGAAAAAGAAACAATTGGCCGATGCATACATTCATAACGTTTTAAGGCTTCATGGTACACCAAAGGAGATTGTCTCTGACCGCGACGCTCGTTTTGTCTCTCGTTTCTGGAAAAAGTTACAGGAAGCCTTGGGAACTAGACTCTTAATGAGTACAGCCTTTCACCCTGCAACTGATGGTCAGACAGAGAGGACAAATCAGACACTGGAGGATATGCTAAGAGCCTGCGCTCTACAGTACCAAGGGAGTTGGGAGGACAAGTTGGATTTGATAGAGTTCTCTTACAACAACAGCTACCAAGCTTCTATCAAGATGGCGCCATATGAAGCTCTTTATGGTAGGAAGTGCAGGAGCCCTATCTGTTGGAATGACATCAGTGAAACAATGGTTTTGGGTCTAGATTACATTCAGGAAATGACCGACCAGGTCAAACTGATTCAGGAAAGACTTAAGGCTGCGCAAGACAGACAAAAGAGCTATGCAGATAAGACTCGCAGTCAAATTGAGTTTAATGAAGGAGACATGGTACTACTTCGAGTGTCACCTGTCAGAGGTGTAATGAGGTTTGGGAAGAAAGGAAAGCTAAGTCCTAAGTTCATTGGACCATACAGAGTGATCAAACGAGTAGGCGAAGTCGCTTATGAGTTAGATTTGCCAGCGAATCTTGAGAAGGTCCACAACGTGTTTCATGTGTCCCAGCTCAGGAAATACATTAGTGATCCAACTCATGTACTCAACCCTGAGACCATTGAGCTTGACGAAACAATGACTTACGAGGAAGCGCCATTGAAAATTTTGGACACCAAGGTGCGCAAAACTCGACGAACTGAGACTCAAATGGTGAAAGTTCTATGGTGCAATAACAACGTTGAGGAGGCAACTTGGGAAGTGGAGTCGGTTATGCGAGAAAAGTACCCCCATCTGTTCACTTAAGGTATATTCGGTTCGGGACGAACCTTTCTTTTAAGGGGGATGAGAGCCTCGCGCGCCTTGTCTTTACCTGTTCCTAATTGCTTGTTGATGTGATCTTTACTTTATGATGTGTGCTGTGACTCATATGTTGATCAGTTCTTCGTACCTTGAGTACAATATTTCCAACTCAGTTTACTTCTCATTCAATTACTTTACTATGACATCACGAGCATGTTCTGATCTCAAACATGTTCTATTCTCTCTTCCATTCTATTTTACCCTGTGATCAATGTTACTAGTTAAGAGCGTACTTTTAAAGGATGTGTTTAAAGATTCGGGACGAATCTTTGTTTTAAGGAGGGAAGATTGTAACACCCCACATTTTTGGGTTACTTTATATGGGATTGAGTTTTGGGAAGAGTCTATTTTAAGTTTATAAAGCCTCGTTTTGGGAATTTAAAGCATACTTCCACTTTTGGAGACACTTTCCCGTTTTAGCAGTTGTTTGGCAGAATTACCAAAAATACCCTTACTATATTATTCTACTTATTAAATAAATAAAAAGAAAACAAAACCCTCCCAATACCCCATCACACGTACAAAGCCGCAGAGAAAGAAAGAAGAAAAAAAAACAGAGAGAAGAAGGAGAAGAAGAAAGCCGCGCGAAGAAGAGAAGGAGAGAGAGAGAGAAGCCCGCCGCCGTCCGACCGCCGCCGCCGCCGCCGGACGCCACCACCGCCCTTTTTCCTTCCCCTCTTGATTTTATAATCAAGAGTAGTAAGTCTTGAATCCTTTCATTAGTAATTTTCAGAATTAGGGCTTTTAGTTCATCATGTTATTTGAAGGTTAAACATGATTGTATTGTTGGGTGTTGTGTGATTAGATTGTGAATAAGCTTTATGATGATTTTGATGCATGAATTAATGGATTTAGAGTTAAGGTTTATATGGTTGATATGATGATGGTTTGATGATGATTTTATGAAGGGATTTGAGTAGTATTTGGAGGGAATACTTATAATGATTCGTGTTGATCATGGTTTCAATTTGGGGATGTTTTATGATGCTTTAATGATGATTTAGTATTCTGCCCAGATCTGATTTTTGTCTAATTATGATGTTTAAGGAGCTATTATGATGATTTAATGGTGTTAGCATGTCATTGGTATACTTGTGAAGTTGTTGTGCGAATTTGGTGATGTTTGGAGGTCATTTGAGCATGTAAATCTAGGTTACACCTTGTTAGTATGTAGTTGGTATGATGATCATGTTTGGTGATGGATGTTGATGGTGTGGTTTGTGTTATTAGCCATATTGGGTTAATTGGTAGAGTTTAGTTAGTGATTGGTGTATTGATTTTGTTGGTTTTAGGTTGTGTGTTCGAGGAAGTACCGTTTTAGTGATTGAACGAATTTGTGATTGAGCAAGTAAGGTAAGAACGTTCATCACAAACGCCTTACCTCCTATTGAATCAATTATAAGCTTTTGTACTATCATCTAATGCCTTGTATCGCTCATTTGTTCGTATCGCATGATTCTTGCTTCAAGTTCGTCATTGATTTTCATACTATCGTTGGTTGCTTCGTACAATTGCTTCACAATTTCTTCGCATGCACTCGGCCTCTCGGCCGAGTGGTTGTTTGTTTAACCTCGTGTTGTTTTGTGCATTAGCGTGATTCGTTACGATCGTATAATATCGTATCGCCAAATAATGTACATAAGATGGATGAAAGATAATATATATTGACCACTAGAGTTAGGCGTATGTTCAGCTCGACTGACCGCCTTTGTATACCTCTGATCAAGGTAATTTCTGGCCGGGTTAGCTACCGGTCCTCTATTAGTCCTCCTCCTAGATGGAAACTCGTCCTACCGGCTGTCTAGCGAGGGGTGTGCACACTCGGGATTAATAGGGTCGTTATTCCGACTCTAGCTCGAACGAAGTTCGATATGTGGGGCTATGGGGTAGGACCCTAGCCAAAATAAAATAAAATAACTAATTCTGTTGCTTGAGCGGCGATGCTCTTTTGTTATTATTGTCTCTTGTTATCGATACTCTTATGATATAACTTCAATCCGTTCTTGTTAGCTACGCGCCTCAAGGCGCGTATCTTTATTCTTTTATATGATTATTTGCTTCTTACTCAGCCTGTGCTGACGTTCTGTTTCTAGTTTGTCCCTACCTTATTCTGGGGCCTATGTCAATCTTCGATGGCATAGTTGACAGGTCTTGATGTTATGGCTGCTTGCTTGTGGAGCTGATCATGCTGGGGATTCATTTTAAAAGACTTTATTTCGTTTTCAGTTGTAATTTTGATAATTCGTTTGAAAACTGTAGGTTTGACATTTTAAGACTTCCGCTGTATTATTTCTTTTGGTTTATTGTAATTGAATTTCTAGCCTGGCAATTGATTCGATAGTCAATTGTGGCGTGACAATTCTAAATTATTTCTATTTATAGTTGGTCAAAATTTAGGGTTGTTACAGCTATAACATCTTATCAAGGGTGAGTGGGTGTCTAATAACATGTTGTAGGGGACTAGGGGTGTTCAAAAAAATTGGGTATAGTCCAACTGTCAATTAGGAAATAAAGTTCATGGTGTAGCTGAGAGTTGATACGTAGAGGCCCGTGTTATGAGTTAACAACCGGTTGTAAGAATGCCTAAGAAAATTGATCGGGGAGGAGGCCAAGTACAAAAGTTGTCAGCATTATAAGGGTTCTCGGGTACCAAAGTCAACGAGTGGTGAAAGGTTAAATTAAAGATCAAATAAGTTGGCAAGGGGTTAGGGAGGTGAGTCAGATGGTGAAAGAGGGTTTCTAAATTTTAGATTCTACTTAACTTTTTAAAACAAATAAGATCATATTCAAGTTAACCTGTTAAACGGGTAAGATCAGTTTAAACATTGCCGTGTCATCACAAGTCGGATCAAATGCAAGTTCAGGTCGCGTTTGAGTTTGAATACGAGTCATAAATACATTTCGACGTTGTCTTAAGAATAATGGTAATATTATAGTTATTATCCCGCAATTTTTAATGTAGAATAATAATAGTAATATAATCGGATCTACTATTTTTAATTTTTTTTAAAACTTATCTTCACGGTTATTTTCACAATAAAATTAATTAAGGATCATTATCTTAATTTAATTTATTTTTAATATTCTTTAATCATTATTTCCCTTAGATTTGCCTAATTTATTTAAATAATGGTGAACGGGTCGATTTGAGTTTAATCAAGAAAACGAGTAACAAGCGGGCCCGGTTAGAAAAATTGGGTCATGGCCCTGAAAAAAACAGGTCGGAATAGGTTTTGACGGGTGTAAAGAGAGTACAAAACCCGAATATTGTTGGTTGTAAATCATTATTTGTAATTTTTGTGCTTTTAAAGTCTTATCGGTGGTACTATCCCAATAAAATTCAAATTTATATTTGTCAATACTTAGGTTTGAATTAGTAATTTTTTTTTTTTTTTTTTTTTTTTTTTTTTTTTTTTTTTTGCAAGCAATTAGGAGATCATTTTATTCATCCATTGAGGGAATCAAAGATCAAAAGCACTTACAAAAGTATAACCACTAAGGAGTGCAATGCAGGCTCTCCCTACAATACAAAACTAACCATTTAAGCTATCAATTAGCTCTTCATGATGACAATTTTTAGTCCAAGCTAGCATTCTAGTACTAACAATATACTTGATTCTTCTAACAATCCAGTCTGCAGTGTGAAGAGTATCAGCAAATAGCCTAGCATTGCGCTCTTGCCAAATCATGTAGACAGTGGCAGTCATACTACATCTTCTCCATCTCTCAGTCCAGTGATTTTGCTTTAATTTTCTGCTGCTCCATCTTAATTCTCTCATGTAACTCCAGATTCTACTGATTTTTTGCCACTTGAGGATCTCTTCCCAAATGGCGTGGGAAAATTCACAACCAAAGAAGAGATGGGCATGGCTTTCAGCATCTTTACAGCATAAGCAGCATCTGTTTACCGGTGTAATGCCTCTCCTACAAAGATTATCTACAGTTGGGAGCTTTTTCTGAGCAGCTAAGTTTGCAATAAAAGCATGCTTGGGAAGATTAGCTGCACTCCAGATTGCTCTGTCTCCCATGATCCTTCTGTGCTTAACTCTGAAGAAGTTATAAGCTTTTTTGACACTGAACTTGTCCCCATTTTTCCATGAGCTAACAGTCTTTTCAGCCCTGAGAATGGAACCAGTAGTGTGCACAATTTCATCCCTTACAGTGATAATGCTCTTCAGTGTTTCAGAGAATTTTTGTTGGACTTTGACATGCCATATACCGTCCTTGTTACAGATGTATTTCTGTATCCAATTGATCCAGATGTTTTCCTTCTTCTTGCCAATACTCCAAAGCCACTTAGCTATTAAAGCTTTATTCCAAGCTAATATTTCCTTTATGTTAAACCCTTCTTCAGACCTAGGAGCACATGAGCTACTCCAGCTCTTGAGGAATAATTTCCTTTACCCTTCCTGCACATTCCAGAGATAGTTTCTGCAGAGGGTGTTAATTTGAATTATGATGCCTTTAGGAATGAGGAGAGCACCACACCAGAAATTTTCAATTCCAAAGAGAATGGAATTGATCAGGTGAATTCTCCCAGCGTATGAGAGTGAAGTAGCTGACCAACTCTGAAGCTTGCTTCTGATTTTACTGATAAGCTGGCTGAACATGTGAGTTTTGAGTTTAGCAGCATTGAGAGGTATCCCTAGATACCTGAAGGGAAAGCTGCCTTCTTGAAAATTTGAAACTTGGAGAATTTGCTCTTTGACAGAAGGGTGGATGCCAGCAAAGTAGATTTCTGTTTTGCTAGGATTTGCATGAAGGCCGGAGTCATTAGCAAATTCCTGAAGTGTATCTATCACTGTTTTCACTGAAGGGACATCACCCCTTGTGAAAATCATCAGGTCATCTGCAAAGACCAAATGAGTGAGGCCAATCCTAGAGCAATTAGGATGCATTGAGAACTTATCTCTTCCAGGCATAACTCTGAGTCTTCTTGATAACATTTCCATGCTCAAAACAAATAAGTATGGAGAAATGGGATCCCCCTGCCTTACTCCACACTCCCCCTTGAAGAAACCCTTATTAGATCCATTAATCTTGATAGAATACCAAGGACTTGAAATACAGTTCATAACCCAATCTGTAAAGATTTGAGGAAAACCTAGGCATTGCATCATGTTTCCAATAAATTCCCAGTTAACGGAGTCAAATGCCTTCCTGATGTCAACTTTCATGAGGCATCGAGGGGAGGAGTGCTTTTGATTATACCCCTTAACCAATGCTTGGGACAGTGCAATATTATCAAATATGTTCCTCCCTTTTGTGAAAGTTGCTTGCTCACTGCCAACCAGGTCAGAAGTAACCACTTGAAGCCTATTTGCAAGGATTTTGGTGATTACTTTGTAAATAGTTGAGCAGCAGGAGATGGGTGTGTATTCTAGAACAGAGCTGGCATTAGGCTTTTTAGGAATTAAAGTGATGAGAGTGGTGTTCACTTGTTTCCGCATTTTACCACTCTTGAAAAAGTTTAAAACAGCTGTGCACAAGTCATTACCCACAGTATCCCAAGAATTCCTGAAAAACCCTGAGGAGAAGCCATCAAGGCCCGGGCTCTTATTAGGGTTTATGCTAAAAAGAGCTAACTTAATCTCTTCAGTAGTTACTTCTCTTGCAAGAAGCTTACATTGATCACTGGAGAGCAGCTTTCCTTTATAAACCTGAGGGTCAAAATTGCTGACAGTCTTTCTGGTTCCAAGGAGAGTCTTATAGTAATCAATGAAAGCACCAGCAATGCCATCTTGAGTGGTATGAGTAACCCCTTGTGCATCCTGAACACTGCCAATAGTACTCATATGGTTTCTCACTGCAATTCTATTATGAAAATACCTTGAGCTACAATCAGCTTCCCTGATGTGAATTTCCTTTGCTCTTTGACTTAGAATGCTTATCTCAGCTTTCTTAAGAGTGCAATACTTTTCCTTCAACTCATGCTCAGTCTGAAAGAGATGAACATTAGTAGGGTCTGTAAGAAAACTCTTTTGACAGCTGTCCAAATCTTCCTTGCAAGCCTTGACTCTCTCTGAGATGTTGGAGAAGTAGTCTTTATTCAGTTTTTTCAGAAGATATTTTTGAATTTTTTAATATTTCAAAAGTAACATAATATAGTATTATTTTCATATGAGCATTTAGAATTCCCGTGCATTTGCACGGGTAAAAAAACTAGTATATATATATTAGATTTAATCATGCCAAACCTTTGAATAAACTATTAAAAGAAGAAAACTAAAAAAAAGAATATATTTTAAATTTCAAAATGTGAGAAATTTTTTTTCTCCATATCTCCTTTTGTTCACCACCTACCGTTTCTCTCTCTACAATCCTCTTTTTTTTTTTCTTTTTTTTTTTATTTTGTTGTTTTTTCTCTACAAATTTGTCGGGCTGTATTTCCTATTGGGCCCGTCTCACCTGCGAGACGGTCTCACAAGAGACTTACTGATTGAAATGTGCGTTTTATAGGTGAAACTTAACCAATTATATACTTCACGTTACTTAAAAAAACTAATAAAATACAAAATGTATTATGTAAAACCTAAAGTACATAACTGATACACTAGAGTATACAGTTGTTGCGCTAAAACACATGATCTACATGCTAAAGTACATAAAGAAAACGCTAAATTACATAATTGATACACTAAAGTACACAACTACGACGCTACGTACATCATTTTGATGATAAACTGCAAAATATGATACGCTGAGGTACACAACATATACGCTAAATTACGTAATAATTGATACAGTAAGGTATGTAATGCTAATATACATAATTTGTTAAAGTATGTACGTAAATGATACGCTTAACTACATAATCAACATGTTAAAGTACATATTTGTTTATGCTAAAGTACGTAATTTGTTTGCTAAGTACATAATTAATATCTTATAATACATAAGTGATACACTAAGGTACACAGCCCTGCATGGGCTTAGGACCATGGTCGAGGGAGCCAAAGGAAAGTGGGTCGATGAGCTGCCAGGAATCTTATTGGCTATTCGCACTACCACCACTACGTCAAATATGGGCTTCCAGAACTAGCGTTTGAGAACGAAAATTTCAAAATCCGATCTCTTATTAAAAAGCGAACGGGTCCTCTCAAAACCGTTCTAAAAATTAATTATAGAAAAAAGAAAAATAAATAATTAATAAATACTTATGAGAACGGTTTCCTTAAAAACCCTTCTAAAAGATGCGTGTAATCCTAGAACCGCATCATTTTAGAACGGTTTTTAAAGGAACCATTCTAAAAAAATGAACCTACGAAAACGGCTTACATAATCAACCCTTCTAATAATCCAATGAAAAAAAGAAAATTAAATAAACACAAGAAGAAGTAACTACACCTCGTCACTTCCGCCCATTTTCATCTCACCCTGTCACTCATTCTTCACCTCTCACTCTTTTCTTTCTCTCTCTTTTCACACCTCATTATTTCTTAAATTTCTCTCCTTTTCTCATTCTTTTCTTTAATTTCTACTATCTCTTATTTCCTCATAATTTCTTCAATCTCCTTCAATAATTTAGTTGGTTTAATTTTCTACAAACAATTAATCGCCAAAAAAATGTAACATGATGAAAATCCACATCTACGAAAAATTAAGGAAGAAGAAGACGATGGCGACATTGAAGAATGGCGACGGCGGTGGTGACTTGAGTGGATGGGCGATGGAGGCGTTGACGTTAAGGTTTAATAAAGTTGAGATCTGGTTCGTTTTTAATAACTTAGATGTATCATTGTTTTTTAATTACTCTTGAATTTGGTCCTTTAAGCCTCTTTTCTATCCTCTTTCCATTGTACTTTTAGATCTACTTTGAATATCTATATAAGCAGTTCATTTCTTTTTTATAACTTAGATTTTTAACTTTCATTTGTTTTTGGGAATACATGTTAAGTGTAGTACAATATTTTTTTTTCGTTTTTTTAGAGTAATTTTTCAAATTTATTCCTTCGTTTTGTGAGTAATTCCTCCAACTTTCAAGTTTTATCGATTAATTCATTTCTATATCTTTGTTTTTTTCCAGATCTGAATCTGAATGTGAATGAAGTTAAAGTTAACGGAGAAAGAAGATCAATTGAGGAAGGAGGAAGGCAACATCAATGGCATAATGTTGAGTTGACGTTTATTAACATAGTTTTAGATCTATTGTTGCTTTTCGGAAAAATTCATCTGTTTTTTTTTTTTTTTTGGTACGTAAGAGGGCCGAAGCCCGAAAAAGAAAAGATTACTCCCTAACTAAGCGAGGCCAAGCAACTCCGAGTGCATCTTCGTGAAGAATTGATCGAAAATCTGCCGGTGGATATCGAAGGACAACTAATTTGCGACCTTGAATTACTCCTTGATTTGCTAACCAATCAGCGGCCTTATTAACTTCTCGATACACATGCTCGATTTGGATTTGCCAATCACTATTCCGAACAAGTGTTCTGCATTGTTGTATAACTGTGCGTAGGGCACCCTCCGGGGTCTTGTCGCATTTAATCCAATCGACACAAAATGAATTATCCATTTGGATCAAGACTTTGGTAACTCCCAGCTCCTTAGCGACTTCCAGACCTTTAAGTAAGGCTAGAAATTCTGCTTTCATAGAGGTACAGATTCCGCAATAGGTAAGATAGCCCTGGACAAAATTACCAGTAGCATCTCGGATTGTTCCACCACCACCAGCTTCACCGGGATAACCTTTTGCGGCCCCGTCTGTGTTTAACACGACCCACCCATGAGGAGGGGCTAACCAGCGAATGTACCTCTCGGTGGTGTTGCTTCCCAGGAGGGGGATGAGAATTGAGAAACGATCAAAAGCTTTCTTGGTCTCATCAAAACGCTGCATCAGGAAAGGATAAGGATCAACGGGAATTTCCGAACTTAGATCAAAGGTCACACAATTTCTCCATTTCCAAATCCACCAGCGAGTGATGGCGAATTTTAGGGGCCAATCGTCGCTAGCAAGAGGGTTGGCGTTGCGGAGATTATCAAGAATCCAGTTTTTCAAAAGAGGGGAGTTATGTGTGGTAAGGCCAACAAGGTCCCCAACTTGCCGCTCAAATGTTACGGGAAACAGGGCATTCCCGAAGCAGATGAATAACATCTTCTTCCGATGCGTTGCACCAAGGGCAGGAGGCATCATTGGTGAGATTACGTTTCAGTCGATTTGTATTGGACATTAATCTTCCATGAGCTGCCAGCCATAGGAAGACTCGAATTCGTTGTTGAACCGGTGTGTACCATAGATAATTCCATCTGTCGTCTAACTCGGTGGTAGCATTTCCTCGTAGCAAGGCCATGGTAGATTTGATGGTGAAATCGCCGTGCATTGAGCCATCTGTAACTCTTTTTCACTTGTAATGTGGATATTTTGTAATTAACATTGTTTTTAATGCTACTATAAGTAACTGTCTCAACTTCTTGTTACTTACTCCGTATTTTGGGCCACTAATGTCGATTCAGTCCCGTGTAACATCCGAGCTCATAGTAATTAAATAAAAAAAATTAAAAATTTGGGTACACATTAGAGAACCGTTCTATTCACTAAGCCCCATAACATAGAGGTTTTATAAAAAACCGTTCTAAAAGACCTTTCAGAACGTTTTTAGCGTAACCGTTCTAAAAAGCTATAAGAAAGGGTTTCAACCGTTCTCTTACCCTTTAAGTACAGCGGTATAGTATAACCGTTCTCCTTAGTTTAAACGGACTCGTTCTTATAGGCCAAATTTGACCTAGTTCGCCAAGCGAGCCACCGGAGAGACTCCTTTCCAGATTTGACCACGATTTGAGATGTGCTGTGTTTGGGGTGGCACTAAAAGTTTAAGGGTGCCTTAGAGTTTTTGAATGTGTTTGTTCTAGGGTTTTGTGGTTAGGATTTTTGTGAGAGAATTTTGGTTAGAGAAGAGCAGAGTTTCGGGGTGAAAATGGTGTCTGAAAGGTGTATCAAATGGGGTGGAGGCGAAGTGTATTTATAGTGGTCGAGAGGCTACGGTTTTAGGGTGGAAAGTTAGGCTAAATGGCCGCCCTAGGGTTGCGTGCGTCGTGGGCACCTAGGCGTGCGTCTGGCACACATGGACGCGCGTTTGGCGCACCGGGGCGTACGTCTGGCACACGGATACGAGCGTATGGCGCACCTGGGCGCGCGGACTGGCTTGCACAGATGTTTTAAAATGTTCATATCTCACTCGTTTGTGCCTCAAATAAGGCGAATGACCTATCGTTGAAAAGCTAAAACAATGTAGTTTCTCATGAAATTTGATTTACATGTAAAATCCATGTGATTTGGAGGTTATCTCTGCTTGAAGTGGTGGTCATGTTTTTGAGGAGTTGAAGTAGGTCAAACCCTTGGTTTTTTTCTTGGGTAATCACCTGAAAGAGATTCGACCAACAATTGGGGCTAATGAGTCGCACTGCTGTTCGAGGGGGTGTCAAACAATGTTAACCCTCCCACATCTATGGGATCGAGGTGAGACGTTCGAACCCAAATGGTGATTCAGGCCTCGAGCTCTACCAAAACGGGGGATTGAGGACTCGAAACAGGGTAAGTTCGAGCCCATAATGCTCGAACTCCCAAAGCCCATAGCACTGAACACTCACAACCCTCGATAAGGAGTCAAACGACGTTGTGACTGAGGGCATTCGAGTCGTACAGTCGCGAGCAATATTCGCCTCGAGGGAAAGACTACATAGGGGTGAGTATAACAATAATAAGCACTAGTAGGTGCATCGCATTAAAAACGTAAAATGAGTCGAGCCCAAAACACACTAAAAACGGGCGGCCTCGACAAAAGGTTCATGGCCAAGCTAAGCTCACTCAAAAGGGCGGCTTACACAAGCAATGTTTAATAAAATGTTTTTACAAGGCGCTCAGCCAGACTAATGTTCAATTTCTGAGAAGTCGGTGGAGGATCTTTGGCCGGCTTAGAGAAGTCAAAAGCCACAGGCAGATCGAACATCTCCTTCTTCACAGCCGCCACCTCAGCCTCGAGGTCCACGTCCTCCCTGCGTCCTCTTCTCTTGGGACGCCTCGCCAGACTCCTCCTCATTGTGCTTGTCTAGGGCAACACGGTAGGCAGCCTCGAAAGTATCTTCATAGAGTTCGAAGTCCTTACGGTTAAATCTCGCGAGGGCCGACCACCCGAGCTTGAGGCCTACCTCAATGACTTCTTGCTTAGCCGCCCCCTCAGCAAGGTTGGTCAGATAAGCTTAACCAGGCGAGGCCAGGAAGGCGGAAACGGTTCAGCAAGCCCGAGAGGCCCACAAGGACGCATGACTATCAGCATTGGCTAGTTTGAGGCTTAGTTGGTTGGCATCTGCTTTTGCCTGAGCCAGTTCCTTCTCCAGAGAAGTATCCCTCGCACTTGCCTGGCACGTAGTGGCCACCAGCTTCTCATTCCCCGTGTGGAATTCGGCCGCATTCTTCTTCAAGTCGGCCAGCTCGCGTTCAGCCTCCTCTTTGGCATCTTTCAACCTCGACTCCGCCACCAAGCATTTGGCCTCCCAGGTGGCCACATCGTCGCGAGCTTTTTGAAAATCCCTTGGAGTCGGCTGTGGCAACCCAGGCAAAGTCCATGAGGCGTGAAGAGGCAATGGTTCGAAAGACTTACCAATCAAAGAGCTTGAGGCGCCCACGTCTGGTCTGTTGGAAGCTGAGGCCTCACCACCTTCGAGTGGCATTTCCTCCTTGCGAGGAAGATGGAGAGCCTCGTGTACAGTCGAGGCCTAAGAGTCGAAAAAAGACCACCCCTACAAAGGGGAGTATTAAAAGCAGGAAGGAATCTTAAACTTGGGCAAAAGAAGACAAAAGAAAAAGATTACCTCCTCCTCGATCGTCCTCGAAGTCATCCGAGGTCACGAGGGGAATGACAGGAGGCGTAGTTGGTACTGCTCCCAACATGACCCCGAAACGTTCGGCCTCGCACTTGGCCCCATCGTGCCCGGCCCGACCCCCGTTGGAGTGAATGAGCTGAGAGGGATCTAGGTTCCGGCCGAAGCAATGGTTGTTCAAGTCGTCATAACTGTGGTGGCCTGAACCGGAGTGGTCGATACGCCTAAGTTCGAGGCCACACCCGGCTCCTGTGAGGTACGAGGGTGACTCGACCTCGCCTATGGTGGCCTAGGCCGAGAACAAGGAGAGGCCCTAGCAATAGCTGATTGGCCTCCCGTTGCTCGAGCCTCGCATCCTCGAGGAGCCCTTCGAGCCTCCTCCTCTTGGGCTTCATTTCGGGCCCTCGCCGAGCTCTGTCTACTTGCCCTCTGAGTCATCATTCGGTTCAATCGTTTTGGTATTGTTGTGCAAAAACTGTTTAGATGCGCTACCACCTGAGCTCGCGAGGCACCTGGAGACGCAAACGAAACAGTCAGCAAAGCAAGAAAATAAGAAGTTACAAAGGCAAAAACAGCGAGGCATACTTGGGTCGGCCTCGCTCGCTGACTAAATTAGACCCGAGTATCTCAGTCACGTAGGCTCCTTCAAAAGGGCCAAATCAGGGACCCACGTTTCTGTTTGAGTAGGTGTTCTTCGAAAATAATGCGTTAACTAATTAAATCTAATTAGGAATAAACTTGAGATATATTAAATATACTAAGTCAGTTGATTAACACTATGCTCAATAACTCTTATATGTATTGTGAGTAATTTCAATTATGGATAAGAATTGGCTGCCTAAAGTTTGACGTTATTGTCGTTTGACGGCGGTAATCAACTGATCCCTCTCGGTCACACCTGTAATACCCCAGATTTCAGAGGAGGTTTCTAAGAGATAAAGGGCTCATATGATGTGCTTAAAAGGATTGATAGTGCTACTCAACCAACAAAGTCGACTTTCCTTTTAGGGAGCCCATGTGATTAAAACTCCACAGTTAAGCGTGCTTGACTGGGAGCAATTTCAGGATGGGTGACCTTCTAGGAAGTTTCCAGGGTGCGCATGAGTGAGGTCAAAATGCGCCGGAAGGACCCGTGTTGGTCTGGGAGGTCAGCCCACAGCCTCGCGAGCTACCATAGGTGACTACTTTCGACTTAGCCGATGAGTCGTTGTGTTACAACACCGATAAAGATAGTTTCTCCAAAGGATATTATATTTTTATTTAATACAATACTCCCTCCGGTCCTATTTAAACTTCCTTCTCCCTTTTGTGCACTCCAAAAAAAAATAATAAATAAGACTTTATGATTTATTTAGCAAATAAATTTAAATGTTAATCTTAGCCAACATCTTTATGTTGCCTCCCTAATTTTTCTCTCGACAACAACTGCAATATTTTGGGAATGGGAAGAACAAAGTTGAAACCCTGAATAAGGGATAAGGAAGTCTAAATAGTTACAGAGGAGTATAATATAAATCCTACTCCCTCTGGTCCAGTTTAAACTTCTCGCTCCCTTTTGTGCAATTCAAATGAAAGATTAATAAATAATTCTTAATGATTCATTTAGCAAATAAATTTAAAAGCTAATTATCACCAACATCTTCATCTTGTCTCCCTAATTATTCACTCGGCAAAAAACTTAATCGTTTTGGAATGGGGAAGACAAAGCCGAAACCTTAAAAAAGAGGATGGGAAATTTAATCTGGAACAGAGGGATTACTTAATTAGTTAATTATATCAGATAGTGTTTTATGAGTTCGGAACTCAGGTCGAATAAATTATGGTTTTTGTGTAAATTGTCAAAATTAGATAATTAGATATTTAAATTACAAAGAGTTATAATTTTAGCTTAAAATGATGTAATTAGTAATTATTATATAGTCATATAATAATTAACTAACACTTAAAAAAATAAATGTACAAATTATACCCAAAATGTAACATACTCTGTAACATGTGAAGGGGTATATTAGTAAGGGTAAAATGGTAATTTGAATTACCTATACTCTATATACTTTGTTTTGATGGTCAAACATTACATAACATTATTTTACACAAAAAAGCAGGTCCTAATTAGAGAGGAAATCAAGGAATAACACCCTTGTTCTTCTTCATCTTTTTAGGTACTTCGAAAAGAAATCAAAGTTTGATTTCTTCATTTTGAATGCACATAAAAAGTTGATCAAAACACTTATCTAAGACTAGTATATCATTAGCTAATTTGTTGGCTAATTACATATAAGGTTTTAGGGTTTAAATCTCATAAAAAGTAGTCTTTTGTGAGATTTTTGGAGAGTCTCTTTGGTGGATCAAGGGAGGAGGTTTCCTAACTTGGAAATTCAAGATTAAAATGGAGGATTAGCAGCTCAAGAACCATCTTTGAAGGTGTGGTCAATTCCATTTAAGGTATAAAAACTTGTTTTTGATACACTTTTTATTGCTTTAATCTTACATGCAACTAAAGATCTTAGATAAACTTAACTAGGAGTAATTAAGTACTAACTAGAGGAGTCTTGGAGACTAAATAACTTTCATGTGGCATCAGAGCATCGGTTTAAGATGCATGTTAATTTTAAGCTTTAATTAGGTTAATTAGTAACTTAATTAACTTTTGATCATAAAAATTGGTTTTATCATACAAACTAAAGTTTCATGTGATGTTTTGGGCATGCGGATGCTCCAACCGAAATTGTGGAATTTTGGAAATTTATTTGCTAATTTTACTTAATTTTTTTTTTTTACAAGATTTTATATTTTTTGTAATTAATTGGTAATTAGATTGACATGCATGTTGATTTTGTTAATTTAAGAAATTTATAATTTTTCCAAAATTATAATGAGTATAATTTCCAGGAATTATTTCATAATTTTATTGGCCATTTGTTATTAATTAGTAATAATATAAATGGTGGAAAATTGATTTCTTAACAGAAATGACCAAAATAATTTTGCATATTTTTTTTCCTTTATTAGCTACTGGTTGTGAGCTTAAATCACATAACGATATAATTTCTAAAAAAATTCATAATTAGTTATGATCTATTTAGATATTTTCCGGTTTATTATGTGATTTTTGGACAAATAGTTAGCAAATATAATCAAATTAAACTAATAAATTCAATTTTAGTGGAGACTAAATATTGAAAAACTAATTAGCTGGTGGTTAGTTTAAACTTAAAAGGTGTTTTAAATGTTGATTATTGATTCTAATAAGTTAGAATAAGAAATTTCTAAATTTAACGGGTTGCTTGTACTGTAAAGTTGAATATCTGATTTTTGGTGTTATTTGCATGATTCTAAGTAGAGTATGGCCATGGAGTACTATGGTATCGGTACTGTAACGAAATGTACACGGTATCCGATTGGTTTGTAATAATTGCGATCTCATATCGCCGGTTTGTAATACTTTAATTCTTTTATTTTTCAAAAATGTATAATAGGATAGTCCATATGTACATTTGTTTATATTGAAGATCGGCGTTTTCACAAAGCCAATGGTTGGCGGATCTAGACCGAAGTGAAGACGAAGCCTTTGAAGCATTTGAAGCCTAGTTTAGGTTTAAGTGTTTTAACTAGGTTCTGGTCTTATGGCCAAACTAGGACTTGAAATTATTTGATGCGTACTTGGTTTAATTTTTGCAGAATTAAAACCAAACTCAAATCTCATATTGTCATATCCATTATCCGCGACTCGCTAGAATTAGTTCACTTAAAAGCGATAGACAAAAATATGACAAGATATCTAACTAAAATGTAAAATCGAGATTTAGTCCTTCCACAGTTCAGGCCTATGCAGCCCTTGTTCATTAGGGGCACGCTCGCCCTAACGGGTGTTTCCTTTTTAACTTGGGGGAGTAGGTTAATAAAGAGTTATTACGAGTGAATTTTGGTTTAATCTCGACGTGATTTGCAATACAAGTCTTGCAATCCGGGACTAAAGGATTGATTTAGTTGAAATCGATCAACCGGGAGTTTGATCGGATCTCGAAATCATTTATATAATTTAGAGAGATCATTATATAAATGCCTAAATTCACAAATAATTATCTTAATGCGAATTTAACGATGAATTTAATCGATTATTATTCCCACGTTGTAGTTTAAATTCAAAAATGGCTCAGACGTCCAACTCAGTAATATGATGCTTCTCTTCCACACTTCTTTTTTCTGAAAGGATAAAAACTGAACATGACCTCCGTCCGCACTTCCCGAAGTGAGAGAATTATACAAATACTCCTGGCTTCGTAACTTTATGGAAAAGAATGAATCAAAGGAGGATGGAAGCAATTTTACTAATTGGGATTAAACCTGCGATTAGCCCTTCAATAAGATATAAAACAAAATGAAGGGGAAAATCTAGGTTGATTCCTAGCTAGTACCCCCATCATTTACTATAAATACATACCCCCTTGATGAATTATCAAATTCAGGTTTTTACACAAATTCTAATATTCAATCATTTCTCTAATTATTCCGCTTGTAGGGTTTACGCATTTAAAACACCTTTTCTCTTTATTGCCACCCCATCTGTAGCCATTACTTATTTCAGAGCCGGAGGGGTGACGCGTGGTGCAGACCGCGATCCCCGTTTTGCTTGCTCATCTGTCGTTCGAAGAAACCCCTCCAACAATGATCATTGTAGTTAGATTTAGAGGAGATTATTAATTTAATATCGAAACCCCGTGTGTAAATCTTAGGGTGTGTTTGTGATACAGGAGCAAGTAACGTCGAATCGAGTGAAGCTAATGATTAACTTCTATTGACTAATTCGGTGAGTCCGACTTGTTATTATGGTAGTCCTTTGGGTCCAAATAATGTCACTTTACTTACTTGGGCATAACTAAACATTTGGGAGTTGCTATGAGCGTAAGGCAATTTTCTGACGGAACAGTTTTCCAATGCCAATTTGTATATGTCATAACTTCTTGTTTACTGCATGTTTTTAAGTCATTTAACATCAGCGTGCAAGCATTTTTCGAGTTCTTTTTGATGACACCTCTTGGACAATCAAGAGACAAGTATGCAAGACGTTACAATCCCAACAACCCACGCATGTCACAGTAATTCGTTATTGCCTAGTTTTAAGTTTTTGCATTGCATGCTTTGTGTGAGTTACGAGACTGGTGCATTTTCCTTTATTGGGCCATATTTCTTGTGCTCTTTTATTGTTTCATAGTGTTTGTTAGCCTATAAATAAAGGTTAACTCAGTTGTAATGTCACATCTTGAAATTGAATTATAAAAAACACTTTTGAAATTCAAGGTTGAACCTTCATTGTAGAATCAATAGGTTTTCAATTCTTTCGCTGATTAACTAATTGCGGTTAGTCATCAGATGTTCATTACTTAAGGCTGGGTAGTCTTAGGTGTAACGAACTAGTTTGTACAAGTTCAGGTCGTTCTTGTACATCCATATCTATCGCTTAATTTCTATTTTAAACACAACCAAACACAAAACAAGCTCTTTAAATCTTATTTGTGAAGTCCTTAAATTACTAAAACGCCTTCGGGTTCCACATCAGTTGTTACCATATATAGTTTCGCCTCTTGATGTTTACCAATCAAGCGATCATTGCGAATGAAGAAGAGAATGCAAGGAAAGACCGTGAAATTTCTGCCCTTACGGAATAAATGAATGCTTTGAGAGAATTGATCACATGAATTCCTCAGCACATATAACAGCAACAACAACAACAACATCGTCGTGAATCCTATCGAATTCTTTATTTGAGCCTAAGATGAACGACGAGTTGAAGATCAATGAAGTACAAGAATTCAAAGGAGGGACTGATCCTGAAAAATATTTTGAGTGGGAGCGTCAAATAGAGAGTATGTTCGAATACAAGGAGTATGATGATGAGAAAAGTTGCGAGTATGTTATTCTAAAATTTGCAAAGAATGGGACCTTACTTGTGGTACGAAAATTTAAAGGCTCAACGTGTGCGTGATGGGAAAGACAAAATCGGATCATGGGAGAGTTTTAAATGAAAGCTACGTAAGAGGTATGTTCCTAGAGGTTATAAGAAAGAGTTATATCGTAGATCTTTTTATTTGGTGCAAGGGTCTATGAATGTTGCTAAATATATTGGTGATTTTGAGATAAATTTCTTTGATTTGTGATGTTAATGAATTAGAAGAGCAAAAGATGGCACATTTTATTAAGGGTTTGAATCGAAACAGTGCTAATATTGTTGAATTGCAATCATTTGATTCTTTTGATCAATTGTGCACTTTATCTCTGAAATTTGAGAAACATAAAAGTCTTTCAAGGTGTCTAGTATCCCTAGCAAGACATGGTCTAAAGGGGGCTCTAACTCCTCTAGCAAGGCTAGTGCTCAATCAAATACATACAACTAATTATAGAGTGCCAATTAAACAAGTTGATTCTAATTCTCAAACTGTAAAGGATTGGAGAAGGATTTGAGCAAGGTCTGTTGTTTAATTTCAAATGTCAAGGTGTCGGACATTATCAAAAGGAGTGTCCTAACAAGCGCATTATTCTATTTTTTTTTTGAAATAAAAACAACAAGCGCATTGTTACATTAAGAGATGCTCAATATGTTCTTGTGCGTACTCTTGAAGATGTATATATTGAATCTGATAAAGATAACTATTTTGATGAAAAAGATGGTGAAACCTTCACTTTTGATGCACCAACAACTGATAAAACTTTGGTTGTGCGGCGTTCGTTACAAGTCAAGAATGCTCCTACCGAATCTGCCCAACATATAGAAATCTTTCACACCCGATGCCATGTGAAAGGTAAGATTTGCTATGTTATTATTAATGGATAAAGTTGTGCAAATGTTGCCTCAACAAATTTGGTGAATAAATTGATTTTCACCACTCAACCTCATCCAAAACCATACTCACTTTTTTGGTTGAATGATGGAAATCAAGTGAAAGTGTCCAAGCGTTCTCTTGTGAATTTTTCTATGGGTCCTTATGAAAATGAATTTTTTTTGTGATATGGTTCCTAAAGATGCTAGTCAACTATTATTGGGTCGTTCTTGTGAGTCAGACCTTGATGCTACTCAGAAGCGTCGTTCAAATGTGTATCACTTCAAACTCAAAGGGAAGAAAATCAAGTTGAATCCTATGTCTCCGAACAAAATGTGCGCTCAATTTCAAATAAGCTACCCAATCTTGCTATTTTTTCTACTGCCCGTAATGTTGATAATGTGTTGAATGAGGGTGAAAGAGTTTATACTTTGGTTCTTAATGTGGGAAGAGAAAGAGCTCTATTTTTTCTATTGATTCATGTTCTATTCTGTCTATTATGCAACCATTGATTCAGAAATTTTATGATGTGTTTCCTAATGATTTGCCACTTGGTTTACCACCTATTCGTGGTATTGAACACGAAATTGATTTGAATCTGGTGCTACATTACCAAATAAGGCTGCTTATAGGCGTAATCTCGAGAAAACAAGAGAACTCCAACGACAAATTGAAGAATTGATGCAAAGGGGTTAAATTCGTGAAAGTATGAGTGCTGGTGATGTTCCGACATTACTTGTACCAAAGAAGGATGGAAGTTGGCGAATGTGCATTGATAGTAGGGATGTCAACAACATTAGTATCAAGTGTCAGTTTCCTATTACACGGCTTGATGATATGTTTGATGAAGTGCATGGTGCTACTGTTTTCTCAATGTTAATTTGAGAAGTGGTTACCACCAAATTCGAATGAGAGAAGGAGATTAGTGGAAAACTGCTTTTAAAACTAAGCATCATCTTTATGAGTGATTGGTGATGCCATTCGGTCTTATAAATGCTCCAACTACTTTCTTGTGGCTGATGAATGCTCTTTTGGTAAGTTTGTTGTTGTTTACCTTGATGACATCTTGATTTATAAGAGGAGTAAAGAGAAGCATCTGATACATTTGCAATAAGTGTTTAAGGTGTTGAGAAAAAGAAAAAAGAAAAAAAAATTGTATAGAACTAGAAAAGTGCGAATTTATGACTTCTAATGTTGTTTTTCTTGGCTATGTGGTTTCCAAATATGGTGTTTCCGTTGATCAAACGAAAGTTCGAGCTATTAAAATGACCTACACCAAAAACAATGACAAAGGTAAGATCTTTTTAAGGCCTTGGTTCTTTTCATCGTCGTTTCATCAAGAATTTTAACATTTTGGTAGCCCGTACGATCCAATTGCTTGAAAAGGGGTCAATTTATTTGGTCCAATTTTGCTCAATGTGTCATTAAAGAAGTGAAACAAAAACTTTGTGAAGCTCTTATTCTTGCACTTCCCGAGTTTTCCAAAATATTTAGAGTTGAATGTGATGCAATTGGTGTTGGTATTGGTACGGTGCTATTTTGCTGCAAGAAGGTCGTCTTATTGCATATTTTCCAGAAAAGTTCAATGGTGCAAGATGCAATTATTCAACATATGATAATGAGTTCTATGCAATTGTGCGACCTCTTAATCATTGGAGTCATTATTTGAGGCTAAGTCACTTCATTTTGCATTATATGAAAGCTTTGAAATACATCAATGGACAACACAAGCTGAATTCTAGACATGCCAAGTGGGTCGAATTTCTGCAACCCTTCAACTTTTCTTCAAAGTACAAGGATGGAAAGAGCAATGTTGTTGTTGATGCACTTTTTAGGTGTCATGTTATGTGAGATTACTTGGTTTCAAAATACTCATAGAACTAGTTTGCATGCCCGTGTCGCGCCCGGCCTACCTATTTGTATCAATCATTCTTGTTCCACAAAAACATTACACATTGTACACATAAAGATCACATGTTGAACATTATTTAACGTATGATATATAGTTTAATTTAGCTTTGAATTTATAAATGTCAGCTATCACGTAAAGAATATTGGATATCCCTCATAAAATGTTGGTTATTACCACCTTTATAAAAGTATAGAGTACAATTTGAACAAAAGAAGGGTTTGACTTACAAATATAAGAATAATTATTCATAAAAAATTAATAAGGAAACGCACATCATGGTTTCGTATCGAAAATTACTTCCACATAATAAATTATGAAAAATACAATTTCATGCGGCCCTGTCATGACACGAAGTCAATATAACCCAACCCGCTCTGACCATACGTGAATTGATCTGACCTTCTAATTTCCAACTCTATTTGCATTATTCATGTATTGTTATCTTTGTTTAGATTACAAAGAAGCCTATAATTCTACACATACGTAATCATCTTACTAAGAGAAACATATTTCGCTTAGTAATTTACATCATTATTTTTTTATAACTTATTGACCGTCTTTAAAAAAAATTAATGAAGTCATTGATTATATACATAATTGTGTTAATAAGTGTCACGTTCCTGATTATAACTTTTAATCCAGTTGAAATTTTTGAAATATAACTCTTTCAACAATAAATTATCACACGGATTAGTAAGTAGCTAGTATAGGGAGAACTTTATAATCAATTTTAAAAATAATAACTAACTTAAAGACTAATACTCCCTCCAAGTTAGATAATGATGTTGCATTGTAAATGTCACGTATGATCCCTTATTAAATGTATGAAAAAATATACTTCACTTATGACATTATAAATGTAAATGAATACTTTCATAGCCTATTATAAGGTCATCATTTCAAATTAGGGTTTTTTGCGAAACCCTACCTTTAAAAGACCAAATTTTGCGAAACCCTACCTTTTATAATGATTTTTGCGAAAGACTACCTTAAAACAAAAATTGTTTGCGAAAGACTACCTAATCACAGTTTCCGTCCAAGTTAACACCATTGACCGTTAGTTGACTTATTTTCACTCTAAAACATCATCCCCAAAAATCGATTTTGAGAAATTTCCCTCGATTTTGTGTTGGCAAGATGTTTTAAGTGAGGTTGGAATTGAGGGAAATTTCTCAAAATCGATTTTTGGGGATGATGTTTTAGAGTGCAAATAAGTCAACTAACGGTCAATGGTGTTAACTTGGACGGAAACTGTGATCAGGTAGTCTTTCACAAACAATTTTTGTTTTAAGGTAGTCTTTCGCAAAAATCATTATAAAAGGTAGGGTTTCGCAAAATTTGGTCTTTTAAAGGTAGGGTTTCGCAAAAAACCCTTCAAATTATTATATATTCTAATTGTTTGTATTGAAGGTGACATTGTGCGATTAATCCAAAAACTCGATGTGGTTGAACATGATTCAATTCAATCCTATATATATTCATGAACCAATGCTACATGAGAGAATAATGTTCAACCTGAACTTGATTTTGATTCTTATAAGACAATGATACTTTTTGAAAAATATGAAACAATAGTAGTCAAAAAAAAAATGTATAGACAAATTCATGAACCGATGCTACGTGACACAATAATGTCCAACCTTATTCATGATTCGGAAGAGTCTATGGTAAATTACAATAATAAGTTGCAAACAGAGAACTTTATTTAGTCACTTTTTATAATAATAAGTCACATTTGTTTGCATCAAAGGTGACACGATCCGAGAAATCCAATAATTCGACGTGGTGGAATCTGACTCAACCAAACTCTACTCATGAACTATTGATACATAACATAATAATGTCCGACCAAAACTTGATTTTGATAATAATATGAGTCAATGGTACTCAATATTTAAGAAGCCAAAAAAAAAAAAAATTACAAATTTTATAGACAAATTCATGAACCAATGCTACATAACAAAATACACCATGCAAACCCTATTCATGAAGCAACTACTAACTCTTTGTGTGGACATTTTTCCTTCAGTACTACTTAGTATTTTATTCTAAACACATTGTTTAGTCTTATTGAATATTTTTAAAATAAAATTCTTTCGACACTTGTACGAAATAGGCAAATTGACAAAATTCTTAAACGAAAATCTTTATATCATTTTTTAAATTAATACTAGTTTGCATGTCCGGCCTGCGCACATGCTACGTAATTATATATTGTTTATACTCATTTCATAAAAATGTAAGTTTATTTTGTTATAGTAGTATTAAGAAGGAATAATTGAATTTATTTTTTTCATTCAACTTTTGTCACTTGTCATATAATATTATTGTTAAATTCTTTTAACTCATCGTATTTTTTTTTCCTTTCCTTCTACGTCGCCCGTTATATTATTATTTCATTTTCATTCCAATTCTGTCACCTGTTATAGTAATCCATTTGCATCCCACTATTACGTCACTCATTATACTGTTTCATTTTCATTCCACTATCACATCACTCGTTACTATTTTATTTTCATTTCATTATCCTGTAACCCGTTATATTACATATATATCAAATTATTTATTACCATAAATTAACTTTACTATAATTAACTAACTTATCACCATACATTATACGGAGTAATGTTTTCTATAAATTATCTAATAATTACCATATTATATAATGACTTAGTGTTATCCAATTAATGTTTTCCATAATTTATCTAATAATTACCATATTATATATTGACTTAGTGCTATCCAATTAATAAGTGCCAAGTGTCGTCATGGGAAAGACATGGTTTCAGGTTTTCATATATAGTATTAGATTTAGGCTTATACTTTTCTCCAATTCTCTATGATTTGCATTTTATTTTTGGACCTCTTTTTTTTTTTTAAGAGGTGTGCTGTAAAATGAAAATGTGTCAAAAATATTATGGTCATGATTAAAAAATTGTAAGAGATTCATATATACTATATACAGATTGGAAATCCTTTTTATTAGACCGTTTCAACTATTGTATATTTTTAACACTTAATAGATTTTAGGACTTTCCTTTTTCTATTTAAATTAAAATTATTTAAATATTCAATTAATTGTAATTTTAAATTGTTTATTAATTTTGCTTACTACTTTTTTAATATTTTATATATATTTCCATATCCTAATAATTTACGCCTTTAACTTTTCCCTCAGCTACGCACCTTTTTATCTGAGTCATTCCTTAAAAATTTGGGACTAATTTTCACGGTGGGCCCCGGACTTCCTAGTCTGTCCGTAATAATATTTTTTAATTTACATCCAATAGGAATGTGTCAAGTGTCTACCAATGAAGGGATGTACTTGACTTTTATAATATATATTAGATATTAGATACTATGTTACTAATGATGATTTCAAAGAGACCTTTGCTTCTAGTGGAAATGAGTTTTCAAGGATTTTTCAATTCAAGATGGGTTTCTTTTTAAGGGAAATCGTTTTAGCCTGAATGTACTACTCGTTAGCCGTTGATCCGCAAAGCACATGGTTGAGGTATTGGTGGTCATTTTGGGAGGCAAAAGAAAATTGATGTTCTTTATAATCATTTCCATTGGCCTAAGATGGAAGGTGACATTCAAAATCTGATTTTCAAGTGTGTTATATGTCAAATCTCCAAGAGTAAGTTCCAACCTGCTTCTTACACTCCATTACGGGTTCCTAATCGTCCTTGGGAGGATGTTTCCTTGAATTTCATTGTTGCTTTGCCAAGAATTCAGAGAGGGAAATATGCTATCATGGTTGTGGTGGATCATTTTTTCCAATTGGCTCATTTCATTCCATGTCACAAAACTAATAATGTTTCACATGTGGATTTTTCTTGTCTAGTACTTCTCACCATCCTCAAACAGATGGACATACTAAAATTACTAACCGCATATTGGGAACTTTGTTGCGTGGTTTAGTAAGTAAGGCTCAAAAGGATTGGGATTTGAAGTTAGCGCATGCTGAATTTGCCTACAATCGTTCGCCAACGCATGAAACTAAGCATTTCCCATTTGAAATTGCTTATGGTATCAAACCTTACATTCCTACTAATTTTATTCCATTGTCGATCAAGTGATGAGTAGGTTCACGAGGATGCTAATTATATCAATACTTATCCTACAATTATGTGATAAGGCAAGCAAGTTTGTATCCACAGGGAATTAGTTATTGTCTAGGTATGTAACGTTGATTGCGAACCAATTGGGGAGGGAGGGGTTGATAGAAAGTTGATTAAACTAAGCAATGAACAAATAACTTGGAAATCAATTAAAAGGCAAACATTGGTTCTTGTTTCAATCTACTGATTTATCAATTGATCCTTGAAAATCACTTATCTAATTATATGAGCACTTTGTTGCGAAACTGAAATCTCTATTTTTCCTTTAATAGTTATTTAGAACGAATAAGCGTCTCATAAACAACACTAACTATCAATAGAAGCAATCAGATCTCGAAGAATATCAACAAAGATAGACAATTCAAACACTCTCAGTTCAAATCGAAATACAAATCAATTCCCTCTTTAATCAATCTAACAATAAATCAGCAACCAATTAGAAAGATAAAGTCACTACTATTCTAGCGATTAGATCATATAAGTTGTTAATACTAGTAGGCCTCATAGTAAGAACAAATATAATCTATAAGAATTATAGTGCAAAATAATTAATATAACTCACAATAGGATCGATAAGTAATAACCTCGCAATATGGCGATAAACAGTAGGTTCAATTCACAATCACCAAGATGGAAAAATTAGTTCTCCATAGAGTTCTTTAATAAAAATCCCAAATAATTTATACTTGAGTTGCAAAGTTATGAATAAAGACGTAAAACCTACGTATTAATAGAGTCCAGGAATATAACATGAAAAATAACAAAATACGAAAACCGGGCTCCCGACGCTGTTAAGTGCGTATTTTGACTATATTTATATATGTATTTACCCCCGAGTTTATAAGATTCATGGTAATTTCTAGTCTATTTTGCTGATATTCCTTCCAAGTTATGGTTTACTACGATTATTTCGTAAATATTGCAGGAAGACGATCTTAATACTAAAAGAGCCAAACTACGGATCGAGTCGAGGAATTGGACACTTACAAGACGAGATGGTACTGAAAGCTGATAAAAAAAAAAGCACGAAGTTCAAGCAACCAAGAGGCGGATCGGTATTGATTCCTCCCCCCCTCTCTCTCCCTCTCCCCCTTCCTCTTCTCTGGATCATCAGCCTTCTTATATTGAAGTTGGATGGTCCCCCCCTTCTGGTGATATTCTTAAACTCAAATTTGACGGATCGGTGAAAGACTCTCGGGCAGCGGCGGGCTTTCTTATACGGAATAATAATGGCGACTTGGTGGACGGCAAAGCTATCAATCTGGGTACTTGCTCGGTTATTTTAGCCGAAGCTCACGGTCTCCGGGCAGGCATCTTGTAGGCAAGGAAGATAGGGATTAAAAAGATCGTGGTTGAGGGTGATAACAAGGTCGTCGTTGAGGCGGTGAAGGGAAATTTTAGAGTGCCATGGAAAATCAAGCCCGTGATAAGAGAAATCAAGCACCTCCTAACCTTCTTTGAGTACTGGGATATTCGACACGTGTTTCGAGAAGCAAACAGAGCTGCTGATTGGTTAGCTAATTTGGGGCTCTCTATCCTTAATTCTCAGGACAGAGAGTGCCGCGTTTGTTTCTGTAATAATGACCTAGTCCGTATCATTAATTCTGATAATGTAGGTGATACCCTGACTAGCAGGGTCACCTAGCCCCACCTTTGTAGCCCGCTTACCTTTAAAAAAAAAAAAAAACAAAAAAAAAAAAAAAGTTGGGCCGCTATTGGAATTGGTTAAAGGATGCTATTGATTTAGCATTCCGATCGCTGCTATTGGTCTAGGAAAGGGACAATAATATCCCTTAGTATAAGTATATACGCGAGTTAATCACGTTACGGGAGGTTTTGTTTTACTTATTGTTCGTACTGTTTCCGCGACGGCTACTCTCTCAATTCTTGTTCAATCTTTCACCACTCTTTATGCAAGACTAAGGCCCTGTTTGATAGGACTTATTCGCAATAGTTTATTTTTTTCTGTATTTTCTCTTTAATTATGTTTTTAATTAGTTTTGTTATCATTTATTTCATGATTTGTGAGTAGTCGTTTATCTAGGGTTAGGTTGAACCTTACCTGGATTGATCAATGGTTTGATAGCATGATTCATTTAACTGCATTATTTGGGTTTGATAGAGTTGTGCTTATTATTAATTTGATTAATTATTATTTATATGATTAATTCTTGGTTAGAATTACACCGAGAGTTGGGTTTTGATCCTTGTGAATTGTTATGTGAATTTGATTGATTGTTACTCAACGGAGATTACTGCGAGAGCCGAATTTCTGTTTAGATAACTCTATCATAATTAGACGCTCCCCATGAGAATATGTGGAGTTTATAATTGAGATTATTATATGTTGTTCTTAATGCTCCTAATTGTGTAGTAGACACCATGAGAATAGGAACTATTACATGTTAGGAAGACCTTATATGAGCCTAAGAGGGAGTTATAGGGTTAGTACTTGATTATGTGCTTGCATGTTAACAGTAGGAACATTAGTCTCACCTGAGTTGGCAATTGAATTTCTTTGTTAGTTGATCAATCCATGTTAACCGTAATACCGCTGCCCTAGAGTTTCTCTTATCATTGCTTGTTACCTTAGTTTAATTAGTACAAAAATCACACATCAATCTTTTCTCCTGCGTAGTTCACTCATATTCTAAAGTTTCTAATACTTAATTCCCGTCTCCCTGAGATCGACCCGTTTGCTACGACACCCGTACGCTTGCGGTTAAATAAACTCCTATCAGACGCCCACCGCAAACAGCCGTCCTTCAGTCGCGGACCGCTGGCATTCAGCCGCGGACCGCGCCTTACTTCCTGACCTCATTTTCAAACTCGCATAACTTCAGCGTTACTTATCCAGTGGATGCGTTTGACCACTTCTCAGAAAGGTAAAATCATTAACTTTCATCTCCAATTGCTTTCAAAGCAAAGTTCTAAATATTCAGAGAGATATGAAGGTTCAAAGTTGGCCTTGCATAACCGGAACAAATTTTGGCATTCTTGAGATTCCAAATGGTCATAATAATCACTAATTCTTGTATCAAACCCAAATCACACCAAATAATATAATTAGCAGTCAAATAATACAAAAACTAACGTTAACAACCTCAAAAATCCGACTTTAGCTACAAGAGAATAGCGCACATCAAATGCTGAATCCAGTTTGAAGAGTATGCAACGTTTACATGAGCAAATACGCAAAAGAATTGCAGAAGTCCATGAAGCATACTAGAAAAGGGCGAATAAGCATCACAAATCTAAGGTGTACAATGATGGTGATCTAGTTTGGCTACTACATTTGCGCAAGGAAAGATTTCCAACCAAAAGGAAGAACAAACTTATGCCAGTAGCAGAGGGTCCTTACAGAATAAAAGAGCGAGTGAATGATAATGCCTACATATTGTAGCTGCTTGGTGATTAGGGAGTTCATGCTACATTCAATGTGGGTGACTTATCTTCATATTTGGATGATGATGGGTTAGCAAGTTTGAGGGCAACTCTTTTGAAGAAAGAGAGGATGATACGGGAGCAAGTAACTTCCCATCGAGTGAAGCTAGTGATAAACTTTTTTTTACTCACTCGGTGAGTCCTACTTGTTATTATGGTAGTTCTTTGGGTCGAAATTATGTCACTTTACTTACTTGGGCATAATTAACGTTTGGGGGCTGTTATGGGCGTAAGACAAATTTCTGACGGAACAGTTTTCCAATGCCAATTTGTTTCTGTCATAACTTCTTGGATACTGCATGTTTTTTAGTCATTCATCATCGGCGTGCAAACATTCTTCCACATCTTGCCAATGACACCTCATGGAGCATCAGGAGACAAATATGCAAGAAGTTACAGTTCCAACAACCCACGTTTGTCATACTAATTCGTTATTGCCTAATTTTTTGTTTTTGCATTATTGCATACTTCGTGTGAGTTACGAGTGTGGTGCATTTTCCCTTGTTAGACCGGATTTCTTGTGCTATTTTATTGTATCATAGTGTTTGTTAGCCTTTAATAAAGGCTAGCTCATTTGTAATGTCACATCTTGAAATTGAATTAAGAAAAAAAACATCTTTCAAGTTTAAGGATAAAACTTCAAATTGATAGGTTTTCAAGTCTTTCGTAAATTAACTAATTGATGTTTGTTATCACCTATTTATTACTTAAGGCGGGGTATTCTTAGGTGTAATTAACTAGTTTGTACAAGTTTAGATTGTTCTTGTGCATCCATATCGCTTAATTTCTGTTTTATACACTTAAACACAACAATTCACAAAACAAACTCTTATTATCTTATTTTTGAAGTTCTTAAATTACTAAAAACGCTTTTGGATTCCACATCAATTTGGCCAAACTTTTAAAGTGTTTTAGGACAGTTTCCGCGTCCTATAAAATGAAAACTGGCCAAACACCACTAGTAGAAAACTCTTGAAAGGCGTCGGATGTAAAACACAAAAGGTTTCGGTTATTGGTCGACGCGGATCAAGCAGACGCCTTAAATAAGTACTTTAGGCGTCGGTTGTTTGACCGACGCCTAAAATACTTTTGGCGTCTTTTGTTTGACGCCTTAAGTTCACTTTGGGCGTCGGTCCTATAGCCGTAACCGACGCCTTAAATATATTTAAGGCATCAGTTCACCCTTTAGAACCGATGCCTTAAGCCTTCTGTCAAGCCCAAAAAAACCCACTTTAGGCGTCAGTTACATTTGAACAACCGACGCCAAAAGTGGCTATAAGAATTAAAAGAAAATGAAATTGTTTTCCACGTGCTTTGTCCACCCATATTGTCTTGATAAAATGATGCTTTATTAATCACAATAAGATTACAATTATAATCAAAGAATCCAATCATAAACAAAGATTCAGATGGACAACCAAAGTACACATTCTGTACTCCAAACTATTGAGTTTGATAAGAGTCCCGAAGAGCACAATACGAAGGACCATAAAAAATTCCATGTGCTGCCAAAGCCGAAATCATACCCACATCCAAATTCCAAATCCTAGCAATGACGTTATTTGCTTTCCCTTTGCCAGTAAAAGTATCAGGTTTCTGTAATTCCACCAAAAGAATATTTTAAAAGCTGATCAATTTTGCACTCTGCATATAGGTATACTCGGATAAGTTTTTTTTTTTCTTCTTTTTTTTGAACTGATATACTCGGATAAGTTACAAATGAACAGGTTAGTAAAAGAGATACATATTCGAACACAAATTTAGCGGCAGGGACATGTTTGAGAAATAGCAAAAGGGAGAAAGATTAACACCAGTCATAAACACATGATATGACCTTATCAGAAACAAACGTATTCGGCAAATTAAACATCTCTAACATTAAGACCACGGAAACTGTATGTAAAGCATCAAACCTTTTCAAATCAACAATTAGATAAAGGGTCGCCAACATCTTGATAATCACAGTTCTTTTCAAGTCTCAAAATTGCATTAACCAACTTGTGACAATAACTAAACTAACTCCCACTCCAATTTAACGCATTATATACACAAAAATTTAATCCAGTGGAAAATTACTCCCCTCAATATTTTTCAATTTCTTACTTTTCACTCGGATTCCTATTATATTCAAACAAGACATGGTGGGAGCACTTCAGTAGTTAAATTGTAAGAAAAGAAGAGAAAATTCATGGAATCAGAGTCATCTTACCTCTGAATTTGATCCGAAATCAAACGTTCTACTTGTTGTGACGCAGTAAGTCGGACTAGATGATAGAGCTTCGCTTCTGGCTTCAAATAGAAGCCTCCCTGGCTTCCCCTCCTCCGAATGACAACCAGCCATTCCTGAAACAACAAACGTTCGACAAGGTTGTCATCATTGATAATAAGGTAGTTCAGAATCATGAGCATGTTCTCCAATTTTTACGCCAACATTTGCATTATGCAAAAAGCAGATTAATGCGGCAATTAAGCCGAAACTCACATGAGTACATCAGATAACACAGCAAAGTCCACCAGGTTGATGAGGCAAACTCCTCGATACCTTTAGCACCATCCTTGGAAGGTGATGGTTTTACTTTTACTATGTTGACATCCTAATATAACAAGGACATAGTACACCAGTGGGAGCTCTCTAGCATACAAACTGATCCTAACTACACAAGTGTTTTTTTTTTTTTTTGGTTACAACCTAACTACACAAGTGCAATACTCCACTAGAACTTGAAAGACACGTGATTAATGAAATCCTGGTGGTATATAAAATAGGGTTTTTGGTCAAACCACACCTATTAAAACTAAAATTTTGTTATACCACACCTATTATAATTTTTTTTGTCAAACAACACTTAATAAAATCTTTTTCTTTGTTGGACTACACCTAATACTAACTCCACCCAATGCCAACCCTTACCCACCCAATGCCGCCCCTAACCACCCACTACTGCCGCTAGCCACCCCACTACCACCACCACTGATTTTTTCCCCCAAATCTGATTTTTTTGCTTCAAAAAATTGCCCCCAAAATTGATTTTTTGTCCCTATCTTTGAATCTTTCTCCACTTTCTCATTTTAGATTTCCTCCTTTCCATTATTTTTCTACTTTCCCCAAACATTAAAGAAAATCCTATAATTTACCCAAATAACCCTATAATGTACCAATTAAGGTTAAACTAATTCGAATTTTGGGTAGAGTTTATGACATTTACAAAGAACTAATTAACCTTTAGCATGAATACATGTTCTTGAGGTATCTTCAATGCTTTTAATAATAGAGTAATCGACTATGGGAGCAATAAAAGTGTGATGAGCATGATGATGGTGGAAAATGAAAGATGGAGAAGATGAAAGATGGAGAAGAAATGGGGGATGTAAAGATAGATGGAGGGAAAAGGGGGTAAGAGTGTAAGGTGTAGTCTAACAAAGAAAAAAAATTTATTAGGTGTGGTTTGACAAAAAAAGTTGTAATAGGTGTAGTTCGACAAAATTTTAGTTTTAATAGGTGTGGTCTGACAAAAAACCCTATAAAATAACACAAAGTAACTTGTTGTTTCTTTGTAATTTTGGGGAAGTCCCCGTCTTTTCTTTTATTTTATTTTTCTTAAATCGAAGGTCTCGATGTAAATTATGAGTAATGACATAGGAATGCATTTAGATACTCAATTGGGAATGAAAAAAAAGCAAAAAAGTAAGGCTTTAAGATTGGTTAAAAATAATTAAAAATATAAATAAAAAGAGAAAAAGAAGAAAATACCGAGAAAATGAGCGAGTCCAGCAAGATGATCAGGGTCGGAGAAGGATCCCACATTCACATTCATCGAAGCAGCACACTGATATCCATTTTCAGCTTCGATAGCATTTGAAGAGACAAGGTCAGTTTTTGAGAACACAAGGAAGAAGAAAAAAATGATAAGAACTGGAAAATGGAAGAGGGGGTTCATATTAAGGGCCGAATCAACATAAGGTTAGTAGTACACAGACACACACAAACAATGACTATCCGAGAATAACATAATCACCCTTTATCAAAAAGTTCCAAGTTTTAGATCAAAGAACCTGGTCTAATCGAATTACATATAATGAAAACTCTAGAAAACTGTTTACCAACAGTAGATTCATAAGTAAATAATGGAGAATTAGTAAGGACCTTTTACATTCGAACTTGTGAAAAAGACATCACAAAGTTACATTTCCAACTCAAACGCTTCAATTCTTACATGTGAATGCATAAAAAAAACTGACCTCAGTTTCTAATTTCATCTCATTTTAGCTGACTTAACTTCCTATCAAAGATAATTTAGGTAGACTAGTTTGCTGATATTTTATTATGAATATTAAAATCCTTGGTTTCCTTGAGTTGAGCCATAGATGACCCACGAATGCTCATACATAGAAAGGTAGAAAATTATCTCACCAAAACACGGGACTTATTTCCTATATATACCTCTCGTGGCATGCATTAAAACTATTACCAACCACTTCGACTGTAACACTACGAAATTTGGAAAGTGGATTATGGAGTTGGTTTGTCCCACATTGGGAAATTAAGGCTCATATGATCAGTTTATAATAGATTTCTACCATCTTACTACCAACAAGTCCTTTATGATTTAGAGCCCGGAGAGGATAAATGGGCCTAAGAGGTGACTTCCAATCTTATTGGGTTGTGTTGCGACGGGATGGTGGATCGGGCTATTACAGATGGTATCAGAGCAACCCTGCGACCGCGTGCTGAGTGATGGGGTTAGGCCCAGGTCAGCCGTCTAGCGGGGGAGATCTTGGACCTGTGTTGATATTGGTATGGTATGGTTGAGGCGCGCCGGGAACGTCGCGTTCTTTAAGTGGGGGAGTTTGTAACACTACGGAATTTGAAAAGTGGATTATGGAGTTGGTTTGTCCCACATTGGGAAATTAATGTTCATATGATCAGTTTATAATAGATTCCTACCATCTTACTACCAACAAGGCCTTCACCTTTTTGAGCCCGTAGAGGATATATGGTTCTAAGAGGTAACTTCCCATCTTATTGGGTTGTGTTGCGACGGACGGTGGATCGGGCTATTACATCGACAATCCCTGAGATGCCATTATTACAAGGCTGTGATTCCACTCAGGAAGATTCAAAGATTTATCAGAGCCAAAATATGAAGAGGCCATCAGAGATGTATTTACATGTTGAAGCAACAGACGACTTTGAATTCTGGTTTATAGGTACACTAAAACGCTCAAGTGCTTACAATAAGCAGTCACCTAAGCATGAAATTTTACACCCCAAATGATAGTTTTAGGCGGATTCAACAGAAAACGATATGTTTTCACACATTACTAGCTAGGATAAAACGGCAGTATAAAATTGTAGTTCATGGCCAATTCTATGTATGCTTATAGAATGGAACAAACGGTCCCTAATTCGTGCGTCCACTAAATTTATCATCTTACAATTATTATTCAAGATTAAACTGCAATTTAATCATTTCTAGTAATTAACTCTCAAAACAAAAATTGATGGATTTCTCACTACTATGTACCCACTTTCACAAATTTTCGAATTCGAATTTAGGAATTTATAAACATGTAATAATAGGAGGAAATTGAAGCAAACAAAAAAAAATCCTAGAAATCTAGAAGCA
Source organism: Spergularia bocconei (assembly GCA_963457585.1). Lineage (NCBI taxonomy): Eukaryota > Viridiplantae > Streptophyta > Magnoliopsida > Caryophyllales > Caryophyllaceae > Spergularia > Spergularia bocconei. Next base: position 14,407,714 of record OY734946.1, on the reverse strand, counting down.
AATAATCGATGACTAAACCTCGAATTGAGGGAAAACAATTAACCCCTTGAATCAGATAAAAAAAAACAATAGAATAGAAAGGAAAACCCTATAAATCAGAACAAACCATACATCAGATAAACAAGACCATCAAACAAAAACGAAAACCATATATCAGATAAACAAAACAATCAAACAAGACAACCCAAAAACAAAGAAAATGAACGAACAAAAATGAAATTCTAGAAATCGAAAAAAAATTGATTTGTAAAAGAGGCTATTGATAACTTGAGGAGAGAGAGAGAAACACCTTACCCTTTACTGAGAGAAGGTAGCGTAATCTTGACGGAGGAGAACAATGGCCGCGACAAAGTTAGATGATGAAATTGCAGAGAGAGGAGAAAGAAAACAAGTAAGGCGGAGAAAACTAAGTAAGGACTCTGAGGAGAGAGAAGACATTCTGTAGAAGAGTTGAGAAGGAGAATGTCAAATGATGTTTTTAGACGTCGATTTTTGAGAGAACCGATGCCTAATGTTCACTTAAGGCATCGGTTTCCAATTAAAACCGATGCCTAAAATATTCTCTTGGAGCGCGCACATATTTCACCATCTCTAGGCATCGGTTTTTTCCATGAACCGACGTATTAAGTGTTTTTAAGCGTCGGTGGTATAAAAACCGATGCCTTTTAGGGGACGTCTCGTAGGGTTTTTCTACTAGTGCACCCAAAATTGAAAAACTGTTTCTAGTTTCTGAGAAGCACATCTAGTGTAAATTTGTGCATAAGAAACACAAACTCCAATTGAGAGCTCCTCCTCCAAAAATTGTTTCTCAAAAATTGTTTATGAGAAATAGCTCTGGAAATGTTGGAGTTTGGCCAAACAAACCCTTATTAGTCTTAGAAGATATCATCTAGTACTTTATACTTTCGTTGGATTAAAGTTAGACGCGCATCTATTTTATCCATCGATAAGGGCTATTAGGTAGGGGAGTAGAGTTGATCTCTCTTTCTAGCTAGGACTTAGAAACGATAATATGAGAATCCATCTTCACAACTAGTTGCTCTACAGTATAGGTTTAATTGACGAGGACCAATTAGGTGAACGATAGTGGACAAAATTCACTTGCTTTGTTTGTTTACTTGATCAATTATTATTATTATTATAATAAAAATAATAATAATAATAATAATAATAATAATAATAATAATAATAATAATAATAATAATAATAAACCCTATTTACTTACTTTTACATACTTGTACAACTTCATGTCTCTGTGGATATGATCCCTACTTGCTCATGCTACATTTTCGGTTTGTGTTAGTAAGATACATTTGTCAAGCACACGACATGATATTATGCCAGTTAATCACAATCTAGGGATTCTTTGATAATTAAAACATGCCTTCGTGCAGCCAATTTACAGTAAATACATAATAAGTGAATCATCTTCAGCCAAAAGCATGCGTCATAGAACTTTCGCACGCAACTACTGTTATGTCCATTCTGTGTCTTAGACAGTAAACCCCAACAGGGCCTGGAAAACATGCACATGCATGAATAAGCTAGCAAAACAAGTGACCATTTGGCATGAAATGTTTCTCATGAGTTAACATTAAACTTGATCAAATGGTCGCGGCCCATTTTCCTCACCCAGTGCGATTTCTTCCAGGGCTTGGCCCACACTAAATATGGGTCGAGGTCTGGCCTGAAAAAGGCCCAACGTTAAATTGGGACGGGTATTGGTTGAGCTAAAATCCCGAAAATTGACCTATCTTAACCCGAAAACTGAAAAATAAAAATAAATAATGATTTACTGCACAGTATTTATCTACTGATGCTGTACGCTGCACAATGTCGTTACTGCTTCTGGATCTTACGTGTTGCTATGACTGCTTGTGTTGTTCACTTTTGTTGACGTCGTCATCGAATGTTATTTCTATTCTATTTTTGCTGCTGCACTTCTGCTTACAGCTATTTATGTTCTGCTTTTGGTGGCACTTCTGGTTTCTGCTTTATTGTTGTTGTTTTTTTTTTTTTTTGGTTATAGAGAGGGGCAAACCCCGGAAAAAGAAAACTAACGAACTACTCTAGGTGTAGAGACTCCTAGAACATCCTCGCGAAAAATGAGCCGCAAATCTGGAGCTGCTGACCTATTAATTCACGGTAGAAGTGTTCGATGGAAACGACCCAACTTCCACGCGAAATCAGCAACCTGCATTCTTCGACAAGCGTGCACAGAGCTCCCAAAGGCTTATCATCTCCCAAAACGAGATCGATACAGGTTTTGTTATCCATATGAATAATAAGTCTTTCGAAACCATTGCTTCTCGCCTCCTTTAGTCCTCGAGCGAGAGCCAAGAGCTCAGCTCTCATTGAGGTGCAAATACCGTAGCTAGAAAGGAAGGCTTGGATGAAATTACCCGAATGATCCCTGAATAGGCTTTATTGTTGTTCTAATGGTGCTATAAGCTTCTATAATGAAGCTATATATATATGTTGAAGGTATAAAACCATTGTGCATGTGCCCTAACAAATAGTCTAGACTTTTAATTGTGATGTCTCTCTATTTCTCTAACATGGTATCAGAGCATATGCCTTGTTAATTGTCATCAATGTCTCGAGTTCAAATCCTGGTAGCCCCCTCATTTTTTATGTTGCAGTCTCAATAAAAGAGCTCGGTTTAAGTTATATCACCTAATACTGACCACCGGCCGCAACAGACCACGCCAACTATTTTGAGTCGCGGTTAGCATACATTGAGATGCGGTGACAAGCTCGAGTCGCGGGAGGATGGGTTTTTATCGGTTTTAGCTGACTTTTATCCTTTTTTAGGCCCAGTAAGCCCATGTTTCCTTAATTAAACTAATATGTCTCATCTATATATACACATCACTAAAGCTGGACACGGGCCGGATCGTACCGTACCTCGTGCCACCACGGCACGCCTGAGGGGCGAAATAGTACTAATCCAGGCACAGTTATCGTACAACTGTGCCGTGCTCGGACCGTGCCTAAAATCTATATTACTACCGAAGCACGACGTTAGGCACCGCAGCACGGCGTACCCGGGCCGTGTAACGCCGAGCTAGCTGGCGTGTAGTGCCATATTAGGACAGTTGAATTTTCTCCATACGGCCAAACACAGTAGCCCAAAAAATAGTTAGGCCACTTGTAAACTCTATACTACTACATGGCAACTCCTTTTATAATGCCCAGATTTCCCACATCCTCTTCTCTTGGTCGATATGGGACATAAATCTTTCCTCTCAACATTTTTTTTTTTTTTTTTTAGTTTTCGAAGAAGAGATACCTGTTACTTGTTAGCTCTTTGTTTTGGCATAATTGTTACTTGGCTTTAATTTGTATTAAAAACTTTAATATGTTAGCTAATAGTGTTAGTAATTATTTATGTTATGTACTTGTTGGGGCCAAAAATATCGATGGGTCAGATATACAAAAGCCCATGTACGAAAAAAGAGTAAAAGCCCACAAGAAAGACTAAATGAAGGGTAAAGCAATCCTTTCAATGAGAAAAGATTCTGGCCGTTGATAAGTGGTTGCCCCTTCCCCAAGGGAGTAAGGACAGCCTTACACTTGGCAGGGAACCCTTATTACAAGCTAACCCTACTGGGAGGAGTATTATAAATACCCCCCTCATTTATGGAAGGAAACAAGTTTTTTGGAGATTACACACATCATTCATTCATCTTACAACATCATTTCCAAGGGAAATTAAATACTCTCACACAAATCAGTAAATTCTCTCTAAACCCTTAAATACTCCTTAATACTATTTGGCACCTCGAATACGAGGAGAGCCTACCCTTGAGCAGCCCCTGACTTGAGCGTCGGAGGGTCCGCCCGGGTAAAAACCCCCGGGTCTTGGACTTCCATTTTCCTGTGCAGGTCCCACCAAGCGAGCAGCCCAGATCCGCGGGAGGCCCTGACGCCCCAACAGCATCTTCGGGAATAACACCTCGAACAGTACTCCATGTAGTTAGTTATATAGTTATGATATCTAAGGATCCTTAGAACTCAAGTTAAGAAAAACAAGATGAGGGAGTGAGGAAGCGAAGACATAGTATATTACAATTTTGCGTTGTTGAATAATTATACATTAGTACTACTCCCTCCTAGCCACTAACATCTCCCCCTTTCTTTTTGTTGTTTTGTCGGGCCATGTTTGGTGTTACGTCTAGACCAAATGACTTATTAACTTGTTGTAAAAATTAATACATATTTTATTCTGCATTGCATTCTACCAAACCCACTTGATTTTATGTCTATTGGATATATATTTCATTTAGTCTAGAAATCGCCTCAAACATGGCTAGTCAAAATAGCAAAACGAAAGGGGGAGATTAATTTGGGTAGGAGGGAGTATATATCTAGATTAAGGGGGCAAGAATACAATGTAGTAGTACTATATATCTAGATTAAGAATGCAAGAATACAATGTATTAGTACTATATATAGGTTAAATGTTTAGATTAGTCTCTATTAATCCTTCTTCAATCCTCTCTCTGATATATTGACAATCCAGCTCTAGGTGTTTCGTTCTCTCACGAAACACCGAATTGGCAATAATGTATTGTGTTGCCTTGTTGTCACCGAACAAGATGATAGGTAATGGAACTTTAATCTAAAATTCTCTGAGCAATAATTCAGTCCATACCAGTTCACTTGCAGTGTGACTCATGGTCTTGTACTTGGGCTCTATAGATGATGACTAGCTACCATGTTTTGCTTTTTAGTTTTCCATGATACTAAGACTTTTCCGAAAACACACAAAACTCTTTCAGTGATTTCCAGTGAAAGCACATGTTCCCCAATTAACATCGGAGTTACTAGTCAGCCTAAATTCAAAGACTTTGGGAAAGAATAATCCTAGGTTGATGATATTCTTCAAACATCTCACCAGATACAGTGCTGCGTGCATATGTGGTACTCTTGGAGCATGCATGAATTGACTTAGTTGTTGTACATGATAGGACAAATCTTGCCTGGTTAATTCAGATATTAAAACCTCCCTACAAGCCTTATGTATGTCTCAAGGTTTTGTAGCAATTCTCCTTCATAAATGGGAAGCCTGGCACCTGTAGGAAAAGGGGAATTTATCAATCCATCATCATTCTCAGTGATTAATAGATCATCAATTTAGACAAGTACAACAATAAGCAATCGAGATCTAGTTGTATTGCTTTCTCAATAAACAAAGAATTGTCTTGTTTAGCTTGATCATATCCTTGCCGCCCTTTCAGAAACTTAGTCAACTCTGACTACACCCATAATGGTAGTGAAGGGCTAGGGCATTGGATTTAAAAAAGGGAAAAATCGAGGGCATTGGAAATAAACAAAGGGCAAAGTTTGCCTTTGCTCTTACCTAGGGGCAAACCGAAATAGAGAGAAATGAAAAAAAAAAAAAAAAAAAGAGATTCCATTTGCAACATCTTTTTTTGCATTATAAAAATTACAAAAAAAAAACATCAAGAATTATAATTTTTCATTTTCTATAAATAGAGACTACATTTGATATATTTTTTGATAAAAAAATATTTTTTATATAAATACTCCCTCCGTCCCCCTTTAAACACCCCGCTTTCCTTTTTGGGGTGTCCTTATTTAAACACCCCATTTCAAAACTTACTAATAGGGTAAGTTTTCACCACACATCTAAACTCCATAAATATCCATTATCTCCAAAAATAATAAGTAAATCACCCACTATCTCCAACAATAATAAACAAACCACATATTATCTCCAACAATAATAAACAAACAACTCATTATCTACAATAATAATAAACAAAACATTCATTATCTCCAACAATAATAAACAAACAAAACTATCTTAATTCAAGTGAAAAAGACAATGGGGTGGTTAAAGGGGGACGGAGGGAGTATATAGTATTCTTGCCCTAGGTTAAGGTAGGGCACCAATATGGCATACAACTATACAAGGGCATAGAGGTAGGGCAAAGTATTAAAAAAAACAATTTTTGGTGTATTGCCCTAGGGCAACGAAGAGCACCAATATGGATAGTCTTCCACTGTCAACCTCGTCACGACTCACGCGCGACCCCCATCCTAGCCTTGTCATATCTCGTTCGAGACCCATCGATAAGACTCGTCACATAACCTACATGACACCCAGTCGTACATTGTCGCCTGAGTAGCGCGACTCACCCCCCCCCCCCCATATTGTCGCTTTGCGTATATGTTAAAGTATAAAGTCATTGTTTGACCCCAAATCATCAGTCAATACTTTTGGTTGAGATAGTTCATTACCTTAATATGGTATTTGAGCCTCGTTCCTAGGGTTTAAAGTTCAAATCCTCTAAAGCCCCCAACCTCAGTGAAGTGCAAGTCAAGCACAAGTCGTTGTCTGTGGATTGGTATATAGTCCACGTTTCATGATCAAAGAGCATTCACGTGAGGGGACGTGTTAAAGTATAAAGTCATTGTATGGGCTCAAAACATCAGTCTAGACTTTGATTTAGTTGGTTACCTAACAGTGCGATCAATCCCCTGACGCTCGTGCTCCTTGCACTCGATTCCATACGCGAACAATTGTTGTCAACTCATCACTTTAGTGGAGGACAAACTTTGCAGCAATGCGTAAGCTAAAAATAGTAATTGAGTATGATAACTTATAGTGAAATAATCATTCTCTTGTGTTGAATGGTCATTATTATTGTTGTTGTTATCTATGAATTGTTGTGCGTAGCAATTCTATAAGTTGTTGAAAGCTCAAAGATGATGATACTACTTTTAAGACGTCAATATTAGATACATATAAGGGGTGAGTTGCAAAACTTATTAATTTTCATAAAGGGCATTTGTGGAATAAAATTGAAGTAACCGTTGTATTTACACTTTTTAATTGTTATGTTTCTAGCTAACCAAATCAAAAATCTTGAACTAAAAAAAACGGGGGCATGTTCGGTATCACTGCCGTTTTTAGTTTTTGGTTTTTGTTTTTTTTGTTTGCATAAAAAATTAGTGAAATAAGTTAAAAAAATAACCTTAAATTTTTTGGTTTTATAATAGTAAAATAGAAAATGAATATTGACCGCTGAATACTGGATACTACTTTTCCTGGTTTTCAAAAATGAAACTTTGGTATAAAAAAAAAACGGAAAATTCACGTGGTATCCCTGTAGTTTGCTTGATTGCACGTGATACCCAACTTGCCAAGTTTCTGCACAAAGTACCTCCACATTTGCATGTGTGCACGTGGTATCCAAAATATTAACGGCCCCCTTAACCACCGTTAACATTAAAAACAAAAAAAAAAAACCACCCCTCATTCCCTCTCTCTCCCTCTTTCTCTCTTTAGTTCGTCACATTAACCCACCCACCCACCCCGTCACTTTCTCCCCTAAAATTCCTACTGCATATTCATACCTTCTTGATTCTCATCACCATTATTAACAACACTTTTATTGACATCTCCATATCCCTCTTCGATCTCTTTTCTCTTCCATATGAAGTTGTACTTTTCATCACTTCCTCAGTCTTATCACCTTCCCAACGCCACGCGTCCACACTCATTCTCTCACCTCATCTTCTTCGATGCCGTCAACCTCTCCGACAAATCTGAACGCGAATTTGGTAACAATTTTTTGGCGAATTTCTAGGTTAATTTGGGTGAATTAGTGGGTTATTTGGTTCAATATTTGTGCAATTTTTGAGTTTAATTTAGACGATTTATATTGGTAAAATTGGGACACAACTCAGGCGAGATTTTGTGTTGATTTTGTACGAAATTTTTCTTTCAATTTTGAACAAATTTATTGTGCAATAAGTAGCGCATTGAAGGCGGTTTCAGTTGTGGCTAGGTGAGGTGGTCGACTTTTGGGTCATTAAGGTAATCTACTGGAAGTTGAAGGTTGGGGAAAAGGGCAGGAGAGAGAAGGAGGGTGAGGTTCTATTTTTTTTTTTTTTTTATCTTTGCAAGTTAACGGCGTTAAGTGACCGTTAGAAATTAGGGTACCACGTGCACGCATGCAAACTTGGAGGGTACCTTGTGCGGAAACTTGACAAGTTGGGTAACCATATCCAATCAAGCAAACTTCGGGGGTACCATGTGAATTTTCCGAAAAAAAAATAAAACAGAAAACGATACCAAACCTGCCATATTATTTTCAGTTTTTGGTTTTGGTTTTCTGCATCATGAAATTTTGTTAAATAAATTACAAAATTAAGTTTAGTGTGATTATGCCTACACCAGTCCGAATGAAAACAAAAATTGACTACTAGAAATCAAAATCGATAAAACCGGCCAGAAAAGGCGAAAATAATAACATACCCCCGGGGTAATATCCCAAGGGTAATAACCAATCATTATTGTTGGATGTGAGTTCTTCGAAGGACAGCTGCTCGGGTAGCCTCGCCGAATACCTGCACAAAGGGAGCCCGGCTTTCACCAGGTGTCGCCCCTCCGATGCTCAAGTGTGTAAAGGGGCTCGAGAAGGGGTGGCAAATAAGACAAATATAGCCTTTTATGCACAAATCAAGGGAATAATCAGATAATAGAGAATGTCAGAATTTTTGGGTATGTGTGTAAGAACCTGATTTTGATGGGTCATAAAGGGGCTATTTATAGTGATAGAGGGGGGACCTAGAAATAATCCTAGGTTTCCCCACTCCATCTTGACCCTTTATTTCCCTTTCATCCAAGGGCTGTCCTTGAAGGAGGCTTTTTGCATTGCATGGGCTTTTACTAAAGTTTACTTTTTTCTTAAGGGCTATGGCCCAACCACAGAGTGGTACCAACAAAGCCCCTCGAATCCTGGTCGCGCCCCTCGTTGTCGACGAAGGCGGACTCACCGGTGGCGACTAGGGTACGATCCCTGGCCGCCCTTTATCGAGGTGTACTTTGTGGACCTTGGTAAAACCATGTAATGCAACGTACCCTTTCGAGGCGTTGTCTGTTCCTTTGATATTGAATCTTCTGCCGAGGGAGTGATGACTCGAACAAAACTCTTGTTCGAAAATTTCACCTTTTTCGAGTCCTCGATCCCTCGCCTGGGAGAGCTCGAAAATTTCACCCTTCGGTCGGGGGAGGGTTGCTTACAATAATCCGAGCCCCTGTCTCGATGTGCATAATTCTAATTTCAAAATTTGAAATTATATTTTGAAATTAAATTTCGAATTTCCAAAATTCGAATTTTTGAAAATTTCAAAATTTGAATAGTGCAATTATTAATCTCGGGAGTTGGCGATAATTTGAACAGTTTTCCAGGCCAACTGTCTCTGGATTCCCGCGCAAAGCAACCTCGGGAACACGCGAAAACTTTTCGTCTCCTATGCCGTAATGATGACTTACGGCGTTTGGGAAGTTGTGTAAAAACATGCGCTTTTACCATTTTGCCCCTGACCTTATCTCCCTATAAAAGGGGTGTTTCCCTCATCATTTTCACATTCACTTTCTTTCATTTTCAACATTTTCTCTCTTTTTACCGTGCGTCTTTCTGGCGATCCTTCGACCTCCGAGCAGAAGATCTTCCTTTTCCGGCGAGTTTTCCGGCAGTCTCTTCTCCTTTTCGGCTCAACTTCCTTTGGTTTAATCACCGGTAAGTTTCCTACTTTCTTTTACTCACTTTTCCGCTGGTTTTTGCGTCTTTTTCGTTTCGTTACGTTGTGGCCGTTGTCGTTTTGCTTGTCCGGTGACGGTCTCGGGTTGTCGGTGTAACACCCCCAAATTTCGGCTAATTTAAAACTCTTTTTATTATACAAAACGTGCCAAAATTCGGAGATATTACAAGGTAATATACAAAGCCGGAGATACAGCTGTACAAAAATCTCTTATAGAATAAAATACAAATGCGGAAGCGATTAAATAAACTACTCTTGACTCTGATCAGCTGTACTCCTGACTCAAACCTGCAAGCAAAACTCCAGACAATGACCTACCCCCATGACAAGGTAGCCCGAAGGAAACCCGTCAGCATTTCGTTGAGTAACACTACTCTACCGAAAATATAAACTGAATAATAATAATAGTCATGGTTTTATATATCTGGATAATACGGGGACACATAATAAAACACATAGAAAGTGTAAAACACTCCCCCAGGACTAACCTGCTAATTCTCATAACTTACTCCACTCTACTCTTCCCAATAGAAAATCCAAGACCCTAAAATAATTAAAACCTTAATCTCATAATTCTTGAAACTGAACTCCACCTCAAACTCAAGACAATCTCTTCTCGGTACTACACCATCATCGTCGATCATATGTCTCGGTACTGGGGCAAGTGAACTGGCGGTTAGACCGCAAGACAATACTTCTATCTCAATTCCCAGTATCAAATTCTGAATCTCCTTCTTTTCTCTTTTGCCACTCTGTGCTCTTTCTTAGTAACGTAGTTTTAACTGATATCTCAATATAATACTGTCAAAAGTTCAGTGAACCCTGCTCAACACTTAAAGTGAGCTCGAAGCTACTCGGCCACATGCCAAGAAAGGACGACACATCTTAATACAAAACTAATTCACGAACATTTCCCGATCTCTTGTCTTCTAAACATATATAACCCAATATCATAATTCATACGTGCTCTTTGACTCTACTCCACTATACCTTCTATTCTGCTTAATCTTGCCAAACTTTGCTCCTAAGTCAAACCACCAACCATGTCTCGAAAGTATCCCATTTACACATACACTAACCAATTCAATAATTATATTTCAACTTACTCTTATAAAGACACGAACTCACATTATCAAATCTCAAGCATAAACACGACAATATAGAAACACTTATAAACAAATTAAACTTATGAAAGGGTAGAAATAGTGTTACTCTAAACTCACAAAATAATTATGTAACCGTTATAAACTCCACTCAAAAACTCAAATCTGGGGTAGACGTATCCGTAATAATTAACTGGCCAAATGTCCCGAGTGCGCGCACCCCTTAGAGGGCTAACCCCAATAAGGAGGATCAAGAGGCAGGGAATGTGATCAACTCATCCCTGAGGAAGCTATAAGAGACGTCTCTCTTGTAATAATAATCCTCATACCCGGGCTGACCCGTAAGAGTCAACCCCAACTTTCTATAAATAATAAAACTTCTCTTTTCTATTCTCGTAACATTTTCATTTAATAAAACTTTATAGCTCGAAGTAGAATAATTCTCTTTTCAAAACATCTTGAGCACAAAAGACATACTTTATTAAACAGTTTCCTCTCGATTAAACGAATAACAGAACTTGGAAACAAAACTTTTAATAAAACTGTAGGAGGAGGTAGAATTTCTTTCCTAACAAAACATGTAATGATACTAACTTACTTACAAACTTTTAATTAAAAGCTTTTACAACTACCGTCAAAATATCATAAGCTCATTGTTGAAAATAATCTACTCACATGTGCTTACTTTGAAACCGAAAAACGTACAAAGACTCCTATAGCCAATAATAACTTTATTAGCTACAACAAACCCTTAATCATAAACCCATAATTAACGGCTACCTATGAATGATCTTAGCGGCTAGTGCTCATCATCTAAACACCATCTATAGGCAAGAAAGACAAACCCATAATTTTACTGTATTAACTCCTAAGCCCTCTTTCGAAGATCACCGATTACAACTCCCAAACTATTGCACTCCTAAGTCCTCAAATCCTCCATGTATACGTTCTCCTTATCATCTCATCGTCTCAAATAACTAAACCCCTCTCAGGATTTTCTCAGGTTAAAGGCTTAAACAATGCTATACATATTCATAGACTCATATAACGAGTACCCGTAAATCGGCACACCATAATAGTTAAACGTATGTACACAAGACTCACAAGAGTAGTAGCAAAAGTGTTACCTTATACACTGACGACATTGATTTGAAACTGCTTATAACTCACTCCTCAAAAGAAAAACGACCACAATCGAATTAAGAATTTTAGAAGCCAAAGTGGACGGAAGCAGAATAATCAACCTAGATGATAATGAATTGACGGCAATACTGATGCAATTGATGATCGTGATAAGGTTGTGAATGTGGCGACGATGGCATAAAATAGTGATGTACGTATCAAGGTAGACCTATGATGATTTCTGTGATTAAAATGGAGATGATGGGCTAGTGGGCTCACAAGAGAAAATGAAGGTGACGGCTGATGCTTAAAAGAAATGATGAAAGGGTTTTCTTGTGATAAATGACTTTTGGAATATGAATGATCTGGAAGGTACTAGAATGGTTAAATTAAATGGAGAAGCGTATAGAAAACCTAACCAAGTTAACCTCAAACTTAGTTCATATTAAAACTGACAATTAAATTTAGTATCAATAAAATACAGTTTTTTTTTAAATAACATAAATAATAAGAAAATGTAGAAAAATCTGTGTTATTACATTCTTCCCCCCTTAAAAGAATTTTCGTCCTCGAAAATTGAAATCAGGAAACAAAACGTTCTTCAAAAACTCAACTACTGCTACACTCCACCCTCCTTAAATAAAATTTTGACCTCGAACTGAAGACACCTAACTCAAAAACGACTCAAAACCACTTAAAGTCAAACAAACTCATAAGACAACTCACTTAATCACATAAGACTCCACAAAGTCGACACTGGCATATGACGATGCCAATGTCTAACCAAGACCGACACTGCTCTGATACCAATTTGTAACACCCCCAAATTTCGGCTAATTTAAAACTCTTTTTATTATACAAAACGTGCCAAAATTCGGAGATATTACAAGGTAATATACAAAGCCGGAGATACAGCTGTACAAAAATCTCTTATAGAATAAAATACAAATGCGGAAGCGATTAAATAAACTACTCTTGACTCTGATCAGCTGTACTCCTGACTCAAACCTGCAAGCAAAACTCAAGACAATGACCTACCCCCATGACTAGGTAGCCCGAAGGAAACACGTCAGCATTTCGCTGAGTAACACTACTCTACCGAAAATATAAACTGAATAATAATAATAGTCATGGTTTTATATATCTGGATAATACAGGGACACATAATAAAACACATAGAAAGTGTAAAACACTCCCCCAGGACTAACCTGCTAATTCTCATAACTTACTCCACTCTACTCTTCCCAATAGAAAATCCAAGACCCTAAAATAATTAAAACCTTAATCTCATAATTCTTGAAACTGAACTCCACCTCAAACTGATACGGGAGCTATAGATGATATCGCTAAATCTACACTTATCGATAAGGAAGTCCTATTGGGTACGAATCATGACATTCACTTGTGGGGAAATGCTCTAAGTCCAAGGTATGTGACTACTCTGGTGGTTACATCGTTTGGGGATCAATTGGGTTAAAGAGACAAGTTAAGGTTGGGTCTATCGCTAGTTTTCCAATTCCCGCGATATGACAATTTTCCCGCGATGGAGCTGCATTGAGTCGGATTGTTGGCATCATAACTTCTTCGATACTTATCCTTTGATAGTCATTAAACATTGAGGTGATGGAATTCTTTCTAAGCTTTCCAATGACTACTTATGGGTTCCAAGACGACGTGTTTCTAAGAAGTTGTGATAAAAACTCTCAAGACTGTCCAGAAACATTTTATTCCGCGAGATTCATTTAACATGAGTCTTCACCTCGGAATTAGTTTCATTCTTCTTTGTTTTTCTGTTCTAGTCAATTATAGGGAATAATGGGATTCATTATGTTGAATTTCCAAGTTGTTTTTAGTCAAGTTTTCATTTTCAAGAGTTGAAAGCTTTTATTAGCTTTCCAAGTCCTAGGAGTCTTCAGTCTAGAATCACTCCTATATAAAGGGGGTTGTATTTTCAGAGTAAGAAAAAAAACAATCAAATCGAATTTCAATCTGAATATTGAGTCTTGTTTTGTCATAAACAAACTTGTTAAACTTTGGGAGTTCTAGCGGAACGAACTTGGTTAAGGGCTATAAAGGTAGTTTAGCTATCGTTGGTTTGCCGATCGTGGATTGGAAATCAAAGATCAAAACTAGGCGAGGTAGTCTAGGGATTGGTCGAGTTTGAGCAAGTTAGTGGCTAACTTGTTCATCCATATCTTGTTTTCTTTCAGTTTCTAAACACTTAAACACAAAAACACAAAAAGAGTTACATTTTCCGCTGCACCGATGCGAGTTGTTTAAATCATATTTCTTTTGAGAATTCAGACTTCCGCGCTACTCGTATCATAAGTGGTATCAGAGCTTCGGCTCTTGATTTCCTTCAAGCGATTATGGGGGACGAAAACTTCAATAATTTCCTTCATCAATTGAGGGCAGCACTTGATTCTTTGACCAACGAAATACCACACATGGGAGCACGACGTAACCTTGATTTTCAGAGATCAAATGATGATTTCAAAGTCACGGAGTTACCCGAGTTTGATGGTGGAACTGATCTCGAAGATTACTTGGAGTGGGAAAGAAAAATTGAACGCATGTTTGATTTCAAAGATGTGCCGGATGACAAGTGTTGTAAGTATGCAGCCCTAAAGCTTGTTAAAAATGCTTCTCTATGGTATGAGAACATGAAGGCTCAACGAGCAAGGGAGGGCAAGGAAAAGGTCACTTCATGGGAGGATCTTAAGAGGAAACTTCGTAAGAGATATGTGCCGAAAAGTCATAGGCAAGATTTGTATCGAAAGGTGGCTGAACTTTCGCAAGGGAGTTCCAATATCGCTACTTATATTGCTGAATTTGAGAAGCTTACTCTTATGAGTGAGATAGATGAACTTGAGGAGCAAAAGATGGCTAGATTTTGTCGAGGGTTGAATCGAAACATTGCCAATGTTGTTGATTTGCAGCCCTATGTTTCATTTGATATGCTATGCAACTTGTTCTTGAAAGTGGAGAGTCAATTGAAGACAAGTCGTTCTAGCACTAGTTACACACCAAAGGCTCTAACATGGAACCAAACGGAGGGGAACAAGGCTGGTGGTTCTAAGGCGAATGTGACTTCGAGTTCTATGAACTCAAACAAGTTTCCAACTCAATTCAAGGCCGGGAACAGTGGCACAAAACCCGAGGCCAGTAGCAAGGAGAAGGAATTGGGAAAAGTGCGTTGTTTCAAATGTCAAGGCTTTGGACACTTCCAAAAAGATTGTCCAAACAAACGCGTTGTCACTTTGAGGGAAGCAATTAACATACGCGATGATTTGTATGATGAGGCCATTGAGGAGGAGGGTTTGTTCATCACAAACCAAGAGGTGGAAGAAGAGGAGTATGCTGAGATATATGAGGCCCTGAATTATGATACAAGTTTGGTTTTGCGTCGCACACTTCATGCGAAAACTGAACCTGTTGTGACTGAGCAAAGGGATCAAATATTTCACACCAAATGTCAAGTAAAGGATCGATGGTGTAATGTGATTATCGATGGTGGGAGTTGCACCAATGTCGCCTCTACTGATTTGGTGAGCAAGCTGTCTTTGACGACTATTCCACATCCTAAACCATATACTTTGCATTGGCTTGATGATGGGAGCAAGGTAATAGTGTCAAAGCAAGCTAGAGTTAACTTTGTGATGGGACCATACAAGGATGAGGTATTATGCGATGTAGTACCTATGGATGCGTGTCATATTCTTTTGGGACGTCCTTGGCAGTTTGATCGAGATGTTACTCACAAAGGACGCACCAATGAGCATCTACTTACATTTGAGGGGAAGGCAATTGTGTTGAAACCTATGTCACCAAAAGTTGTTCGTGCTATGCATATGAGTCGAGAAAAGAAGCCCAGCTTGACCATGTTTGCGAATGAGAAAGAAGTGGAGCAAGCTCTTGAAGAGGGAGGGCAAGTTTACGCACTTGTTGCTACAAATCAGCCTCGCGATGAAGATAAGTTCCAAATTGATGATCGACTGAAGCCATTGATGGGTGAATTTGCGGATGTGTTTCCTGATGATTTACCTCATGGGTTACCTCCAGTTCGAGGCATAGAGCACCAAATTGATCTTGTACCTGGTGCACCTTTACCCAACAAGGCAGCCTATCGTAGCAATCCGGAGGAGACTAAGGAATTGCAGCGACAAATTGAGGAGTTGATTGACCGTGGTTATGTTCGAGAAAGCATGAGTCCATGTGCAGTACCGGCTCTTCTTGTCCCTAAGAAAGATGGTACATGGCGTATGTGCATCGATAGTAGAGCGGTAAACAATATCACTATCAAATATCGCTTTCCTATTCCTCGACTTGATGATATGTTGGATGAGCTCCATGGTTCTATTATCTTTTCGAAGATTGATTTGCGGAGTGGGTATCATCAAATCAGAATGCGTGAAGGGGATGAATGGAAGACCGCCTTCAAAACAAAACATGGCTTATATGAGTGGTTAGTAATGCCTTTTGGTCTTACTAATGCACCCAGCACTTTCATGAGACTGATGAACGAGGTATTGAGACCCTTTCTTGGTAAATTCATTGTTGTTTACCTCGATGATATATTGGTGTATAGCAAGAGTATGGATGACCACTTGGATCATCTACGACGATTGTTTGAGGTGTTGAGGGCTCAAAAACTCTATGGGAAGCTAGAGAAGTGTAGTTTCTTGGTTCCTAGTGTTGTGTTTCTTTGCTATGTTGTCTCTAAAGATGGTGTTGCTGTGGATAATTCGAAGATTGAGGCTATTCGTTCGTGGCCTACACCGACTAATGTGACGGAGGTCAGATCTTTTCATGGGTTAGCTTCATTCTATCGGCGATTTATTCGTAATTTCAGCACTATTGTGAGTCCGATTACTGAGTGTATGAAGAAGGGAGCATTTGTTTGGAGTGATCATGCTCAAGGTGCTTTTGAAATGATCAAGGAGAAATTATGCAACGCCCCAGTCCTTGCATTACCAGATTTCTCTCAACTATTTGAAGTGGAGTGTGATGCTAGCGGAGTTGGTATAGGAGCTGTCCTTATTCAAGGAAAGCGCCCTATCGCGTTCTTTTCGGAGAAATTGAGTGGAGCTAGATGCAATTATTCGACCTATGACAAGGAATTCTATGCTATTGTGAGGGCTCTTGATCATTGGAGTCATTACTTGAGGCCGAGTCATTTCATCTTGCATTCAGATCATGAGTCACTAAAGTATATCAATGGACAACAAAAGCTCAATCCTAGACATGCCAAATGGGTGGAGTTCTTGCAATCCTTTCACTTTTCATCGAAGTACAAGGATGGCAAAAGCAACGTAGTGGCTGATGCATTGTCGAGGAGGTACACTTTGTTATCTACACTTGATGTAAGATTGTTGGGATTTGAAATGCTCAAAGGTTACTATGAATCTGATCTTGACTTCAAAGATGTGATCGATGAGTGCAAAGCTGGACCATTCAAGGAGTTTATGATACAAGATGGATTCTTATTCAAGGGGAATCGCTTGTGTGTTCCTAAATGTCCAACTCGTGAGTTGTTGATTAGAGAAGCTCATGGAGGAGGCATCGCTGGTCATTTTGGTGTTGCTAAAACACTAGAGATCTTACACGAACATTTATATTGGCCAAAGATGTTAGGAGATGTGCAAAATCTGGTGGCTAAGTGTGTTACTTGTCAAATGTCGAAGAGTAAGTTCAACAATGGAGAATACTTGCCTTTACCGATACCACAACGCCCTTGGGAAGATATTTCTATGGATTTTATTGTTGCTCTTCCGAGGACACAACGAGGCAAAGATGCAATTATGGTGGTAGTCGATAGGTTCTCGAAGATGGCTCATTTCATTGCTTGCCACAAGACGGATGATGCTTCTAATGTTGCTGATTTATACTTTCGAGAGATCGTTCGTTTACATGGAGTGCCAAAGACTATTGTTTCGGATCGAGACTCAAAATTTTTGAGTTACTTTTGGAATACTCTTTGGAGGAAATTGGGTACCAAATTGCTCTTTAGTACTTCTCATCACCCTCAGACCGATGGGCAAACTGAAGTTACTAATCGTATTTTGGGTACTTTGCTTCGTGGATTGGTGAGTAAGACGCAGAAAGATTGGGATTTGAAGCTAGCTCATGCCGAGTTTGCTTACAATAGATCGCCTGCATATGCTACAAAACACTCTCCGTTCGAAGTTGTCTATGGCATTAATCCTTATTTGCCACTTGATCTGATTCCATTGCCAAAAGATGAGTTGTTGCATAAGGATGCCGATGCCAAGCTGAAATCAATGATGAAGTTACATGAGGAGGTTCGCAAGAGGATCGAGAATGTCAATGAGACTTACAAACGTAAGTTTAACAAGCATCGCAAGCCTAGAGTGTTCAATGATGGTGATTTGGTTTGGTTACATCTTCGCAAAGAGAGGTTTCCAAGCAAGAGGAAGAACAAATTGATGCCTAGAGCTGAAGGTCCTTATAAGGTTGCAAAACGAGTGAATGATAACGCCTACAGGATTGAGTTACCCGGAGACTATGGTGTTCATGCTACTTTCAATGTTGGTGATTTATCTCCTTACATTGATGATGATGGTCTAGCAGAATTGAGGACAATTCCTTTTGAAGAAGGAGGGGATGATACGGGAGCTATAGATGATATCGCTAAATCTACACTTATCGATAAGGAAGTCCTATTGGGTACGAATCATGAGATTCACTTGTGGGGAAATGCTCTTAGTCGAAGGTATGTGACTACTCTGGTGGTTACATCGTTTGGGGATCAATTGGGTTAAAGAGACAAGTTAAGGTTGGGTCTATCGCTAGTTTTCCAATTCCCGCGATATGACAATTTTCCCGCGATGGAGCTGCATTGAGTCGGATTGTTGGCATCATAACTTCTTCGATACTTATGCTTTGATAGTCATTCAACATTGAGGTGATAGAATTCTTTCTAAACTTCCAATGACTACTTATGGGTTCCAAGACGACGTGTTTCCAAGAATTTGTGATAAAAACTCTCAAGACTGTCCAAAAACATTGTATTCCGCGAGATTCATTTAACATGAGTCTTCACCTCGGAATTAGTTTCATTCTTCTTTGTTTTTCTGTTCTAGTCAAGCATAGGGAATAATGGGATTCATTATGTTGAATTTCCAAGTTGTTTTTAGTCAAGTTTTCATTTTCAAGAGTTGAAAGCTTTTATTAGCTTTCCAAGTCCTAGGAGTCTTAAGTTTAGAATCACTCCTATATAAAGGGGGTTGTATTTTCAGAGTAAGAAAAAAAACAATCAAATCGAATTTCAATCTGAATATTGAGTCTTGTTTTGTCATAAACAAACTTGTTAAACTTTGGGAGTTCTAGCGGAACGAACTTGGTTAAGGGCTATAAAGGTAGTTTAGCTATCGTTGGTTTGCCGATCGTGGATTGTAAATCAAAGATCAAAACTAGGCGAGGTAGTCTAGGGATTGGTCGAGTTTGAGCAAGTTAGTGGCTAACTTGTTCATATATATCTTGTTTTCTTTCAGTTTCTAAACACTTAAACACAAAAACACAAAAAGAGTTACATTTCCCGCTGCACCGATGCGAGTTGTTTAAATCATATTTCTTTCGAGAATTCAGACTTCCGCGCTACTCGTATCACAAACTCAAGACAATCTCTTCTCGGTACTACACCATCATCGTCGATCATATCTCTCGGTACTGGGGCAAGTGAACTGGCGGTTAGACCGCAAGACAATACTTCTATCTCAATTCTCAGTATCAAACTCTGAATCTCCTTCTTTTCTCTTTTGCCACTCTGGGCTCTTTCTTAGTAACGTAGTTTTAACTGATATCTCAATATAATACTGTCAAAGGTTCAGTGAACCCTGCTCAACACTTAAAGTGAGCTCTAAGCTACTCGGCCACATGCCAAGAAAGGACGACACATCTTAATACAAAACTAATTCACGAACATTTCCCGATCTCTTGTCTTCTAAACATATATAACCCAATATCATAATTCATACGCGCTCTTTGACTCTACTCCACTATACCTTCTATTCTGCTTTATCTTGCCAAACTTTGCTCCTAAGTCAAACCACCAACCAAGTCTCGAAAGTATCCCATTTACACGTACACTAACCAATTCAATAATTATATTTCAACTTACTCTTATAAAGACACGAACTCACATTATCAAATCTCAAGCATAAACACGACAATATAGAAACACTTATAAACAAATTAAAATTATGAAAGGGTACAAATAGTGTTACTCTAAACTCACAAAATAATTATGTAACCGTTATAAACTCTTCTCAAAAACTCAAATCTGGTGTAGAGGTATCCGTAATAATTAACTGGCCAAATGTCCCGAGTGCGCGCACCCCTTAGAGGGCTAACCCCAATAAGGAGGATCAAGAGGCAGGGAATGTGATCAACTCATCCCTCAGGAAGCTATAAGAGACGTCTCTCTTGTAATAATAATCCTCATACCCGGGCTGACCCGTAAGAGTCAACCCCAACTTTCTATAAATAATAAAACTTCTCTTTTCTATTCTCGTAACATTTTCATTTAATAAAACTTTATAGCTCGAAGTAGAATAATTCTCTTTTCAAAACATCTTGAGCACAAAAGACATACTTTATTAAACAGTTTCCTCTCGATTAAACGAATAACAGAACTTGGAAACAAAACATTTAATAAAACTGTAGGAGGAGGTAGAATTTCTTTCCTAACAAAACATGTAATGATACTAACTTACTTACAAACTTTTAATTAAAAGCTTTTACTACTACCGTCAAAATATCATAAGCTCATTGTTGAAAATAATCTACTCACATGTGCTTACTTTGAAACCGAAAAACGTACAAAGACTCCTATAGCCAATAATAACTTTATTAGCTACAACAAACCCTTAGTATCATAAACCCATAATTAACGGCTACCTATGAATGATCTTAGCGGCTAGTGCTCATCATCTAAACACCATCTATAGGCAAGAAAGACAAACCCATAATTTTACTGTATTAACTCCTAAGCCCTCTTTCGAAGATCACCGATTACAACTCCCAAACTATTGCACTCCTAAGTCCTCAAATCCTCCATGTATACGTTCTCCTTATCATCTCATCGTCTCAAATAACTAAACCCCTCTCAGGATTTTCTCAGGTTAAAGGCTTAAACAATGCTATACATATTCATAAACTCATATAACGAGTACCCGTAAATTGGCACACCACAATAGTTAAACGTATGTACACAAGACTCACAAGAGTAGTAGCAAAAGTGTTACCTTATACACTGACGAAATTGATTTGAAACTGCTTATAACTCACTCCTCAAAAGAAAAACGACCACAATCGAATTAAGAATTTTAGAAGCCAAAGTGGACGGAAGCAGTATAATCAACCTAGATGATAATGAATTGACGGCAATACTGATGCAATTGATGATCGTGATAAGGTTGTGAATGTGGCGACGATGGCATAAAATAGTGATGTACGTATCAAGGTAGACCTATGATGATTTCTGTGATTAAAATGGAGATGATGGGCTAGTGGGCTCACAAGAGAAAATGAAGGTGACGGCTGATGCTTAAAAGAAATGATGAAAGGGTTTTCTTGTGATAAATGACTTTTGGAATATGAATGATCTGGAAGGTACTAGAATGGTTAAATTAAATGGAGAAGCGTATAGAAAACCTAACCAAGTTAACCTCAAACTTAGTTCATATTAAAACTGACAATTAAATTTAGTATCAATAATAGATTATATTTGTATCAATAAAATACAGTTTTTTTTTAAATAACATAAATAATAAGAAAATGTAGAATAATCTGTGCTATTAAAGTCGGTCCTGCTCAAGCGGCAAAAGAATGCCAGCCGAGCGTTCTGGGATTGGGAACCCACATAACACTCGATGAATCTGCTCGGTTTCGAGGTCGGCGATTAGAAGCGGTCTACCCTTCGCGCCGACTCGCTTCTCTCGCATCGATCCTTCGATTTTTTCGGCTTTTGTCGACCCATCGAGTGCTGGGTGTTGTAGATTTGTCATCGGAGGGAGTGAGGGGTAACGGCTCGCACAAGGCGAGTCCATAACTACCTTTCCTCTTTTTCTCAGATGGCGCGAACCAAGCAGACCGTTCGGGTTTACTCGGGGGGTATGACTGACCCGAGGATGGCTCGAAGTGCTTATGTCGATCCTAACTCGGTTGTTCACCCCTCGCAGGAACCCCCCGAAGTCATGCCTCCTCGAGCCGCTGTTCGAGTCAATAACAATACTTTCTCTACTGCCGTTATCGACCCGAACTGGCGTCGATCTCAGACGGAGGAGGTTGTTCGGGCTTTCTACGAAGCCAATCATATGTGGGACCCGCTCGCACTGATCGTCCCAGACGAGGGGTCAGTGTGCTCCGATCCACCGAGGAATTGCCTCGGAGTATACGCTCAAGCGTTCGCATATGGGTTTCGGGTACCCTTTAACCCTTTTTTGAAAAAATTATACAACTATTATGGTATCTGCCCCTCGGAGCTAACCATCAACGCTCACATTACCCTTACGGGTTTTGTCATGACCTGTCGGTGCGCTCGGATACCGATATCCCTCGCCCTTTTCCGCTACCTCCACAACGCCTCCAACGACCAGTGGGGGTTTAAAAACTTTTTCGTTCGCGGCCAACCAACACATATAGCATAGTAAGCCATCCTCCGAAGCCTCAAAAAGGACAGGAGTGGAAAAACAGGTTTTACTGGCTCACCACTGCTGACGGTTCGCCTCTTAGCGACAAACTCCGGGTGCCGCTTCGGTCTCTCGGCCTTCGCAATGTGAACAACTCTCTCCCTCCGCTCACCGCTGTGGAAGAAAGTTGTGCCGAGTACTTCCAACAGGCGCTCAACCCGCAGCTCGAGGACCTCACCTGGGTTCCGAGCGAACAAATGTTGAGCGAGTACATGTGGCTCCTTCATGCGGGTTTGATCTGTCCTGTCGACGTGGAGGAGGAGAGTACGTCTCGGGGTGCGCTCGTTTTACTTTTTTGCGACTGTCTTGGTCTGCCTCCTTTTTGATCTGCCTTGGTCGACTGTCTTGGTCTGCCAAGGAGAGATGCACAGCTCTCAGCAGGCCGAAAGGGGGCTCTGGAAGGAGAAGTGCCTAGCTGCCGAGGCGAAGCTGAAGGAGGTCGAGACGGCGAAGGAGGAGCTCGAGCAGTCGCTGGCCGAAGCGAAGAAGAACGTTGCCGACTGCCATGAGCAGAATGAGAAGGCAGTGGCTGCGATGTCCGAGGCGGATGCGAAGGCAACCTCGCTCGCTGCCGAACTTGAGAGGGCGAGGGCCGATTCTGACCAACTAAGTCTTAAGCTGGTTAATGCATCAAGCCACGCAGCTCTCTGGGCGAAGCGTGCTTGCTCGGCGGTCTCGACCTTTTTGTCCTCGAAGAGTTATGCTTATCTAAGCGACCTTGACAAGGCGGCTGCGAAGCAGGCGGGCATCGAGCTGGGCCTTAAGCTGGGTTGGTTGGCGCTCGTGAAGTGCAACGAAGGCCGAGAGGACTTCGAGCTCGATGAGGAGCGGTTCGAGGCTGCTTATCGGGCAGAGCTCGACAAGCACAACGAAGCCGAGTCCGGTGCGGCTCCTGAAGAAGGTGAGATCGGCGAAGAAGACATCGAGGCGCTCGAGGCAGCGGCTGCAGCCGAGGAGGCGGCAGCGAAGAAGGAGCTGTTCGAGCTGCCTGAGACCTTCGACTTCACTACTCCTGCCGAGGACCCTGCAAACAACACCAACACTCTAGCATAATTTCACTTTGGCTGTTTAGCCTTGTAATCATACAATCTTTTAATTTTCTGCTCGTCTGCCGCCCTCTCGAGGGTTTTTGGCTTGTTAAACAATGTCGCTCGAGGCCGTCCATTTTTCAGGGTGTTTGGCTTCGAACGTTTTATTTAAAATTGATGTTGCTTTTTCGTACAACTCTTTTTTGCACTGTTCGTTCTAGTTATCCATGGGTGGTCTCGCCCTCGAGCCGAATGCCTCTTCGGGGCTAAGGGCTCGTTGCCTTTAACTGCGAAGGTATTCGACTCCTCGCATGGATGACGAACTTTTCCGGCTAAGTTGCCTATGTCTGGGTGCGTCGCTTCTGCCATGGGTCGTGGCATACTATTCGAGGAGTGAGCGCGAGCACTCGGTCGAAGCCCATCTTTTGATGGTCGTCGAGGGGAGGCCTCCCACAGGCCTCCTTATCCGAGTTGAAGTTTAAGGAGCTACGGGATTTCATCCTTCGTAGGAGAATATGTTCTCAGCTGAACTTTTATTCGACGCGAGCCCTAGTTGGGAAAGCGTGTCGCTACCAAGGTGAGGCAACCTCAACCTACTCCGAGCGATTGTTATTTCTAACAACGCTTTCGACCTTGGTAGGGCAATTTATAGACTTGTCCTTCGGCAAGTAAGAATGCTTCGAGCGACTTCTCGTATGGGCGATTGCACTCGGCCCACCTCGCTAAGAGGGGTTCTAAGGTGTACTATTGTACCCTTCTAATGACTTCCCATACGAGCGATTGCGCTCTTGTCCCGCGTTTTCAACGCGTTTCGAGTGTCATCCTTAGAATGATTGCACTCGGTTAACTTTCTTCTAATTCTGTCGAAGTGATTGCCTCGCTTCTGCTCTTGAGTTGTCGACTCTTCGTCGACCCGGGAGGTGGTAGTTGGGATTTTTGACACTTAATTTTTGGATAACATTGTGGCGCTCGGCCTTTCATTACTCGTTACTGAAAAATTACAAAACATGGCTCTTGGCCCACTACGAAACAAAAATACATCACAATGTTTAATTTGGGGATAACAAAACGACACTTATGGATAATACTTCTTCAGGTTGTAGAGGTTCCAGGGTCTCTTCACCATCTCTCCTTCCAGGGTGCTCAGTCGAAAACTGCTTTCTTTAACCTGTTCGACCACCAGGTATGCTCCTTCCCACTTATCCTTCAATTTTCCTCCACGAAGCTTCTTGCCTGTTGCCTTGGCATTTCGGAGGACCATGTCCTTCAACAGACTTGTCCTCGCATTCGATTGGTAGCACCGCATCCGAGTCGTACACTAGCTGGAGCGGAGTTTCTCCTGTGGCTCGCTTCGTTGTGGTGCGAAGCGCCCACAGGGCACCTGGTAGCTCCTCAACCCATTTTCCCTTCGCTCCTTCGACCATGGTCCGCAACCCATGCAAGATTATCTTATTCGAGGACTCAGCTTGTCCGTTCGCTTGTGGGTATGCGACCGAGGTGTAGCAAGTTTGGATGCCATACTCCGCACAGTAGTCCTTGAAATCATCGCTGTCAAACTGCGTCCCGTTATCAAATGTGAACATCCGAGGGATTCCAAACTTGGTGATGATATTCTTCCAGACGAAGTTGATCACATCTCGGTCAGTAATCCTTTCCAGTGGTTCGGCTTCGACCCACTTGGTGAAGTAGTCGACAGCCAGAATTATAAACTTTTTCCGAGAGAAACTCTTGGGGAAAGGTCCGAGGATATCCAAGCCCCACCTTGCGAACGGTAGTGGAGTGGAAATTGGCTTGAGTTGGGTGGGAGGCCTTTTGCTGATCGGCCCGAACCGTTGGCATTTGGCGCAATGCTTAATCAGTTCGGTCGCATCAGTCTGCATGGTCGGCCAGAAGAATCCGGCTCGCAAGGCTTTCGAAGCTGTTGCCCGAGCCCCTATGTGACCCCCACAATGTCCAAAACGAATATCCTTCAGAATGTAATTCCCTTCAGCCGGGTCGACACATTTCAGATACGGGTGAGCATACCCCTTCTTATACAGCTCTCAGTCGATCAGGGTGAACCATTCGGCCCTCTTTTCCACTTTCTTGGCCTCCTTCGGATCACTCGGAAGTTCTCCGTCCTTTAGGTATGCGATTAGCGGCCTCATCCACTCGGGACTGCGATCAAGGACCAGCACAGTAGCGGTCCGATCGATGCTTCGAAACGGCAACAGCTCCCACTTGACCACCCTTGGGCTGTCGTTGAGCGAAGAGCTGGCCAATCTAGCCAAAGCGTCCGCTTGCTGGTTCTCCGACCGAGGGATCTGCTCGATTTCAAAATGGGCGAGCTTCTTGGTGAGGCTTCAAACTTTATCCCTGTACTGAGCCATGTGTTCCTTCGCTTCGAATTTGTCGTTGATTTGGTTCACCACTATGGCTGAGTCGGAAAATGCCCTCACATTCGTGGCTCCCGCCGCCAGGCACATCTGAATTCCTGCGACAAGGGCTTCATACTCGGCCTCGTTATTGGTCGCCTTAAAGCCGAAACGGAGTGCGTATTCCGACCTCTCCCCTCCGGGGAGTATGACAATCATACCGGCTCCACTTCCAGCAGAATTGGACGAACCATCAACATACAACGTCCACTGCTCTTTCATCGGCCCTTCTGCCTCGTTGAAGGCTACCTCGACCACGAAGTCGGACAATGCCTGCCCCGCGAGGCGGCGTCTCGGCTCGTACTCGTTGCCGTGGCTCCTCAGCTAACAGGCCCATCGAGGCAGTCTTCCATTCCCATCTAAATTGTTCAAAATATTCTCCAGGGGATAATTGGTACGGACAACGACTTTGTGACTTTGAAAATATGGTCGGAGACGACGGCTCGCGATGAGTAAGGCCAGAGCGAGTTTTTCGAGGGGAAGGTATCGCAGCTCGGCCCCCGCGAGGGCATGACCCACATAATACACTGGGCTCTGGGCTTTTTCCCGCTCGACCACGAGCACGGCTCCAACCGCTTGCTCATTCGCAGATAAATACAGGTACAAGTCCTCCTTCTCTCGAGGCACAGATATCTTTGGGACATTGACCAGGTACTGTTTCAGCTCCTGAAATGAGTTCTCCGCCTGCTCGTCCAACTCGAAATTCTTCTTCTTTTTGAGAGCGGCGAAGAACGGGAGGCATCAGTCGGCCGACTTCGCAATGAAGCGTCCGAGGGCGGCTACGCACCCCGTTAACCGTTGCACATCCTTAACGTTCTTTGGCTCACGAGGAACCCGAGACACTTTCTGTCGTCACCCCGAAGGCACACTTCTTTGGATTCAGCTTCATCCCATATTTCCTCAATGTCTCGAAGGTTTCTTTCAAATCTTTGTGGTGATCGCCGGTGCAAACGCTTTTGACTATCAGATCGTCAACATACGCCTCCATGTTCCTCCCAATCTATTCCTTGAACAGTTGGTTTACCAGCCTCTGGAACGTGGCTCCGGCATTTTTCAGGCCGAACGGCATCACCCGATACATGTAGACCCCAAGTGGTGTAATAAAGGCAGTTTTGGGTCGATCCTCCTCTGCCATCGGGACCTGATGGTACCCCGTATATGCATCCATAAAGATCAGGAGTTCGTGCCCCGAAGTGGAATCTACCAACTGATCCGTTCTAGGTAATGGATGTCCGTCCTACGGACAGGCCTTGTTCAAGTTAGTGAAGTCGACGCACATTCTCCACGACCCATTCGGCTTTTTTACCAACACCACGTTGGACAGCCAAACCGGGTATGTGCATTTCTCAATGTATCGAGCTCCGAGCAAACGGTCGACTTCTTCTTTAATCGCATTGGCTCGCTCCGAGCCGAAATGCCTATGCTTTTGGTGGACGGGCTTCTTCGATGGATCGGCGTTCAAATTGTGGGTAATGACCGAGGGGTCGAGCCCCGGCATCTCCTCCACGGCGAACGCGAACACGTCCTTAAATTCTCTTAGTAGGGAAACGAGATGGGCCTTAAACTCTGGTTCAAGAGCCTTGCCCACTCGAACCGTTCGGTCGGCTCTGTCCTCTTCCAGTGCCACGTCCTCGGTTTCTTCGAAAGGTTGGGTGGGTCTTTCGAGGCCATGCCTCGCATCAATAGTCTCTAGACAAAAATTTTCAGCCGTGGCCTTCGCCAGGATCGTTTCCTTCTTTCTCTTCTTAGTGCGGGACTCGCCTTCTTCGAGCGCCTCGCTAGGATTCACCATGGGAGGCCTGAGTCCTGCATGATAACACTCACGAGCAACCTTTTGGTCAGCTCGGACAATTGCGGCTCGGCCATCATCTGTGACGTATAACATCAATAGACCCAAGGGGAAAACTAGCCCTGCAATATCATTCATTAGTGGTCGCCCAATAACAATGTTGTAAGCACACGGTATGTCGATGATGACAAACTCAACGTGGGTTCGCCTCATGTCAGCTCCTTGGCCAATAGCTCCTGGGAGGCGAATCGTTCCCATTGGGTAGATGGTCTGCCCTCCGAAGGCAACTATCGGCTCACGGAGTGGTGTGATATCCTTCGCCGAGTACTTCAGTTTCAGAAGGCACTCGAAAGTCATTATGTCCACCGACGAGCCCGTGTCCACTAAGGACCTTCTCACTTGCTTATTGGCCACCTGCATTGTGATCACCACCGGATCATCATGAGGTGTCCAAACGTTCTTTACATCAGATTGTTGTATTTTCATGTTGGGTATTTTGATCTTGGGGAGCGCCGTTGCAACCGAGTTGACGAAGAGCCTCATATTGGTCTTTCGGCCTCGACGGCTCGGTCCTCCACTTGCGAGGCATCCCGAGATTGTGTTAATCACCCCAGGGCTCCGAGCTCTGGCACCGTTTCCAGCTTGGCCGCCATTGCGAGGGCCTCGTTGATTGTTGTTCTGCTTATACCGATCTCTTTGTCCCTTCAGGCGCTTTAGGTATCGGTTCAGCTTCCCATTATCGGCTAGCTTATCGAGCACCTCCTCGAGGTCACTGCAGCTCGCTGTGGCATGGTCGTTTTCCATATGATATTCGCAGAACAGGTTCATATTCCTCTGATCGTCCTGTGTCATGGTCGAGGAGGCCTCAATAGGTCTGTCTCCTTGATTGCCATGAACACAGTCCTGAGCGAAGTGTTGAATTTGTAGGGCTTCTTGTGGATGGGAGGTCCGAGTCGATCCTGGGGTCGGACTCGAGAGGCTGAAGCTTTGCCATATCCGGATCGGTTCACAATGGCAGCATTGATGTGAGCGGCTGCTCGCCTGTAAGCTTGTTCAAGCGTCTTAGCCTCGCGCTTCACCAGATCATACTTGCACTTTCCCTCGGCTATTCCGTGCACCAGCGCACTCACACCCATCTCGTTGGTCAAGTTGGCAATGTGAGTGGCGGTCGAGCGGAACCTCTGGATATAATCATCAAGGGACTCCTTGTCCCCTTGCTTCACCGCTATCAAGTGTATTGTCGTTTTCTTCCTCGTCTTACTGGTCACGAAGTGTCGAGTAAACTTACTCTTCAGCCCGGACCACGAACGAATGCTTCCCGGTGGCAACTTGTCGAACCACCGTTGAGCAATACCAGTTAGCGTGGTCGGGAACAGTCGGCAAATGGTCGCCTCGTCCTCGGTCATGTACCCGATATTATGCATGTATGATGAGATATGGTCAAACGGGTCCTCGACCCCGTTGTATTAAGTCATTTTGGGTTTCTTTACCCCCGGAACCCTCTCAGCCTCAAGTATCCACCTCGCTAAAGGTGAATCGGCAGTACACGTTCTTCTGATGCGATGCGACTTATGGGAGTGGTGTCTTGAACTTGCCTCGCTCTCCGAAGCAGACTCCGAATCATCACTCGTGTGGTCCGAACTGATTTCTCGGGTCGCGCTTCTGGAGGGTTTTGGCGCATGAGTCTTCCGCCGAGGAGAGATCGACCTTCTTGCACTTCCTCGGGGTCGCTCTGTGTGTGCCTTTGGCCTTCCTCGGGTAGGCTCGTCTTCGACCAAGACTTCCTTACCTTTGTCCTTCGCACCGACTCCCTGATGCTTCCACTGCGAGGCCTAAGTCGCCTCTTCTTCCTCTCTCCTCCTTTTTAGTGTGTTAATGGTGTCTCTTAACTCCTCGATCTGGTTGTGCTTAGGTCTGTGCTTCTCAAATATATCTTTTATCCTTTGAACGGCAGCCGCCGTTCACTAAGAGGGTGTCTTACGAGGGCCCCGCTTACGCTTGCTCGAGGCAGGCACTGCCTCGACAACAGGTGTCATGGTTTGAGCAGCCATTCGCTTCTCCAGCTCGGTCATTCGCTCGCTCATCTGATTTTGTCGCTCTGCTTGCTCCTTGAGCTTGGCTCGAGCTTCGATAGACGATAAGCTCCTTCATCACCGCCATGTCTCGAGGGCGCGACCTGCTCTCCATCACCTCTTGCTCCTCGTATTCCTCGTCGAATACTTCATACTCCTTTTCAACGTTTCCCTCGAGGAGAGGTTGTGCTCCTCCTCGGGGCGCTGACCGCTCGTCCTCAAGCGTCCTTGACGGGCCCTCACCGGGGGCGTCAGGACGCGAGGGGTTTGGGTCAGCGGGTCCCAGGATGGGAGTTTCGCTCGCAACCGCTCCCTTCGATCGTGCGGGTCGGCCTCTTGGTGCCATTTCCTCTCGGCTTGCTTAGAGTTTGGGTATTCTCGAACGACTACTCATGCGAATTGTCCCCACAGACGCCACCACTTGTTGGATGTGAGTTTTTCGAAGGACATCTGCTCGGGTAGCCTCGCCGAATACCTGCACAAAGGGAGCCCGGCTTTCACCAGGCGTCGCCCCTCCGACGCTCAAGTCTGTAAAGGGGCTCGAGAAGGGGTGTCAAAATAAGACAAATATAGCCTTTTATGCACAAATCAAGGGAATAATCAGATAATAGAAAATGTCAAAATTTTTGGGTATGTGTGTAAGAACCTGATTTTGATGGGTCATAAAGGGGTATTTATAGTGATAGAGGGGGGACCTAGGAATAATCCTAGGTTTCCCCACTCCATCTTGACCCTTTATTTCCCTTTCATCCAAGGGCTGTCCTTGAAGGGGGCTTTTTTCATTGCATGGGCTTTTACTAAGGTTTACTTTATTAAGGGTTATGGCCCAACCACCAAGTGGTAGCAACAATTATTAAAATAATAAAAAAAATCTCAGCCTCCTCTTTTTCCACATTTAGCGACCGACGGTTATTAACCTAAGGGTATTACCGCTGGGGGTATAGTATTTTTTTTTTTAGCCGGGGTATAGTATTGCCACTGTATAAAAGGAGTATTGATATGTCATGCATTATGTATTGTAATTATTGGAATTAATCTCATTTTGGGTGCTTTTGGGCACGATATTGTAATATTTTAGCCTAATTTAGTATTTTCTCACTTTGGTTATAAATTGTAATAATTAGGCTAACTTTTGATTAGAGATTATTCCATTCATTTTGAGATTGAGATTTGTGTTCCAGTCCCGAGTAAAGAACGGTGGAAAAGGCATCCGGCAAGCGGATCAAGGCAAGTTGAAGATGGGCTAGGAGCATCTCGAGCATCAGGATTCTCGACTCGGGGAACCTCAGGCCGAGTCGAGAATCATTTGTCGCGGGGTTATTTTTGACGGGTTAAATCCCGAGTCGAGATGTGCTTGTCTCGACTCGGGGAAACTCGTCTCGACTCGAGACAGATTGCCCCGAGTCGAGAAAACCTTGTCTCGGGTAGTTTTGTTTTCTTTGTTTCCTCGACTCGAGTCATTTTTGCTCGAGTCGAGATTAGCCTTTTCCGGATATTTTTAGTAAGTTATTTCTTTTATCTTTTTGTTTTATTTTGTTTTATTGGTTTTGTATAAATAGGGGAGGAGAGAGAAAATCATAATATCTTCTTATCTTTCATTTTCCTCCACTCCTCCCATTAGCTTCCCCAAAACTTTTGTTCATCTTTTGTAAATGGAGAGCTAATCTCCCAAAAATTGGTGAAGCACTAATCTTTCGATAGTTAATGTAAGTTATCGTCTTTTTCCTTTACGTACTTGATTGGTTGTTATTCCTTGCGTTTATTTATAATCGTATCTCGTTTTATCTAGGTCGCTACTAAATTTGGCTTGGTTTGATTATTAGCTTGTTTAGATAATTTGGTGGTATTCGATTATCTAGATTTGTGAAGCAACCTTAGTTTATTAATGCGCGTTCGCGGTTTTTAGACTTAGGAGGAATTAACATGATAATTAAAGTTTAGGATTGGTTAATGCGCGGTTGCGGATAATTAGTTACTAAACTTGTTATTCTTAATCGATATTAGTTCGTTGTTATTGCTACCACTATATTGAACCCAAAACGGTCGTTTAGGTTATCTAGAGTGGTTAGGGTGAATTTAGAGCGGTCGTTTAAATTCACTAATCTTAAGAACTAATTGACCCTCGTTCACGATTAAGCAATCAAAGTGAAGGAATATTCGATTTCTTGCGGAAACTACTCGTTAGTGATAGTTGCGGATCCAAGATTTGTCTCTAATTAGAAATCATCTTTTATTTACTTGTTACATTGTTACTAAATCAATTCAAAACCCCCATTTGTGACGTTACTTTGCATTTAAACACCGTTAGAATTAATCCTAGTTCCTCGTGGATACGATCCCGACTTCCCTATCTATATTAGTTAGATTGTAGGGTTATTTGGTGGATATCACGACAATATTCTCTCACCAAATTTGGCGCCGCTGCCGAGGAGCTGGCGTATTTTTAATTCTTTTGGTTGTTTTTGTGTTTTTGTGTTTTTTTGGAGTCTAAGTCATTCTTAGAGTCTAATTTGTTTTGGACCCTTGTTTATGGTCCAGACCCGAGCTACTAATACATTTGTTTTTGAGATTGATTTAGAAATTGAAAGAACTTTCCGTAGGCAAAGGAGAGCATCTTTGGACTTGCAAGATAATCCTTTATTTGAAGCGGATAATTTCGAGGATCAAGTAGTAGTTAGAGCAACAATGAGTATTAGGGAGCTCACCGCCCCCGATCTTACGCAACAACCCTCATGTATAGTGTATCCCGATGATGAAGAAACCGCAAAGATTGAAATCAAGGGTGCACTACTACATCAATTGCCTACTTTCTATGGGTTAAGCAAGGAAGATGCTAACCGGCATGTAGCCGATGTACATTTCATATGTAGTGCTATGAAGCCGGCCGGGATTGATTTGGGAACATTCTTGTTGAAAGTGTTTCCGTTTTCTCTTAAGGATAGAGCTATGAATTGGCTCTATACCTTGCCTCACGATAGTATCACTACTTGGGATATGTTGAAAAAAGCGTTTATCACCAAGTACTTCCCAAGTACAAAGGCATCCGCCTTGAAAAAGGAGATCACCACCATAGAGCAAAGAGGAGATTCATTAGCCGCGTATTGGGATCGATTTAGAGAGTTGGTTGCAAGTTGTCCATACCATGGCTATACCGATCAAGATTTGATCCTTTATTTCTATAATGGGTTAGATGATGAGGATTACCGTCATGTGGTGGCCTCTAGTAATGGAGGGTTGGACAAAATGCCTCCGGTTCAAGTTTGGGAATTATTGGAGGAGCTTGCTACAAACTCAAGAGACCTTGAGTCCAAAAGAACGGTGAAAAGAGTAAATGCCGCTAGTTCTTCTTCTAGTAGTGATCAAGTGAGTGAGTTGGCCGCGATGATGAAAGATTTCCTTATTGCCAACAAATCGGGTCCGGCTAGAGTTTGTGGCATTTGTCATAAACAAGATCATCCTACCGATTCATGCCCTACATTGAGTGAAGATCATGAAGAAGTGAATGCGGTTGGATTTTCGGGTGTCCCTCAACGAAGATATGACCCAAACTCTAATTCATATAATTCGGGGTGGAAAGATCATGTGAATTTCCGTTATGTAAATACTCAAGGCTACAATCAAGGCCAAGGGAGTGGTAATCAATTCCAAGGAGGTCAAGGTGGTGGTAACAATTACCAAGGGAATCGTTTTCAAGCCAAGTCACCTTCTGTCGCTCCAAGCCAACCACAAGAATCATCTTCCATGTCCGCGGAGGAAATGATTAGAGCATTGACGGCTAATGTGACTACTATGCAAACTACCATGGTGCAAAATGCTCAAGAAACTAAAGCTAGCATTCAAAATTTGGAAAGTCAAATGGGTCAAATGTCAAGTACTATAAATCGTTTGGAATCTCAAAATTCCAATAAGTTTCCTTCACAACTCGAGACTAATCCAAGAAAAAATGTGAGTTTGGTGACTTTGAGGAGCGGAAAACAACTCCAAGGGCCTTTGCCTTCAATAGAGAATGATGGTGATGAGATTGTTCAAGTAGAGGAAGAAGAGAGCTACCCGAGTATATCTCGACTCGAGAACCTTCAACCCGAGTCGAGAAAAGCAATGGCGAAAAGACGCCTACGTTTTCCGCGCCTCGAGTCGAGACAGAATCGACTCGAGTCGAGTCGGGTTCGTCTCGAGTCGAGACACCTCTATCTCGACTCCAGATGGCTGTCCCGTTTTCCTCTTCGGCAAAGATTGTGGATGTTGATGATGTGTTTCCCGATGTGCCTTTTCCCGAGGCTTTGAGAGACACTCGTACCTATGAGAAAAATTCCGACATCTACGCTCTCTTTCAAGATTGTGAGATAAATCTTCCCTTTTTAAATCTTGTAAAATGTGTGCCAAGTATTGCTAAATTTGTGAAGGAGCTTTGCACTCCTAAACGGTCACACAAGTCAAAAGGGAAGAAGAAGGTTCAAATTAGTGAACAAGTATCGGCGGTATTTCAAAAGAGACTTCCTAAGAAATTTAGCGATCCAGGTATGTTTACTATTCCTTGCAAACTCGGTGATACCATGTTTAGTAGAGCTATGCTAGATTTAGGGGCTAGCATAAATGTGCTTCCATTTTCTGTTTATTAGTCTCTAAAACTTGGTCCCTTGTTTGAAACCGATGTTGTTGTTCAATTAGCCGATCGATCTACTGTTTATCCTAAGGGAGTTGTTGAGGATGTGCTTGTTGTGGTTGATAAACTGGTTTTTCCAGCGGATTTTTATGTGATACAAATGGAACATGATAAGCATGCCGCCCCTATTTTGTTAGGGAGACCATTCCTCAAAACGACTAAGACTAAGATCGATGTCTCTAGTGGATCTTTGACAATGGAATTTGAGGGTAAAGTTGTAGAATTCAACATCTTTAATTCTATGAAATATCCTTCCGATAATCATTCTATTTGTTCAATTGATGTCATTGATCCACTTGTACAAGATGTTTTTGATGTGAATGGTGTGGATGAGTTGCAAAGTGTCATTGATAATAGTTTGGTAGACAATAGTTTGGATATTGTTTTGCCAACTAACTTGCAGGAGGTCGTAGCGGAGATGGGAAAACACTACAACCTCCCAAGAGTGCCATACAACTCCACACTTATTCCACTCAACGTTCCTAGCACCAAACCTCTACCATCTATTGTAGAAGCACCAGAAATTGAGCTCAAACTTCTTCCCGATCACTTGAAGTATGCATTTCTTGGTACCGGAGATACACTTCCGTTAATTATCTCCAACAAGTTGACCACGGATCAAGAGAACAGGTTGGTAGATGTATTGAAAGATCATAAGGTAGCAATAGGATGGACCATTGCCGACATTAAAGGAATTAGTCCCTCCACTTGCATGCACCGAATCCTTTTGGAGAATGAAGCCAAGCCGGTTCGACAACCTCAAAGGAGGTTGAATCCTCCTATGATGGATGTGGTGAAGAAAGAGGTGCTCAAATTGTGGCAAATAGGGATGATCTATCCTATTTCCGATAGCAAATGGGTGAGTCCTACTCAAGTGGTGCCTAAGAAAGGAGGCATAACGGTAGTGGCCAACACTGTGTGAAATGGTACCTACCCGTACTCAAACGGGGTGGAGAGTGTGCATAGATTACCGTAGACTCAATACGGTAACTAGAAAAGACCATTTCCCTCTTCCGTTCATTGATCAAATGCTTGAGAGATTGTCCAGGCACGAGTTCTATTGTTTTCTTGATGGTTATTGGGGCTATTCTCAAGTAGCCATTGCACCGGAGAATCAAGAAAAGACAACATTTACATGTCCTTTTGGCACATTTGCTTATCGACGTATGCCATTTGGATTATGTAATGCACCGGCTATATTTCAACGGTGTATGATGAGCATTTTTTTCCGAGTATGTGGAGAATTTTATAGAGGTTTTCATGGATGACTTCACCGTTCATGGAAACTCGTTTGATGATTGCTTGGCTCATCTTACATTGGTACTTGATAGATGCATCGAATCCAACCTTGTTCTCAACTCCGAAAAGTGTCATTTCATGGTAGAATAAGGTATTGTGTTGGGGCATGTGGTATCGGCAAATGGTATTGAGGTGGATAAGGCAAAAATTGATGTGATCTCTTCTCTTCCTTATCCCACCAATGTTCGAGAAGTTCATTTCTTGGTCATAACGGGTTTTATCGGCGATTCATCAAAAACTTCTCCAAAACCGCCTCTCCAATGTGCAAATTACTCCAAAAAGAGGTGGATTTTATGTTTTCCGATCATTGTAAAGAAGCTTTTGATTCATTGAAGACAAAGCTCACATCGGCACCAATCATACAAGCTCCAAATTGGTCTCAACCATTTGAAATCATGTGCGATGCTAGTGATTACGCCGTCGGAGCCGTCTTGGGTCAAAAGGTGGGGAGAGCGTCTCACGTCATTCATTATGCATCCATGACTCTCAATGAAGCTCAAAAGAATTACACCACCACCGAAAAAGAAATGCTTGCGGTGGTGTTCTCTTTAGAAAAATTTCGTTCCTATTTGCTTGGAACAAAAATCGTGGTTTATAGTGATCATGCGGCTATTCGCTATCTTATGGCGAAAAAGGAGGCCAAACCGCGTCTTATTCGATGGATACTTTTGCTAAGTGAGTTTGATATGGAGATTAGAGACAAAAAGGGAGCGGAAAATTTGGTTACCGATCATTTGAGCCGCCTAGTGCACGATGAGGATAAGTCATATGCCCAAACGTCCGTTCATGAGACGTTTCCCGATGAAACTTTGTACTCTATTCGGGTGGTGAGGCCATGGTTTGCTAATATTGTCAATTTTCTCGTCTCCAACAAATTTCCTCCCGGTTTCTCTAAGCCTCAAAAGGACAAAATTCGCAATGATGCAAGGTATTATGTGTGGGATGACCCGTACTTGTGGAGACATGGCATTGATAAGGTGATCCGTAGATGCATTCCCGATGAGGAGGTAAATTCGATCCTTACTTTTTGTCATTCCCATGCATGTGGAGGACATTTTGGTTCTAAGAGAACCGCATTGAAAGTCCTTGATTGTGGATTTTATTGGCCTACTCTTTTGAAAGATGCATATAATTTTTGCAAAAGTTGTGATAAATGTCAAAGAGTAGGAAATAATTCACAAAGAAATGAGATGCCCCAAACACCTATGCTTTATTGTGAAATTTTTGATATATGGGGCATTGATTTTATGGGTCCTTTCCCTAACTCTCATGGATTTACATATATCTTGCTTGCGATGGACTATGTTTCGAAGTGGGTGGAAGCAAAGGCCACCAAAACTGATGATTCTAAAGTTGTGGCAGATTTTCTAAGGTCACGGATTTTTTCCCGTTTTGGAGTGCCGAAAGCTTTGATAAGTAATAGGGGAACTCATTTTTCCAATCGAACGTGAGTTCTCTATTGAAGAAATGGTATGTTGTGCACAAGGTCTCTACGGCGTATCACCCGCAAACCAATGGGCAAGCGGAAGTGTCAAATAGGGAAGTGAAATCCATCCTTGAGAAAACGGTCAACCCGAGTAGAAAAGATTGGAGTGTGAGACTTGATAATTCCGTTTGGTCATATAGGACGGCTTATAAAACCCCTATTGGTATGTCACCATATAGGTTGGTTTTTGGAAAACCTTGTCATTTGCCGGTAGAAATTGATCACAAGGCCTATTGGGCAATCAAGAGTCTTAACATGAGAATGGATGAAGCGGGTGAGAACCGTAAGTTGCAATTGCAAGAGTTAGAGGAGATTAGGTTGGAAGCCTATGACAATGCCGCAATCTACAAAGAGAAGACAAAGGTATGGCATGATAAGTTGATTTCTAGGAAAAGTTTCAAAGTTGGCGATAAGGTACTTCTTTTTCAATCTCGCTTGAAACTATTTCCGGGTAAGTTGAGGTCTAGGTGGACGGGACCATTCGTTGTGTCTATGGTTTATCCGCATGGAGCGGTTGAGATCTACCAAAACTCGGTATATGATGCGTTTAAGGTAAATGGGCACCGTTTGAAACCTTATTATGAAGGTTTTAAAGTGGAAATGGTGGAAGAGGTTTCGTTGTACGAGCCTCTCATTGAGGGGTGACTTTGATCACCCTAATGAGTCGAGCCAACGACGTTAAACAAGTGCGCTTCTCGGGAGGCAACCCGAATTTTACATTTTGTATATAACCTTTTCGTTTGATGAGATTTTGGTTGGCTTAATTTTTGTATGATTAGGGAAGAAAGCCCATCATTTTGAAGAAGAAGAAGAAGGGATGAGAAAGCTTGTCCCGAGTCGAGCAAAAGAGGGCCCCGAGTCGAGATGCAAATTACGCAGCATTGTTTTGAATAGGAAAAATCTAGAGTCAAGATATTGGGGCTCGAGTCGAGGTGGGCTTGGCTCGAGTCGAGGCGGTTCTGGCCCGAGTCGAGGCAATTTAAACGTGGGGTTATATTTGGCCACATAAATCTCGAGTCGAGCCACGCTTGACTCGAGTCGAGACAATCTGTCTCGAGTCGAGACACGTCCGTCTCGACTCGAGTCGCCTGCCGTCAGGTATTTTACCCTTTTCTCTTCGATTCTTCTCTCTCTCTCCTCTCATTCTCTCAAACCCGACCCCCCTCCACCTTCTCTCACAAAAATCGCCCCCTTTCCCTTTTATGCCACAATCTTCACAAAAATTATTCCAAATCATTCTTTTTCTTCATAAAATCACCTCCTTTTTGTTATTTACACATCCAAAACCACAAATTTTTGTATTTTTCACCCCAAATTCAAAATTTTCACATAAACCCTAGAAATTGGGGATTTCTCAATTTTGGCTTCTTTAGCCAAATTAAGGGGTGGAATTGCTTCTTTGGAGGATTGTGGTACTATCCTAAGGTTTTTGGAGGATCTTTATTGCTCAAATTTTCAATTTTGAGCCCCTTTTGGTAAGCATCCTCTTCAAATTCGAATTTGTTTTTTTTAGGAAGTTTTTGCTTGGGTGTTGTAGTGGATTGTGATAGGAGTGATTGTGGAGGATTTGTTTTGAGTTGTTGATATAGTAGTAGCACTTGTGGTAGATTTTTGGCAAATTTTTTGTTGTGAATTTTAGGAAAGTTGGATTTTCTGTTGGTAGTGTTGGTTTGTTATTGTTTTATATTCAATTGAGTGCAATGGGGAGAAATGATGATGCGGGAACCTCTCGGGGTAAGGGTAAGGCTCCAATGGAGCCTAGAAACAAAAAGAAGAAAGTACCCATTTGGGAGGAACATGGTGTGACGGGGTTGAGTGAAGATGAGAAGAAACGGTATATCTCCCTTGCTAATAGTCAAAAGATTGTCACCACCAAATTCTTGTGTTTAGACACGGTGGCAAAGTCGGGTCTTCAACAACCCATTGAGCTTTTGTTTGGGAATGGTGGTTTGTCAAACTTTCTAGGAAAGAATGCCCCAACTTATGAGCGTTGGACCTTGGAATTTCTTTCTACGCTTCACTATGATTCGGAGGGTGAGCGTATTGTTTTTAGGATGAACAATGGAATTTGCAAGATGGGGTATGATAGAGTAGTGGAGTGTTTCGGTTGGTGCCGTATTTATGATGCTACAACGGGGCAAAGGATCCCCCAAAGGAGGCCATTTAGGAAGTTTACTAGCGAAAATTCAACTGTTTTGTGGAAGAAGCTCACGCATGAGAATGTCATTCCTAAAAAACCCAAAATTGCTAGGATTTCTCATCCCGCAATCCGTCTCACTTATCGAGTCATAGCTCAATGTGTTTTTGGTGATGGTGAGCCGACAAATGTTACATTTGTGGAATTGGGCGCCTTAGCCTCTTACTTGCCCAATGAGAATGGGAGGCCAACATGGGTCCAAACCTTTATCAAAGGTTGTCTTCAATGTCAAATGGACCCTAATCATAAGATTGGTATGGGCGGTATGATTACTTTGCTCGGCCGATTTTTGAAGCTTGGGGGTGAGGAGGAAATGACACCTACTAGACCTTTCTTGTTAAATATGGAGTTTCTTGGCCGTCAATCCTTCTTCACAAGTGCTTTCCTTGATAATTTTGTTAATTGGACATTGGGAACACGGCATGAGCCATATTTGACTCTTCCCGATGCGGCTAGAGTTCATATTGATCCCGATGGTGATGCTAGTGATTGTTTTGTGGGGAGGCACTTGTTGGTGGCGCCGGAAAATGAGGAGGAAGAGGAGCTTAACGTTGACAATGCAAGGCATGTGGAGATGCCTCATGGGCATCAAGAGCCCGAGCCGGGTCATGCACCTCACTTTGGTGGCTTCACTAATGAAGCCGAATGGATGCAATGGAGACAAGGTGTAGACCAAAGTTTGGCTTTTCAAGAGGAGCAAAATGAGAGGATTCTCATGTACATGGAAGCGAATCATAATCATCTCATGAGCTCTCAAGCACCATACTATCTTCCACCCAATTTCGATGAGCTTCCCGATCGTTTGAGTGCACGGAGGCACCGTAGGGGCTCTCAAGGCCCCAATTGATGTGAGTTATCCCTCCCTCCTTTTATTTTTGCCTTGTTTTACTTGTTAACATTGAGGGCAATGTTTAGTATAAGTTTGGGGGAGGAGAATTGACATCGTTTGTATAATTTTGTAATATATTCTTTCTTGTTTTAATAATTCAAAAAAAAAAATCCGGACTGGTGAAAACTCACAAGAGTGAGCGCCAAGGCAAAAATGGAAGTGTGATGTGAGATAGTGAGATACCAAACAGATAGAGTGGCTAGGATGAAAACCTGATGGGCATTTTAGGCAAGATGAGAGAGTGGAAAAACAAGAGAGTATCACACTAATCTAGATTGCATTTTTGTTTTGGCGATGGATGCATAAGTGGCGGTTTAGAAGGAAGATTGGGTAGGTTGCCATTTTGTTGATTGGAGGTCCGGATTAGAGGAGAATAGGATTTTAAAAACACTCACTACGTTATGAAGATATAAGGGGCGTAGGTGAATTAGTGAGGTAAGTTTGGTACTAATGTTGTCATTTTGGATCAAACTTCTTTGGTTGGTGTTTTGTGATTAGCTTGGGGGAAACTTAGGACATTTTTAGTTCCCCCTAGCTTCATTTTGTGATTTCTCTATGATGTTATAAGATGGCTAGTGTTGGTCGTGAGCTTACATCTGTCCAATACTAGTTAGGTTCTATTGGTTTGTCCGCCGTAGTAGAGAAGTAGGTTGTTTCTAAACTCTTCCCGTGCTCGTTTGAGACATTGTTGTTAGAGGAGGAATGTTACTCGAGGACGAGTAAATGGTCTAAGCATGGGGGAGTTTGATATGTCATGCATTATGTATTGTAATTATTGGATTTAATCTCATTTTGGGTGCTTTTGGGCACGGTATTGTAATATTTTAGCCTACAACAACAACAACAACCAAGCCTTATTCCCAAAATGATTTGGGGTCGGCTAACATGAATCGTCATCCAGTAACCGTCTTGTGTACGCCAAAAAATTTCGAAAACGTTGTAAACCTTTTAAAAGTATTTAAAAACTTTCAAATGAAATTTAGAAAAGTCGTCAAAATAAATAAAAAGGTTTAAACAATATTGCAAAAAACATATGAATTTTGAACACAAGTTAAAAAGTTTTGGAAAAAATAGTTGGAAAAACCAAACAAAGAAATCAAAAGGGGTCAGAATAAGTCCTCCACATGAATAGAGTCTCGCCACACTGCCCTATCCAACACCATAGTCTCTTCAAACCCTAGGAAGCTCATATCACTTCTAATCACCCTCGTCCAAGTCATCTTGGGTCTTCCCCGACCCCTACTAATATTATCACTTCTCCACCCTTCTACTCTTCTAACCGGCGCGTCACTAGGCCTCCTCTTCACGTGGCCATACCACCTCAGTCGGTTCTCCATCATCTTATCCCCTATGGGTGCAACCCCTACTTTCTCCCTAATAACTTCATTTCTCAACCGATCACGTCTTGTATGTCCACACATCCACCGTAACATGCGCATCTCCGTCACACTCATCTTATGAACGTGACACTGTTTCACGGCCCAACATTCAGTGCCATATAACAGTGCCGGCCTAATTGCCGTACGATAAAACTTACCCTTCAACTTATTGGGCATTCCTCGATCACAAAGATGTCCTGTGGCATTCTTCCACTTCAACCAACCTGATTTGATCCTATGAGCCACATCTCCATCCAATTCTCCATCCTTTTGAAGAATCAACCCCAAATATCGGAAAACATCTGATCCCTCTACAGTCTTTCCATCCAGTCTGATCGTCCCCGTCTCCGTCTGCCTACTGCCACTGAACTTACACTCCAAATACTCGGTCTTGCTCCGACTCAACCGAAACCCTCGGGACTCCAAAGTGTGCCTCCATAGCTCCAACCTTCTCTCCAAATCCTCTTTCGTTTCTGAGATCAACACTATATCATCTGCAAACATCATGCACCATGGTATATCATCCTGGATTGACCTCGTCAATTCGTCCATGACTATAGCAAAGAGAAATGGGCTAAGTGCGGACCCTTGGTGCACACCAATTGTAATAGGGAACTCTTCTGACTTCCCTACACTAGTCCGCACACTTGTGCTAGCTCCCTCATACATGTCCTTAATGATGTCAATATATTTTTGCGGAACTCCTTTCTTAGTTAGAGCCCACCAAAGCACATCTCTTGGTACCTTGTCATACGCCTTCTCCAAATCAACACTACTACATTAATGGCATATTGCAACACCCCAAAATTGTTACATTAGACCCAAAAAACCGTTACATTAGACCTATGGTGACGCGCAGAGGCGCTGCAAATACCCGCGCTGCATTAGGTCTAAGGTAACGCAATTTTGGGTCTAATGTAACGCTTATTGTTTTGAACCATGTAAGCGTTACCTTAGCTCATATTGCTGTTACAATAGGTATATTGTAAAGGTAACGAACTAAGGCAACGCTCTTGCTTTCAATTGCAATGAAATGCACACTAATTGGAGCTAATGCAACGCTAGCTAACTAGGGTCGCCGACATTAATATTATTTTGCCGGAATTAATAATAATAATAATAATAATAATAATAATAATAATAATAATAATAATAATAATAATAATAATAATAATAATAATAATAATATTTAATATTATTATTATTATTATTTTTCAGATATTCACCGTATGTATATAATAAGAAAAGTACGAATAATATAATTAAACTAATTAATTTGATAGCTTATAATTAATTAATAATTAGTGCTTTGATTACAAAATCCAATCAAGCTATCTAAAAAGTACATACGTTCCGAGACGTATAATAAGCACCTAAAGCTCATAAGCCAAAACAAATTGCTAGCACATGAGATAATCGTTTCTTATCCAAAAAATTAGATTTACAAAATTTCATTGGCTAGCTAGTAGCTTGAGCTTTGCTTAAAGTCTTTCCGCACAACTCCAATAAAGCACCATCTTCGTTGCGATCGTCAATCATCTACAAACATTGAGAAGCATAGCAACAATAATATCAAATTCCTTGCAAAACAAATAATGTTACTTTTGTGAATGACATAATGAGGAGGGAATTCATAAACTATCAAACCTAATTCAAACTAAGGGATATAATCTCCCTATATATGTTGTGTTCCTACAAAAAATTCGCCATGACCTCCACGTAAAATACACATCCAAAAAAATCATACCACCATATCAAAGAAACCTGCATAGAAATCTCCACAACCACCACTACTCCCACCATGTTGTAGACTTCACCAACAATAGTTTCCATTATGTTGTTCTTTCTTGTTTCACTTAGAACATTGTCCAAAATACAAATCCAAGATAGGCACAACTATCCAACTTTCAGCATTATAACCAATGCTTACAATTCAAAGCAACCACGTCATAATATCTTTAACAACCAGGCTACTAATATATTTCAACCAAGTCATAGTCTCTAATTCCATTCGTTCGCTTCTGGTAGTAAATATAGTTTTCATACCATAGAAGCGTCATAAAGTCAATTGAAATAGAGAAAGAGCAAGAGAGTTTAAAAGATAGAGAGGGAAAAGTATTGAACCTGACTAGCTCTGCTTGTTCCATCTGATGGTATGCTATTTGGCGTATCATGATGTTTTTCGGGAACAATACTTGGATTGCGTGGCTGAATGCTCACATGAAAATCAGGAATAACAAGATTCATACCAGGATTTGCTGCCTGAAATTGGCTTATGATGGTGGTAGCTATCTGAGGTCCAATACGTGACACTACATCTGATTGTATTCTCTCCAAGTACTCAGTAGGTAATATGTAACTTTCCTGCTCAGCACGTTTTAAGTTGGTCTTGGTTACACCTCGTCCACGGAGTCGTAGCCGTCCTTTCTGCTCATCTTTCTCTATCACCTCATAATACGGATCCTTAGGCTCTTGACTATCTCCAAGCTCGTATTCAGCTTCAAGTTCACTTAATTTCTCCTGATTAAGCATCAATTGGCAGAAATTAATTCTGAAGGCCAGATAAGGTGAAGCTCAAATATACTAATTTACAGCCTATTTAATTTTCTTAAGGTGTCGACTTACCATATTTTCCTTTATGGACTTAAAATCAGTCTCGTACTTACGCTTTGACCCTCGTTTCCTAGATTCTTTGTAGACCTTGGATTGGGTTGGTGGCTTCTTATTTGGATCGCTTAGTTTCTGACAAAAAGCAGAACACATAAAGTTCCATAATAGTGTTATAGAAAAAAAAAAAAAAAAAAAAAAGCAAATGCATTTCTACCAGTTCATGTCTCAACGATGCCAATGACTTGGGACCCAAAGTGTGCATGTCTTTTTGTGTGTCACGATTGGCTTTGTTGTCTTTACTTTCTTCCTACGCATAAACAACAATAATATGTGATGCAAGGATTAGTAAATGAGCTAGTGAATTGAACTCCACAAACAGCCAACCTACCTTACAAGAGCTATATACAGTGTTTCTGCTACAAATGCAATAGCCAAGAAAAGCAGCCCACAAAGATAACAAAAG
Organism: Spergularia bocconei; assembly: GCA_963457585.1. NCBI lineage: Eukaryota > Viridiplantae > Streptophyta > Magnoliopsida > Caryophyllales > Caryophyllaceae > Spergularia > Spergularia bocconei. The sequence continues at coordinate 14,362,906 of OY734946.1, read as the reverse complement.
GGCAGGCTGCTAACTCCTCACATTTAAATATTACCTGAGTTGCAGGCAAGTTCCAAAAGTCCAAAAGCTCCAGGAAGTCATCTCTAGGCACTTTGTGTGGACGATTCTCCCATCGCTCATCATCAGTATCATACTTTGTGTAGTGTTTTTTCTTTATGCGACACTTATATGCACGCCACAAGTCATTGACAGTCGCATTCACCCATTTCTTTCCTTCTTCTGGTACAATATAGGATCTCTGCATAAAAAAAATAATAAGTCACATATCTAATTACAGTTATTATTATAGTTTTTATCATATCACCAACATGTTTGAGTTTAAGATCATACCAAAACATTGGCCCATATCCTATCAAATGTACCAGCAGGCAACCAATGCCAATACTCGTAGTTCAACGGTGCTAAGTCAGAAGTCCTAGCCAAAGTCCCCAAAAAGCGACTAAACTCCTTCACAACAGCACTTGTAGGTCCAATTGGTTAGCCCGATGAATTTAGGACAATAACTGGACGGTCTTGAGGCTTACGTGCATGTATATGAGGCAGTAACGTTGGACCTCGACGTTTCTTTTCAGGTTGAGGTACAACTGTTGGCTCTACTTCAGGTTCCTTTTCATTTTCATCAAAAGAAACATGTGCATGATCCATGCCATTATCCTCTATTAGTTCCAATGGAGCATCTTTCCTTTGACTCGCCACATCAACCTCTTTTCTTGAACTATCCTCTGCCAACTTCTCTAAAGTAACCTCTCTTGACGCGTTAGTTTCTATAGTTTTTTGCCGTTTTGTTGAAGGTATGGTGGCTGTGTGGCTTTCTGATTCCTGGCAGGAGTGATTTTGCAATTGCCGTTGGCGAAGCCTTGCAAATGAGCCCATGGAACCTGGAGGGCAGAATGATTTCTGCTTATCAGTGCCTTGCTTCTGTTTTTTCAGATTGTTGGTTGATTTGTCACATGCACTACTTGAAGCTCGAAGCTCACCCATCTTCTTATTTCTGATATTTTCATTGTCATCCGCAATATCCTCCAATGGTTGCTCTTCAGCTAATTGATGGTGGTTTCCTTTTTTCTTGGATCTCAACATCCTCCTTTCGGCCATTGCTAGACTTGAAGCTCGAAGCTCACCTATCTGCTTATTTCTAACCTTCTCATTCTCATCACCACTATCTTCTAATGGTTGCTCTTCATCTGATTGTTGACGGTTTGCTTTTTTCTTCAAAATCCTCATTTCAGCCAATGATAGTCTCTGAGATTTAGCCTATAAGCAATGCATCAATAGATAGTTTAGTAAGTGTTCCTATATAAAGAATTAAAAACTGACTTTCAAAAAAAAAAAATTTAAAAACTGATATACATTATATAGAGAAAAAAATTAGACTCAAACAAATATTACCGATTTAGTTTTCTTAGGGATGTTCTTTTCACGCTCCTCATCAGCTATAAGATGGTAATCATCATCGGCATAGTCATCATCGTCATAATAAGACATAAGATCATCATGGCTCATGGAATTGGCAACACTTTCGTAATTTTTCTGCAATATAGTATTAGCCAAGTCACCACATCCCTTAGCTGCCATCCTCTCGGCATTGTACTTTAATTTCTGTAGTCGTAATTGATCATAATCTGCTATTTTTGATGCACTAGAAGATTTGCCTTTCTTCTCTTTTGCAACCTGGACATTAACATGAATGAGAAAACTTTAGCAAGCAAGGTTATTAGTGGATGCAGTAGCTATGAGCATGAAGTAATAAATCAAATAACTGCAAGTAACAACCCCTAGGAGCTCTGCAACTTGGAAAAATATTGCCCCATTTTACAAAGACTTAGGTAAAGCAGTGGACACCAACTCCAAACGTCCAAGTTCCAGTAGAAAACATACATAAATCATATATACCCAAATGAACAGAAACGTGAAGGTAAACGTAAAAATAAGCAACCTGATAATACTCACCAAATGTTCCCTTTCACACACACAAGCACAACACCCAAAAAAAAAAAAGAACACCCTTAGCTATGAGCATGAAGTAATAAATCAAATAATTGCAACTAACAACCAACTAGGAGGTCTGCAACTTGGAAAAAAAGACAAGTGAAAGTCGAAAACAAACACGAGATACTCAATACATTGAAAATTCAATACAAACACATGGCTTACAAAAGATTCAAGTATCTTATTCATCTTGTTCTTAGTCACTAAGAACTCTAGGAAGGACATCAACAACAAAATGCCAACCAACCCTCGTAGGATCTTCTACATAGAATGTTTGGTGTGCTTGAGATGCTAGAATGAAAGGATCGTCTTTATAAATAAACTTGTTCTGATTAACACAATTTAGATCATACTCATCTTTTTCAGAATGGAACCATCGACATTTGAACAAGACAACTCCACTAGATCCACCAAGATAGTAAATCTCCATAATATCTTCCACGACACCATCATATCTTACATCACTCGTGATTGGATTTTGATCCTTTCGGCTGGCAAAACTTGGTGTTAAAGCACTTAAAGTGACACCACTATTTTGGGTGACACGATTAGCATCACGCCTCATAGTGTGGAACTTATAGCCATTAACAAAGTACGCCGAATATCTTCTTACAACGTATGAAGGTCCGACAGATAGCCACTTAACAGAGTCTGGTATTTTAAGACCTTGCTGGAGCTGAACTTCAACTTTCTGCCTAAACCATTCAAGAAAATATTTGTTGTGGTTTTGAGCAGTGTCCCATTTTCGCTTTCTCTTGTTTCCAATCAATGTTTTGTGCTCTCTGCATTCCAAACATTAAATCCTTTATGAAAAATTTGGAAAAGAAAACATGTAAATGTTATTGTTGCAATAGCATGTGAGTTATGGTCTCTTACTCGATATAATTGTCAACTTCTGCGACGTCACAGTTAAAGAGAACGTATCTATGCACTTGACGCCAAGTCACGAGGTCAATCCGATGTACACCACGATTCTTCTTTGTTGTCCTTCCCTTCCCTTTTAGTGGATGACCGAGTTTAGGAAGAATTGAATTTTCAGCATCTACGTTCAAACTATCCATACTCTTCTTCTTTTCCAGAAACCTAGCACAAAAGGCAACACATTCTCGAATTAAATGTGCTTCGGCCATTGAACCCTCTGGTCGACTCTTGTTCTTTGTGTTTGACTTCAACCCTCCAAGATACCTTTCGATCCCCCACATGGACCTTTGTGAAACAGGTCCACCAAGTCTGATCTCCTTTACCAAGTGAATAGGAAGGTGCTCACTTATGTCAAAAAATGAAGGAGGAAAAATCTTTTCTAACTCACAAAGAGTTTCAGCAATCTCTACTTGTAGGTCCTCCAAATCACTCGGGCAAAGAGCTTTACTATAGATACTCCTGAAAAATGCACTTAATGGTATTATAGGAGACGCAACATCTTTGGGCAGTGTGAGACGTGCAGCTATGGGCAGTAAATTTTGCATCATGAAATGCGCATCGTGGCTCTTATAGCCTGTGATTTTTCTTTCTTCGATTTTGACACACCTTGCAATATTAGATGCATAACCCTGTGGCAATCTTGCATTCTTGATAACTTGGCAAAATAGACGCTTTTTTGCTGGAGACAACCAAAAGCGTGATCTTGGCATCTCAAAATGACCATTTTCTCGTTGAATAGGATGCAATTCAGGCATGGAATTAAGCAGTTTCAGATCATGGCGTGCTTTCAAATGGTCCTTGGTCTTCTTTGGTATGTCTAACAGTGTGTTAAGAACATTGTCAAACACATTCTTTTCGATGTGCATGACATCGAGATTATGTGGACATTTATTATACTTCTAGTAAGGCAAGTCGAAAAATATAGACTTCTTCTTCCATGGAATTTCTCTACCTATATTTTTCTTTCTCCCCTTCCCAAAATCATTCTGCCAACCATTCAACAACTCCTCAATTTCAATACCCGACAAGCGCTTTGGTGGAGTTCCTTCTTCCGTTTTCCCGTTAAATTGCCTCTTATTACGTCTCCAAGGATGATTCTCATCTAAGAACCGTCGATGTTGCATATAACAATATTTTCCGCATTTAAGCAAATGGCACTACTACAAAAACGCGAATAGACATCAGACTTTTAATTGCATAGACATCAGTTTACAGTTGGACGTTAATGTGGCTGATGTCTATTATATATATGATAGACATCAGTTTTTAGTCTGATGTGAATTAGTTTTTTATACATCAGACTTTCTTCAGAAAACTGATGTGTATTCCCCACATACACGTCTGATTTCCTAGAAACTCGGACGTCTATTGATATTTAAGACATCAGACTTCATAAATGTCCCACGTCTATTCTCCCAAAAAAATTAAAAAAAAAATCGTAGCACAATTACAGATCTGTGACTCCGTCAATAAACAGGAGTTATCCAATGGCGTTTTTCCAATACTCATAAAATTATATTGTATTCAACAGATCTGTTTCATTCTAAAATGAAATCGCGTTTTGTAAACAATATAGAATGAAATGAGTACAATAAAGAATTAAATGAGTACAATATTGTTTACAACCCTCTAATTTTTCTGGGCAATAAGGAAGGAAAAGTTACAACGCAACTCTAAGATCAGGAAGTCCCGTACCAAAAGACCTGTTAATCAACAACCACAAAATATGAGTATAGTTCTACTTCTAATTGATCGAAAAAAGACATGAATATGTAAATATGTAGTCAGATCTGTGAGATTTGAAATTTCTTAACACGAGTATTTATCCTTAAATTCTAGATCTGGAATAAGGCACAAGTTTACAACTTTAAACAAACATCAGACTGATTTCAAAAAAAAAAAAAAAAAACATCAGACATTTAAAAAAAAAATCCGAAAACAATACAATCCAAATGAGATCGAAATACTAAATCACAAGAAGACATTAATTCTTACTATGAAAAAAAAAGACGGAAATTCTAATTCCAAAAAGAAACGCATGCAAGGAGGAATACTTCTAAAATCCGCATCAACCACAAATTACATACATAGAAATGATACTACAAGAAAAAAAATAACAAGTACCTTTTAATCGACTAGATCTTTAAGACTGAATTCTAATTATGTAATTTTCGCTTCAATTGATTTGGAGTCTTCGACTTGTAGGGAACGAGATCAAGATGAGGTCGATTCAAAGTGGGCGTCCATCTAGAATCTACAAAGAAAGATGAGATTTGACTGGAAAATATAATCGAAATAAAAGGGGATTTGATCTGAAAAATAATCGATTGGAATGAATAAAAATATAAAGAGTGGGAGAAAGAGAGAAGATGGGTGGTAGTGTAGTGTAGAGGAGAAGATAAGGATGAAAGAGGGATGAATGTGGGTCGAATGAGGAAAAAGAAAAGGAGATCAGAGAAGAATGAATGAGGAGAGAGAGGGGGGCATTTAATTTGCACTAGAAAAAAAAATAACAAAGGGTGGAATAGGTAGACACGTTAGTTCCTTTTAAAAAAAAAAAAAACAAAGCTTGTATACAATACAATATACAATTATACATCAGTTTTCATTGAAAGTCTGATGTATATAGAGGGAACAAAGACATCAGATTTTTGACAAAGGGTGATGTCTATTGTTAGACATCAGTTTATTTGATAAAACTGATGTCTATTGTTTGGTGATAATTACAGGAATGCCACCGATTCCTTTTAGACATCAGTTTTTTATATGTGTGATGTTTATGTACTGATGTCTATTCGGGTTTTTGTAGTAGTGTGGGTACTAGAAGTTTCATAATGGCAACATGGACATGCCGTCTTCCCACTTGTACTCCAACCGGACAACATTGCATATGCTGGAAAATCGCTTACAGTAGACACCAAGGCTGCATGCATGTCGAAACGGTTACCACTTAAAGCATCATAGGTTTCTACTCCAACCTCCCATAACTCATTCAAATCCTTGATAAGAGGTTGCAAGTAAATGTCTATGTCTTGACATGGGGATAGAGGGCCTGGAATGAGCAACGCTAGCATGAGAAACTCTTGTTTCATGCACATCGAGGGAGGCAAATTGTAATTCATAAGGATAACAGGCCATGTACTATGGACAATGCCCATATTAAATGGACTAAATCCATCACTAGCCAAACCCAACCTCACATTACGCGGATCACTAGCAAATACACCGTACCTTCTGTCAAACTCCTTCCACGCCTCTCCATCCGCTAGATGTCTTAACGACCCGTCTTTTGTTTCCCTTTTTGCATGCCATAACATGTGATTTGCTGTATCGGAGCACAAAAACATCCTTTGCAGCCTCTTCTTTATGGGAAAGTACCTCAAAATCTTTGCGGGAATTTGATAAGGCTTACTTGTTTCCTCATCCTTGTCAATAGATTTCCATTTAGATGCCTTACAAATGTGACAACAAGTAGCATCTGCGTGTTCTTCCCAGTACAACATGCAATCATTTGGGCATGCATCTATTTTAGTATAATCAAGACCCAACGTCCTAATAGTACTCTTAGCTTCATAGAAAGAATTTGGCAGCTTAGCATTAGGCAGAATTTCTTTAACAAGCTCCAGAAGTTCACCAAATGCTGCATTGCTTATCTTGTGGTCACACTTAAAAAGAAACAAGCGTATCGTGAAGGAGAGCTTAGACACATTTTTGCAGCCAGGATATAATTCCTGCTGCCCATCCTCTACTAGCTTAAAGAAATTCTTTGCCTCGTCATTTGGTCCCTCTCGCATATTATCTAATAGCTCAGTTAAGTTGTCATTATTTTCTAAACCTCCATCATGATCACCTATGACTCGTTCTTTGTCCAAATCTGCTATTGAATCTAAGCAATGTTCTAAGGTTCTTCCCTCTCTTAAACCAAAGCCCTTACAAATTAGATGCTCTTTGACCTCATTTCTACAAAACCAATAACGTTTATCACATTGTTTACAGGGGCAAGCAATTTGATCTCCGTGAGCTTCAGTTGCAAATTTCTTCTCAAGATAAACATCTAATCCGTTTTCATATTCATCAGACCATTTAGGAAAATGAAACCAGTCATTACTTGAGTTTCCCATTGCCTAAAGTAGTTGAAAAAAAAATTACGTAATTTGTATAAGACTTATAAACCAAAGTTACGAAACAACCGATTCATAATTTCAATGTAACCAACATATATAAAGCACAAGAGAACATCACATATAAAGCACAATACCAACAATAATAAAGTACAAAGTATTAACTATTAACCACAAACATGAACTAACAACAATGATGTTTTGATACTCACATGTCTAGAAGCATTGAGACGTGGCCCTTGAGTTGCCATCTAGAACCACCAGCAAACGAGAGTAGTCTAAGAAACACCAATTGAAGAGCCGCGAGACAAGCCAGCAAGCACTAGCCAAAACAAAAATATAACCAGTAGCTCACAATGTTAGAATCATGGAGAAAAGAGTAATGCTATGAAATCAGAAAATCCGACGAGAGTAAACTTTATGCATTTACTTTGTCATTCTTGCCATATTGCCCTAATAAGAAATTCACTAACCAAATGAAGTGCACTGCACTACTGAAATTCTACGAGAAGAAGAGGAAGCTTGTAGAGAAAGAGATAGAAAGAGAGCTGGCATGCAATATCATAGAAAAAAGAGAAGCCCTAACAAGAAGAAGAAGATCAGATGGTCACGTACTTACTGCAATAACAACACACACACTTTATTCCAATTCACACAAGAATTATCCCCATTCTTCATTTACAGATTACACACCACTCTATAGTCATTATTCACACAGCAATCCTATATGCATCTTCTAAGCACTGTAGCCCACAATGCCATTACCATACTTCATCACGGTACTCTCAAACCCGATCAGAAAAATACTCCAAGTCAGCTATTAGTACCTACATTGACATCAAAGATCTCATCTAATTCCAGTTAATTTCCCCAAAATACTCAGCTCAACTAATTACAACGACAACTCGACTAATTGCAACGACAACTCGACTAATTGCAACGATTACCTAACTTAACTAATTACAACGACAACTCGACTAATTGCAACGACAACTCAACTAATTGCAACGATTACCTGACTAAACTCCACTTTCTCAAGTAATATTCACTTGGCCTAGCTACTAGAGCCTAAGAGGACTAATTAACAAACGATTCGCACCACTTCCCCATTGAGCCCCACTTTCAGCTTATGATTTACCATTCAGACACATACCAAACAACAAAGCCTTACTACAATCCCCAAGGAAATAACATGTACATAGCTGAATAAGAGAAATAAAACCAATTTGAGATGGAATCATTCTCATTCATGTAAGGTACCATATCCCATATTTTCCACAACTAAAGTTTCAATCTTTTCACTTTTACAACAAAAAACAATCAAAAACAAAGAAAAAAAATATGCAGCACCTCTAATTACAACTAAAATATCTCAAAGTTTCAGACTTTTTCCCTCCGTAGCTAACAAACTCAAAACTAAAGATTTTTACAACACAATACCCACAAATTCATAAACCACCCAATAAAATGTATAATCAACAAAAACACAAACCCAGAAACATAAACAAGATATTAATAAAAAAAAATTGAAGTATAAAAATGAAGAGGGGCAGAAATAAGCTAGGAAAAAATTACCTGATACACAGGGGAAGTTATTAGACCTTTAATGATAGGAAGAAGCACAAAGACATGACGAAGACGTTTGCAGATTGAATGAGCTAATGGAGTCAAAGAAGTCTTCAAGTAGTAGTAAATCGTGAATTTCCGAACAGCTGCTTACTCCAACGTGAGTTTCTTCTTCATGACGCCATTGTTCTGTCTTTGTTTCATGCGAGATGAAGATGTTGAATGTGTCAGCGACCAAACGAGAGACTGTCGGAAATTGGACAAATTATGAGTACCCAATTCAGATTGAATTAAATTGGGGCTAAAAATTCATAAAAATTGGGGAAAACATCAAAATCATGAACCCAGAATACTTACTCAAAGGACCTCGGGTCGATTTCGCCTAAATATTTTAATTTCTTGCCCAAATCAATTTGACCATAATCGTTCAAACTCGAAACTTGATGCGTGGGAGTAGTGAAGTTGAGATCAATTAAGGACGATAAGGGATTCAGAAATTTGAGAGTATGGCATGATTTTTTGTTGAATTTTGAGGGTGAAGTTTGTGAAGTTTGAGAGTGAAGTTTGAGTTAGGGTTTCAGCAAATCCAGTACATAAAATTTTGGGGGGAAATGTTATGTTTGTCGCGCCCAATTATTGGTAATTTTTTTTTTTTTTTTTTAAGTAGCGTTGCATTAGATTGGGTAAGGCAACGGAAAATTTCAAATGCAACGCCTATCAATAGACCGTTACATTAGACGTTGCAATATATACTTCCTTAGAGGTATAAATAGGAAAGTGTTGCAATAGGTAAGCAAAGGTAACGCCTATCTATACACCGTTACATTAGAAGTGTTGCTTTAGGTCATTTTTTTAGTAGTGCAATAAACACCATATGTAGGTCCTTCTTCCTATCCCGATAAATTTCCATTGTCTGTCTTATGAGATGAATTGCCTCCATAGTTGACCTCCCCGGCATAAATCCAAATTGGTTTTCTGAAATCTTCACACTCCTTCTTAATCTATGCCCAATCACCCGTTCACACTCCTTCTTAATATTTTAGCCTAATTTAGTATTTTTTCACTTTGGTTATAAATTGTAATAATTAGGCTAACTTTGGATTAGAGATTATTCCATTCATTTTGAGATTGAGATTTGTGTTCCAGTCCCGAGTAAAGAACGGTGGAAAAGGCATCCGGCACGCGGATCAAGACAAGTTGAAGATGGGCTAGGAGCATCTCGAGCATCAGGATTCTCGACTCAGGGAACCTCAGGCCGAGTCGAGAATCATTTGTCGCAGGGTTGTTTTTGACGGGTTAAATTCCGAGTCGAGATGTGCTTGTCTCGACTCGAGGAAACTCGTCTCGACTCGAGACAGATTGCCCCGAGTCGAGAAAACCCTGTCTCGGGTAGTTTTGTTTGCTTTGTTTCCTCGACTCGAGTCATTTTTGCTCGAGTCGAGATTAGCCTTTTCCGGATATTTTTAGTAAGTTATTTCTTTTATCTTTTTGTTTTATTTTGTTTTATTGGTTTTGTATAAATAGGGGAGGAGAAAGAAAATCATAATATCTTCTTATCTTTCATTTCCTCCACTCCTCCCATTAGCTTCTCCAAAACTTTTGTTCATCTTTTGTAAATGGAGAGCTAATCTCCCAAGAATTGGTGAAGCACTAATCTTTCGATAGTTAATGTAAGTTATCTTCTTTTTCTTTTACGTACTTGATTGGTTGTTATTCCTTGCGTTTATTTATAATCGTATCTCGTTTTATTTTGGTCGCTACTAGATTTGGCTTGGTTTGATTATTAGCTTGTTTAGATAATTTGGTGGTATTCGATTATCTAGATTTGTGAAGCAACCTTAGTTTATTAATGCGCGTTCGCGGTTTTTAGACTTAGGAGGAATTAACACGATAATTAAAGTTTAGGATTGGTTAATGGGCGGTTGAGGTTAATTAGTTACTAAACTTGTTATTCTTAATCGATATTAGTTCGTTGTTATTGCTACCACTAGATTGAACCGAAAACGGTCGTTTAGGTTATCTAGAGTGGTTAGGGTGAATTTAGAGCGGTCGTTTAAATTCACTAATCTTAAGAACTAATTGACCCTCGTTCACGATTAAGCAATCAAAGTGAAGGAATATTCGATTTCTTGCGGAAACTACTCGTTAGTGATAGTTGCGGATCCAAGATTTGTCTCTAATTAGAAATCACCTTTTATTTACTTGTTACATTGTTACTAAATCAATTCAAAACCCCCATTTGTGACGTTACTTTGCGTTTAAACACCGTTAGAATTAATCCTAGTTTCTCGTGGATACGATCCCGACTTCCTAGCTATATTAGTTAGATTGTAGGGTTATTTGGTGGATATCGCGACAATATTCTCTCACCAAGTATCAAAAATCGAAAAAGAAATTATGAAATTGAAATTTCCGTTCCAACTTCCAAGTCTTACGAACTAGATTGCGTGCCCGGCCCGCGCCCGGGCCACCTACTTATATTGTTATATACGTTTCATAAAAATGTAGGGTTATTTTTATTATAATATTATTTGAAACGATATTTTGCAGTATTTTTTTCTTTCGACTTTGGTCACCTTACATTACTATTTATTTCTACTAATTAATCGTAATTTTATTTCATTTCTACTTGTATGTCACCCGTTATATCCAGTAGGATATTGTGCCAAGTGTCCATCAATGAATGGCTGTAGTCGACTTTTATAATATACTCCTATACTAGTATAAGATAAGATATATTAGATATATTTTTTTTTCCATAATTAAAGGGACGGTCTAAATACAACAAAGAAGAATGCTAAATACAACAAATAAATAAACTTTATTCCCAAATTAACCTTGCAAATCTAAAAAAAAAAAAAAACAGTTTAGTTTTTGTTGATTAATCAAGCAGATAGAAGAATGCAGACTTGCTCCTCCCATGGCTGCTCCTTGGCTACTCCATTATCTCCTCTCCATCTTCAATAATCCTCCGCAATTCGGAAAACTAATTCACTTACCCCATCGGCTCCGAAATCCAACCCCCTACCCTACCCCGTCGGCTCCAAAATCCGACCCCCTACCCTACCCCGTCGGCTCCAAAATCCGACCCCCTGCCCTACCCCGTCGGCTTCGATTTTCGACCCCCTGCCCTATCCCGTCACCTTTAATTTCCGACACCCCCCCGTCATCTCGAATTCCCGACCCCCCTACCCACCCCGTCGGCTCCAATTTCCGACCCCCCCTACCCTCCCATCGGCTAAAGTTTCCGACACCCTCCCTTCCCACCCGTCGGTTGGAGTTTTCAACTCCCAATCTCCTTGTTGACTTAAACTTTGTACCCCATTTCTTACTACCAAAAACATGATCAATATTCAACATATTAGCAGTGATTTATGAATTACTTGTCCTCAACTTAATTTGATTGGAACGTCATTCGGAAGATGTAAGTATGTTTAATTGGATTATGGAGGAAGATGCGAAGAGTTTATGAGATATTTGAGTTTGAGATGGAAAAGATAGAAAACTGAATAAAGGGTATTATTGTCCTTTTGAAGTATTTTATTGTTGCATTTAACTTTTTTTTATTGTTGTATTTAGGCCCCGTTTGATAGGACTGCATCTTTCTGAACTGATCTGATCTGAATGATTCTGATCTGATCTGATCTGATCTGAATGATTCTGATCTGATCTGATCTGATCTGAATGATTCTGAACTGATCTGATCTGATCTGAATGTGTTGAAATTTTGATTGAATTTCAACGAATTAGTATCAGTTATGGGCCAAATACATTGATAAAAATTTGATCTGATCTGATCTGATCTGATCTGATCTGAATGATTCTGAACTGATCTGATCTGATCTGAATGATTCTGAACTGATCTGATCTGATCTGAATGATTCTGAACTGATCTGAATACTACTGCGAATAAGTCCTATCAAACAGGGCCTTAGACTATCTGTAATTAAAACGCTTTGGTCTCTCATCTCTCTCCAGAGTCTCCACTCCTCCCCTCTCAGAATTACTATCCTGAACTGAAGTCGTAACATTCAAGTCTCGTCAATTCCCAGGTAAAATTATACTCCCAATCTCCTCATCCATCGCATAATCACTTCATTTTTTTCCGACTAAAATTCCACAAATTTTTACCAAAACTCTATTGATCGTATGATTGATTCGATAGGTTGATCGAAATTTGTAGGGTTTTATCGAAATAAGAAGAAGAAGAAGAAATGAACGGAGAAGTGCCGAATATAAAGAAGTGGGTGGTGATTTACCCGGTTTACATCAATTCCAAGAAAACCATTGCTCAAGGCCGTCGAATTTGCGCTACCAAAGCTTGCGAAAACCCTAATGCTACTGAGATTGACGATTGCTGTAAACATCTCAAAATTCCCTCTGTTACCGAGGTTTGCCCCCCCCCCCCCCCCAAATCTAATCTAACATTCGTTAATCTGTTGAATTTTTGTTAAATTTATGGAATTTGTTGCATTTTAATATCGATTAAATTAGATCAATGGAATTATGAATGATTGGGGTTTTTTATTTGATTGTTCTGGGTAGCATGATAAAGCGTATCCAAGGGATTTCATGCAAAGGGGGAGAGTAAGGGTGATGCTGAAAAGAGAAGATGGCAGTTTAACTAACCCTGAGATTTCATCAAGTAAGGATCTCGATTTTTAAACGCACTTCGCATTTTCGATTTTTTGGTGGTGTGTTTCTGCATTGTGTATTGGTACGTTTGTCTCTCTGTCTGGTTGATTGTACATTTTCTTACATTGTTGTGTCGTTTTTATTTTTTCAATAGTGAGCTCCTTGATCGGTGGAAATGGATTCGTTAGGGATGCTATGCCCGGTATATTTGTTTCATGTAGAGCTCTTTTGAGGATGAAGCTCAATGTGGGTTTCGGGCTTTTTGTTTGGCTAAATGTAGGTTAGTTGGTTTTGAAAATATAAGATGGGGACCTAATTATGGGAGGTTTGATTATTTTCTTAGGATACGGGGTGAGATCAATGTACTTGGTAAGTGTTGCAGTGTCATTTGTATGTGCTCCCATCATCGATGACAATGCATTAGCCATAAAAGTTCATGGCCAGCATTTAAAATATAAGTCTAATTACTATGCTCTCATTGTGCTGTTCGTTGTTTCATTTTAATTAGGGTCTCGGTGCATGTTAAGTCCTTCTATATGATGTTGGATCTTGGTAAAATTCTTGATTTATGGTGCTGGGTTACAAACTACACTCACCCACTATGGGGAATTAACTAATATCCTAAGCATGTGTCTTGGCCTATCATTAGTTTAGTCACTTTTCATGTCTGTCGCTTGGACTTTAACTTATCAATTCTCAAAATTATGTAACAAATATTGACTTTTTATTTAACTAGGAGAGTTTCATGTTCCTATTCTCTGTGAAACTGTTCTCTTTGCCATGAATGTTATGTGATAGTGTGAATCTATCTTATGGAAGAGCCTAGTGGAGACTATGAATTGGTCTACTTTTTTTTTTTTTTTCTCCATCTGATGTTGTAGTTCGTTATTGCTCGATATATTGCTGGTATATTGTTAGATTGATGATACTAGTTCCTTCTGACGGTATACTGGGGCATGCATGATCTCTTTACAACTTATGGTAATCTCTTCATACACTGTGTGGTGCCATAAACTTGTATCTTGTCTTTGCAATCCGTAGAAAATTATTGTGACTTTTCGTGGAGTAAGTTGTGCTGCCTCTGTAATGGATTTACATTCATTATTTCTAGCAAGTGTGAAGTTGTTTTTTGTTCTCCAATATTCGTGAAACGATTTTGATAGATTAGGAACAGTCATTTCTGACTTTATACAGAACTCAAGGATCAAGTACTATTTTCTTTTGTGAGCAAGTCACCGAAGCTATTTCTGTAGTTGGAAATGAAATTGTTTCATATGTTCTCGGACTTGAGTTAAATCAGTGCTTGGGTGTCAGGAGACTGTGGCGTGTGTAATTCCCTATCCAATGATGTTCAAATTTCACTCTACAACCAGACAGCAGACTGATCTGTTACTCACCTCAACGTTCATTGGTCAGAATTTATTGTTTGTGCCTCTAACCCTTCCTTGAAGGTGGTGGTGGGTAATAATTTGGGAGAGGAGTCAGGCTGAGACAAACAGGGAGATACGATGGTCATTGGTTGTCGTCTTCACGAGGGTGGGGGGGGGGGGGTTTGTATCATACGGCCTTAAAATGATATCAGTGTTGATCTAGGCGAGTATGTTATGATAAGAATGTGAAGGGTTACTCGTGAAATAATAACTAGAATTCGGTTTGTATTTGGAATATTAAAAATCACAGCTAGAAACAGATTATTGTTTGTACACAACAGGAAAGTGAACGCTGCAAGAAAAGACAAACAACTATGCTACTTGGATACGGAAAATAAGGTGAATACGTACCATGTCCTGCAGTTGGGATTTGGCAATCTGTTGTGGCTACTTAAATTGAGGGCTTATTTTTTTTTGCTCTATGGGTGTGAGTTATAAGAGATAGAAGAAGCAGGTGTTGATTGTAAAACTTTGCATAGACTAAATGATATTTTCAACTTTTAGGTTTCGTTCTTTCTTTACCAGCTTATATACATGACCTATGTTACTTCTGCTCTTTGCTTCTGGAGTAGATAGAAAGGGAGGTAGGTTCACATTGAAAAAGTAGAGGAAAGGACTATGCATTAAGTGTTAAATTTGGTCATAATGATTTTTATGCATGAGTCGTTAATAACTATCACGAACTATTGGAATCATATACTTCAATATTTTGTTCTGTATCCTCGTTTTTGGACGCCAAAGACTAATTATTCTTTGGCTTTGGGATATAATGGAATAAAGCAAAATTGCTCATAAAACTACCTGTGCTTCTTATTATGTGAAGTAGCAGTCAGTCGGAATCGAAGCAATTTTCATTGGGTCATCCGTGCGTGGCCTCTCTATGTTTCAATAGGGGTAAGGCTTGCGTGCATCCGACCCCCCCTTGCCCCGCCTTATGACGGGAGCCTTTAAGGCACTGGGGTAAAGATGTTGTTGTATCCTCGTTTTTGGGCATAGTCCTCGTGTCAAAAGTTAGGTCATAGATGAATGGAAAATACCTGAGCAACATAGATGAACGAGCTGAAGCTTTATGAGTAGTTTGAGAAAATTCAAAATGTTGCAAGTGACTTGGCTGTTTGTGAAATCACCCATTTACAATGTCTAACCTTTTTGATTGGCGAAAACATTTGTTTTATACTCTTTTCAATCCATCCAATTGTTTGTATCTGGTTTTGGACCAAACTTTTAGCTAAGGGCAAAATGTGGGGAAAGTAGGGGTAGGTTATCATTTTATGAATGAAAAGCTTGCATGAAAAATAAATGGGAAGAAATGAATGAACTTGATGTAGAAAGGTAACGGAAACACATGGGTGAATTGGATGGACTAATATTTTGTTACAACTTGCAATTTTATTACCAGGATAATTGATGTATGGAATCCCTGTGTTATGTTCATTGCTCTTTGTATACCAAAAAGTGCTTAACAATTAGGCAAAATAATCCTGTTTTTTTGTTGTATTCGATCACCTATAGGAATCCTAAGCTTTGACTTGTAAGAATCATCATGTGCACTCAGGTTACTATTTAGTTTGTTCCCTATTGCATATATATGTTACCTGCTGACTGCTAAAGTGCTAACAAAGCATGAGGTAAGATGTATCATAATTTATTAGGTTGTAGGATTTCCAATATGAAGTACCGTTGGTGGATGTTTATGTAGTTTGGATGTGAGCCCCTCTTTACTTTTTGTCTTTGCCTATTTGTACTAGTGTAATTGAGGGTTTGTGACTAGGCTATTTAAGGATTCAATTTATCTGTTTGAGATACCATAGGATAATAGAAGTATAGAACATTATAGAACAGTGGAAGTTTGAAAATTTTTTGGCGCACATCGTAGTGAGCTATAGTTTTGTGACGTTTGCATATGGCGTACTTACCTTTGCAGTAAGATAAGCATGCCAATTCTTTGTACTCATCTCATAATCAAACAGACTTTACTTTTGTACATGAACTTAGCCAAGATGGTGATGTTTTTGCTGTAATACAATAGTAAATGGAAAGGATATTGAACTGTACACATCCTGGAAGGACATTCTTAAGGACTTAGTAGACTGGTATATGGAATGGAGGGGATTGGGGGAGAGGCGGGAGTCTCAATAAGTTTTTTCACAATAAGATATATAGTTGATCAAGTTATAGACTATAGTGCTATGGCCTTCATGTGGCAAAGCTGGTATACTATCCTGTAATGTTCCTGAGTATGGCTATGAAAAATCTCTAATCATTTAGCAGACAAAAGTATGGATACTATTGGTCAGTGCTCATCAAACAGTCTATGAAGCAGTTGTGTAGAGGATGTGAGGATGTGGAGAAGTTACTTCATATGCATCTGAGAAAAGTATCGGATTCGGTCAGTTTCTTTTGTTCTCAGCTTACATATGAGAGTAGTAATGCAATGGGAGTGTAAATTATTGCAGACACATTGTGTATCACCAAATGGGGAGGGGGGGGGGACCAGAGGAGCTGTCATTGAGCTTTTTCTTTACGAGGGTGTATGCAAATTGGAGTCAGAATGCAAGTGGCCTTCATATCGCTAAGTCGGTTTACCGTTTCACTGTGTGTGGGCTGTCAGCGAACAATAACTTCTGCTAAACGAGTCATTTTGTTAGAAGGACAAGAATTTACTAATCATGAGGAATAGACAACAGGCTGTCCTCATATTCAAACATTACAATGAAGCCCTAATTTCGTTGTGGAAACGTCATTGTGTGATTACCCAAAAAACACCTGTTGCTTTGGCCCATAGGGAAGTTAGGAATCAAGTCCTTCGCCAGGTACAATTGAAAATATAGTCTAACTTCTGAAAATAAATGGGAATCCCTCTCCCGCCAGATTTGCTAGCATATTACACACATATGAAGAGTTGAAAACTACTAGCCAGTGGTCAGTGAACAGTTTGTGTTCTAGAGAATCGATACAGCAACAACAACACTATCAAAGTGCCTAAGCCTCCCGCCCATGGGGTAAAAGGTGGGCCGGGGGGGGGAGGTTAGATGTTTGCAAGCGTGACCTTTACGTTGGAACATAGGAAGGCTGCTTACTATGATCCATAATGAAGATTGCATCAAGAATCACATGAAGCTATTGCGACTTCACAATAAGCGTACACAGTCTTGTGAGCCTTTGATCCTTAAGGGGGAAAAAAAGGAATAGTGAGTCTTTGGCTCCTTTTGAAATGGAAATCTTCTAGAGAATCAATTACGGTAAACTTAACGATTAGATTACTACCTGAAGTACTTGATTTTGTGTAGTACGTATGAGTGCAAATCTTAATTGTTCAAGCTGCACTGACTGACTGAAACTAAAATTTGTCAGAAGTATGATTCCCCCCCCCCCCCCCCCTTCTCTTTTTTGTTCCTTGGACAGGTGCTTGCATGGGTAGAACTCAGTCATGCATTATTGTGAATTCCAAATTTTGTGAATCTACGTGGAAGAATTCTTTGATTTCTAGGCGAATTGTGTATAACTTGTGATCCCAATATATTGAATGCTTTTGTTTTGATGGTAGCTAAGTGAATCATATCGTCATTATCTTGCAATATTTCTTATTAAATATTTAAGTGAGTGGATAGAAAGGGTGGTAACCTTCAAACCCAGAGGTTTATGAGTCATATTCTCATCAACACCATGGCACCATGGGGTTAATGGAATGGTGAGCATCTAAACGCCATAGGTTGGTGTGGCGTTGATCTCCTTTGGATTCTTCTGGCAGCGACTGAGTTGGTAGTGGTTACTGTGGGGTGTGGAGGAGAGGTTGATATGGTGGGACGCAACAATTTGGTGAGATTGTGGATTGCTGTTTATTTGCAAATGCGATTACTTGTCGACCCTCTGGGATATGAGCGTGTTCTTGAAAATCATAGTGAATCGTAACAAATTAAATCAGAGGTGGCTTTCACCCTTAGCCATATTCCATCTTGACCAATAATGGTTTCAAACGAACATCTCCTTATGGATGCCTCCCATTTGCGTCTTTTCGTCTAGATTGTGTGTTCAAGCCTCTGCCTCTCATGCGTCGATTCTTTCGTCTACAGCATTGAAGAATTAGTAATTTGTCGCATGATGGTATTTGATTTGGATCCTGCAATATATTCCTTGTAGACCATAGTTCTCACTACTCACCTGCCGATCTTTAAATGCAGGGAAGCAATTGTTATTGCGGATTGCAGAATTGGTCCCTCGGCACCCTGGTAGAAAGAAGCCAGAAGCAACATCCAGCTCAAGTACTGCCCCTGCAAAATCTGGCAAGGGTGGGAAAAAGAAGAAATAGGCCTTCTTGTTTGCCATAGTATCTCATCTTGGGTAATGAAACATTATTGTGAACGGAATTGTAAATTGCTGGTTCATGGAGTTTTCTGAAAATGAGGGAATGATATCCTTCTAACTTGGTAACGATACTCAAGTGCAACCTGAGCATGGTTTTTGTGTGAGGAATGTTGGTTAGGCCCTGTATGATAGGACTTAATAAACGGAATATTCAGATCAGATCATATTTATTAAATTCAGATCAGAAGTATTCAAATCAAATTTGGTCAGATCAAAGACTTTCAAATCAGATCAGAGGCATTCAAATCAGATCAGATTTAACTAATTTGACCATAGTAATTAACATTAATCTCGAATTTTATTCAGATCAGATCAGAGTCATTCAAATCAGATCAGAGTCATTCAAATCAGATTTCATCTGATCAGAGTCAATAAAATCAGATCAGATTCATTAAAATCAAATCAAATCAAATCAGAAAGATGCAGTCCTATCATACAGGGCCTAGTCTTCCTTTCCACTTTCCAGGAGTCTTTTCATTTCTAGTGTTTAGAGTTTAGACTTAAGTAGGCATATGCTCCCAGTGTTTGCTGCTATCACCTTTACGCCACCTCTCCTATGGCTGAAATATGTGTTGCTTATGATCCTGGTAATTCTAGACTTCTAGTGCTATGAATATGATTGTCACTTGTCCTCTCCTTTTTTTTTTTTCTTTTTTTTTTTTTTTTAAGGTCTGGTTGACAGTCCATCTGGATGATATTATTATAGTGAATTCAAAATTTAGGTTCGCACAAACTCAATATTTATGTTAAGTAGATGAATTGCAGTAACGCTTCTCCGAAGTTGAATATTTTGTGTATGCCAGCTTGTGATACATTTTACAATAATTCTCTTCGCCCATGGTTTAAGCTTATAATTGTGTCAAGTGCAAGCATTGTGTTTGTTATTCTCATGGAAGTTTATGAACAGTGGCGATCTCACTAAACACAAGAGTCGGAATTTTGTGTTTTCAATTACAATCAACTTCCTTACCAATACTACTACTATGTACTATTCTTAGCAATTTGCATTATAGAAGAAATCTCAGAGTGATGTACACCAAAAATTACAACTTAGAATATTTACGGAGAGTGTCGCCAGCATCCTTGGCATTCGCTGGAACTGGAAGGTTGCAAAGCAGGGTTACTCTAGATGTTGATACCAAGGATCTGCTATCTGAGTTGGGATTTGTCTTCCATAGCCGCACCTCCCAAACCTGCGACATAGAATGCAACAGCGGAATTTGTATGAAACAATTTGTGCTAAACTTCCCTGATATTCAGAATAAACATACGTAGCGAGAAACCTCAAAGATTGAATGGCTGATCTCAACCCTTAATGCTACATAGATTTCGTGTTTCGAAGTCCTGGTGTTTCTTAGAGTGTTCCTATTCATGAATTTAGAGTGCGAATTGAGCTTATCTCAAATGGTAATCACTTGTTCACTTGGGAGAGGCTGTACAACACCCACATTACCCCTCGAAGCACGAGCACCCGTTAACCCGTTTACTAACGAGTAAAGCTATTTATATACTAAACATATATGGGGGTATTTTGGGTATTTTCTTCTACTTTTATGTCGTGGTATTGAAAAAAAGAGAAATGAGATTTGGCGGGATACTAGTATACATTAAGAGTTTCTCTTTACTAAAGATAAACATATGAATATGCTCTACTCTCCCATCTTCCGTTCAACTTCTTTTACACAAACTATACAAAGTACACTACACATGCCCACCTCAAAGGAAAAAACAAAATTAGCACCAATTATTTCGAAGGGTGCAACATGCCAATATTTTGAAGGGTAATTTGCACTTTCCACTCGTGGATAAGTAGGTGCCACCGGTTTTTCAAATCTCTTAAGATGTTTTCTCCGTGGTAGGTGGATAATTAGAATGTTGGTCTAACTTAGGGTGACCTACTCATTGCCGACGGACCATGAGTCCATAATAATGATTTTTTTTTTCTAAGGTAGAAATATGAAGTTTTTGGATAGTCTGAACTACCTCCTATATGAATATATGATCTTGCAATTTCTTTGTCAACCTCAATATGAATTTTGTACCGTAGATAATTACTCAGCTGCGAGGGTTTAGGTAGCGGTAAAGGAACTTATTGATTAGCTCAACTGATAAAAGTAATCGTAAAAAGAAAAATGGTAAAATTGATTTGGTTGATCATATGAAAAACACCTAAACAAGGGGGGGTATAGAGAAAGACCTGAATGGTCCGGCCAACGTTGAGAGGCATAGCCTCTGCTACGACAAGATCACCCATCTCAGCGCGCTTGATGTGGTCAATACTGAGGTGAACACCGGCCACCCGCTTCAACCCACTCGCCAAGTGCGCTCCCATACTCGCAAGAGACTCTGCTATCATTGCGGATACTCCTCCGTGTAACACCTTGAACGGCTGCCAATTAAGCATCGTATATAAATAAACGCATCACAATCCTCTAGAATTTTTAGAGTTTACTTGAAATGGAAACATCATTCTACCATGTATATAACGATCACAATCATACATTCTTACCAGAATTTGCTTATCTGATTTCATTTCTGCCATTTCTGGTAATTTAGCAATTTGGCATTATATCTTTTTGATACGTAATTGATTGCATAGTAGTAATACCAATTTAGTTCAGTTCTAATCTATGCATCATTTTTAACTTTATGATTTCGAAAATTTTGTTTATCATTTCCAGAATTCAGATATACATGCATTACCAGAATTATGCAAGATTAGTTGTTTTAATCGATAGATTAATAAAAAGATTGGCCATGTGGTGGTTTGACAATTGGCAAACCTGAAAAAAAACAAATTAAGGGTATGGTTTGACTAATTTATACACTAATTCCCACATGCATGTATGATTAAAAATATAGTACACTACTCGTATAAGTTTCGATGCCAGAATTAGCTAGCTTAACTGGTAATCATTGAAATGGTTACTAAATTTCGACAATGACAAGTTGAGAAAAAAGAGAAGGAAATGAAACCTGGCAACATTTGTAGGTGACAAGAAGACGACCGGTGATCTTAGTAGGAGAAATCTCACCAATTTCAAAACCAATGGCATGAAGAGGGTAATCAAGATCTTTTGTCTTGGTTGATGATGATGATGGCGGCGATGATGAAGACGATGATGATAAGGTTGGTGGTGGTTGGTGTTCCATTTCTTTCTTTGCTGTTCTACACTTTGGTCTGCCTTTGAATTGAACTTAACTCGGAATATTGAATTTTTGGGATAATGTTGACATGTTTTATAGAAAGCGAGGAGTAAAGCTTTGTGCGTGGGTGCCACTTGACAACGTTGACGTGTTCCCTTTTTTTTTTTTTTAAAGCGAGAGTCTTTTCTAATAATTTGCCGTTGGTTGCTACCCGGGCTTAGAGCTCGCCATCTGGCCCGTTCAATCCTGGCTCGCCCTGACCCAACC
The DNA here is from genome assembly GCA_963457585.1 of Spergularia bocconei. NCBI lineage: Eukaryota > Viridiplantae > Streptophyta > Magnoliopsida > Caryophyllales > Caryophyllaceae > Spergularia > Spergularia bocconei. Next base: position 14,340,465 of record OY734946.1, on the reverse strand, counting down.
CTGGTCAAACCCTGGTCAAACCCTAACTCTGCCCAACCCGACTCTAACTCGGCCAACCCTGTTTGAAGTAAGGTCGGGTTAGGGTTGTGTTTTTCAAACCCTGACCCTGGTCAAACCCGACTCTAACTCGGACCTAACCCTGCCCTAACCCTGATCCTGGCCCGACCTTGACCCTAACCTTGACCGTAACAATAGAGATTAGAAGGAACTGATCAAATAACCAAACAAAAGTAAGTTGGGTAAGAAGAGTAAGTGAAAAACCTACAAGGGTTTTGATTTTTTCGAGATATCTAGGCATCCTAATTATCGTAATCCCTTTTTTTTAGAAAAATGTCTAAAAATCGACCAACCCAACCCGGTCAAATCCTGTCAGAGCTCGGTCAGAACCCTGCAGGGTTAGGGTTAGGGTTAGAATTTTCCAACCCTGACCCTGGTCAAACCCTGTCAAAACTCGATCAAACCCTGTAGGGTTAGAGTTAGGGTTGAGATTTTCCAAACCTGACCCTGGCTCGGCCCTGACCCTGTAAAGTAGGGTCAGGGTCAGGGTTGAATTTTTCCAACCCTGGCTCGGGCTAACTCGACCCTAACTCGGCTCAACCCGACCCGTGGCCAGCTCTACTCGGGCTACGCTCAACTTAACTTTTAACATTTCGAGTTAGACAAATTCTTGTATGAGACCGTCTCACAGTGTGAGACAGGCCCATAACAAGAAAGGCCCAAAACACATTCTCAACTTCTCTAGTTCTCTTATACCTAAGTTTTTTCTATTTCTTTCTCTCCTCCCTACGTATCTCTCATTTTCTTCTTCTATTTTTTTTTTTTTTCTTTTTGACTGAATCTTTCAAAAAAAAAAAAAATTATCTAGCCATTATTCATGATTTGACGGTAATTACTTCAAGGTTCTAAACTCAAAATTATGCCGTATGAACTAGGAATTTTGTATTCTAAGCTCAAAGATTTAAAAAGATTTAAAACTCAAAGATTTGTAAAGATTTAAACTCAAACATTCATATTGAGAACTCAAAGTTTTAATTAAGTTTAATTAAACTTTTATATTAAGAACTCAAGATTTTAAGTTTACAATTCAAACATTTGTAATTTGTATAAATGTTTGTAACTCTTTGATTTAGTTACAAAACTCAAGGTTATAACTAATTAACTCAAACATTCATATTGAGAAACTACAATTTCAATACAATCGTGTAAAACTTTTTTTTAAAAAATAAAAAATACTAAAAAATATTAAAGTTCAAATTTACGAGATAATAGTGGTAGTTGTGATAAGTTCATCATCAAATTGTAAGATATAATCCGTTTCTCTCTCTTTCTATTTTTTTTTAATTTATTGTAAATGAGTAGGGAGTTGGCTTTTATCCTTTTGGACCCCGTCTCACCCTGTAAGACGGTCTCACAGGAGAGTTACTGAAAAGGTTTATGTGGAAGGGCGAATTGTCCATAAATAATTTGACAAATTTATTTTTAATTTCTGCATTTAGTGTCTAGGATTGGGAACAACATAACATCTTCTAAAATCACACTCCCTCCGTCCAATGTTAAATGTCCCTCGTATTTAGGAGGGTGAATCACACTAATCAGTTAATTAAAATCCAAAAACTTATATTGCGAATTAGATCAAAGTCTTAGGTAACTTGGCATGCAACTTTTTTGATATTTGATTAACCGATTAGTGTGAACACCTCCTCCTCAATAAGGGTGTGTTGAAAACAAGAGAGGGGGTGACACCCACGAAGCAAAGTATTATTTATCTGCAATTCATGAAACCTAACAACGTACCACTTACATGAACGAAGACTTTCTCTTTCGAGTTATTGATACTCATAATTGCTAACGGCCTACTAAATTCTTCCCCAACTGCGACGCCAAAAAAGACCAACAGCCTCATAGATTACTCTTGTAGGGTGTGATTGAATGGGGGACCCGAGGGTCTCCTCGATGTAGCTGCTGCGGACTACATGTCCGCTTTCGTTTCTTAATAATATTACGGAAAATTCACGTGGTACCCTCGAACTTTGACTGATTGCATATGGTACCCAACTTGACAAGTTTGTGCACATGGTACCCCCGAAGTTACCACTTTGTGCACATGGTACCCAAATAATTTTAACTAATTTACATAACAACTATCTAACAAATCATCACTTAACGGAAAATCTAACGGAAGTTACTATTTGGGTACCATGTGCATAAAGTGGTAACTTCGGGGGTACCATGTGCACAAACTTGTCAAGTTAGGTACCATGTGCAATCGGTCAAAGTTCGAGGGTACCACGTCAATTTTCCGATAATATTACTTGTAATTACCTCAAAAAAAAAAAAAAAAAAAAAAAAGACCAACAGCCTCATCACCATTTTTGATATTTTAATTTGGTAGCCAATGCAATATAGTGTTTGACTGGAAATTATTCAAGCTTCACGCCTTCACATATAATTGGAGCTACATTGCATACATTTGATCTTCAAATTCAAGAACTAAATAGCAATGGATGTGAATTGATCTTATGAACAGCCATACGGACAAATCAATAACCAAGATGCGTAGGAGCGCCTCCTTCTACCTCGTTGCATGCATTTCAGTGGGAACATTGAGAGCAATAAAGTCGCAGACTTTACCTCTTAACTACTTGCTTCATTCTATGTTCCCGCAAAATCCTAGATACCAGAGAAGTTATAGTTTTGCATATTTAAGGAGACGTTGAGGAACGTCCTTTGCATGGTCGGGAACAGGGAGGTTACAAAGAAGGGTTACCCTTGACGAAGATATCAATTGTTTGCTTTTTTTGCTACTTGCGTCATCTTTCCATAGTCTGACCTCCCAAACCTGTTAATTTATCCCACAAAGCAACACAACACAACAATCAAGTTCAATAATAGAATTAACCAAATAATAACGCGTCTAAAAAACTGATCTAGTTCTGCCAACATTGACGACCTCATCTGATTATCAAATAAACCGACCCAAAATGTCCATATGGTGTATAGAAGCTTCGACTAAAATAAACCAAATAACAAGATTCCCTATTGTGGTAAATGTGTGACTAAACACCAAAGAATGGGTGATGGTTTTACACTCCCATGATCTATCTTTACACACTTGCACGTGGGAGGAGGATAGAAAACTGTAACTCAAACAGAGGAATGTATAAATCTAAAGAGCACATCACGCTTTAAATGTACACATTTCTGGCAAAGATTCGATTTGGTTTGGCACAGTTCATCACTCCAATTTTTTGACATGTCAACTGTGCCAAACCGAATTGAAGTCTTTGCCAGGTATGTGTACATTTAAAGCGTGATGAACATCATTTTCTTCACTACTCGGAGAATGAAGTTCACCTACAACTCTAGTACTCTAGAAGAGCATATGATTTTATGAACTCATACTAGGGCCCTTCAAGACTTTTCACCTAAACAGAGCATATGATTTTATGAACTCATACTATACGTCAGTCACTGACTCTTAGTGACAAATGCAAATTGTAGAATCCTTAAACATAATCATACTGGATTTTTCAACACGTTTCTGGCACAATAGTACTTGAAACAATCAAACATGTTCTCTCCCGTCATCAAATTGACAACTATTCTGATCTTCTTTCCTCTTAACTCTTACGTCTTAACCCAAATTTACTGCAAATCCGTGACATATGACAAATTTGTAAGGCAAATAATCGACGATATTGTAAATTCGGAAATAGTAGGTGGCAGTATGGTTCGATCTAGTTCATGTTATAATACCCAAATAACCAATCATACAAGAACTTTGTTTTGGGGGCCGTGGCGAAGGGAAGTTTTAGCTTGCTTGAACAAGACCAAAGACGCAGTTGGTCCTTGTAATTCTCGACATAATTTTCATTACAAATCTATCAAAAGTACCTACTATACGGTTTACGGTTTATTATACTCCGTATTTCTTTACGTTTGGTTTGACTTTCTCTCGTATATTTTAACCAAATGTAAATAATTGAATGAAACGGAGGAGTAGTTTCCCCATGTGAGTCCCAACCCCCCCCCCCCCCCCCCCCTCCCTAATACGCCCTATGTTTGTATCCTTTGAGACATTGGGGTAATGTTAGTTCTTGTTCGCCTAAAATCACAAGGAAGAATACCATCAACTGTTACTTTTTTTTTTTTCACCAGAAAAATAATTAAGCAATAGCTAGAAATGAATATACCTGGATGGTGCGACCAGAACTAAGGGGAGTGGCCTCAGCAAAAACAAGATCACCAAGCTGAGCACTCTTCATGTGGTCGATACTCAAATGTATTCCGGCAATTCTCTTCATCCCAGAAGCCATGTACGCTCCTAAACTCGCCAACGCCTCGGCTATCAACGCCGATACTCCGCCATGCAACAACTTGAACGGCTGCCAACCCAATTGACCAATTCAATTCATTAACAACAAACCAATTAGTAAACCTAATCCAGTTAAATATTTTTAACAGAACAAATCAAAAGAAATGAGCAAAACAAGGATGAGAGAAATATCAGAATAACCTGGCAACATTTGGGGGTGACTAAGAGATGCCCGGAAACGAGAGTAGGCGACAACTCGTCAAATTCAAAGCCGAGGATGTGAAGCGGGGCGTCTAATTCCGCCGTCTTGGTGTTTGAGGTTGGCAGTGGAGTCATAATTTCTGTTGCCTCAATTTTCAGTTTTTCTTTTCTTTTCTTTTTTTTTTTTTTTTTTTTTTTGTTTGGCTGAAATGCTGCTGCTCTTTCGGTGCCATTTAGTATGTCCAAGTGTTTTTTACGCCGATGTAGTGTGGAACAATAGACCTAGGACTTTTCTTCTTTTGGCTGTGTGGATTGAAATGTCAATGCTGTGGGGGAATTTTGAGTTTTTGATTGGGTTGGTCTAAATACAATGGAGTACAAATTATACCACCTCATTGCAAAGTAAAACCAATCTTCAAATGCGAATTTAGGAAGAAAAAAAAAGACACGATAATGTAGAATGATGATTTAAATAGCCTTATTAGAGACGGTCCCATAATAGTATCACTCAATTGAAATGAATACGCTCGTGAAAGAAGAATATAGTGGTACACTCGAAGTTTATGTGTTCAAGCACAAACGTTAGGAGTCGGGACGATTATATATCCTTCAAAAAAGAAATGCGAGACTGTGTCATTTTATTGCTAGGGAAAGCAAGGGTGGAAAAGAATATGTATGGCATAGCGTATATTTCACATTGTAGGTACATCATGGTGGAACAGAAGGCCTGGGAGCAACGAATATTATGCATATGAACCTCGAGTGTTTTGCCCGGTTGTGATTTGTGAAATCCAATACCACCACTTTAACGTATATGAGTATACATATTGACAACATTGTAGAGTATATGCTGTAGCAACCCTGCCAAATAAGGGAAGATGATACACTACAGCAGTTTATTTACACATATATACCAGTCTATATAGATATAGGAGACGGGGAGAATAGCGATGGTTGCTCAAGCAGCTGTGGCAAATCCTACTCGGAGGTTCCCATAGTCGAAGATGGTGTGATACGCGCCCAAGAAGATGTTCCCAAGAATCCTAGCATGATCAGAGGGCAGTAAATCATCAGCAGCCACAAGCAATTAGAAATCAATACTAGACTCGCTACTAACGTATCCAAAAAGACGGGTGGCAGGGACTAACCAGAGTGGACCTTGTGGCGAAGGCACATCCACGGCAACAAATGCATTGAAGCACAGGTTGACTTGAATCGCGTGTCCAGAATAATCTGGTCCATTGACTTGAAGCATGTACTGCCTCAAAGTCAAAAAAAGGGTAATGAGTTTCACCTCAGATATTAGAGAAGACAGCACACAATTATGACTCTTCTCATAAACACAGGGAGATGGAAGAGGTCCTGTAATGAATGTTTTTACTACTACTTACTACAAAAACTGTATTCCCCTTTCTTTTTGGTCTAGACACGATTCTAAGAAAGTTATAGTGTTATAGTGCAGCACCCACAGGAGTTAGTAGAAGCTCCAAAAAAATCTGTCTTTTCCTTTCAGTATGTCATTAAATTTGCAAGAAGGACGAATGAGAAGAAAATACTAGCCTGTAAGAAAACACATCCTCCATGCACAGTATATCGACTTAACAAAGGGCTGTAAGTTTCTACTTCCCTCGTGAAAAAGAACAACAGTTGACGGACTAGAAAGGACAGCTCTTAAAACATTCAGCTACCATGATCAGGAAAGCTAAATTACATTACTTAGGACTTGCACATTTATAAAAAAAAAATGTTGCGGTCTTACACAGAGTAAGTAAATTGATCTGAGGTGAAAAGGTAAAGTATGGGTTACAAAAAAACTCTAACTTACATTCTTGAAGGAGGAAACTTCATTTATTTGTAAACCAAACAAATCATAACAAAAGAATCAGCGAAGAAACTGACCTGCTCTGGCTTGAGAGGATAGCTTTTGTTCCCAATGGTGAAAGAAATAGGTGGCAGTATCCCAATCTTCTTACAGTCAACAAAAGCCTTCTGCCCAGGGCTTGGGAGTTTCTCACAGAGCTTCAACATCAAAAGAGCTTTAGGATCACTTCCAGAAAAGGCATAGGGCTATACAGACGTCAAGCAGTTATTTATAGTACCTTCCTCAGGTAATTGAGTAACTTTGCTTCTGCTTTTTGTTCTTTAAGTTCCACTTGAATCCAACCTACAGTGATCTCACACAAACCACAAAATCCAGTCTGATTGGCTGATGTTTTTTCATCTAAACCACCATGGGTGACTGTTTTCAATCTGCTCTTGCAAAAGTTCCAAGGACTTTGCTAAATAAGCGAGTTGAAACAAATACACTAAAGAAGCATCAAAGAAACAGAAACTCTAACCTCATGTACTCGGATTGGTTGTATGAACATAAGCCGATCTTCACACAAACTTTTTCAGGTTCTAACTGGATATAAGTGAAAAGGATAAATTTAAATTTTCTTAAATACATATGACAGCAACAACAACGTAAGGTGGAATAGTGATCATGAGTAAAACGCACCCCTGATAATAGAAGCTCCCATATACGAGCAGCATAATTTGACACAATAGCTTTACATTCCAAGTTGACTATTCCCTCCGCTCCAATGAAATGATTGATCTGTTCGACAACTTCCTGAGACCAAGAGAGAACCTGAATGGTTAAGTGGTTATTGTCCACTTAAAACGCCATTACACACAACAGTAAAGAAATATGTAATCCGGATGCATACAGGTGGACCAGCAAGCAAAGATGTCCCAGAATCAAGGATAGCAGAACAGCCATCCGAGCAAAGACCTGAACATAGGAAGGGAAGTATCTTAAACCTTGAAAATGAACCCTTCTATAAACTAGACTACAGGATGATGAACCAAACTAGCAACAAATATCTTGTCTATACAAGCTCTGACAATTGATCTTCTTTCAATGGTTTCATAACTGTCACTTATTTTGATGTGATGATTGGCCGCTTTTGAGCCATTTAACTTAAGGAGCTTAGAATGAATCAATTTTCAGCAAATGTATAGAGACAAGAAGTAATGCGAAATATTAAACCAGGGAAACTCATTTTGAAGGCGGTCACTGTACCTGTGGCTTCACTTGCTACATTTACGCCCCTTATTTCTATCTGCAATGACATTGGCAGTATTATGATTCAAACTGATGAACAAAGAAAAGCAAGAAAACACAATTCAAATCTGGAGTTTTAAGAACCTGCCAGTAACCGTTGTCAGCCACAGGAACATAAGAATGATCACCCTTAAAATGTCTCCAGTCAACACCACCGAAGACAATCTCACCTCCAATTTCAGAATAAGGGTCCTGACTCAGCCAAAGAGAGAAAATTCTCTGACAAACAATTCCTTGTTGCATCATGTTGTACCTGGTTGGAGAAATTTAAAAAATTGACAATCAATCATCAGATACAAATGGAGCATATGACATGTAAAGTAGATGAGCACCAATCAGATTGGTCATAGATGTGCCACTTTCTATAAATTTAAAAGAGGTCCCTAACTAACAGATGTTGGAAATTGCATTCTGGCATCTCGAAATTAGCATATCCAAGGTGATTTACTAGGAAAAACCCCTTTGCACTCGCTGTATCTACTGTAAGATGTAAGATGAATAAGATCCTAGGCTTCATTACTCTATAGCCTACGATTTACTCTGTACGCTACCAAGGGTGGAGTTGATTTCAGATCAACCAAACAATAAAACAATAAATGTGTAATATAAAAGAGAGGAAAAAAACTATTTGTACCACACTGGGATGGCGTGCCCAACGGATATTTCCTGAAATCCCAAGCCAAGTATCCCATCGAATTGCGTAAGTATGAGATCAAATGATCTTTCTGCCCGTGCTTCAATAAACACCTAAAAAATATACGTCACAGTTCAGATGAAGACCATCAGATTTTATGACTATTTTACTAATTCATGGGCAAATAACAAACCTGATCATTAACAATAAGACCACCAACTTCTACATTATCTCGGCTAAACAAACCAGATACAAAACCAGCACCATACGGAATCTTCCAAGATTTTCCTGTCAAACAAGAACAAGAAGCCTTAGAAGTGAAAGCTTCAGTTCCAGTAAAGCTTTAGCTTCAACAGTACTCAATCATTATGTTTTTTTCTTCTTTTCCTTGACGTAAACTCAATCATTAAGTTACAATTTCCCTTCTAAAGAAAATCACACGCAACAAACACCTAGAGGTCCAAGACATTAAGAAAATTGAGTATAATACCACTGATGCTGGAATACGTGCTAGACAGCCTTGAGTTGTACCTGGAGTGAAAGTAGCAAGCAATCTGCTCGTAGTTACTATCAAGAACCATGGAAAAATCTAATTGCATTAGGCAATATTGTCAAGTAACAGCCTCTCTATGTAGTCAGCATTGGAGTAAGTCTGCATAAATCTGACCCCCAACCCCCATACCCCGCCATAGGCAAGAGTGTTTAATGAACTACCTAGGATATTGTATTAGGCAAAATTAATCACAAAGAGAGGTGATGACCAGCAAACACTCACCGAAAAGAAGCATTTAGAAGAAGGGACCCAAAGGTTGGAGCTACCGGTATCAAAGATCACATTGAACTTCTGAGGAGGGGTGCCAATGCCAATCTCCCCATAATATTGCACATCCATATAATTCTTCAAATATATAATGGCTGATTCAGGATCCTTATGCTTTGTACCACGACTTATAACATTAGTCCCAGCAGCCCTGACTCTCTCAAAGTCCAAAGGCAACTTCTTTAGCTCTATTCTCATCAACCCATCATTGATTACAGACACAGCACGTGACAAACAAGGCCATGCCAAAAACCATATGGCCATCATCACAGCATGCTTCCTCTCCATCCTTTTCATACTCAATCTGAGTTACGAAAAGCATAACATTTGAATCAGTCTCAACTATAAACCTCTTGTATTTCCAACCATTTGCATCACCTACACTTTTGTATTTCCAAACTAACTTTCGATCAACAAAAACTCACAATTTAATTCCACAAGCTTGTAAGTTCTGTCCATATCAAATCCTAAATCCTAAATTAGTTTCATTTTTAGTGATGTAATACAATCAATTAGACCGTCTTATACAATACTTCTTTCTTTAAGTCTTAAGCATAACGTCATGCTCTCTTCGCCTGAAGTCTATAGACAAATTTGCAATGTGCGGATTACATAGAGCTAAACTGAAATTAAATGGACTAATTGTTCCGAACAGTCTAACCAACAACAATTGAATTTAATTTCTCTAGATGAAGACTATAGGACTACTTATAGAAGGTTCAAATTCATGCAGATGTTAAGAGGCTAGCTCTTTATAAAGATCAGAGGACATGCACGTACACACGAGTGTGCATCAGATATTAAACATGATGCTCTTCACTGTACAGTTACATGCTATCAATAATACTCCTAACAAGTAACAACCACCAACTTAGAGAGTTGACATGAGTTGTTAATAGTTTTTACGATTAAACTGAACTCTTAATTAGCTTGTTCGAAAAAATAGCGAGGTCCGCTAATATGAACCGTAGTATATATGAAATCGGTATGAGAATATGAGCATACCTCAAAATGCGAAAGGGGTGCAGAGTTACAGAGGATGAGCCCATCAAAAGTAGAAAGTTGAATTTAAAGGTGATGCTGTGGGCCTGTGGCTGATATTTCGATTACATAATTCATAATTGTGAAGGTGAGCAGTTGAGTGATCATGATCAAGGTGAAGAAGAAACTGCCAGAAAAGGATGGAAATGACTAGGCAATTTCCTGGAAGATTGTAGAACAAGGGACTAAGGGAGTAGTACTTGTTTCAATTACTGGATTTCTCTTTGTGGAATTAGTTCTATATCGTCATCTGGGTTCAAGACTTCAAGCTCAATCTTCCTCCAAAGTACGAGTGTCTCTTGCCCAAACTCTCTCTTTCACTCTCTTTCATCTGTTTTTTACCAAAAAAAAAAAAAAAAAAAAAAAAAAAAAAAAAAAAATTAATATCCCTCTTTTTTGGTATGGGAGAGTAGCTATTTCTGCTAATGATGTGGGAGTGGGTTACGAGGAATTAAATTCGAGACAACCCTTAGGCAGGTTGAGTTGCTAACCACTCGGTCAACCTTGATGCAATAAAATATCCCTCTTCCTCTCTATTTCATTTTGTATACGGAGTATAAGCGAGCTAGCACTTGGGTGTGGCGGGTAGGATGAGACTTGAGAGTCGTGTCTAGGTGAGTCGTGTCAAATTCGATTTAGGTGTTGTTGGGTCAGCATGCCCTGGGTTTAGGGATGGGCATAGACCCAGGACCCGACCCAGACCCGAGATTTGGGTCTTGAAAATTAGGACCCGACCCAGACCCGCACACATTAATTACGAGTCGGGTCTGGGTCCATGATTTGAGACCCAGACCCGACCCGACTAAATTTAAAAAAAAAATGAAAATTTCGAAAAGTTCTATCTAAGATTTGCGACTCTCCCTAGTCTAGCATGTCACGCATGAGTCTTACATGTACTCCTACTCCTCGAGTAGGGATGGGCGTGGGTCAGGTTTGGGTTGGATTAGGTTGGATCCTATAGGACCCAGACCCAAACTCATGACCTCTGATGAAGACCCAAACCCGACCCATATCCATATGGGTCTAAAATTTTCCGATCCAAATCCGGGCCATCAAGACCCGATGGGCATAGGCAAGGTCATGGTCTTATGTGAGAACTTCATCTTAGCCGATTTCTATGATATTTTCTATCTCAAAAAATTATTTTGTTGCACTAATACGTCAAATAGTACACAGATACTCAAATCAAATGTGCAATAAACAACTTGTAACCAAACTTACAATGCTCATAATAACTTAGCATATATCCGTAAGTGTCATATGTCAATACATGAACTCTCATAAACAATAATATCAAAGTTTTAATCATCTAATAAAATATTACATAGTAAACGAGAAGGTCGACGACGATGACTATGATAACGCGACGGGGGTACTCTCCGCTAGATAGCTTTGGTAGGGGAAGAAATCATGGATATTTATACCATGTGGTTTATGGTGTAGTCTATCAAGTAACACAATAATGTTTTACGAAGGTTAAAATTTAGGTTTTCAATAAAAAATTTAAATTAGACGGGTCTATGGGTCGGGTCTGGGTCTGAGTAGAGAGACTCATATCCGACCCATCACACATGTAAACAGGTCTGGGTCCGACCCAAACCCAATGGGTCCTAAAAAATGAGGACTCATATCCGACCCATATGGGTCAGGTCTGACGGGTCAGGGTTAAGTCTGGGTTCCACGCCCATCCCTATCCGCGAGTCCTTATTTCATCTACAAAGTTCTAAGTTTATCACCTCTCTTGTCTACAGCCAATTGTCTTTCATATATTTTAGGTGTGAAAATATGTTAATTTCTTTTTGCTTATTGTATGTGGCGGAATATCCAAAGCAAATAAAATCTTAACTTCGAAATTTTATTCCTTAGAAACGTTATACCTTTTGTTTCAAGGACCCGCCCGAGACCCGGACCCGACCCAAATCCAACGGGTCTAGAAAAATTAGGACCCGACAGGTCCGGGTCTACACAAAATTCTACGGGTTTGGGTCCGGATCTTAGCGGACCCAACCTAAACCCGACCCATGCCCATCTCTATCTGGGTTCGATCAACTTTAGTTTGGGTTGCTATTGAGTCAGGTAGAATTGCTCGTGTCATGCGGTTTCAAGTCAAGTGATAATAGTTAACTGAGTTAGAAGTATTAGTGAAAAAGTTTAGAAAATGGCTAAAAATAGACATCTCGCAAAACCGCAGTGTTATTTTGGGCATGTCGAAAACCTTAAGAGCAGGATGGAAAAATGTACGATTGATACGATTTGAATGGTAGGATTGACCAATTTAGACCGATAATCCAATTTTGATGACTCCAACTTTGAATTGAATTAATACAACCCAAATCCGAAATATTGCAACTTCTAAATGATTTGATTCAAAATACTCTTTGCGAAATTGCCGCATACCCAAACATTTAACCCAAAATACGCAACCCGCAATCCAAATTCAACTAAAATTTGGAAATCAAAAGTTGACCTGAAATCGAATATAATCCAAATCGAACCAATATACACTCGAATTCAAGTGACCTGCAGTTAGACCTGTCAAAAACTGACTCGACCCGAAAAACCGCGCAGGACCCGACCCGGAAATAACCCGAAAAAAACCCGTTTTTCTCGACCCGGATCCGAACATGACCCGAACCCGAAAACGACCCGAAAGTCTGGGTCATAACCCGACCCGGACCGGGTCAACCCGTTGGGTCAAATAAATTGTGCAAAATATATATTATAATAATAAAAAATAAAAAAGAAATAGATAAATATTAATTAAATATTAATAATTGATTAATTTAAGACATAGAAGATAAAATATAATTAAACTATTATTATTATATAATATAATACATAAAATGCTTGGAAAATAGTAATAAAATAATAATTTGATTATAATAATTACCGAGAAAAAAAGGCGCGAGAATGTATTTTTGACCCGTTGGTCAACCCGTAACCCGACCCGAACCCGTATAAACCCGCGTATAGTCGGCCCGTATTTGACCCGACCCGTAGTGACCCGAACCCGGAATTCGCCCGCCCGACCCGTTTGACAGGTCTACCCGCAGTTGACTCATCCCCGTATTGACCTGAACCGATCCCCATCCAAATTCAATTGTCTTGAATTGAATGCGACCCAAATTTATTCATCGAACGGACCAGAAGGTGACTTGAATTTTCGCATATCCATATCGTGATATCTTCTTTAAAAGTAATTCTAAGGATATTTGGTTGTATCATTGTCTTCTCAATTAGTTTATGACGTCTCCAATCTTTTATAAGACATTTAACATACTCCCTCCCTTTTTTTTAGATTCTTTACGTTTTATTTAAATTTTTCTCACATATTCAAACAAAACATAAAAATTAAAAAAACGGAGGGGAGTATATTTTTAAATGGTTAACAAACCTTAAGATTATGGCGTAGAAGATAATACACCACTAAGAAATGTCTCAAGTTGTCAAGGAGCAAGCCATCACTTAAGAAAAAAAAAAAGGCAAGTTTTTTTTTTTTATTTTTTATTATTTTTTTTTTTATTTTTTTTTGTGAAGAAGAAGAAGAAATAGAAATTTATAAAAACGACGAAAGGGTTGGGACATATACTCAAACAGTAACTCTCCTGTGAGATCGTCTCACAGGGTGAGACAGGTCCAAAAGGATAAAAGCCCACTCCCTACTCATTTACAATAAATTAAAAAAAAAAATAGAAAGAGAGAGAAACGAATTATATCTTACAATTTGATGATGAACTTATCACAACTACCACTATTATATCGTAAATTTGAACTTTAATATTTTTTAGTTTTTTTTTTTTTAAAAAAAAAGTTTTACACGATTGTATTGAAACTGCAGTTTCTCAATATGAATGTTTGAGTTAATAAGTTATAACCTTGAGTTTTGTAACTAAATCAAAGAGTTACAAACATTTATACGAATTACAAATGTTTGAGTTGTAAACTTAAAATCTTGAGTTCTTAATATAAAAGTTTAATTAAACTTATTTAAAACTTTGAGTTCTCAATATGAATGTTTGAGTTTAAATCTCTACAAATCTTTGAGTTTTAAATTTTTTTAAATCTTTGAGTTTAGAATACAAAATTCCTAGTTCTTACGGCATAAATTTGAGTTTATAACCTTGAAGTAATTACCGTCAAATCATGAATAATGGCTAGATAAATTTTTTTGAAAGATTCATTCAAAAAGAAATAAAAATAGAAGAAGAAAATGAGAGATACGTAGGGAGGGGAGAAAGAAATAGAAAAAACTTAGTGGTCGTTTGGTTACCATGTTAAATCATGGGAATTCTGAATTCCCATGAATTGAAAAAGTTAGAGTTGTTTGGTTAGCCAAAATCATAGGAATTGAGAATTCATGGGAATTTCCAATTCCTACAAAATGGAGGAATTGGCTTACCAAGGCCCCCCTTGGTAATTGGCAATTCCTACATGAATTTACTTCCTACATCTAACCAAACAACTTTGAGAAATTCACATGAATTGCAAATTCATGGGAAGTGAAATTGCATGGGAATTCCAAATTCCCGCATGCAACCAAACGACCACTTAGGTATACGAGAACTAGAGAAGTTGAGAATGTGTGGGAAGGGTTAGTTTCTTGTTTTGTATTTTGGGCCTTTCTTGTTATGGGCCCGTCTCACACTGTGAGACGGTCTCATACAAGAATTTGTCATACTCCAATTACCAATCCAAACTTTATACAAGACCGAATTTGACCTGTATGTGGAATGGACCAAAATCTAACAATCTTAACTTCACCCGCAACCGAATTTAACCGGGGAAATTAGACCCAAATAGACTCGAATCTAACTAACCGACTGTAACAAACCCAGTCCAGTCCGTATCTGACCCGAAATGATCCAACCTAAATTAACCCACGATCCGACCTACAGAATATGCAGCGCTCGTTGTACTTCCATATTACGAGTATAAAAAAGTTAAGTCTCGACAATTTGTCAAAACACACAAAATTGTGAAAGAGGCGTACTCGTAACACAAGTTCAAACAGAGCTTAACACTTGTTCGTTCATCTTCAAAGTAACACAGGAGAGAGAAAGGAGGCAGGGAGAGAGAGAGAGAGAGGGATGGCGTTAGAGGACGATGAATGGGAGTTGCAATTGAGTGCGGAGGAACTTGATGCTCTTGAACAAGACGCTCTCCGTCAAATTTCTCAGCGCAATTCCTCTTTTCCTGCAACTTCTTGCTCTTCTTCTTCTGCAACATTATGCCCTTCTCTCGCAATTTCGCACCAACAACATCATTCTAATCATCACTCTACTCTTCGTCAGGTATTTTTCTCTCTCATTCTTTGGTTTTACTTTCATTTCTTTTTGTTTCTTGTTATGTTGATTGAATGATAAATCTTTTTTTTTTTTTTATTATTAATTTGCTGAATTTTTGGTATATCTTGGTTCTTTTATCATGGCAAATTAAAATTGATTTTGGGTATTTGACCTGCATATTATTGGAGGAAATGTGTATGATACGATACACTGGGATGTTTGGGAGTGGAATTGAGGTATTACAAGTTTGGACAGTAGGAAATGGTGTTGTGCGCTGGTAGATGATCAATATTAGAGCCATTTTTTTTTTTCGAGGCTCTGTATCTTTATGCACGGCTTATTATTAATTAAAGATTGCGGTTTTGGAATCATTGATTCATTGAGCTTGTCGAACAATGCTAAGAATGTGGGATAAGAAATGTCGATAATCAGATGGGAGGTCGTGGGGTTTATGGGGATGGAATTGAGATGGTAGAGGTTTTTCGGACAGGAAAAGGGTGTAACCCGTGCAAGAAATGATGAATGTTCGGGTCAAGAAATTCCCTATCTTTGGATTTGGTCTAACTGATGCAAGTAAACAAAGTTAGTAATGAACTTCTTTATACTTGGTTGTGGCAAATGCTCCAGTGCTTCAAAGAGATATTAGGATGCCTATGATGTGTTAAGGTTTGTATTAAGGATTGATTTTGCATAGTGTACATACCACAAAGGAGAGGATTAAGGTTGGCCTAATGGTTAGGAAATTAACCAGCCCGGGGACTGTCTTGGGTTCAAATCATCATATCCCCACCCCTTCTACGTTAGCTGTTCCTATGTACCCAAAAGAAAAAATATACCACAAAGGATCTCCTATGCAATGCGAAAGGGTACCCTGCCTTGCTTACATGGGTATGTTGGTGAAATGTGCCAATTACATTAAATGGAGTTGGCACCATGCAATTATGTTTGCTTAAATACCATTCAAATCATATATGTTCCAGACTAGTATAGTTTTTAAATTTTTTTTTTTTTTTTTTTTTTTTTTTTTTTTTTTTGTGATTCTACATCGGATTAGAAAATTTGTTTCCAGAGCATCCAAAATGGCAGGCCTAGACTTCATAGTTGCACTGTTGTACCACTTTTCTGCATGTGTCAGTCCGTTAGCTAAGTCCAAGAAATTGAGTAATACCGTAGTTCTACTTTTCATCATGGGGAATATGGGGTGTTGCCAAATGAAGGTGTCCACGTGCAGTCTTTGAGACATCTGAGTTCACATATAGACTATAGTCGTAAGCGACCTTTTTTTCGTTACAGGCTTTTGTGCAATAAGCAAACTCTTTTGTTCTTTACCCTGCAAATCTCATATGTGAAAGCTCCACCAGTTGGCAACTATCTTTAGTGCCTTCTAATCTATTTGTCTTAAATTATTTGTCCTTGTTGATGAGTCTTTACCTCCAGGTGGATACTCCTTTAGAGTCCAGAGTCTTGCCATCACCCGTCATGCCAAGAGTAGTAGGTGAGTCAACCTATATATCCTTGTCTTATTTTCTTAAGATTTAGTAGAACGTCAATGTCATCAGATGTAGAATCCAGTCTTTTTTCTCCTTTTAGAAAAAGACTGCACTGAGTGCTTTCAAACAGACGATGCATATTATTTTTAGCACTTTAATGGCCTAAACTTCTCTGACTGTTCATTTTCTATGTTTGCATAGATGGTTCATTTAAGGAGGTCCCAAAGCTGACCCTGAAGTTCTTTCTTCATGCCAGCGGAAACATAGCTGCCAGATTTCCTTATGATCAAGTATTCTTTCATACGCTGTGTATGCTTTCTGCTTGAGGTTTTAATGTTTTCATTTCTGAGAGTAGCAGTGCTCTGTTGTTACAGGCTGTTGTAAATACTATCAAGAAGATCCCTAAGGCTACCTGGAACGCAAAAGAAAGGTTCACTGTTATTTTTGAATACGTGCTTTTGTTGCCACTGTACTACCTGCTGCTTAGCTTTGTGATATGGTACTGGACTGGCAGGCTATGGATGTTCCCGCTGTCTTCTATGTCATCTGCTGAACAGCTTCTCAAAGAAACTTGGGGGCCCAAAATTGAGGTAAAATATTTCTTTCTCGTTGGCTGATGTTTTTGTAGGAAGCCCAGAAGTATCTGCAGCTTTCTTGTTATGCAAATGCACGTAGAGAGGTAATTCAGGATTCAGTAAATTATGTTATTTTCTTTTTGTTGTAATGTTTAGGTGGAAAATTTGGATCCCTTGGTTCGGCGAGCTATAGCTGCTGCTACAGCTGTTCCAGACCTCCGAGGTGAATATGAATAGCCATGAGTTCTTTTGTGACATGCTATTTTATCTCTATTATTATTGTTATAGCAATTATCGCCACATGTATTGTTGGGTGAAAATTTAAGAATCCAATATATTGGAAAATAAAATAACATCACACCCTAAACATGAGACAAACTAATTCATCGACATTAGATAGAGTATGCTAGTCTATCTAGCGAGGCCTGATCATCAGGTCTAAGATTATTTATAATACAGCCCTTCACTCTGCCCAACAACAACAACAACATGCCTTATTCCCAATATGAATCGGGATCAGCTAACATGAATCATCATTCGTAGCCATCTTATGCAGGCCATAAAAGTTAATGATCATTGGTCCAAAAACGTAGTGACAATACGTTTAGCAAGAATTTTTTTTGAAACCATCAAAAGAAAAGAACCGCAAATACAACATCAATAACAACAACAACAACAACAACCAAGCTTTATTCTCAAAATGATTTGGGGTCGGCTAACATGAATCGTCCTAAGTAACCGTTTCGATTATGTCATATAAGTTAAAGAGCATAATTAGAAAGATAATGAAACACGTCTAAAAGGAGTTTTTTTTTTTAATTTTTTTTTTTATTTAAAAAAAAGAAAGGAAAACAAAAGACTAAAAAATAGTTGTAAAACAAGTGAAATATGTATGAATGCCTTTACAGATGTTAAGAAGAGAAGGTTTAAGAAAAGACGAAATAAAGTAAAATCATTAGCAAACTATTTGCGAAACAAACAAACAAAGAAATAATAAAAAGTCATAATATATCTGCCACAAGAATTCCGTCTCTGCACTCCTTATCCAGCACCATATCCTCTTCAAATCCCAAGATACTCATGTCACTTCGAATCAACCTCATCCAAGTCATTTTGGGTCTTCCCCGACCCCTGACGATGTTACCATGCCCCCAAGCTTCATTGCTTCTAACTGATCCGTCCGTCGGCCTCCTCACATGGCCATGCCACCTCAG
Source organism: Spergularia bocconei (assembly GCA_963457585.1). Lineage (NCBI taxonomy): Eukaryota > Viridiplantae > Streptophyta > Magnoliopsida > Caryophyllales > Caryophyllaceae > Spergularia > Spergularia bocconei. Next base: position 14,321,781 of record OY734946.1, on the reverse strand, counting down.
ACTCCATCATCTTGTCCCTAATGGATGAGACTCCTTTTTTTCTCTGTAATCAATCCATTTCTTAACCAATCCTTTCTTGCACGACCAAACATCCATCGTAGCATGCGCTTCTTCGCTACACTCATCTTATGAATGTGACACTGTTTCATGGCCCGACACTCGGTGCCATATAACAGTGCTGGCCTAATTCTGTGTGGTATAACTTCCCTTCAAGTTATGGGGCATGCCTGGATCACATAGAAACCCTGTGACATTCTTCCATTTCAACCAACCAATTTGCTCCTATACGCAACATCTCCATCTAATTCTCTATCATTTTGAAGAATTGATCCTAGATATCTAAAGAAATCCGACCCTTCAACAATTATATTATCCAACTGTAGTCGTCCCTGTTTGAGTGCGCCACACCCCATTGAGCTTTTACGCCAACTACCCGGTCTTACTGCTGTTCAGCTGAAACCCTCGACCATTTAAGTATGCCTCCATAGTTCCAACCTCCTTTCAAGAACTTCTTTTGTATCTGAGATCAACACAATATCATCTGCAAACATCATACACTATGGTCTGCTCACTACACTAATTTCACACTATGCACTAATTCTTTAGGGAGGGGAACATGTTGCTCTCAATGAAAAATATTGTGACTCCACCAAAATGGTACACTAGCCAGAATTATAGCCATAGTAACCCTTTTATAGCCACCAATTGTTGTATTTGTCTACACTAAAATGATTTTCGTTTTGCACACTACTTGTCTAATAAAATAACTCGTTGTTAGCTAGTTTGAGGCTATCAGTTATCATTTGATTGTTGACTTAGGCTTTTCTCTTAACGGAAATACAGCCCCGAGTAACATTCAAAATTATTTTGTTTGTGGGACTGTGGACCATACATGATAGTCACATCGCTGTGAAAGATTAAAGTGTTCTCCCTTTCTTTTGCTCTAAACACATGTTAATAATGTAATCATGAATGAAGTAGTTCACCTGAAGGATTGCAGAATGATGGAGTTGTGAGCGGCAAAAGGGAGATCTGACAAGACCTGAAATGAAATTTTTTAAGTGGTTCTTGTGATCACAATTCTAAATTTTTGTGTGTGTGTGAATATGTGTCATGGTGGTGTGGCTGTTATGCCATAGTTTATAGATGACTGGTAAATGTGCGAACTTGTTTGTACCATCTTGGGACCTTATCAAGATGATCTCTCTGTCTCCCTCACTCTTCATATAGAGATTTGTCTCGTGTACTTTATTGCATGGTCTATCAAGGGTTCGGTTGTTCTTTTATTTTCTTTCTTTCGTTTTGCTCTTTTTTATTCTATTAAATGTTAACAAATTTCATAAAAAAAAGAGGTTAAAGGTTGAGAGGACTAAAAGTTCTTTTGCTTAGATGTTATGATGTTTCCAATTCATTTGGAGGAAACTAATCCGGATCCCCTTAAACTACCCGCTACCTTATCCCAAACTGAAGCCAAACCCTCTTTCAAAGTTCAAATGCTTACAGCAGATCTTACTTACTGAACAATGTTACTTTAGATCCTTTGTTGTTTATCTTTACATGTACAAATAAGCAAGTTTTGATTGTTCGTTGTTATGTTCATTACCTTCTGCTGCTGCTTTTCTGAATGCATATGTAGTATTTTACTGAATTCAGCATCTTGAAGATCAATATGACAGGATTCCAAGTTATATTGAATCAAAACTTCTAGCATTCCAGCGGGATGGTGTCAGGTATTCCTACTTTCATTTAAATAAGCTTTTATTTTTCCCCAAAGGCCCAAAGGCTGAAGATGTTTGTTTAAGTTCTCCTCTTATTTCTTAAAAGTGCTTTCTAGTGTGACTCCGTGTATTGCTTTCATGTAAACCATTGTTATGGCCAGGAATTATATCTGTACTTATTACCTCCATTATTAGGTTTGTGTTGCAGCATGGAGGGCGTGCCCTTGTAGCTGATGAAATGGGTTTGGGTAAGACTTTGCAGGTAATTTTCTGGAGGTTGAAATTTTCTTTTTGTAGGCTGATGAATTGGATTATATAGCAATGTCTATCTATTCTTGTGTTCCCATCAAAATTAGCTTGTCGCGTACATTGCTCAAAGGATGGTTAAATGTGTGTTATATCTTGAACAATAACAAATTTTCATTTTGACAAGAGGGTTTCAGTCCCTTTCTAGATATAATTTCCGAATAAAGAGAAAAATTTGTTAGAATAGGCCTTGGAGCTAACAAAACCCTGCAAAATCAACTTCTAGTGGGTCAATCTATCCTTAGACATCATCCCGTATAATTAGTGATTAGGGAGATTAATTTATTCCGTGATTATCATCTTATTCGAGCAGGCGATTGCTGTAACCTCATGTGTTAGGGAAGCATGGCCAGTGTTGGTTCTTACGCCTTCTTCTCTGCGTTTGCATTGGGCTACTGTGAGTTACTAACTATATTTATCATCTAAATGGACTAGCCTGGTGTGTGCATGATCTGAGATCCAATCTTTTAAGTTTATAATTGTGTTTTTCTCTGTATCTGACAGATGATTCAAGAGTGGCTACAGATTCCTCCATCAGATATTGTTGTACGTATGCCTCCCTATTATTGCTATGTTGTTGATCTTATAATCGTCAGGCTACCTCCAAGCTCTCTTGCTTCTTAATCCAGGCAACTTCAATGTATTGCACTTTCACAAATTTTATTTTGAAGTTTTCTATGTTTTTCAAGCAACAACAACAACAACCACAACCAAGCCTTATTCCCAAAAAGATTTGGGGTTTTCTATGTTTTTCAAGATAGGAAAAAAAAGGAATTTAGTGAGAGATTTCATCTTTAATTCTTATATTGTAAATTGAACAACTCAGCTTCATGTATACTCTCCACATAGGTGACTGTGTTGTTGAATGTAACTTGAATTTGTTTTCCAGGTGATTGACAACAGCATAAACTTTGAATTCTTTTGCTTAGAGTTAGAAATTGTTGCCAGTACTGTAACGTACATGTCTCACTCTCTTTCTTTTTGTGTGTAAAGTCCTTCTTGATTTAGTATATCGTTCTTTTGTTTCTACATGTTAATATGTCCTATTGTCCTTGTTGCAGGTGGTATTATCACAGTGGGGTGGATCAAATAGAGCTGGTTTTTCTGTGGTATCATCAACCAAAGGGGCTGTTCGTCTTGATGGGGTCTTCAATATCATTTCCTATGATGCTGTAACTAAACTACAGGGGACTCTTAAGACATCAGAATTTAAGGTAACCTATTCACTTTCCTGACTGAACTTTTAGCGTGCATTGAAAAGACTCAATAGCTCTTAATTCTATTGTACACCACAATCCCCCCCCCCCCCCCCCCACCCACCCAAAAAATAAAAAAATAAAAAAATAAATAAAAGAAGGATAGAGAAATGGCCTCTTGTTGTTAACTCAACACTTCCTGACCCTATATTGTTTATCAGAGTGGTAACTTGTAAAAATCAGTTGCCACTGGTGCCTCTTGCGTCGTTGTATTATGTGATAGTTCATCTTACATTTCCCAGTCTGCTACTATAGGTATGTGGCTATATGTTTGGCTTGGTATGTTGTCTTTTCTTGGCTCCTTTTCTATAGTAGCTTTGAAGACAAAAACGGATTTCTGGTATATGTAAAACGTCAAAGGGAGGGATATCTTTATTTGTCCATTCTAGGGGCAAAACATGGAAAATTATGGAAGAAGCTCTGTTAATGTCGAATATAATGTAAAACTCAGCTCAATAATGTTCAGCAACATACAAATATCTTAATAATTGGAAAGGGAGCCTCTAATGGCACTCTAAAACAGTCTTAGGGGCCATTTGTTTCAAAGATTTCAAGAAAGGGACCTACCTAGTGCGAAGGTGTGCCTGTGGCCAACGGATGATGGCGTTGCTGTTGTGAGGGAAGGCTGTTACGGAGGTGTAAGATGCATGATAGGCATGGAGTAGAGATGAAAGCCTTGAAGAGGATGAGAAAGTTTTGTGGTCTTCGAAAACGGGAGGAGGGTTTGATTAATATTTTGCCATCAAACACATCAGGGAATTAGAAGGGTTTTGATTCCTTTCCCCTTTCTCATTCTCTTTCCCTTCCCCCCCTCTCAAACCAAAAAGCCCCTTATTGCACTAGCTCCAAGACTTTGGTCACTGTAAACATCCTCTTTAAAAACTGCATATCTAATGTGCGAAGCCTAAGCCTAAGTGTCTGCCAAAGTGCCAAGAATTCACTTGAGACCTCCCAAATTTCTACAAATTACCAGGTTTTACCTCTACAAACTCGGATCATTATTCAAATGTATGAGCATTGAGCAAGACTCCTATTGAAAAACACACATCCTTCAAGCATAATCCCTTGATTGACTACAATCCGAAAATATTTGCTGTTCAACCGAATTACACCAGAATACAGCCTAAAGCCCAAAACTGCACTTCTCGAACGCAACTTCCCTTCTACCCTGTCACCTATACCAGAGAATTTTATTTACCAGGCTAAGTGACTTTCCTGGTCGATGGTCCTGCAATACCTCATGACTAATGAGTAGTTTCATAAATAAGAAATTAGTGTGTTAATGTTCATAATTCTAATACATGAGACGAGGATGAGAGATCCTCTAAAGAATACAGACTCCCATAACTGTGTTTCAAAATCATGGTAGGAAAATCCTTTCAAGACCCAACAGCCTTAGCCTCTAAGGACACTAAGTAAAGACTATCTACACAGGTAGTAAAAAGGTTGAGAACTACTCGAAAAATTTGGGGGCTCCTTTCCAAGCCAAAGGCACCAAAAAACTGCTGAGACACACTTCGGAAGAACGTTATTATGTTCCTTTTTATTCCTTAGTCCAACGTTTGCAGGTTTGCAAGTGCTCCACAACCTCATTTAGGGATAGTCAATGCTCTCCTCTTACACCAAAGAGACTTCTCCCTAAGTATTCAACAAACTCATGATGTAAAAACAACTGCCAACCTAAAACACACTTGCCCAGAGAGACGTACGTGTTAAGTCGTTTTCATTCAATCATGTCATTGGATTAGTCTTTTTAAGTGCCATGAGGCATTTGCAAATGCATGAAGCTTCAAAACCTCGTGAAAATTAATTTTTTGTAAGACCATTAGTCCAGCAATATACGCAGCCTTAAAAGGACCTTGTTTCCCAAATACCATTCATTACTGAATCTTTGACTAGGGATTTGTCCTAATAAGGGAGGACGTGAATGACTTGCAATTGAAGTGACCATAAGAATCTCCAATACCCTTACATCTTCAGCAGCAGTCAAGTGCACCATACCCAGAACACAAATCAAAGGAAGAAGTTCCTCCATATCCCATTCTTGAATAGTTCTTAGCAAATTGAGATCCCAAGAGCTATGTGTCAGGAAACAAAGTGGCGAAGAAGTCCTCACTACTCCACCGGTCTTCCCAAAATCTCATTATTCTCCCCATCTCATTATCTGAAAGTGACGACCATATCTGCAGAATGCAGCTAAAGCGTGTTCGACTGGTATGAGTCTGCAATCTGCAGATATGAGTAGCTTACTCATTCATATATGTGATGATGAAAAATACTTCTCCGCACATTAACAGCACCTTTGGATTACTAGAGGCAGGCTTTTGGCCACAGAGTTGACGCTACAATGCTTCAACTCCTTCAAGTGATAAGCTTTGACCAGGAACTCCAGCTATGCACATCATTAGTATTGAGCCTCCATAGCTTTTTCAAAGGTTGGATGTTTCATCCTAAATAAGTGTCTTGTTCAAGGCTCCCGGCATAAAATTTGCTTATTCCCAAGCTAAAGAAGACATTCTTTCTTTTCTCAGCTAAATTTTCCCAATAGATCTGTTAGCAAAGAAGCTTGGTAACTGAAGAGCTATCCAAAATGAAGAGCTTAAGAAATGGAATTTGCAGCAGTATATTGTATGTCTGATCTTTGCCGGCACTCCATGCATTTAAGCGGAGATTCAAGTCAAAGATGTGGACTTTCAAAATGGTTTGGGATTCTTGATCCACCTGGTGCTGAATTTTACTCACCAAGACATAAACTGATATATGTGAAAATTACGTTTACTTTAGGTATCTCTTATTCTCTTTCATAATTTTTTGAATAAGAGAAATTGCCGTTGTTAACTAATTAATCACAATACCTTTCAGTTTGCCACTAAGGAAATGATTGTGAAATTATGAATGGGTGTCTCTGATTAGTCTGATCCTGGCAATATCTGTGATTGATGCTCAGATTGGCGGGAGGCTGGTATATAACTTGTTCTGTGTTTCCCTTAAACAATTGTGTAGATATATGATCTGAATAGGTGATGGAGTTTGGAGAAGTAGCTGGGTTTGTCGGGGAACCAAGAACTCATGGAAATTACTTCTCCTTTGCAGGTTGTCATTGCGGATGAATCACATTATTTAAAGAATGGTCAAGCAAAGAGGACAGTTGCCACACTACCTATTCTAGGGGTCCTCTCTCTCTCCCCCTCTATCCTCAAATTCTGCGCACTTCCAAGTGAAGGAATTGTTGCTGCATCTTTCACGTGTTCAATTCTTTGTTCTTTGTTTTTTGTTTGTGAAACTTGCTATTTACATTTTCAGAAAGCCCAGCATGTAATCCTTCTTAGCGGCACTCCTGCTCTGTCAAGGCCTATTGAGCTATTCAAACAGGTAACTTTGTATGCTATTGACATTTTTTTTTAACTGTTAGTTTCTCCATGTGTTCTGCCATTGCTGTTTTTTGTGCAGTTAGAAGCCCTGTATCCTGATGTATACAAGAATGTACATGAATATGGCAGTCGATACTGTAGGGGTGTAAGTAATCTTATTTGTCCCTCGTCTTTTTTGTTTTAGCATCCTTAATTAGTCTCCTCTGTTATTGATGAGCCACTTCATCAACCTATTTGACTTTCTAGGGTGTATTTGGACAATACCAAGGAGCGAGTAACCATGAAGAACTGCACAATCTAATGAAAGCAACACTGATGATACGCAGACTTAAGAAAGAAGTTCTTTCCGAACTCCCTGTAAAACGTAGGCAACAGGTACTGCTGCAGCAGTCTTGAGTCTCTGTGCCATGTTTGCTTCTGATGGTTCATTGGAATATGTTGACTGCTGCTTCTTCAGTGTGGTTAAATATCATTTAAGAATATTTCATGGAAAAAGCCATCCTTTTGCTTTTTGACCTTTGGCCATTGCTGATATGATTTATAGAACTCTAAAACTGAAACATTTAGCCGGTAGCTTGCGCTGTGCCAAATCTACTAGTTCGATGATGCAGAGTTTTCAGAGTGGAACATTGCACATTAGAAACAGAAAGATAGGAAATGAAAGCAGAAGTAGATAACAATAGGGAGCTGGATAATACATGGAACTTTAAACTAGTTATTCTGAATATGAAAGCATCGTGCTATATAGTCCATTTTGGTGGTCTCCCCTGATGACTGGCTTTTGTTCCAATTACTCATCTAATGTTATTCATTGTTGATATCAGGTGTTTTTGGATCTAGCGGAGAAGGACCTTAGGCAAATAAAAGCACTGTTTCTTGAGGTAACTTTTGTTCTTGTATTGTAAGGTCAGTCCATTTCTTCATGTGCTTAGTTCTGCAGTCCCTAATTATAAAGATAATTAAAATAATCGATTTTACTTAGTAGTTTATCTCACAATGCGTCCCAAATGTATACAATGAATGAGTTCTTACTACTACCTCATGTATCCCAAATGTATAAATGAATGAGTTCTTACTACTACCTCATGTATCTACCTTTTTTTCTGTTTGGAAATCAGTGCGCACACACAAAATAGAGGAAAATCCAAGAGAACGATTTTAGAGTGGTCCGGCATAAGCCTAATACACAACACAACACCACTATAAAAGAAGTCTTACACAAAGACCGACCTAAGAACCCTAGTACACCCTCTCACTCAAAGAAACTTAGGGGTCGTTTGGTTCACGCCTAACAGGTTTTAGGAATGGGGTTGGATTGGCTGAGCCCGATTCCATGTGTTTGTGTGCAATTTTTGGCCCCATAAAACCTGCATTCTGTGTCCCTGAAACCCCAAGAAATCGGGTTTTGAATCCGGTCCTCCCCTTCCTAACTCAATGAAACCTATAACTTATAATTTCAAGGAGCTCCCGATGTTTAGTTCAAGGCCTTGTATCTTCTTCTTCAAGCCCCTATTACATGGCTCATTGTTATCTACTCCATAAGCTTTTCATCTACTTGCAACTTCTTTATGAGAGACTGGCACACACGAATTATTTCCTTCGCGTGTATCTGCCCTTGAGATCTTCCCTTTTCCCAATTATAATGATTTGTTTCTCGGAATTCTGGTGCTACCACCATTGTCGAACTGATAATGTAACTCCAATCTTAGAGACTTGTGCCAATTAATTTAATGGCTAAATACAATTTATAAAGTAATGATTTGAGAATAAACTAATGAAAGGCCTGCAGCTGTAGTGTTATACTTGCTTTTTCCTTATTTTTTTTACTTTTAGGGTATGATTGGACTGGGAGTAATCATTAGGGGGGTAATAGGAGCTAAATAAAGGGGGAAATGAGAGAAAATGTGTTGGTGGAGGGAGAAAATAGGGGTGGAGGAGGAATCATTACCCTCATATGGGAGTAATGCGTTACCCTAGGGGGGAGGTGGGTAATGCATTACCCCCATATGTCTCCCCTTATTTCCCCCCTCCACCACCACCACCATTTTTATCATTTTTCCCTTGTTTAGCTCCTATTACCCATTTAATGATTCCTCCCAATCCAAGCATGCCCTTAGATGTATATGATTGTGGGTTGTAATGATGTGTACTTTGTGCAGTAATATATTATCTTTATCATACTTGTTTTTGTGTTGTGAGATTTTTAGTTTTCTCAACTTAATCGTGATTTAATTGTGTTGAAAAAAAAAACACAAACCAAACACGAGATATCAGGAATCAAGTTCCGACCCCATTTCACGTCAACCCAATTCCTGATACCAACCTGAACCCGGACAGTGAACTAAAAGACCCCTTAGATGGAATAAACCTCACACAACACTGCTCTTCTGTGGCTACTGGCTACTACTCTAACTCAGGGTCCTTATTATAGGATTGAACTAGGTCTTGAACCTTTTAAAAGTACATCTACCAGAACTCTCCTTTCATGCATTTAGAACATGCCTTTAGACAACTTAATGCATGCCCGCTCATAATCAACCGATATGATTCTAATAAGGAATTCAAAGAGTTTTCATCACGTAGCTGTTTGGACTCTTTCCGTACACGCTCACGCTCTAAACTTTCGTTGAGTCACCTTTTATGTTCTAAGATGTTAACCAACGGATTCATTTCAGATCTTTTGGGAGTTAAAACTAAGAGTCGTTTGGTAAATGGGGATGGGAATTGGGGTTCAAGTAAAAATTTATTTTTAAATTGGAGTTTATGTCTCGTATGCGGTACGTGGGATTATGGAAGTGAAAATTACAAGTGATTGAAGTTCCTGTTAGGAGTATACTCTCATCAACAACAACAACAACAACAACAACAACAACAACCAAGCCTCATTCCCAGATGATTTGGGGCTGGCTAACATGAAGCATCATAAGTAACCGGCTCAAGGATCATCATGCAGAAAAGAAAAGAAAAAAATTAAAGTGAAACAAATCCTTGCATGTTTCACTTTTCTTTCTTAAGGGTATACTGTCATCTCGAAGTTACAAATTCCAATCCTTCCATGTGTGTGTGTGTGATTGATGACGCAATAACAATCTTTCATAACCAACTCTTCTCGTTTCTCAATCTGATGGTTATGGAAAACCCTTTTACAGAGGAAATGTAATAAACAAAAAAACAGCAAAACTTGGATGCATTGTAATTAATAGCTCTGAGGCCTTGTTGTTACATGTTCTAATTTTCTTCAGGACAAGTTTCACTGTTGCTGGCTCAACCTCTACTTTGTCATATGGCGTATATGCTACTATGCTATCTCCAAGTGTCGATTTTTGGCAACTAAAAGTCTTAGTAACCAAAAGCAAAAATTCACGGGTTTTTTATTTTCTTAGTTAGGTGTGCTGAAAGACAGGATCAAGGCTAGCAAATCAAAAGAGGAGCAAGAGTCTCTTAAGTTTTCTGAAAAGAGCCTCATTAATAAGGTACATTTGATCTCTATGTTTTTGCTTGTGTATGTCTAGCATTATTACAAGCTCATATAAATACCCGTGAATATCGTTTGTGGTTGTCCCTCTCTTTTGCTCTGTACCGCAGATCTATAACGATTCTGCAGAAGCTAAGATTCCGGCTGTTATGGAGTATCTGAGTACAGTCATTGAGGTATGTTTCAGATGCTTGTTTTCATAACACTAGTAGATAGAATGATTGGTCATAAAGAGTAATGCCTAAAGCAAGAAATACAGACATGCCTGCCATCCAAACCATGATTAATTGAGTTATCCGAAAAAGTTTCTAGTGTAGGAAGACTTCCTTGTGGATAAGACATAAAGCTAACTAGTGTTAGACAAACAAGGTTCTTACCAGAACAGTCCTACTTAATGTTGGATATGATCGATCATGCGTAGGCCTATATATGTGATGCAAACAAAGCACCCTATGCTCACTTGGATTTTGTCTTTTCATTCATAGTTTCATTTTAATGGGACTTAAAACCAGCTAGAGTCCAACTTATCTCAATATCTAGTTGCTTTTGTCCTTTCTTAATACAGTTTCAAATATCTAGTAGCTTTTGTTCATTTACACTGTTCTGAATTAACATGACTGTTTTCAATTAACTTGACTCCACTGTTTCACCGTCTTGGACATTGACTTCATTTGATTCAACTCATTGGAAGAATGACCATTTCTGAGCCTCTAATATTTAAGCTATGCTTATCTATCATGCATCTTGACTCTTTTTTCTTTGTTTGGTTTTTCTTAAATTTTTTGCTTTCTAAAACTCCTTTTGAAAGTATCTCAATATTTCTAAATGGTCCACAATGTTTTGAAATTTCATGGTATACACAAGACGGTTACTAGATGACTATTCATCTTAGCGACCCCAAATCATTTTGGGAATAAGGCTTGGTTGTTCCTGTTGTAATCTATCATGCATCTCCTTTGGCTATCCACTGTTTTCCTTCCTCCATTTCCACTAACAGATAAGCTTCTAATCATGGCTTTTTAAACTCTTGTTAAACGTGTTTCAACACTTTATAAACTTATTCACAATGATCTTTAACTTTTATGACCTAAGTGAGACGATTACATATGACGCTCCATGTTAGCCGACCCAAATCATTTTGGGAATAAGGCTTGGTTGTCGTTGTATTGCATTGTTCTTCCCACTTGTCATCGATAAGAATTTGTAAATTTTGCTGTATCATTATTTCTTTAAGGTTTTCTCCTTCTACTTTGACAGTACTTAAGTTATTCTTTTATCTTACAGTTGCTTTATTTTTAACTGACATGTTGTAGGCTGGATGTAAATTTCTAATATTTGCTCATCATCAACCCATGATTGAAGCCATACACCAATTTCTTCAGGTCAGGCTCATTAGATAACCATTATGTTTTCGAGTATAGCATATTGTGACTTTGGAGTCTCAAATAATTTTTCAGAAGAAAAAAGTTGGCTGCATCCGGATTGATGGCAGCACCCCTGCGGCATCAAGACAAGCTTTGGTGACAGATTTTCAGGAAAAAGAAGCTATTAAGGCTGCTGTTGTATGGCCATTAAACATATTAATGTTCCAGTTCTTTCCACATCCTTTCATATTAAGCTCATTCTGGGTTCTTTTCTCTTAAATGCTTTTTTTCTTTCTTCTGCATGTGCCCCGGGGCTGGAAATGTCACTATCGTAGCTATCGATTAAAGCTGGAGGTGTGGGTTTAACATTAACTGCTGCAAGCACAGTTATCTTTGCAGAACTGTCTTGGACCCCTGGTGACCTGGTCCAGGCAGAAGATCGTGCTCACAGAATTGGTCAGGTAAACTTTGAACCATATGGGCTTTTAAAACATGTATTTTGGTATATGCACCTGATGTAAGTGCAAATTTAAGTGACCTTTACCTGTTTTGTTTTTAGGTCTCTTCTGTCAATGTCTATTACCTTATCGCAAATGACACGGTTGATGATATCATCTGGTATGCTTTTTGGTTACTCTCAGCTTCTGGCTAATGCGACTCAAGAACTAGTTTTAGGTGATGAAATAATATTGATGATTGCTAGTTAATAAAACTTCTTTCTATTATTTTCTTTGTGCAGGGATGTTGTTCATCGCAAATTAGAGAACTTGGGACAGGTTATTATTCTACTAATTGTCACCTGTGTTGGTGTGATTGTTTGTTTTGTTTGGTGTTGCTCAACTGATTAGTAATTGTTGTAACTTAGGTTCTTGATGGAGAAGAGAATACTATGCAAGTTTCTGACAGCCAACCAAGTTGTAGCCCAATGAAGCGAAAAGCCACCGAAATTTCTGGTAGCAAGGCAAGTTATAGCCCTGGAAAGCAGAAAACACTGGACTGCTTCCTGAAACGATGCACTAACACAGGCCATGCTGATGGTGAGCTAAAATCGAAATACCCGAGGAATTGACATATTAAGTATGTCTTTGTGTTCTTTGTATATGTACAGAATTCCAGATACATTATACATATGAACATGGTGGCTTTAACTTGTTTGTAGGGGTTCACCATTTCCAGTCTATGTGTATCATAAGAGGAGCTTACTTTTCTGTTCTTGTCATCTTTCTGACTTTTCGTCTATTTAGAATTGCACTCCCTGGACCAACTCGGATTATGGTTCCAAGCCATCGCTTGCGAAAATCGTTGGCTTGCAAATCTGCAGTAATTTACTTCCGTGGACAAAACGCCCTCAATCTCTCTGGCAACAAATTAGATACAAGAGCTGTTTGCTCTGCCACTCGGTCAGTGTTAGAGTTACCCTTGGCCAAAGGTTATTGATTTATGAATGCTATTGGATAACGGATATACAAATTATCCGAATGTCATACATTCAATCTCGTTTCTATTCAATAATATTTAATTCAAAAGAGTTGGAGATTTTACAATTGGAGATCAAATTAAATCTCTCCAAATTTTTTTTTTGAAGTTAAATCTCTCCAAATTACCAAAGAATGACAACCTAGTTTAGTGTACAGTTTTGAGTAAAAATATCCTATTAGAGAGGAGAATTATACACATGAATGGAGCATTTCCAATATCTGCCGGAAGGCAGTTCTCATTCAGAACTTGTTCGTAGTGTACAACAACCATTACAAACATTACTAGTACACCATTCCAACATTCTTTTTCGCATTCACAGCTCCGTATCAACAAAGAAATGACTTTCATATTATAATTAACAAGTTCTGAAAAGCTCCTCAATCTTTTGAAGAACTTTCTGCAATTCAGTCTGTACAATTCCAGGTTCATAATGAACACCGAATACCCCAAATGAGCGCAACAAATTAGGTGTATTCCCTAGGACGCAACACCAGCAGTAGACAAGCCTAAGCCCTTCAATTCCTCACCGAAATAATTTGCCACGATCAACGATACATCTTCCAAACCAACACCAATATAGAGTGGGTTGCTAGGAGTCCTCAAAGAATCATCACCCATGTTCTCACCATTCGAAAGCTTCACATTCGGCCCGCTCTTACATTTCCCCATACACTTGCACCCAACAACAGCTCCCTCGTTGCCTATCGCCTTTTGGAACTCCTCTATCAATGCAGGTGCTCCTGATTTCTTACACTTTCCTCCCATACACACCTCAATCCTCTTCCCCTCTGATTTTGCACCCGTCAAGGTACCAACACTCCCCCCATTGGATTGTTTCAGTTCCGGTGTTTCAGGGATAAGTACTGCAATGCCCGCATCTCTGTTCAAGGTGGTTTCAAGGATCATATTGCAGCAGTCTTGGTCGGAATTCAAGGACGCATGCTCATTCACGGAAGCCTCTAAGGCCGGTGAGCTTGACGAAGCTAATAACGGTGCCTCATTGCTCAAACGTGTGGCCTTTGTATCAGCTGATTGAGTAACTTTGCTATCTCTCAAGCTCTTCATGTCTACCACCTCATCGCACTCGCTGTCACTAGACTCAGAGGACGAGGAGGAGGACTCACAGTCTCCGTTTTTGCATTTCTTCTTCTCCTCTTTCTCCTTTCTCTTCTGCTGCTCTTCTTCCGCCTTAAGTTGGTTCAATTGAGCTAGCAAAACCTCTGCTGCTTGCTGCAGGAGATCACAAAAACAGAATTTATTTGATTAATTGAACTGATAAAATCAAAGATTGATCACATACATTGTTAAACTAGCGTAGAAATTTGCCAATCACGTCATCTTGTAAGTATTGTATTACTATGATGTCTAATGTAAGTCCTCTTTGGCAATTATATTAATGAAATTTCCGTTCTATTTCAAATAAGACATATGAGCCTACTTCCAAAGTAATCATGAGGTGAATTATCATCATGTCCTAGTATATCACATTGAAGGCCCCAAAGCGGCGCGGCTCAAGGCTAATCAAGAAAATTCGAATGTACGCAACCTTACCCGGCAACAACAAATAACACATGGAATCATCAAGAACTAAATTCAAATTAAAAAAGAGAAAGTGAACTTACAGAGATAGTCATGATGGACTTGTTATGATCATTAGAAACCACCACACCCTGATTATTAGAATCAAAACTCAACCCAAAACCCAAGTCAGAAAAAGTTGACAAATCCTTGGTCAAACCTTTCAACAGCTTCATTCTTTTCTTTGTTGAAACTCCATTCCACCCTTTCTTTCCCTTTCCCTTTTCCATTCCCTTACTTTCTCCGTAATATTCCAAGTGCCCTTTATTCTCATACCCACAATTCACGACCAAATTCCTTGAATTGATGATCTTTCCATTCCCATTCTTTCCCGCGAAACAAACATTGGAGAAAGATAACTGGGTTTTTGAAGGAATTGCAGATGATGATGTTCTTATGTGGGTATTATTGAATTTGCAAAGAAGGGAGTTTGAAACGACGCCGTTCAACACAACCTCCATCGTTGTTGGCTTCTTTGCTCTGATTTTCTCTCTCCTGAAGGATGAATTTCTGTGTCTCCTGAAGTTTGTATGTTAAGGATTTTGAAGGATGAGGTGAATAATATGGCAAGTTTATGAATGGAAGTAGGACGGAAAGAGGTTTGTGGGGTACGTGGCGGAATTTCGTTGGCTAGAAAAGAGAGAGAAATGACGTGGGAGTCAATTTTGTGTAGCACTTGCTGGCGTGTGGCCGTTTTCTGTTAGACACGAGTAATTTCGTTCCCGCCATGCGTAAGGGAGAAATTTTGTCCATTGGATCCTTTCGGTGGCATCCAACGGTTTACATATTGCTGACATGGGCGCCATGTAGATGGATGTGCACTTTTCTTCTTTTCGGGGAAAAAAATTAAATTTTTTATTTATGTTTTAAATTTCAATTATACGGAGTATACCATAATTAACAACTTTAAAAAATACTTACGTAATACCTATCCGAGAAATTACCGGTGAATCTCAGGCACAGGGTGCTACGTGAATTATCCGTAAAAACATTAACAAAATGGGTCGGAGAACAATGTTGATCGAAATGGGGTGCTCATAGGCTTGTACTTGGCCCATTTTACCTGTTGGCGGTGTAATATATATAATGTCTTGTACAGTAACTTAAAATTGGAGAAAAAAATATCAAAGAATACGGTCAACCCGTATGGCCAAACGTATGGACACGATTTTTTTCTTTATCACTATGCGAGTTGTGTGGCGGCTTGAATTTTTTTTTCTCCTTTGATTTTAGCTATTGTTCACTACAATGTAGAGTCGCCAAGCAAATTGGTGGCTCTATTACTAACCAAAACCCGAGCTGACATGAATCCCCCGGGGTACAGTGAGAATCGTACCCCCCGTCCAAAATGAAGCAATGGATAGAATAACGCGCGGCCCATAATGAAAAGAACTGAAACGCGGCCCAACATAAACAACCTAAAACGCGGCCCATACAAGCTTTCATCCCAGAACAAATAAGTAACTTCTTGCCAACGTTATTTTCTCTCTCCTCTGTCGTAATATTTCGGAACTTATTGCACCCACCTGAGAAATTTCATGGCGAATCAAGAATATATTTTAGGCAATATGGAAGAAGAGATTGTGGATATGGACGAACAACTTGCGGATATGGCGGAGGAACTTGCGGAGTTTTGCCCAAAAATGGAGGGCAAAGGTTCAGAATTGCCAGCAGGTTCCACATTGATTTTTTGTGTTTAGAATGATTTTGTTCAAGGATGTTTTATGAATATGTTCTTTGTTTTGTTCGGAAATGGTTACTTTTTGTCCTAAGATGCTTTGTTTCAGGATTATTTTTGTGTGTTTTTTTTTTGTGTTTGGAATGGTTTTGTTCTAGGATGGTTAATTTTTGTTCTAGGATGAATGCTTTTTGTCCTAGGATGGTTAGTGTTTGTTTCAGGATGAAGTTTTTTGTGCTAGGATAGTTAGGTTTTATTTCAGTATGAATGTTTTTTGTTCTACGATTAATGTGAAATTTTGTTCTACAATGAATGGGTTTTGTCCTAGGATGGTTGGGTTTTGTTTCAGGATGAATGGGTTTTGTCCTAGGATGGTTGGTTTTTGTTTCAAAATAAATGGGTTTTGTCCTAGGATGGTTGGTTTTTGTTTCAGGATGAATGGGTTTTGTCCTAGGTTGGCTGGGTTTTGTTTCAGGATGAATGTTTTTTGTTTGAGGATGAATGTTTTTTGTCCTAGGATGGGGATTTTTTGTTCTACGATGAATGGTTTTTGTCCTAGGATGGTTGGTTTTTGTTTCAGGATGAATGGGTTTTGTCCTAGGATGGCTGGTTTTTGTTTCAGGATGAATGTTTTTTGTTTTAGGATGAATGTTTTTTGTCCTAGGATGGGGATTTTTTGTTCTACGATGAATGGGTTTTGTCCTAGGATGGTTGGTTTTTGTTTCAGGATGAATGGGTTTTGTCCTAGGATGGTTGGTTTTTGTTTCAGTATGAATGGTTTATCTTGTTGTTCTAAAATGAATGTCTTTATCATTTTTAGGGGATCCGAAAGTTGTTGTACCAGAAGCATCGAAATCTGTGTTGTTAGGGAAGACTTCTCCGTCTATGGACGAAGCTCATAAGTTATATAATGACTATGCTTATACTAAGGGGTTTGGGACAAGGTTGCATAATATCAGATATAGGTATAACAGTTCTGAAGTAAAGGGGAGAGAAATTGTTTGTTCAAAACAAGGATTAAAAAGGCAGCCCGGTGCTGTTGGTAAGCAGTTCACAAAACTGAACTTGAGGACTGGATGCAAGGCTATGGTGTTCTTTGAAAAGAAGGGAGATGATTTATGGGAAGTGACTAAGCATAATATGGTCCATAATCATTTGCTTGTCCCTCGTGATAAGGTGCATCAACTGAAATCACATAGGAAATTCAGTGCTAATATATTCTTAAGATTTTACGAGATTTAGTAGATTCTGGAATTGATGTAGCAGATGCATTTAGGTTTTTGAAGGCTCGAGCGGGTGGATCACCAGCTCTTGGATTTAGTAAAAAGGATGCATATAATAAACTTGGTGCAGAAAAGTTGAAGTTTATTGATGGATGTGATGCACGAACATTGATGAATATTTTTGCAAAAAGGCGTGAGAGTGAGGATGATTTTTACTTTGCTTTTGAGCTAGATGAAGAAGCTCGTTTGGTGAGTTTCTTTTGGAGGGACAAACGCATGAAACAAGATTATAGGCTCTTTGGCAAACTTTTCATTCATGATACTACTTATAGAACAAATCGGTACAAGATGATTTGTGCTCCTTTTGTGGGAATAAACCAACATGGTAACAATTGCATGTTTGCTTGTGGGTTCATTTTAAATGAACGGATCGAGTCCTTTGTTTGGCTGTTCAATCAGTTTCTGCAGTCGATGGATGGCTTGCAACCTGAAACTATTATGACTGATCAAGCTTTTTCTATGGCTGCTGCTATAAATGAAGTATTTCCGAACGCCAAACACAAGCTTTGCACTTGGCATATTTTGAAGAATTCCAAGAAGAATATTCCACATCTAACAGGGCTGCCTGGGTTTGAGGTTTTGTTTAATCAAGTCCTCATGTATTGTGACACCATTGATGAGTTTAATCACTTCTGGACTAGGTAAGTATTGTAAAACAGATTTTGGAATAAATACTTTATTGTTTTAGAATGACTGGAATCTGTTCTGGAATGAAAACATTTTGTTCTAGGATGGATACTTTTTGTTATGGAATGAATTGTTATTGTTTTAGAATGACTGAAAAGTGTTCTGGAATAAACACTGCCTTAGTTATTCTGAAACACTAGTGAGTCATTCTGTAACAATACTAGGTTATTCTGTAACACTTTTAAGTCATCCTATAACATTCTCTGACCATTTTTGAAACTGTCTTTATTGTTTTATACCCAGATTGGTGAATGAGTACCAATGTGAAGATCATTCCTGGATTGTTAGACTTTGGAATTCACGGGAAAAATGGTGCGGCTTATACAAAAGACCGTTTCTCAGGTGGTATTTTGTCGTCGCAAAGGAGTGAAAGTACAAACAATAGTGTTTCGAGAAGGCTTCATGCAACATCTTCTTTGCATGATTTCTACAAATGTTTCTGTGGAGTTATAGCTGAATGGAGAAGTAATGAAAAGGAAGAGGATGGGCGCTGTGACAATGGCTATCCAGAGGTTGTAATACCAAATGTGTCCATCTTGGTTCAAGTTTCAAAAATATACACAATTAAAGCATATGTGATGTTCCAAGAGAACTGGTTGAGTTCATTGTCATGTCGGCACAATCGTGATGTTGATGATGGTAATTGGAGTTGTTTCGTTGTGTGGAAACCAAACAGTGAACTTTTTGCTCATGTGGTGCGGATAAATTTGCAAACCAACGAGGTTAATTGTACTTGTAAACAGTTCGAGGAGGTTGGTATACTTTGTTGTCATGCCTTAAAAGTTTATGTTATAATGGGCGTTGACAGTGTCCCAGATATGTATATTGTGCACCGATGGACTAGAGCAGCAATTCAACCTTCTGAAGAAGGTGAGTCGAGTAGTTCAAGGGCAAATGTTTCGGAATCATCTACTATTTGGATAATGACAATGCAACGGAATTGGAATGGGTTATTGCATGCTAGTTCTGGGAATTTGGATGCTAGACGTGTCTGCCAAGAAGCTTTTGATCAAGCTAAAAATACCATCGAAGATCAGTTGGGTCCTATTGGTGGAGACGATGCTGAAGTCGATGGTACTCCTCACCTAGAAGGCATTCAGATTCGTAATCCTGAAGGGGCTCGTACACCGGGTGCAAGAAATGTTAGGCGAAAGAGTACAAGGGAGAAAATTTGTAACCGTTTGAGAACAAGGAAAAAGATTGTCAAGCAGTACCCAGAATCTGAATCAGGCCCGTCGTATGTTAATACTGTTAGAAACTCGAGGAAATATTCTACAAACAAGAGGGCGAATGTTGTCGAGGATAGTACATCACAAGTTACACCTACTCTTAGTAACATCACATGCGATTTTGATTTAAATTTGTAAAAAGAATTCTTTTTTTGATTTAAAATAGACGGATTTTGTTCTAGGATGATTACTATATGTCCCAGGATTATTATATTATGTCCCAGGATGATTACTATATGTTTTCAGGATGATTCATCTATGTTTCAGGATGATTACTATATGTCCCAGGATGATTATATTATGTCCCAGGATGATTACTATATGTTTTCAGGATGATTCATCTATGTTTCAGGATGATTACATTATGTTACAGGATGATTACTTTATGTTTCAGGATGATTACTCTATGTTTCAGGATGATTACATTATGTTACAGGATGATTACTTTATGTTTCAGGATGATTACTTTTATGTTTCAGGATGATTAATCTATGTTTCAGGATGAGTACTTTTGTGTTCCAGGATTGGTATGTTTTTGTTCTAGGATGATTTAACTCCTGAAACTTAGGATGCAATATAGTCAAATCTCTTTATATAATTCAACGAGTTCCGATGTTTATAACATACTATATTACAAAGTCTAATTTACTTAATAACAATGAAAATGAAAAAACTGCTGCTGTTGCTTTCGTCCTCAACTGTCGTTATTTACTTTTTTTCTAACTTTTTTGCTTCTGCTGCTTTCTTCCTCAACTGTTGGTTGGTCACTAATTCTTTGGCCATCGTTATTTCTTCAAGCTCCTTTTGAACTTTCTTAAACTTCTTCTTTTCATCTTCTTGTTCCTTCTTTGACAATTGTCTTCCTGATGCAGTCAAGTAAGTATCCCTCATAATATCTGTATTTATCTTGTTGTTGCCATCCAATATTATTTCAGCACAGAGTTTTGCTCGATAAAACCGCCTTCTTGCTGCCTTCAAAATAAAATCGAAATAGGACATGTTATAGCAGTTGCATGTGTATTCATGAAGTTTTTTCGAGAACGAAACATATAAAATCCAAGACTTAATGCTTACCATAAGTCGGATGTCCAGGATTCTCCATGGAAGCGTTCCATGTGCATCATCAGAAACAAACCACAGTCCCACAAGTTTCTATCGTTTTTCCAGGCAAGGTCAACTATTTCGTATTGTTTGCGATCAATGCACAATATAACGAAATTTTTTTGCCACCGAGAACAATCTGAATTCTTCAACCTATAATTTAGAATACAATATTAGAGAACAAACCATCTTGAAACATAAACGATTCATGCCGTGACAAAAACTAACCATCTTATGACGGAAACAAACCATTACAGAACAAAATTAACTCATCCTAAAACAAAACCCATTCATCCTGAAACAAAAAACCAACCATCCTAGGACAAACCCCATTCATCCTGAAATAAAAACCAACCATCCTAGGACAAAACCCATTCATCGTAGAACAAATTTTTACCATCCTAGGACAAAAACCCATTCATCCTAAAATAAAAAACATTCATTCAAAATAAAAAACATTCATCCTGAAACAAAAACCAACTATCCTAGCACAAAAAACTTCATCCTGAAACAAACACTAACCATCCTAGGACAAAAAGCATTCATCCTAGAACAAAAGCAAACCATACCAGAAGAAAACATTTTAGACCAAAAAGCATTAATTTAAAATGATAGTACAAAGTGGGGTCAGAAGCTAACCATAAGTTCAAGAATGTCGTCATAATCCTGTACGGACTTTCTATTGTCAAGTAACTGGCAGCGTCTGTCGATGAGGTTTACACATAGCAACGTAAAGTGACTCTCGTATATTATAGGGAAAAATATCTGCAAATGACGATGCAGTTATATTATTATACGAAGATGTAATTATAATCGAAGATAAGGTACAAGTGTTGCATACCAATGAATATCCAGATAAGTCAGAAATGTCGCATGTTTCCATCCAAGTCTTCATTGTGCCATACACAACGTCCATCTTTGTGTTAAGAAGTTTTTCATCCTCTTCCAGAAGTTCGCCATTTGCAAGTCTTTCGTCTTGGTCTATCTTTTCTTTCTTCATTTTTGCGTACACCTGTAATAGAAAACATTCATCCCATGACAAAAATCATCCATTTTGAAACATAAAGCTAAATATACTGAAACAGAAACCAGTCATCCCATGACAAAATGTAATCATCCTATGACGGAAACAAATTATACTGAAACATAAACCACTCATCCCATGACAAAAATCATCCATTCTGAAACAAAAGCTAAATATACTGTAATAAAAACCATTCATCCCATGACAGAAACAAACAATACTGAAACAAAAAACTTACGAAGATTGCAGAGCTAAAGAAGAATCTCTTCTTGTCTCTCCAATAGTCTCGAACACCTGGATTTTTCTCGCCCCTTAGTTCTCTTTGGTTGAGGATGTATGCCCAAGCATCAATTGCCCCAACTGTCATCCAGTTTTTTTCTTGCATAGAGTATGCATCAGCCCTCGAAAACTCCAGATGAGGTCTAAACGATGCCAAAACAAAATCCTTTTCTAGTCTCACCACCTTTCAAGTGTTCTTTTTTCAGTAAGAACTGCTTTTGTCTCAGGTTTATTTAATAGCCTCCTAATCTCTGAATTCACCCTCATCATCTCTTGGCTATATTCAAACTCAGAGTAAAAGGCGTTGTCAGCCACTGCCTTCTCCAAAGGTGATAAATCATCAAAATCTTTCGATCTCCTCTGAAGAAATGCTGAAACCATAAATGAATTGTCTTCCGGAAACTCAAGCTCGGCCGGACTATCTTCTTGTGACCTGCTTAGTCTTTGTCTATCGCTAATCTTCTCGTCATACATTTGAACAAGCTCCTCTGACACTTCTTCTGTTATATCTTCAACATCAATAATCTCTTTTCCAAAAAAAACATTTGGAATAGGACTTGGCAACGTGACAGGTGGTGGAGAAGGTGTCGGCGTTAATAACTGGAAGCTTGGTACAAAATTTTCCGGCACATTTGCGAAATACTTTTTCAAATCAGCCATGAAGTTCTGTGTTTTTTTGCCCTTCTTCTGTTGTGGAGGGTCACTCTTTATGTTCTTCGATATGCCAACTTCTGGGGTGTCGAGAAGAACATAATCCTGTTGAAAAGGAAAAAAAAAAAGTAATCATCTTAGGACAAAAAGCAGTCATCCTAGGACAATATATAACTATCCTAGGACAAATATTATCCATCCTAGGACAAAATATAACCATCCTAGCACAAATAGCATCCATCCTAGGACAAAATATACCCATCCTAGGACAAATAGCATCCATCCTAGGACAAAAAACATTCATCATAGGACGCTATTGAACCATTTTATAACAGAAAAGGTTCTTTCAAAAACACTTCCAAACCATTCTGTAAGAAAAAGTGGTCATTTTTGAAAACAATAAACAAATTTTCATTTTCACGAAACATAATTGTATTGTACATGTGATGGTTTCAAAAAAATATTACAACGTTGTTCAAAACCGTTCTAAAGCCAAAGTCAATTGCTACAATAGTCTTCGAATTTTGATTCTAGAAGGTACTATCAAACCTCGTCTTCATTCGAAATCTGCTTTTCTGTGTCAAGAATTGGATCATCTGTTGATCGAAACTTCATCTTCTTCGGTGGAGAATCTGGTGGAGCAGCAGTTGCACCTACGATTGGTGTCTCGATGCAGAAATCCAATTTGGCAGCAAGCTCGTCTTCTTTAGGCTGTAATCAAATTACCAAAAAAAGCAAATGTGAGTTATATGCAAAAATCAGTTATTATATATCATTCCGAAGATTAAGTGTAAAACCTCATGGGGAACATCGTGTTTCTTTTCTGGTTCCTCTTCATAGTCTTTTTCTGGTTCTGATTCCCAATCATGAACGTCCTTTTTTGTCTCCGTCCCCATTGCTTCCGATTCATGAACATCATCATTCTTTTCCTTCTCAGACTCCATCGGGTCTGATTCCAGAAGACGATTGTTTTTTTCTGGTTCCGAAACAGGGACATCATAGTCTTTTGGTTCTGATGCATGAATATCAATGTTCTTTTCCACCTCAGACTTCATCGGGTCTGATTCCAGAACACGATTGTTCTTTTCTGGTTCCGAAACAGGGACATCATCGACCTTTGGTTCTGACGCCTGAATATCAATGTTCTTTTCAGCCTCAACGTCCATCGGGTCTGATTCCAGAACAGGATTGTCCGTTTCCGGTTCCGGAACAGGGACATCGTCTATTGGTTCTGCTTGTTTCGGCATTTTTGGTTCTTCAACGTAACCAACCAATGCCTTCTCAAAATTCTTCATGGCTTTTGCATCCAGCTTCAATTAAAAAAACAAAAGTTATCATCCTATGACAAAGATACCCCATCTTAGGACAGAAACAATATATCCTATGACAATAGCTGAACATTCTGAAACAAAAACCAATCATCCTATGACAAACACTAATAATCTACAAACACAAACACATCATCCTAGAACAAAATCATTTCATCCTAAGTCTCAAAATAATCATGTGTCTTAATTAATGCTTTTTAAAACATGAAAAGTTTATGTGTCTAACCTCTTCACTCTTTTGCCTGTCTTTTTCGTTTTGTACCGACTCTTCAATAGTGTGAGGCACTAGGTCTTTGATAGTTTCTGGGACAGATTCTTTCTCTGTCTCGTACTGCGGCATTGTCTCTTCGGGTGGGATATGCAAAAACGTTGTGTCTTTCAACAGATCTTCAATGACAGCTGTTGGGGACTTTTCTCCTAATAATTCATTCTGTGGTCCAGGAGATGGAGTTTTCAACCGTTTGAGCCGTCTATAAACATTAAATGGAGATTCAAGTCTCTTGGCTGCCGGAGATGGTTGAGCATCAACCGTGAATGTTGGGAATGAATCTGGAGGAGAAGCTTGAGGGTTTTCAGGTGTTTGCTGCTGTGGATGTTGCAGTTTTTGCAAAATCATCTGCGTGTCAGGATTATTTTTCGGAGCAGCACTCTTCTTCTTAAATGCCACGTGTTTCCTTCGCCTGCTGCTTTTCTGAGAGTTAGTTTCTTGGGAAGGTTGAGTTGATTTGTCCTCTGATGATTGGCTTTGTTTGTTTAGAAAATCTTCCTGAGATGATGATGGTGGATTCGCCCACCAGCTTGGGGATAGGATCTTTACAAGCTCACTGATATTCCCACCCACTGATCTCAATAAGTCTTCGGCAGCATCAAATGTCTCCATCACTCCTGGCTGATTGTAAAAACGCCCTTCCTCTGAAGAAACTTCTGGAATCTCATTCTCTTGTGAACTTTGGGACAGCTTTTGTTCACGGAATTCTTGCATAGTGTGCCTATAAGCTGCGTCCAAGTTCCTACCAAGTATAATAAGCTTTTGCATCGGTCTCTGCAAAGCAAAAGATAGGAAAAATTGCATCATATATCAGAAATCATCCATCTTAAAACAAAAACTATCCATTCTGAAACAATAAATGTTCATCTCAGAACAACAATTCACCATCCCAGAACAAAAACAAGTCATTTTAGAACAAAAACCATCCATCCTGGAACAGAACCTAACCATCCTAGGACAAAAGCATCAATTGTAAAACAAAAAGTAACCATTCATCCTGGAACAAAACAATACCATCCTAGGACACAAGTCAACCATCACTGAACCAAAAATTACCATCCTAGAACAAAAACAACACTTCACCATCCCAGAACAAAAACAAGTCATCCTAGAACAAATACTAATCATCCTAGTACAAATTTTACTCATTTTGAAACAGAATTATACTTACAGTTAATTGTAGTTCTTGCACTGCTTGATCTGTTGGTAGATCCGTTGGCATTGGGAAATTAATAAATCGTCCCGCCTGTGTAGCAGCATCAACAGTGTCAACCCGTAAACCCATTCCGAAACCCTTCACACTCTTCTCCTTTGCAATTCTGCTCCACATTTTCTTGTTGTCCCAATGTTGGATCAAAGGGACATTGCATTTCTCCCGTTCTCCATGGAATGCTAGGGAGTGGAAGTAGAAGAGTTGTAGGAGTAACGTGCACCCATTTAGATTGGTGCTACGCTTATCAGACTCCTTGAATATTTGGATTGATTTGCAGAGGTAGGTCAATACAAATTCACACCAATTGGATCGACCAATCATCTCTGCATCATCAATTGTTTTGCTTACATTAAGCTGGACAAAGGAATTTGATATACTCCCGAGGAAGTACGAGACAACAAAAAACACAAACAGTTGCTTGAACATCGGGCCTCCATCAGATTCGGCAAGCACCCTCTCCTCGAATTTATTTCCCGCAATATAACAATACTTTTCATCCTCCCTGCCAAATATTTTTCTCCATTTTTCCTTGAGGAAAGAATCTGGATTATCTTTCCTCTCCGCACTCATGTGAGGGAATGGCAAATCTCTGTGTGGTATTCCTAGGATGTAATGAACATCCATAGTTGTGAATACCTTTATCTGCTCCTTACAAAAGCTCATAAGCCTTGCCCCCTCATCAAAGTTTTGGAGCAGCCACATCATCATGTCTCTTGGCACGTCTTCAGCCTCGAGATAAAACAATCCATGAAATCCTATTTCACGAACTGCTCTCACTTGGTTCGGGTTTGATTTAATTTTTTCCATTAGCTCCTTGACTGCAGACGGGCTGCAGTGTAGTTGTATGTTTTTTTTATGGAAATTGCTCCTGAAAAAAACACAAACCAACCCTCTTCAGGCAAACAGCATTCATTCTAGAACAAAACTAATACATCCTAGGACAAAATTCATTCATCCTAGAACAGAACCTAACCATCCTAGGACAAAAAGCATCAATTGTTAAACAAAAAGTAACCATTCATTCTAGAACAAAGCTTAACCATCCTAGGACACAAGTCATCCATCCTGGAACAGAACCTAACCATCCTAGGACAAAAAGCGTCAATTGTAAAACAAAAAGTGACCATTCATCCTGGAACAAAACTTAACCATCCTAGGACACAAGTCATCCATCACTGAACCAAAAATTACCATCTTAGGACATAAGCCATTCATTTCCAAACAAAAGCCGTTTATCGCAAAACAAAACGTAACTTCATGGCATAATATTTTAGCCTAATCATCCCCATAATACAGTCTAACTATCCCAACACAAACCCTGGCCATATACACTAACCATTCTAGGACAAAGAGCATTCATCCTGGAACAAAACTAAACCATCCCAGGACAAAATCTATTCATCCTGGAACAGAACCTAACCATCCTAGGACAAAAAGTGTCAATTGTAAAACAAAAAGTAACCATTCATCCTGGAACAAAATTTAACCATCCTAGGACACAAGTTATCCATTTCTAAACAAAAGTCGTTTATCGCAAAACAAATCGTAACTTCGCGGCATAATATTTAACCTAATCATCCCAACACAAACCCTGGCCATCCCAAAACATAACCAGTGCGATATACACTAACCATCCTAGGACAAAGACCATTCATCCTGGAACAATACTAAACCAATCCTAGGACAAAATCCATTCATCCTGGAACAGAACCTAACCATCCTAGGACAAAAAGCATCAATAACTACGCTGATTATCGAAAGACAGTCTAACTATCCCAACACAAACCATGGCCATATACACTAACCATCCTAGGACAAAATTTAACCATCCTAGGACAAAATTTAACCATCGTAGGACAAAATCCATTTATTTTGAAACAAAGCTGTTTATCGCAAAACAAATCGTAACTTCGCGGCATAATATTTAGCCTAATCATCCCAACACAAACCCTGGCCATCCCAAAACATAACCAGTGCGATATACACTAACCATCCTAGGGCAAAGACCATTCATCCTGGAACAATACTAAACCATCCTAGGACAAAATCCATTCATCCTGGAACAGAACCTAACCATCCTAGGAAAAAAACGATCAATAACTACGCTGATTATCGAAAGACAGTCTAACTATCCCAACACAAACCCTGGCCATATACACTAATGTGAGATGCCGTACCGGCGGGTTGCCGATCCGCTCTCCCAAAAAGATGTGTGAATTACACGGAGTCGCCAGCGGGATTTTTTATAGGTTCCCCACAAACCTAAAACTTGAATAAAACGTTTTGAGAAATAATTTGGGGCCCTCAGGTGGACGTTCTTGTGTAGTTGTATCGCAGATCTCAGTGTCGTTTGCCAATGAGCCCAAGGTATAGTCTTGACTCTTGTATTCCACGTAGCCTAGTTGCCTTGTCTTGATTTGATTGGATAGTCTACGGTCGTTGGACGTCGTAGGTTAGGTGTATGGGTGTATATGATGATAACGGTGTTTATTGATCTTTTCCCAACCTTCGTTGTTGAAGATGTAGGTTAGAGTTTGTAGCTAGGATGCACGAATATGTGTGGCAATTATTATTCGAGACTCATGTGCTTGTTCATGGGTGTCTCGGCTATTTTCTGCACACTAACCGTAGGAATTTGTATGTTTTGTGCATCGGAAAAACAAGTCATACGGAGGGGCTTATTTATAGTAGGAGGGACTAGCATTCAACTGATATTAGGAAAGCTTTAGGTGATGTCATTGTACCAATCAGAGAGACTTGGAATTTAGGCGTATGAAGTGTTCTATTGCTAAGGTAAAATAGCACAACATTCCATGCTCATACAAACTCCTTAAAGAATATTATTAATTAGATTAGGTGAGTTTAATAATTAGGAAAGTTGCTAATAGCAATTCTAGAACATTGGGGTGATAACACATACGTGGATAGGAGTTTTAATCCGAATCGAACACGGATGCCATTGGCCGAGTGGCATCATCGAGCTCCGACGTAAGAAGGCTATCAACGTGTGATTCCTAGCCCAATTAACTAAAGAATTGTCTAAGCTAACTAAGCCCAATATATTAACCCATAATGCCTAATCTAATTAGTAAAGGCTATTTAGACTAAACATGGTAATTCGGGCCTAAACTGATAAATCGAACCCATTGGCAAACGATACCTTTCAACGCGTGTCTACTGTCCATCTCATCATCGGGGGCTAAAATGGGTGCAAAAGTAGGGTGTCTACAGGAGCCCCCGCTTTGACTGAGTCTCTGAGGACGAAAGTCAAAGGTTTTGAAAAATCAGTTGCAACAAAATCATGACAAAGAACATTACTCTAAGTCACACATAGCATCACAAACGATTTAACCGTAGCCATTTCGATCGAGCGCAGTAAGCGATCAAAATGTAAGTGTTGTAGATTATCTTGAATGGGCGAATTAGTCATTCAAGACATTCATCGTGCATTTGGATAACTTGTATGTTCTGGATGAGCGCAGTTGTCATCCGGAAGAAGTTACTGCCGTTTATAGTCCGTGGACTGCTGAGGTTGATTTTATAGTCTAACGACTGCTGAATTTTATAGTCTGGCGACTACTGGATTTTGAGTCTTGCGACGACTGAAATTTATAACTTGATGGTTGCTGAGCTTGATGTTGCACTTCCGTTATCAAATTCATAGTGGTAAATTCATATGAAGTCAAAGCATTTCTAGCCCCCGAGTTTACGGATCGGACTTCGGGTTGTAGTTTGCTATTTCTTTTGAACTTGACGAGAGTATGTTACTCGTTGGGATGCAAAATTCCATCTCGATGAATGCTCTCCATGGTGGTTGCATATATATTGAACAGACGATGTTTTTTTTTTGCTTGATCGCTTCTCAATTGTATCATATTATAGCTCATACAGAAGGAAATGTATACAGATAGACAACCATGCTTGTGAAAAGATGACCAACATAATGTAAACTTAAAGCACATGTCACACGTAGCAAATCATGCAAGCAAAACACACAAGGACAAACAAGTCAGTACGTACGTGCCCTAGCAAGGATGGAAATGACCGCTCAAGGTAGGCTAGACAAAATGTGGTGCACTAAGATTATGCCTTTCGAAGAGAAGCTGGAATTTACAGTGTAGCGGAATTCGACTTTATGGTGATGGGTCTTAGTTCCCGTATATGGTTTAATTTGTTCCACCACATATGCTCTAGAAGTAGCACAAAGTTTCAAGTGAAGTGGTGTCTCGAAGTTGCTTACGACAAAAGTGAAAGGCCGGCCGAAGTGGCTTCAAAGGACATTTCATCACTTGATGGTTCCATGGGTGGTATTCCCTTGCTTTTGTAGGAAAATTCGAATTCGTAGAAGTTTAGCCGAATGTTCGTATTACCCACCATTAACAAATGCACATGCTATCACTCTAACAATGGTAAGAACCTTTGGTTTCTGTTTTTTCTTAATGACTACTGTTTCTTGAACAAAGATGATGGTAGAGTGATAGTAGCATAAGAATTGTCTGCCATAATTTCAATAGTTCACGCATTGTACGTAGCAAATTTTCCTTTTGGCCTTTGACTAGTTGATATGCAACGATCGTACGACGGACGATAACGAGATTAACCCCACTAGGTGATTGCAGTTGATACAACATGATATTTGAGAGTCTAGCTGAAGATGTAATTTCATGTGAATTGAACCCAATGTCTTTAGAATAAGAAATGCCTAATGAGTAAGCTTCGATAGATAAGCAAGACTAAGAGTCAAGTTTTCCAATTTTAATTGCAATGAACTCATTTACCTTTGTCACTTAGAAATTATTCAATTTCCAATTTTTTTTTCTTTTGTAGCAATGCAGGACTTCATTTTAAATCGGACCAAAAGAAGTCAATAGTGTCGAAAAGCGAGTGAAACTTGCAGAGCCAAAGAGTGTTCGACCTCCGTGTGCATATGACCTCGCTATTCGTGTAAAGACTTTAAACGCAAAGAGAGGAAATGCTAGATAATGTCTGGCATTTGATCTTGCTTCATGGGAATTAATAAACACTCGGATAATACGTACAAAACATTTAATGTGATCAAAATTTTTAATTGTACGTAGAGTATGTGAAAATGCAACAGAGTGTTTAGCATTAGTGTTCACTTTGACTAATTGATGGGCCAATGATTTTCTCATGCATATTTGGCGCTCAAAGGACTCAAGTAGGTCCAAGATTTGCCTTGTACGTAGAGTTACATAGGTGATGATTTTGACATGGAAGCCCCCCGAGCTTGTAATGAATATTCTTGAAAATTGGACCCCTTTGACATCATTTAGCGGCATCTTTGGTTTATTCTGCAAATCGTGATTTTTATTTGCTTGGAATAGAATGTACCTAATGGCTCAGATTTGCCCTCACAACTGTGGAACTATGAACAAAGTACGACAAAGTAGCTTGTGATTCAATCCTTGTGACAAAGATCCTTTGTGAAGGGTAGGCAAGGTTGGTAAAGAGGCATATGGATTTGGAAAGGGTAGTGTCATTTGACTCATGAACATTCGTGAGGTAAAAATGGGCTGGACGTGCACGGCAAAAGTTATTAGTTGGATATATCATGGGTTGTGATCGAAAAATGAAAGCTGTTGGATATGAAAGGGTATGATCGATCGTAGGGCTTTGATTGAAATTGGGTAAACGGTGGGTCAAGCTGAAGGGTAGTAGGTGAATTGGAAATGGTGAATGCTCAAACTTTCAAGTCTAACTCTAAGAAATGTGGATATGGCTTATTAAAAAGGTTTAATGATCCAATGATTAATGATATGGCTAGTAGAAATTTTGACATTCGCTTGATTGTAATGGTGCAACCATAACGTAGCGGAAAAAAGGTCTCTCAA
Source organism: Spergularia bocconei (assembly GCA_963457585.1). Lineage (NCBI taxonomy): Eukaryota > Viridiplantae > Streptophyta > Magnoliopsida > Caryophyllales > Caryophyllaceae > Spergularia > Spergularia bocconei. The sequence continues at coordinate 14,290,641 of OY734946.1, read as the reverse complement.
ATTCTCATGGCTTGATTCTAAATAGCTAATAAAATGACAAGCTATAAGAATGTGTGAACCATGATTGATTTCTTGGTTGACAACAATGATATTTAATGACGTAGAAGAATTTCACAAATGCGTATGTTTTAGGTGTTCACAAATGTGTGCCTCTTTCAGGCGCCATGACTAATTTGCCTGAAAAAAGTTTAAAAAACAGGCGTCCTATTTTCATGTTACCGAAATCGTGAATTTGAAAGCTTTAAAATAGTGGGATGATCATATCAAATGGATTTTGCCAAATAAGTATCTCAAGGAATGCATGAAAACTTATTGATTGATTGAAATAGTCAAGTGAGTGGTAGGGAGTGGGTATCCTACGTTAGACTAGGAATAGGTAAAGAAAATGAGTTTACAGGATCCTTGTCACAAAATTTAAATCACACGCTACTTGTTGAGTTGTTATTGATTCCATCGAATTTGCATTGTGAATTCTTTACGAGTCATATAAATGAAAGATGACCTCTTAGAACAAATCCCCAATGGTTAGTCCTTTTATTCCTTTTTAAGGTCCAATCTGAATTTTTTGCAAAGTCCAAAATTCCTTGTTTTTTCATTGCTTTATAATTATTCTATTAGTAAATTTTTTTCATTGCGATTATCAATCGAAGTGTGCGAAATAGGCAAATCAAGAAGATAGAGGGTACACAGAATCATGGGCCCACTGAGTAGTACATCAAAAAGGGAATAACTGTCCCTTGACTCTTAGGAGTAAGAACACCGTTATTGTTAGACACACATGGAGTAATTGCTACATTTGGGTACAAGTGTACAACTCATTGTATGAAGTTATTTAGCCTATCTTTGAAGGTTCGATATTTGGTGTTCCCTTGTTATCATTTTTAGGGTATTCCAAATACCGTGGTGTATATTCACCGTACCAAATGCTTGCAATTTGATCATACGTATGCTTGAAGTTGAGTGGGCTTTGGCTCATGAAAGCTCGTCATGCGTGAGTTTGTTTCTTTTACTGGCATTTGAATGGCATCTTGAGGGTCTTTCTTCTACGTGGACTACTGGGCTTGCGTAGCACTGAATTTTGTCCTTTATTGGCATTTGAGTAGCATTGGCATGTGAACTGTGGCCCACGTAAATTTGTAGTCTTACGTTGAAGTTGGCTTCTTTCTTCACTAGCATTTGAATAGCGTTGGCTAGTGAATCTTGACTCATGTTGGGCGTTGGACTTTAGACTTCTCCGATTCCCCTCGGCATTTGGGTGGCATTTGCTAATGAATTCTGGTCCACATACACAACCTTTTTGGGCCTTCGTTGGTGTTGGCTTACTCCACTGACATTAGAGTAGGCGTTTTTCAATCTCGTCTTGCAGAAAGACTAATTTTTTTTACGTAATTCATGACACTTATTAATTTTAAGTCCATGTATACGGTGTAAAAGTCATCTTCTTTGTTTGATATTCTTGGATTTTTTTTCATATTTGTTTGCTCAATTGATCCATGAGAGGTGTCCAAAGTGGTCTCTTACCAAGCTAGGGTTTCCTCACTATGACCCTAGAACGACATGACTGGGTGAATGACTTTTGACACAAAGGAGGACACAATTAAGGGCGTCCTATGACACTAGAAATTCATCGATGTTGGAATGAGCAAGAAGTCGAAAACATGATCAAATGTACACGGAGGTACGAAATTTATAGGATTTAGGAAAAGTTGAGACTCCTAAAAACACTAGGATTAGGAAAGTTAATGAATAAATACCTTAATCTAATGAATCACAACTCTCCTATATTCTGTAGAATTTGTCACGACAAGAAGTAAATTAAAAGCACATAGGAACTCAGACACACGACTCTCTAAGGCAACAAGACAAAGTAATTGGACCACAAACCCACCTATGACACTTTGAGTAGTAGGACTCCTAAAACTTTTAGTGTTTGACACGTTACGAATCAAGATCAAAGAATCCTAAACATATCCAACTTTCCTAAGACACGTACGTACCAACATCAAGAACAAATTCCAACGACAACGAATGCACGTAGCAATTAAGGCATCGAAAAAAAAAATAATTAGGCAAACTCGTAAGAGTGAAAATACACGTAATTTGCTCTATGTTTGCTAAATGGGGTAGTCCATAAGGTAAGTGATACCCACGACTAGGATAAATTTCATTAGGTTTCGGTACGTCAGACCGTGCTAATGAGTTCGTCCATTTTATACCAAAAGCCGAGTTGACTAGTATAAGCGTCACGGGGTGAAAGTAGACCATATTTTCATCGCATAAACCAAGTTGGTCCGATGAGCAATAGTCCTTCTTTCGAGGTCAATTGGCTTTGTCCTAGGGCGCGGCGTTCTAACGCGGCATGCAAACTATATGAAATATGCAATGTTAATTACGCATTAAATATTTAATTCGGATCAATTTTCAAGCTTTACAATTAGTCCCCAGCGGAGTCGCCACTGTGAGATGCCGTACCGGCGGGTTGCCGATCTGCTCGCCCGAAAAGATGTGTGAATTACACGGAGTCGCCAGCGGGATTTTTTATAGGTTCCCCACAAACCTAAAACTTGAATAAAACGTTTTGAGAAATAATTTGGGGCCCTCAGGTGGACGTTCTTGTGTAGTTGTATCGCAGATCTCAGTGTCGTTTGCCAATGAGCCCAAGGTATAGTCTTGACTCTTGTATTCCACGTAGCCTAGTTGCCTTGTCTTGATTTGATTGGATAGTCTACGGTCGTTGGACGTCGTAGGTTAGGTGTATGGGTGTATATGATGATAACGGTGTTTATTGATCTTTTCCCAACCTTCGTTGTTGAAGATGTAGGTTAGAGTTTGTAGCTAGGATGCACGAATATGTGTGGCAATTATTATTCGAGACTCATGTGCTTGTTCATGGGTGTCTCGGCTATTTTCTGCACACTAACCGTAGGAATTTGTATGTTTTGTGCATCGGAAAAACAAGTCATACGGAGGGGCTTATTTATAGTAGGAGGGACTAGCATTCAACTGATATTAGGAAAGCTTTAGGTGATGTCATTGTACCAATCAGAGAGACTTGGAATTTAGGCGTATGAAGTGTTCTATTGCTAAGGTAAAATGGCACAACATTCCATGCTCATACAAACTCCTTAAAGAATATTATTAATTAGATTAGGTGAGTTTAATAATTAGGAAAGTTGCTAATAGCAATTCTAGAACATTGTGGTGATAACACATACGTGGATAGGAGTTTTAATCCGAATCGAACACGGATGCCATTGGCCGAGTGGCATCATCGAGCTCCTACGTAAGAAGGCTATCAACGTGTGATTCCTAGCCCAATTAACTAAAGAATTGTCTAAGCTAACTAAGCCCAATATATTAACCCATAATGCCTAATCTAATTAGTAAAGGCTATTTAGACTAAACATGGTAATTCGGGCCTAAACCGATAAATCGAACCCATTGGCAAACGATACCTTTCAACGCGTGTCCACTGTCCATCTCATCATCAGGCGCTAAAATGGGTGCAAAAGTAGGGTGTCTACAACTAACCATCCTAGGACAAAATTGAACCATCTTAGGACAAAATTTAACCATCCTAGGACAAAATCCATTTATTTTGAAACAAAGCCGTTTATCGCAAAACAAAAAATAACTACGTGGACAAAATTTAGCATAATCATCCCGAAACACAATCGAACTGTCCCAAAACAAAATCTAACCATTCGGAATCAAAACCTAACCATCACGAATCAAAACCTAATCATACCGAAACAAAAACTAATCATTCTGAAACATAATCCATTCGTCTCAGAACAAACAGTAGTCATTCCAATTCAAAACCTAATCATTCCAAAACAAAACCTAATCATTCCGGAATCAAAAACCTAATCATACTGAAACAAAAACTAATCATTCCGAAACATAATCCATTCATCTCAGAACAAACAGTAGTCATTCCAATTCAAAAATCAAATTAACTTTTCAGTTACTGTTTCATGCATCAAAAAAAAAAATCTGAAGAAAAATTACCTGTTCTCTTCAATTTTTTGCTGCCTTTGGGCTCGAACTGTTAATTTTGGCCTGCAAGTTCAAATTTGTGTTACTACATTTCAATAAAAAGCAAATTTCGAAAAAAAAAGCGGAATTTTGATCTTACATTTGTTCTTCAAGTTGATTTTCTTCATTTGAACTTGTTATCATGTCTTCGATTTTTCTTTTCTGCTTTAATTGAGGCATTTTTGCTAATTTTTTCGACATTTTTTCGAACTATGTTGATGGCGGGAGGAAGCTTGTTGAAGAAGAAGAAGAAGAAGAAGAAGAAGAAGAAGAAGAAGAAGAAGAAGAAGAGTAGTTTTTTGGGAAGAGAAGTTACTGTTGGAAGAGAGAGAAAATGTTATTTTACAAGGAAAGGGGGGAAACGGTTTTTTTCTTTTTTTGGGCCATGTTTAATCATTTGGGCCGCGCTTCCTTTTATTTGGGCCGCAATGTTGTTTAACACAGTGATTCATTTTGGCCGGGGGGTACAAAATAGATGGTACCCCCGGTGTACCATAGACGGATTGTTCTAAAAGACCAATTCTACACAATATATGATTGCTATAGTGAAGTGTGAAGGTCCATAAGACTCCTGTTTCAAGACAATTTCACTAATATTGGATCATTTAATCGCAAGACACCTCTATGCATTTATAAATAAGATTGCTCGGAAATGGTGGAAAATTGGGGATAAGGAAGTATCTATTCTTATGTACTTCGTATGTGTTAAGTGGTTATTGGTGGCTATAAGGAAGTATCTATTCTTCATGAGAATGGCATAATGAACGTGGGTTAATATAATGTGTAGTAAGATGTAATTGCAAGAATGCATGTACAATTCCGGAAGTACAACTGTTGACTTGCATACAATATGCTTCGTGAACTCAACATTCTCTAACTGTTATGACTGTCATTCTATCATTTGTCTTGAGAATTTGATGCTTTATGTTATTGTGTTGCTTATGTCAATTTTCTAATCAGCTTGTGATACTTTTATACTACGAACTACAAATGTGAAATTTTGAGCTTACGGCTAGGTTGCAACAAATATGTAACCTTGTTGGTACCGATATTAAACCGCATAATTGATCGAGTATGTATCCGATTCCCCCCTAACCGTAGTCATACCAATACTCCATCAATCGATCCAGTTTGGAGCAAAATCGGTCTCTCGAATCGTGAATGAGACACATTTTGAATTTTCGATCATTTTCCACATGCTTGATATATGTGACAAACAGAGCACACGGCTGCGAAATCGAGCGCTATCTACCATCCATTCAGAATCTTTGTCTCATACACCTCACATACTAAGACACAAAACAACAAAAAAACTGAAACCCCAAAAACGAAAACAAAAAAATGAAAACGAAAAGAAAAAAGGACATTCCACTTGCACTTCAATTCTCATCATCATTCTTACCCAAAAAAAAATCTCCCTCCAACGCCATCGCCAATATATAAAGCAATACTTTCACTTGAACATCCTCAATATTCCCCATCAATTTTTACTTAATAATTTAATATTTTTAAAAAATGATGCTAACGAGAGAGATGACACTATGCAAGTTCTCCCCATTTTTACCAATGACATCATCGTCACTCGGCTCCGCCTTTCCTCTGCTCGTCAGAATCAGCTCCAAGCCGCCGCCAGCACCGCCTCCATGCAGGTGCGTCGCTGGAGAAAACACGGCGGCGGCTTCAGCCGAGGCGGTACCGGCGTTTTCGGTCACGACACGGAGTATGTCGGAGGTTGATTATTTAGGGGAGAGTACCAAGGGAGACTTCAACCTTAATTTGGACCACCTTGATGCTTTTGGTAATCTTATAATTTGTTACTCCACTAATTAATAAAATAATTCCACATTAAACTGTATTTATTTAGAATTTTGTTTAAATATAAAGGTTATGATGGAATTACATTTGTGTAATTAGGTGGAGATTCGAGACCAATTGAAGAGATTGCATATGTAGAAGCTCAACAAGCTGAGGAATTGCTTTGCCACCTGGGAATTAAGGTCATTTGGCTTTTGCTTGTGATATTTCAATGTTAAGTTTGGAATTTCGGAATCGCAACAGGTTAAACTTGAATTACACTAGTTGTGGCAATGTGAAATGAATTGAGTAAGCTTTTAGGTTGTGACTTGTGAGGCTGAGTTGATATGTTCCGAATAGTTATATTATGAATTTCGGAGAGTTTGTGAAAGATTAGATAAGCTGAGATAAGCCCCGAAATTTCTCATTAACCAATCCTGTTAGATATACCATGGGTGTAGCTTGATTTTTCGTCCCAAAGCCTTTTTAAGATATAACCAGGCACTGTTAGAGTACGAAGGAAGATATCCTTTGTAATTATGATACACAATGGAGAAATACATGAATTTCAATGGAGAATTTGTGACATTGTAGAATGAAAGATTGAATGTTTATTGATTGAAAGATCAATGATTAATGAATGAATGATCAATCTAAAACTCGACTTAGATCGGATACGGAAAGGAGGAGCGAGCTTAACTCTCAAACTCAAACTTCCAAGAAAATTTTGACAAAACTGATTGAATGAATGTACCGATGACAGGGTTCCTCTATTTATATCTATAACAAACTAATAACCACCTCAACTAATTTCTAATTGACTTGTAACTACCGTAACAGGCATTCCGTGGGTGTTAAGTTAAGATAATAGGAGATGTGCGAGTGAGGGTGATATTTTGTTAGCATTTAGTGGGTACACAATTATTTTTCGTATGAACTGTGACACTTTGAACACACATCACACTTGGACATTCTTTAGGCCTCTTCATGTGGTGGAAGTAAAGAAGTGTGTGTGAAAACTATTTACCCATTTTCCCTCTCAAGATAATAGCATACCAACAAATAAATCCCATAAGGCCATAACCATTGGCATCACTTCCACCGCCTTCATTTTTTATCCCTATTACCCCCTATCTCTTTAATCCTTATTACTCTATTGTCTACCTTCAACCTAAATTTAGTAGAGACAATAAGCTCAAACACCTACATGTCTCCAATGAACAAGATATTTTCTGCATGTTCCGTGATTAGATCAGTATGAACAAGATTATACATTGTGTTAGTATTTCATGTCATATGTATTCTAGGATTTGTTTTTAATGTGTTTCAGTTGGTTGCTCAGTGAGGCTGTTTGACTTCACATTCTTGTTCTTCACCACAAGAGTGTGGGGTGCTTGTAGTGTTGGTGGTGTTCATCAAATGGCTTTAGATAAGCTAACTTCCTCTTAATTAGGTTTGATCCGAAAGATCTGTTTCATGAATCCGAAATTAGACAGTTTTCTACAATCAACTTCACTTAGCTAACTGAAAGAATCATGACAATCTGTCAAACGATGAAGAAATATTGACAAAGAAGATGGTTTGTGATTTACTCCATATCCGGAAAACTAAAATAACTCGGTTATGATTTTTATCCTGTCTCTCAGTTTTACAGTTTACTTGTAAGCGTTTAGAAAAAGGAAAGAATAATTATGTTGAGTTAAGACCTCACTTCCCTTGATCTGCTAGATTGTCATAGGCTCATAGCGCACATAAACTAGTAAACAATCACTTAGGCTTGTTCCTGGAGGAAGTGCGGCCTTAAAATCAACAATGTTCGTAGGCTTTTTTTTTTTTCAAACACCATGGTTTTGCTCAATGACTTTTTTTTCCTTTCTTTCGTTTTATTGCAGGCCCCCTTTTCTGCTATACATTCTCCTCGTGGCATATTCTGCACTCGTACATTGAATCTTCGATCCATAAGTGCAATTGGATATGATATGGACTACACACTGATACATTATAATGTCATGGTACTCAGTTTTCATCTATGCTTCAAAGTGAAATTTGCATTGTTTTGGTGGTCCGTTATCTGTGTGAGTCACGGTAGCTTAGTGAAGCCAATCTGAGTTACTTGGATTGTGACATGTTAGTTCCAATTATATGTTCGCTCGTTTCAATCTTCTTTGCAACGCACGAGTAAGCATGTCAATATTTAACAGCAGGGTGTATATGATTGACATGAACTGAGCTTAGAGTTGCTTGCACTGATTATAATTGTGATAAAAGGGGCTATGCTTCCTATTGGCAACTAAAAAATCACAAGTTACTCCCTTGGTGAATTTATGACAAGCTATTGGGTACTATCATGGCATCATTCTCATTCGAATGCACTGAGACTTGTCTTTAAACTTTAAACCATACTTTGCCTATTTCTTAAGTCACAAGTGGTAATTTACTCAGTAGTTTTTTGTTAACTCACGTAAAACAGATAAGCATACTGATGTATGCAGCAGTTTCTAGGATCACGTGTAATAATCGAGTTGACTGAAATGCAATCAGCTCTTTTTTATTTTTTTTTTATTTTTTTATCATTTTTGAATTTTATTTTGAGGTCTTGTGTTCTTGACTTAGAATGAATGGGTTATCTTCGTTTTGTTGAATCTTCTCTATTATGTTTATATGTTGTGTTAACTGCCATAGACTTGCAATGGCTTTGATTATCCAGGCTTGGGAAGGGCGAGCTTATGATTATTGCATGGAAAACCTGAGGAGTGTGGGTTTTCCTGTTGATGGACTTTCTTTTGATCCAAATTTGGTACGATAGTATTCTTTTCTCCAGTTGTGGTTTTCTGTAAGGTAGTAATGAATTTAACTACGGTTTCTTATTGCTCCTTCTGGAATGCTAATTTCGTCATATCATCTTTTTAGGTAATCAGAGGCCTTGTTATAGATAAAGAAAAAGGCAACTTAGTGAAGGCAGATCGCTTTGGGTACATAAAGAGGGCTATGCATGGAACAACCATGCTATCCACAAGAGCTGTGAGGTAAGAGTCAGTAAAGCTGTAAGGCGGTTTATTGTCATAGAACCTCCATTTTTATGTGAAGTGAAGCAAGCAGTTATGAAAAGAGTTGGTTGATTGCAAAAAACTTGGGAGTTACGCTTTTTTAGAGTTTTATTTAGAGTCAGGTTTTTTATGTTCGACAAGTTTTACTGCTACGTGGTTCCGTTTTTATCCTATACCCTCTATTTCTGGCCTGGGAAGTGGAAAGGATGTCATGTGTTGTTCTGAAACTGAAGTTGGACTCAGTTTAAGTTGCACAAGGGATTAAGATTATGGCTTTCATAGTCCCTAGGAAGGGAAGTTTGATCCAGGAAATGGCCCCTTCCCTCAACCAACTTACGGCAAGCACCTACTCCTAACAAACTGAGAAGCAGTGAGCTATGCAACAAAAGTGAAGAAGCTGCGCTAGTAGGGTGAATTCCTTTTCGGCTGGTTTGAAGTCTATTGTGGTGTAGTTTTGGTTTCTTTCTTTAGAGCTGAAGTCTTTGTATCACCTGGTTATTTGGACGGGGATGGCACATAATGATTAGGTATTGAAAATGCTTTTCTCCAAAAAAACAATCATGTTTCACCTTGGAAATTATCTCTGATATCTCACAACGGTCGTTTCCATTCTATCAAAGTGGGGTTAGGAGCAGATCAGAATTTAGGAAGATTCGGGATAGATGATTCCTGTCTTCAAACTTGGATGTGTGGTTTTTCTACTCTTTATGATGCCATTAATTCTGCCTTTCGTCCCAGTGGAGGAAGTTCATGATTTGATGGATCCGTTTGGAGTGATATGAGCTTGCTACCCTCTTGGTGTCTTAGTATAAGGAGGTGCGAGGCCACCGAGGCGTTGGGGAGCCGTTGTGATGAGGCGCGAGACGAAGGCGCACACCTTATACACATGAGGCGCACTCATTTAGCAAAGAAACTTCAATTTTTTAAAACCATATTTTGCAATAAAAATTAATCCTTTTTTTTGGTATTTAAAGAGGGTCGATGGGTAAAGAAGTATAAACTAGGGCTTAAGGGGCAAAGGGAAGGGTGGAAGTAAGGATATAAGAGAAAGAAATCAGAAATTGCACAGTCATGCGCCTCTTGTTCACCATTGTGTTATCTTTGTCGCATAATGAGGAAGACGAAGCATGGAAGGGTGATCCTCCAGGTACCTAGACCTGTTAGTCTTTCTGAGGGTTTTTGACTAGGGCTAGTGTCTACTCATTTAGGTCGGTTATACATCAAGATCCTCTCAGTAAACACCCTTTTTGTCTGAACACGTCTTAAGAGTATATTATAATAAATTTACTGATGATATTTAACAGTTTATTCAAAATGGAGGCCTTATAAGGCCTCAGGATTTTTTGAATCTCATCTTTTCCTCGATTTTGTTTGTTTGTGGCTTTTGGCATAAGCTGTATGTCATTTCCGAAGAATAGTGGGTGTGGGTGAGATACATCTGGTGGACGCTCCTCGATATTAAAGTTCTAGGATATTATAAAAATGGGAGACTGCTATGGAATTGTTGTGTTCTGACGGCGTGCTGTTATGTTTGGTTTGAGCTGAATCCTCAAGTTTTCTGATGCACTCACTTGGCCATTTTGTGTTTAACTTAATGATCAGAATAAGATCTGATATTAATTCGAACTGGATAACTGAGTTTCTGTGTTTTTGATAATTATTCTTAAGCTGTTTTTGAGGACATATAAATTACTGAGATTTCTATTAACTCACACTAAGCTGCGATTGTCAAGAGAATAAGAAGCGACCTGATATGAATCTGAAAGGCTCCTGATTAATCAGTAATCTTCCTGGAACTAAGTAGGATTAAATAGGTTATGAGTCTTATGACTCCCCTAAATACTCCGACTCATTTTAGGAAGAATGCTCACTTCTGTGAGATACAACTCACTCACAGAAACTCAGACGCGAATGCTTCACTCCATGGGGAGTTGGGGACGACATCACACCAGTTCTCATCAGTATATGTCTCGCCAATGGAAAAAGGCAGAAGATATTTTCTCGAAACCTGCACAAGATTTCCTGAATTTAGCCATTGCAGCTAATAATACTCATTATGTACCTCTGTGTTCAGCTTGAGCTTGTCTATCAACTCTTGAAAGGCAACATTAGTACAGCTCTCATCATCAATGATAACCCTGCAGACCTTCCCTTTAATAGATCCCCTTGTGTGAAAAAGTCTCTCTCTCTGACTGTTTACCCTAGGTGCTGGTAGAGAACTCAGTGTTCTCCTGTTCACTAAAGCTTCCCCAATGTCTGGCCCTTCTTTAACCATTTCTCCTTCACTTCCTTCCTCATGTAGTACATCTATCCAGTTTTCAAATTCTGCCAGGCTGATAATCCTCTTTGTAGGACATTCTAAGGCATAATGGCTTAGCCCCTGGCACCTGAAACACTTAACCTCCCTCTTGACAGCAGAAACAGACCCTTCAGGTTTGCTTTTATTGGTAAACACTCTTGACGTGTGTGTTCTTTTTGCTTCCGTCATTTTGACATGATTTTTTTTAATAAAAAGTTAGATTCTGAGAAACCTATATTTCACTTTACGACATGAGGTGGCAGCTATCTCTTTGAAATCCTGCACCTCTTAAGTCCGATCAGATTAATCATATCTGTAACTTATGGCCAAGCGAATGTGCTTATGCCTGTGAGAGCTTTTTCCTTGGTAGTGCCTCTTATGGCTAACTGCTCTTTGTTTTCTTCATGTTTGTGTTTGAAGTCTGGTTAAGCATTGGGACCGTTTTCTCTTGAATTGGGCTTCTGCATGTTGACATTCCAAATCGGTGCCATTAATCTATTTGACCTGATCTAGAGTTACCAAGAAATTTTTGTTGGAAGATACATAAACATAATACTTTAAAGACGGACAAACGTTTAACTGTATGTCAGTTGGCTTCACGGCCACCAGTGCACTGTACAATATATGATCAATTTGTTTTTCCCACCCACTAACATAACCAGTATAACTTGGGCAAAGTGCAAGTTGCATGATGAAGCAAACCTTCAATTTTAATTTTTATTCAAGCAGTAGCTACACTTTGTTTAATGGTCCAAATTCTTCAATGCAAGGAAGTGAGATATATGGGAGGGAGCTGGTGGATCTAAGGAAGGAGAGTCGATGGGAGTTCCTAAATACATTTTTCTCTGTTTCAGAAGCAGTAGCTTACATGCAGGTTCTGTTTCTCTCTGATATCATTACATTCTCCCTAATATATTTGTTTGTTTGGTCTTTTCATATTCTTTTGCGTGAAAGATGAGTGTTGACTGTTTCTTGTTGGGTATGTTATAGCATCTATGTATACTTTTCATCCGTGGATGACATAACAGAGAAATGAACCAGCTGCTAGTAGAATGACATGAGTATTTTGGTAGTTGGTATTCGTAAATGTCTTTAATATTCATTTGGTATTTTTTTTTTTGTTGCAGCTGGTTGACAGACTGGATGAAGGGGCAGTTGCAGCAGAAGTTGGCCCTCTTGATTATAAGGGTCTATACAAGGCATGAGATTCTATGTTCCTCACTATGATGGTTATGTGATTTGTACACTACTGTGATTTAGTTGTCAGTGGTTACATTTGACAATATTTTCAGGCTGTTGGAAAGGCCTTGTTTAGAGCGCATGTGGAAGGGCAGCTTAAGGTGTTCATATCTTCTTTTTTTCTTTGTACGTCAAGTTTCGAATGCTGCTTTGAAACTTAAAAAGTAACGTTAATAATGTGACTGCAGAGTGAGATTATGTCAAAGCCTGAACTTTTTGTAGAGCCCGATCCAGAGTTGCCCTTGGCTCTTTTAGATCAAAAAGAGGTATTGAATTCTGATGGTCGTGTCATTGAACTCAATGAAAGAGAGGGCTCTTCTATTAAAACCTATTTTATCTCACCAGGCGGGTAAAAAGCTCGTTCTGATCACAAACTCAGATTACCATTACACAGACAAAATGATGAGACACTCCTTCAACAGATTCCTTCCTAATGACATGGGTTGGCGAGATCTTTTTGATATGGTAAGTTTATGCGGTGAACTGCTTATTAATAAACTAAAATCGGTGCTGTTAATGAAGATTAACTTTTTCTTGTTCTTGCTGATTCTCTTCGATTTAGCCGTTTTTTCGTGGTAAAATTAGAGCTCCTTGCTTCTCTTTCTCTCGTCATGTCAAGTGCATTCACTTCTGAACTGATTCTTCCCTCCCTTTAGTCATTGTCAAAATGCTTTTTTTTGGCCAGCTGTAGTGCAATTGTTGAGCTTATGCATTTCTGATGTATCATTGTCACTATTGCTTTGAGTGATCAATTTTTTTTTTCTTACTTTCTTATTCCCAAATTCTGTCAAGAGTGTCAACTGTTGACATCTGCCTTACTTCTAGAACATTCTTAAGTCTAGTGGTTGTTGTAATGCTACAGTCATCACTTATGATAAAGTGTTTCTAACAGTGTTGGTTGGAAATTTAGTCTGGTGCACCTTACCGTGTCATTTTTGGACTAAGGTAATCGCTTACTGCTGCTGGTGCTGTGTTGCAGGTGATCGTCTCTGCTAGGAAGCCAGAGTTCTTTCAGATGCCTCAGCCCATGTATGAAGTTGTAACTGGGGAGGGTTTAATGCGCCCGTGCTTTAAGGGACGTACAGGTGACTGTCTTGTGATTTACACACTTCTCTTTCTTCAAAAACCTTAAATATCTATCCTTAATATTGTTTTCAACTTTCTGTTCTCTGTGACTTCTTAACTATTTGAATTTTATGCAGGAGGATTGTACTCTGGGGGAAGTGCCCAGATGGTTGAGAGCTCACTTGGTGTCCAGGGCGATGAGATATTATATGTTGGCGACCATATATATACTGATGTTAGCCAATCGAAAGTTCACTTGCGGTGGCGTACAGCTTTGATTTGCAGAGAACTGGAAGAAGAGGTCAATTTCTTGATTTCTCTTTGCTCTATGACATAATCAGTAAGAGTTGAAATTAAGCAACCGAGTAAATATATATTTGTTTTATCCGCTCCTTCTAAATGTGGCTTTAGATTAGCTATCTAAAGTATTCTAAACACACCCATGAACCTTGAATTCCCAATTTTCTGGAGAAACACGTATGGTGCTCTCTGCATTTTCTTTTGTTTGATGAAGACCCGCCTATATTCCATTTCCAATGAGGCCAAAGAGACACTATTCTTCAGGTCCGGAAAATGATAAAAAAGGAAATAGGCTCACTAAGGTGTTTGAGCTTCTTTAAAAAATAGGTGTTTGGGCTTCTTATATTGTAAAGTAGCAATTACCCGATGCAATTCTCAACGCAACTTTTATTTTAAATAAAATCGAAACAGCCGCTGTATTCTTCTACATAGGGTTAAGGCTGCTTACATTTGACCCCCTATCCTTCAATAGGCAGGATCGTTTGAGGCACTCAGGTATGTTATTTATGTTTGCCAATGACCTCCCTCCTGTTTTTTCTTCTCCAGTGACCTTTTTCTGTTAATCACAATTTCAGAATCCCTTGTTCTTTCATTGTATTGGTGGGATGAGGCCATGAGGGTTTGGGCTATGAAGCAATGTTCAAATGAATATTCAGTCAATTTTCTGCAAAAGGGCTTTATTTTACATTCTAAATAGACATGTGTGTTGGCTGAATCTGAATTGGTTACCCCAGAAACCAAAAGGAATGAAGTAAGATTTGTGTGAACTCTTTTTTTAGAGTAGGCTGATCTAATGTTAATGGAAGTGCACTTCCACTGCACATAATAGGCGTTAAATGTTTGGTTGGGGGAGAAAATTGCTGAGTAATTCATTTGGATCTATACTCTTGATAAAGGATGTAAAATTCTGTTATAAAAAGAAGCTTTCGTTGAAGTTAATTTCAGAACAAAAATTCAAGTTTTTGTGGTTGTTGTCGTAGTTGTTCTCTCTACTGCGTTTTTTTCTTTGGGGTGTGGGGGGGGGGGGGAGATTTTAGCATTTGTATTACCAAAACGGGAGAGTTACAAATGCAACCTTTGAGCAATGTTTCTCTATAGTTGATAATTGTAAATTTTATTACTTGCAATATGGATCGCTTGTGTTTTGAGCTGCATTCCCCTCCCTAGTTGCTTTACAGTTTAGTAAAAGTTACACCTATATTGCTTGTGACAATTTAAGTCATACTATTGTACGTAATTATTTTACTTCCTCTTTTTCCTTTCATTGTAATTGTGCCTAGGTCCAACTGAGATACTTATTTCGAGGAAGATACTAATTCTTCTCTTTAACCTCTTCTCTGTCATAGAACTTGCAGATTTTGACATTAATCATTTCACATTTTCATGTCTAAAATTCACAAAATGCAGTATACTGCTTTAATTCGTAGCCGAGCTCAAAGATCTTCTTTGATAGAATTGATAAATCAGAAGGAAGTTGTTGGAGATCTTTTTAACCAACTTCGTCTTGCTCTTCAAAGGCGTATGAAGGATCGACCTGCTCAGGTATTTTTTTCATCTTATGCCTTTTGACAGCAGGTTCTTGTTGACTTTTTTTGTTAATTGACTTCTGAGGAAAGGTCTTCTTTGTGTTTGTTGGTGCCACTGCTGCTCTTCTGTCCTGCTGTTTGGAGTCTTTGGTTATGCACTTTCTTAATAAGCCCTCTTCTGATGCTCAATCTATATATCACCGTCATGTACAAAGCTCTATTTTACTTCTACATTGTTTGTAGGGAAGCATGTACATTTATAAGCAAAGACTCTCTATCTTCAGCAGGCCATGACATATTCGATATTTTATGAAATAGGGGTATGTGTGCTGCAGCTTTACTTTAGCTGCTTGTTATGGCTCATAATCCCAGCATCATGTATTGTCAATTGGGATGACATGCTGTTTCGTGATTTCTTGCCTTAGCTAGTAAAAAATTAGGATCTGACAATATATGCGTGAAACCCATGTCTAGATAGGGGGAAGTTTTCTTACCAAATGTTTTCAAGATTGGAGTGATTTGGTTTGTTCAAAAGGGAGGGGAATAGTTCCATTAATCTCTCTCCCTTCACTTTCAATTTTCTTCCTTGCAGATTGGTTATCCAAACAACAATATATGAATCCTTGTCTCTCCCTCCCCTAAAATTTATACCATTTTTAGAACATTGTCTCTTCATTTTCCTCCAGTTTCCTCCCCTCCCTTTATCTTATTCCCTTCCTTCCCTATCTCTCGTATTTCCATCCAAACAAGCAGCTAATGTTAATTCACATTTTGGCTCTGTCAAGTAACTCTAGGTGGCTGTCTTAAATCGAGGAAGTTCGATTGTTGAGATACTCTTCCAAAACATCAATTTTTCTAATGTGCGAAGTATGCCCTTGTAGACGCTTGCTGCGACCAAACTAGATGATTTGGAACTCACAGAGAGCCTGCGGAAGCTACTTATTGTCATGCAAAGATTGGATGAAAAGATTGCTCCTATGTTGGATTCTGATGGAGAGCTGTTCAATAAAAGGTAAGAAATCTTAAACAATTAGTTCCGCTTGCATTTATAAGTGTCTATATTAAAGCCAATAGCAAATGGCTGTGAGCCCTCTTTTGTGAAAATCAAAGAGGTTACTTGTATCCACATTGACAAAGCAATAGCGATGCTTTAGAGTATACATACATAACGACTAACCATACCACGTCGCTATGTTAGTGTATAATCTGATAATTTTTGTGCAGAAAATTTAACACATGAAACCCCTGTAATGCAGGTGGGGATTTCTTTCCCGTGCAGGTCTGTGGGATAAAAGTCATTTGATGAGGCAAATTGAAAAGTATGTTTTACGTCCTGTGTCGAAGTAATATTTGAGCAAATCAGTCTTTATTGCTCTTCCACTATCTCCCGAGACTGCATCCCTTATATCATCCCCTTTTCAACTTCTGTATGCAGATATGCTGACATCTATACATCCAGAGTTTCAAATTTTCTGCATTATACCCCGTTCATGTACTTCCGTGCACAGGAACAGGTATTACTATCCTTATCATTTGTCGCCTATCGCCCGCATGTTTTACTATCATCTTTTATGGTGCAACTATCAGTAGCAAACCATATGTGCAAGGATGACATCTCTGTTCTGTTGATGTTTTATCATACATAAATGCTGCAATGTGTTCTGGGTTACTCTTTATCACTGTTCTGGGTCATCAACTCATCATACATATGAATATATGATACATCAACTTTTTCATTGCTGGAGTGCGGAGAGACCTACTCTTTTTTTTTTTTTTTAACAAAGCAGAAAGGAGAGACCTACTTTAGTTATTCTTGTGTGTTTACAAGAGAAAGAGTGAGGGGTTTGGGCAGAAGTAAGATGCTCCCTGTACATCTCTTATGATTTTTCTGATTTTATGCTCTTTTGATGCAGAACCTAGCACATGACTCATACTCCTTTTACTGTGAGAACCCGGATGAGAAGTAGAGAAGCATCTTCCCTTCCGATGGAGAATCCAGACATCGCTAAAATTTTGGTAGCATTGCACTTTGTAATTGTTACACGCGGAGAATGTAGTCGTACTTAGATGTCGTACTTCAATTCTTGTACCCTATCATAAATGAATACATGATGTTGGGAAGCGAATAGCGATAGAAAATTAGAAAGTTATGAAGATAAAAGTGAGATAAGTTTTGTTATGGCTAAGCTGCAACCATGTTTCCGGTTTCCCCTGTAACTTTCAACCTATTTGCTGTGGTTGCGCAAGTGGGGTGTCAAGCATGGAAGTTTTGCGCCACGGTGCTCGAAAGAAGATTAGATTCTGGTCAAGTATTAGAACATCTTAAGATGGTAAGATAAAGAGAGGTATTATTCGTTGCCCTTGTTTTACAAATATCGCCCAATTATTTCTATGCATTTCCATATTTACCCTCTATGCACAATTTTATATTTACCTTGTCTTTCACCATAAAAGCTCCGGTCATCCTCATTACTGCCACAACTAGATCCTGAATCATCACCATATCCACCAAAACCAGGATTGGATCATCAGATTCATCACCACATCAGCCACGACTATCGCTCTGACCTTTACCCTTTATGACTACTCTCTTCAGTTTCCTCATATTCCTTACAGTAACCACCAGTCCACCACATCTCACTTGACTGCTTAGCCTCTCGAACAGATTATGTTTGACAATGTGGATTCATATTATTGTTTGGTTAAACCATGAATTCTGGTAAACAATCAATATTGCTTTGACTTGGACTATACGTAAAGGAAAAACAAGCAAATAAATTAAACTAGATTTTGGTCCCGTGAAATCACGGGATCATTTTTCTTCTATTCTTAAAATTGTTGTAACATGTTAACCATGTTAAAGTTCATCTACCAAAACCCATACCATATGCATTATCTAATATTGCTCAAAATGGCTCGAATATGATCAATTCTATCAAAATGACATAGCAAAAAAAATGAGAACAATGAGTTGATTGATGATAATATGTAATACAATTTAACTACTATGTATTAAGAATTATAATTCATTTGGAACTCATAACAATAATAATTTGGGAGTACAAAAACACACTATACGAATTCTACCTATGATAAACACTAAAAGATACAATTGTTATATGAGAAAACCAGTTACACCAAAGTTTCTATATATAGCTCTTCCCCAAGTCGGATTTCTGTAGTTGAAAAGGTTTTACATGTGTGGATTGCAGATTTTTCTCACCAAATCCAATAAAGTTCAAAAGTATATATACTGACATAAGTAATGTGTAACATACAAATTTGGCATACGGATAGCCAAGAGACATGATATATTTTAATATTATCATTAAGATACATTATGATGATAATAATAAAAGATTAAGACAAATTATGATGATAATAATGAAACTTTAAGGAAATTTATTTATAAGAATGTGAAGTGATTTATAACGTCTAAGTGGGTAACTCAAAAGATGGATAACTCCATCTAGTAATAAAGTACTAATAATTATGGATAGTAAATAGTAAGGTACAACATCTTTTCGGCTACCTTTCCCCACCCAACAGAATCAATATGGCGATGACACATACGCTATGACATGGCTTTTTCACTTGGACAATGGCTCAAAATCGCGCCACGTAGGATGTAATGTTAGCCGTATAGTATAGATAGATAAGACACATTTTTCATCCCAAGCTCCTTTCAACAAACTTGATAAGAATTACTCCGAAGAAAGTATAAAACTACAAACGAATATGCCTCACTTCTCCGACAACAAGAGCATTTCCTCCTGCTATTTCGTATTGGTTGTGGTTATCGTGGGTGTAATCGGGTGG